>OX453010.1:15893318-16520282 GCA_949699075.1 Asteroscopus sphinx
GCTTGGGAGAAGCCTATGTCCAGCAGTGGACGTCTTTCGGCTGAAATTATCATGATTATCATATCTTTATAGAATTAAGGTACTGCCAAGGTCAGGACTAAACAGTTCATTAGGTGCGTCTACACTTAAAGCGAACAATAACAGGTAACTGACCTGTATCGATTTGTACTCTAATAAAATTGTTTTATTGCTTACGATATTCACGTAGCTTTTATGTTATTCCGCACTGTGTATTATCTACTCTAAACACACGTGGATCGAAACAACGATTCTTATAATTGGCATTGGCAGCTATTGTGTAGGTGTACTCAACTATCTTAATTTTTTATCTTTCATTTATTCAAAATCCTGAGCAAATTAAGCTTATCGAATCTTATGATAACAATGGAAGAACGAATCAAATAACAGTAATGTATCAAACAATGCAAATATGACTATAAAGAATCAATATTTTACAGGACGCTATGAAGATGAGACGAGAAGCGAGGCACGCCGGCGCTGCAACAAAGTTCCGGCTGCTCATGTGGAAGAACTTTCTGCAGCAATGGAGACATCGGTTTCAGACCATCACAGAACTGCTGTTGCCAGTCCTCACCATGACCTTGGTGCTCATACTTCGATGGCAGATAGAGCCATATAAAGCGGGGATGATCAGCTACCCGCCCCTACCAGCACACACACTCAACTATTCAACAACTATACTGTGAGTTATTTCGAAAGTTTTCCTACTGAGCATAGAGCTCTCTTGTAGAACTACATCGGGGTTGGCTATGATGAGACTGGTCACCAACAGCAGTGTAGAATAATAATATTGTGAAATTTCTTAGTTTATAAAAGAAGGCATTGAAGCTCTTATGTAATCAAATTTTATTTTTCCAGGATCAGATCCCTTTTTTAGGGTTCCGTATCCAAACGGGACCCTATTACTCTCGCTACGCTGTCCGTCCGTCCGTCTGTCTGTCACAGGGCTATATTTTTTGAACGGTAATAGGTAGCTGGTTGAAATTTTCTCAGAATATGTGTTGCTATGACCCCTATCACTACAACACTAAAAATAAAAAAAGTCTAAAACCAAAGTGGGTCCCCATTCAAGAAACCTCGAAAAACATGCATTTTTTCAACGTTTTTGTTCCTGCTCTATGTTCAAAACGGTAATACATACCAGCGTCAAACTTGGTCTGATTATAGTGCATACTATGTAGTTTAGCAACAAATTTTAAAAATAGGTGCGTAAGATGCATCTTGCACTTGCATCTCTTGATGCAAAAATTCATATTTTGCGCACGGTGCGTTGATGTCTTTTGATGAACTCTCGTAAATTAAATCAGTTTCTATGGGGTATCAGATCGATACGGTACGGAACGCTTACTGTGTGAGTCCGACTCGCACTTGGCCGGTTTTTTAATTGTGATTAGCTAAAAAACTTTTCCGATTGCAAAATTGCATAGTACCTAACTCAATTTAATTTTTTGACTTGCTTGATTATTTATTGATTGACGACGTCTGTGGTCTAGTGGTTTGAGTGTCGGACTGCTGTTCACGAGGTCGTGGGTCGTGGGTTCGATTCCCACAGGACACAAATATTTATGACATGCACATAAGATTTTGTGTTGGTCTGGGTGTTTCTTATGTATAGTATAGTATAACGGGCTGGTTTCCGCAACTCCACGTCCTGTTTCCTAGTGTATTATAAGTATGTATTTACAACAACAACAAAAAAACATTTAAGTATTATATCCATTGTCTAGTACCCATAGTACAAGCTCTGCTTAGTTTGGGACTAGATGGTGCTGTGTAAAAATGTCTCAAAATAAAAAATAAAAAATATTTATATATTATATTATCACGTCTGTTTTCCATTGGGGTAGGCAGAGACTATGGATAACCACCCGCTACGATTCTGACATACCTCTTTCGCTTTATCTACGTTCATGAACTGTCTATCGTTCTTTAACCTCGTCATGCATGCTAGTCGGTTAAGAGTACTCTTAAACTGGCATTTTTTGAAAATGTCCGCGATTTGATTGCGATATGTTCGCCGAGGTGGTCGTCCCCATCCAACTCTTCCATCCAAACTCGCTTCGTATATTTGTTTCGTCAATCTCTTCTTGTCCATCCTCTCTATATGTCCAAAGACTATATTTTTGTATTAGCTAAGCTACTACTGGAACTACTGCTTGACAGTGGCGGATCGGGGGGGGGGGGCTAAGGGGCTCAAGCCCCCCCCAAAAGCATCTGGATCCACCCCTGACAAATCTAAAATTAAACTTGATATTAACCTACTTTCTTATTACTACACTACCTACGGTAACATTTTCATCAATTATCCTTACTTAATCTAGTTCAGTTGTAGTTTACTGTTTATCTTGATAAAGCCAAATCAACGTAGCTGAGTCAAGCCCCTCCCAAATCAAAATCCTGGATCCACTACTGAACAGAAATATACTTTTGAAAACAAATAAATACTTATTGTGTTGAACGGGAAACAGATTCTAATCGGTAAAAGTCTAAAATTATGTAGATACCTAAGTATAGGTATTAGGTATCTGTAGATTATTTTCTTTACGTCAATAATTAGGTACTATGACGATAACTCTATCAACAATATATTTTATACTTGTACATAAACAGGTTGATGCTGTTGTTATAGGTGTCCGATTTAATTTGTCATCTTCATCATAAAAGACGTCCAATACTGGACGAAGAACCTGCCTCATTGAACGGATAACCTTTGCCAGGCCTGGGGGTCTACTCGCGTTTGACGATATTCGATTAATCGTACGATTAATCGCACGGTTTGCTACTCCGGTCAACCATCGTTTCTTATCGCAAGCGATAATCGTGTTTTGACGTTTGTTTCTCTGATATTCGGTCAATTTCATACGACTATGAACCGTATAGTCTATCTTTATTGTGCTTTTTAGGGTTCCGTAGTCCTACAAGGAACCCTTATAGTTTCGTCATGTCCGTCCGTCTATCCGTCTGTCCGTCTGTCCGTCTGTCCGTCTGTCCGTCTGTCCTAATCCTTTACAGCTTAATAACTTCTACAGTTATAAACATAAGTAAATGAAAATTTGCAAAAAAATAGTCTAGATATAGATCTCAATTTTAAATGAATAAAAAAATCGTAATTACGTATTTTAGGGGTGGCGCCCATACATGTGAAATGGGGATGGAAATTTTTTTTTCACTGCACCCCCTCATTTGGGGTATCATTGAATAGGTCTACTAAAATGACAGTAATGTTTCATACATAACTTTTTCATCAGGTGTACCATCTGCGAAATATAGCCCGCCAAAGTGGCTTGCAATGTGTCCCCCCCCCCAGCCATTTCTAAACTATGCAACGTAGAAACTTATAATCTTCTACATTGATAGACCTTTGTAAAAACTCTCTTTTAAAATTATTTCGAGTATAATTTGAAAATAATTTTTTGAGTTATAGAGAGAAAACTGAAAAATACTTAAAACGTCCTAGTTCAAACGTCATTGACCTTAGAGAAAAATGATCTTAGCAAATAATGCTCCTTTAGCTACTTTCTATTTAAAAAAATTACAAAAAGTAACTTTGTGTTATATTGAAATGACAAACTTCTTAAATTTGGCGCTGTACAGCGTCATCTAGTGGCTAGTAGCAACATAAAAAAAAAAAAAAAAAAAAAAAAAAAAAAAAAAAAAAAAAAAAAAAAAAAAAAAAAAAAAAAATAAAAAAAAAAAAAAAAAAAATAAAAAAAAAAAATATAAATCATTTTTCTTTCTTTTCTTTCTTTCTTTCTTTCTTCAACACTTTCTAAGTCGCCAATGCTGCCGTCTATTGCAAAAACTAAAATAGCCATGATTAATATTCGATTTGATTTGTTTGTAACACCTAGGAACCCTATAATACTGAGCATGGCCCGACATGCTCTTGGCCGGTTTTTAATGTACAGTCGACTGCATGACACTTGAATGAGAAAATCGCCCTTACCGCTTACGAAATAAAGGCGCTGTCAATGCCAAACTGTTTCCACAGACGTGCGGTCGACCGTTGTATCTATCTTTATTGTGTAGGTATCAGTCGGAACGAAAGTTCGTACTTCGTTTGTCGTTCGTGAAACGCGAGTAGACCCCTCTTGTGGTCGCAACACATTTTACTCTAACGATCTTCGTTTTTGTATGCTATGCCCGCCTATTTAATAACACATAAATTGCCACAAATAACATAAAAAGTATGAAAATTTAATACCTGCGGCTCATAGGATAAAAACTCGGAACAATAACTAAAGGATAAAAATTATAGCTAAAGAATGAATAATATGTTGGATTCCAGAATCTAGTCTCTTTTTACATATCTCTTTTTTTTTGTATATACATTTTTACATTAAAATTACCTTTACATTCTACCGTTTTTTTACCTTATTTTTATCATCAGGCTGTATTTGTACATAATGTACTAATCATGATGATTAAGTGTCTTTAAGTATAATTTTATCAACATTTACCAATGATTTTACATACTTATGTAATATCATTGACATTTACCTACTCCGTCTAATAAAACGTGCATATTTCAGAATCACGTGTTTGACTTCAATTAAAATGTAGTCTTTTACAATAACTCATAGAAGTCTTGCGTATCATCATGTGTAGGTAAATGTTATGAGAGTATAATTTGCGTTATTTTGTATGAAAACAGAATTATTAAGAGGAACGTCCTGCCGCGAGATTTTAGCTACATTCTTCCATACATTGGCTTTTTTTACCCACATTTTTTGATCAAATTAGCGTTTTGGGGAAAACTTTTTTCACCCCCTATATCTTAACAATATCTTTTGTTTTTGGTGTCAATCGCTTGGCTAGATGCGTTGCATAAAATCTATGTTGGTGTGGTTTGTTTTTTCACAAAATATCTTTGGTTTGGATTTCTAATAAATACTACTTTTGGGACTGGTTGCGGAAGGCAAGGGACCGAGTGTTGTGGTGCAACTTGGGAGAGGCCTATGTCCAGCAGTGGACTGCGATAGGCTGAGTTGATGATGATGATGATGATGTCTACTTTTCTTTGTCATAATTTCAACGCAAAATATCGTTAATTTAAGTGCCTATAATTACGAAAATATTGCGAAATAAAAAAATAACATACAAACATAATTTTCACAGTTTAAATAACAAAAATATCATCCAAATCGGATAACATTTAGGGGTGGAAAACCGTTGGCGCTTTTTGTATAGACAAGAAGGTGACCTGATATACTCATAAGATGCATTGTCGTTATGAGTTTTATTAATTACTAGCTTCTGCCCGCTGCTTCGCACGCATGTTATTCGGTTTATCACATCAGAAAGACTTTAGCGCATCCCACGGGAACTTTGGTAGACTTCTGGATTTTCTGTTTTTTTTGTCGCTGGTACTTAGTATCTCTTACCCCTGCTAGTTATACCTAATGAATAACATAAGAATGCATTGGCCAATGTTGTTTGCTTTTTTATGTTTTGGATCATAGGCAGATAAGTGATAATTAAGTAAACAAAACATCAATAACGCCATTTATTTGATAAACAAAGTTTAATTAGTAGTTATTTAAAACAATAATAACATTGAATGTAGCTCGTAGCGTTTTCAATTATTGTGTTACAATAACTACAAACACCAAAAATAATATTTCAAAATTCAAAATGTCAGTGAGATAGTTAGATATTGGTGTCGATTCTCTTGTTCACGAAATAAATTTATATTAAACTATCGCTCCCTTTTACTAATAGTAGATACAGGAAAGGGATGGCAACAATTTTAGAACTGTCAAATTAGTCTGAATTTAGATTTCCAATATTTCCATACAAGTTTAGTCGTGATCTCGGAACGTGCCCACTAAAATACAAAGAAATGTAACACGTAAACTAATTTGACAGTTCTGAAATTGTTGCTATCCCTTTCTTTATCTCCTATTGGTAAAAGAGAGCTATATTTTAAAATAAGTTTAGTTCGTGAACAAGAGAATCGACACGATTATGTCTTCAGTCATGAGGTCAATTGATGTAATTATATTCTCACTCGGAATGACTCACATGATTAGTTGGTAGTGAACATTCATAATATATAGGACCCAAACCTATTTATTCGTTGTCTATTTGTCATCCAAGCCGAGATAAGACGCTAACACTAATCCGTAAGATAAGTAACATAATTTACACTCATGCGTCTATTATTATATTTGCAAATTCTGTTTCAGGGCAGGCATGAATGTGTCTGAATTAACCATTGCGTATTCACCATACAGTCCCGTATTAGACGACGTAATGAGAAGCGCTGTCACTAATTTACTAGTTCAAAACATGAAAGACATGCTTCCTGGTTTAATTGATAGCTTACCCGATATAGATTTACCAGATATACAATTACCACCAGATCTGGAGTTAAACTCGACAGCCATTATAGAGTTTGTAAAATCTCGTATACGGCTCATTGCTTATAACAGCAGTGAAGAAATAAGAGGAATATATATAAACGAAGAATCGACACGTTCGGTTATCGCCGCCGTTGAATTTGATGATAAACTTTATGGTTAGTATAAAATCAATTTCTCCCGACTGAGTACTAGATTTTCTTTTTGGTGTTCACCATAGTTATGTGTGATTGATTAATTTCAGGCGCAGAGCAGTTAACAGATGATTTATCATATGCACTAAGGTTCCCTGAAAGGCCTCGTCTCAATTCATTTTATCAACGTGGAGGACGCACTTGGAGAACTGATGTGGTGTTCCCTGTTTTTGAAGTGCCAGGACCTCGATTTGCGTTTTCTTGGGAAGGTGGCAACGACCCAGGTAATTTGCTACTAAGAAAGATATTCAATCTTTAACTATTCAATATTCATATTCAAATAACCGCGTCTACACTGTGGAGACATCTTCGAAAATCGAACTCATTAATAACAAAAAATACATAAATGCAGAGTCTAATACAGGAACGGAAAACAGTGATTCAACGTGTAATTCGTGATTAAGTATTATTGAATTTTTGCAATTTATAAAATAATAATTTCCCAGGTTACGTCAACGAAATGTTCATAGCACTTCAACAAGTAATTTCAACCGAGTTAATATCAAAAGCAACTGGGGAAGACTTGTCGTCGTTCAGGGTAAACATCCAGAGGTTCCCTCACCCAGCCTATATCCAAGACTTAGCTGTAGATGTCCTGCAGTTTATGTTCCCCATGTTCATCATGTTGAGCTTCAGTTACACTGCTGTCAACATCGCACGAGCAGTGACGGTGGAAAAGGAATTACAATTAAAGGTATTTCTCCTACTATACTCCTGTGCCGACTTGACTGACTCACCAGGCCAGTTTGTAATTTAAATAATTAAATTTCAGGAAACAATGAAAATAATGGGTCTCCCTACATGGTTGCACTGGACGGCATGGTTTTGCAAGCAGTTTGTTTATCTATTAGTGACCGGAATTCTTATTGTTGTACTTCTAAAGGTAACATTTAATTTAGAAAATTATATCATCGTCTAGATTATAAAATTGGCTTGATTTTGGTTTATGGTCCTCTGTACATTATTATTAGCATTTATATTATTTTTAGGTAAATTGGTTTACTAATGAAGCAGGCTTTGGTGAATACGCTGTATTTACTAATACACCTTGGACAGTTTTGCTATTTTTTATGGTACTATACTTATCTTGCACGATATTGTTTTCTTTTATGATAAGCAGTATATTTTCAAAAGGTATGTTATCTTCCTATTATGTATATTAATATATAAAATTTATTGTATTATCATATTTAAATTTTTAAATTTTTATCTGATGTAGGTAGTACAGCGGCCCTGTTTATGGGGGTGACTTGGTTCCTAACATACATACCAGCCTTCCTCTTGGCCATGGACATCAGCATGTCTACTGCAGTGCAGGCCATCACATGTTTGAGTATCAACTCTGCGATGTCTTATGGTTTCCAACTTATGCTTGCTAAAGAAAGCACTGGAGGTAATTTATTACAGTTTTTTACAGAGCGTTGTTAAACTAACTAGTCTATATAATTTCATACAACGTGTTGATCTGTATTCATGCCATATTTAAGGACGTGACTATACCACTGATACTGATAAATACCTATTTTTAAACAAACAAATTCCCTCCGTGTGTTGCGTGTGACTCAAAAACGATGGGTGCGAAACCACCAAAACAATTTGCAGGTATTTCCACCCTTTGACAATGCCACCGATGACTTATTTTCAGAGTCGTTCTGGATTTATTCTCAAACCCTCGCTATGTTTCTGAGTGAAAATTTGGATATTAAATAATCGTAGAATTTTTCAAGTATTTTTAGATGACTAAGTACATTATTTATCATTTGCTCTAGAAATAAGGCACGGTTTTTTTTTTTTTTTTTTTTTTTTTTTTTTTTATAGTATAGGATGGCGAAACGAGCTAAAGGCCCACCTGATGTTAAGCGCTTACCTTTGCCCATGACAACTTCAATACCACCTAGGCTGTTGCCTAAATGGTACCGCAAGTCGGTTCACCAAACTGAGACATGAAGATGGAAAGTCTCATGTGATTGTAATTTCACCGGCACCCGCACCCTTCAGACCGAAACACAGCAATGCAAGCATCACTATTTGGCGGAGAAGTAGGCACGGTGGTAGTACTTCCCCGGACGAGCTCTTTCACAAAGGAGCTCTACTACTACTAAAACACACTCATTTACACTCGGTTACAGATCAACAACTTGTATATGTGAATTTTTTATATATTTGCGAAGAATTAAGAAAGTAAGCTAGGTATATAGGCCTTGAGAACTGATTAAATTGATAGTATAGATTTTGTTACCGTTTGCGTATGGCATTAGCACAGGTACAGCAGCATTTCCCTAATTTGGTTAGTTATACGCGCCGCATAATGACGTGTGGGGGTAATTGGTGGCGATGAAACACTAGAGCGTAGGAGAATAAATTCTTACATAGCAACTGTGTTTATTAAGTGCTAAATTGCTTTACTGAATGTATTTCTTCAATTAGGTCTGCAGTGGGGCGAATTCATGGCGTCACCAGGGACGGAGACGACTCGCTTCGTGTTTGGCCACGTGGTCATAATGTTGGTAGTAGACTGCGTGCTGTACTTGCTGGTCACCCTCTACCTTGAACAGGTGATGCCCGGGCCGTTTGGCACGGCCAAGCCTTGGTACTTCCCCTTCCAGTTGAAATTCTGGTTCCCAAATTATAGATCAGGTAATTATACATTCGTTGAAACATTTCATTATATTAAATGTAGTGAAAATCAGCGCTGTATTGTGGCTCACGTTACAATACAGCATCATGCTGAATGTCAATCTCTTTGGCGCAGCTACGACATGCAAAGTTACTTTTCATGTCTCATACTCGGAAAGTAGTGTTTGTTTGATCCGAGTAGCTGGTGGAAGTGGCTGCTTTTCCTAGGGCGGAAAAAACTCATAGTAATTGCTTCCCTCTCTATGAATTTTAAAAATAGAAGTTGCCTGTGGCTACGAAAAATATTACATAATTAAGAAAAATATCGATAAAAAAATGCTGCGGTCTTGCCAGACAGGGATGGGCCGCCGGCGGTGACGCGATATTTAAAATTTTGAATAGACTATAATAATTTGGCGGTATACTAACTCTGTAAGCTGTACCGAAATACAAAAAGTCGGTTTTATAGACTAATATTTGATAAAAAAATGGGTTCAAGCGATTCTGAAATTTTGACCCCAGATTCGGTTAAAGACGAGGCAAATACAGTATAAATCGAAAATCTTTTGCCAGAAATTTTAAAGGAATGATACTGAATACATAAGTACAATGATTTTATGAAGTGGCGAGCAGACAAGAAAATTACTAATTTTTTTTACTTTCGTTATATTCGAAATGAAAAGTAGAGTGTTTAACTCGGGAGTAAGTCATCAATTCCTACTCGGACTATAGCCGTCTAAATACCTCGTATAGGAATTGATTCTTTTCGACCCTTGTATAACAATCTACTATTCCTTATGTTGTTAAAACTATAACCACATATAAGATTTCTTAAAATTTAAGATAATTAGTTATTACCTACCGCATTTTTTGCTGTGGCAATTAATAATTTTTCTTTCTCTCTGTACCTACAGAGTATACCTATACTTTGTCTTATAATAATAAACAAAGTTTATTAATATTTTGGTTTTAGGTTCTGATTTAATTCTGGAAGTTGAAAAAAGTGAATTTGAGGATATTATTAAAGAAAAAGATCCTACTGACCACACGATTGGCGTAAAAATGCACGTAAGTGTACCTTATCTATTGCATCGATATTTAATAAAAATACTAACAAATTATAAAATATTTACTGGCCTGCGTATTTATTTACAGAATCTAACAAAAATCTATGGGAGTAACATAGCAGTTAATAATTTATCTTTGAATATATATGACGACCAAATCACAGTCTTACTTGGACATAATGGTGCTGGGAAATCTACTACTATATCTATGTTGACGGGTCTGTAAATATTATAATACACATTAAGATCGTTAGCCTTAATATAAAGCTTAAAATTTTAACTAATCATGGACTGCTGAAGTAAAATTTGTAGGAATTATTGACATAACTCTTAGAAATTTCAGACATGGTTTATGAATAATTATCTTAGGATTTCATTCAAGTTTAAGAAATAATATCCAGTTAGTAGAGTAGGTTTTAAATTACGTCGTAGAGTGGGTGTCACCCCAATTGAAACTGCACTTCTGGTAGGCAACAAACCGTTGCGCAACTAAATTGGCAAGTGGGCCACTAGCCTTACACGTAATGATCCCAATCAGTGTGCTAATCTAAATAGAGTTGAAGGTCCCTATTCTTCTGATTAACCACTAGTAAGTTGTTTCAGAGGAATGCGGAAATCATTTTGTTGAACATAGTGTCGAGTTTGGTTTCTTGTACGTTTATTGTAGCACTCATTAATGTTTTCACTAACTTTTTTTAATGTTATAGGCAATTTAAAGGTAACTCACGGTTCTGTTTGCGTTGCCGGGTATGATATGACCAATCAATCAGCTTTGGCTCGGTCCCATATTGGATTATGCCCGCAACACAACGTCCTATTCAACGAACTCACAGTCAGTGAACATTTGGAATTCTTCGCCAGACTGAAAGGGTTTAAAGGCAAGGAGCTTAAAGCCGATATTGATACGCTCATTGCAAAACTAGAACTTGAAGAGAAGGTTGGTTGATTTACTTCATATTTCTGTTTTTTTGTAAGATTCGTGTTTTTTCTGTTTACTATTTGTTTTATTTTTTCACAGCGTAACTATCCTTCAAAGGGCCTTTCTGGTGGACAAAAGCGTCGTCTATGTGTAGGAATAGCTCTTAGTGGAGCGGCGAAGGTGGTATTACTAGACGAGCCTACTTCTGGCATGGATCCTGCATCTCGCCGAGCATTATGGGAGCTCCTGCAGAAGGAAAAAAAGGGTATGTAATATGTATATATTTATCTGTATAGTTAGGTCTGATAATATGAATTATATCCATTTTCATGTCAGTCTAGTTTGAAAAAAAAAACTACTAATTCGTTTATTACATGTAGGTCGCTCGATGATCCTGACTACTCATTTCATGGACGAGGCAGATATTCTTGGTGACAGAGTGGCTATAATGGCTCACGGCCGTCTGCAGTGCGTGGGATCACCGTACTTCCTCAAACGTCATTACGGCGTCGGATACACTCTTGTCGTCGTCAAGGATGAGGACTTTGATTTCGAGGAGTGCTCTGTACTTATAAATAATTATATTCCTGGAACTATTGTAAAGGAAGATCGCGGTAAGTTGCTACTAAATACAAAAATATTAATTACGAACAATAATTACTGCTTTTTATCCTGCATTTTTAAATATTCGCATCTTTCTGACTTTCTTTAATTGAATTTGTTTTTTGTAGGTACGGAAATTACGTACAATTTGGTAAATGACTATTCGCATGCTTTTGAAGATATGTTGAATGATTTGGAGAGGAATGTCACAATAATTAAATTCAAGAACTATGGTTTGGTTGCTACCACACTGGAAGATGTTTTTATGTCGTTAGTATTGTACATTTTTTATACTGATTATGGTATAAGAAGTAACTTAATCTGTTCGTCTAAAAAACTTATTTATAAATAAAAGAACACTCATTCTTCGAATTAAAAGGACGATACTCAACGACCATACAGCACATAGACGCCTTATAACAGGCGACCGATGTCTGCAACACATCTATGAAATTTCACTAACGTTGTTCGCCACTATTCGCCACTTGAAATCTTCAAATCAGTTTGACCGCTTACATGAGACGTCAAAACTGCCGCGTTAGTGATTAGCCAATAGCCGCCTTGGTAGGGCCAATCGGATTGCAGTATATATTCAACATTATTCGTCTATCGGGCTGTATGGTCGTTGAAAATACTTAATTATATTGTGTAGGTATATACTAGCTTTTACCCGCGGCTTCGCTACAGAGGCTTTTAATCCCAGAGGAACCGTGCATTTCTCCAAGAAAAATAATATAAAATACCTACATACGTGGGACACTCAGAAAGTTTTGCGAAACTAAAAAAAATTGTTCTATACGTACATATATTTTTATCAAATCTTTTCAAAGTACTTTCCACCAGCCTCTATACAAAGATTCATGCGCCTAAACCAGTTTTCAAAACACTTTTTCCAGTCCGCCGCAGACACCTCGTTTACAGCCTGCTCGAACGCAGCCAGCGCATCTTCCGGCGACGAAAATTGTATCCCTTTGAGCTGATTTTTTATTTTTGGGAATAAAAAGAAGTCACACGGTGCTAGATCAGGGCTGTAAGGAGGGTGACCCAGGAGTTTGACTGGCGTGCTGTCCAGGAAGTCCCTCGTTTTGAGTGCGGTGTGCGCAGGTGCATTGTCGTGGTGGAGCAGTAGCCCGCGGAGCCCTGTGTTTGGTCGCTTGTTGCTTATAACAGAGAAAACTTCTGGCAAACATTTGGTAGTATACCATTCGGCATTAATGCTTCTTTGATCCCGTAAGGGAATTGATACCAAGTGGCCAGTCAAATTAAAAAAGCTAGCGATCAAAATCTTACCCCCGCTTCTAGATCGCTTCACTTTGGTAGGCGTTGGCTCATTTTGAAACACCCAAACAGTCGACTGGCGCTTGGTTTCTGGGTCGTATTGATAAATCCAGGACTCATCACCTGTAACGATGTCGTAAACACGCCGAGACGAGCCTGCTTCAAATTTGTTAAGCATATCACGGCACCATTCCACCCGGGCCTGCTTCTGAGCATCGGTGAGGTTGTGCGGCACCCAGCGTGATACTATCCTCCTCACGCGAAGATGGCTATGTAGAATCTCGTGAACGCTTCCCGATCCAATCTTCAATATGTGTTGAATCTCCTGATATGTAATTCGCCTATTGTCTTGGATTAAATTTTTCACTGCTAGCACGTTTTCTTCGGTAACAGCCGTCAAAGGGCGACCGCTTCTTTCGTCATCCCCCAAAGTTGGTCGACCGCGCTTGAATTCGTTATACCAACGATACACGGTTGCCTTGGAAGGGCCTTCATCCATGAATGCCATTTGAAGTCTATCGTACGATTCATCCGGTTTCAGGCGACACTTGAAATCGTATAAAATCATAGCTCTAAAATGTTCCCGGCGCAGATCCATATTTCAGTGAGACACAATACTTTGAATTAACTCGCAAAAAATGTGGAGGGAAATTTTGAAATTGGAACTTACTTATTTTTACTTATAAATAATCATATTTTCGAAAAACATTATAACTGGCCAGTCTCCCATATATAAAAACTTTTTTTCGCAATACTTTCTGAGGGGCCTGGTATAATATCGGTTGTCGATCTGTTGCTCCGCTACTACGTGAAAGAGGAACAAACCAACAAACACACTTTCGCAATGGGACACTGTTTATAAGTAGCCTTTGTTACTTTCTCGTCCATCAACTATATCTTTGCAAAAAATCACGTTAATCCATTGCTCCGTTGCTGCGTTAAAGAGGAACAAACCTATAAACACTTTCGTGTTGGGACATCCTGTATAAGTAGCCTTTGTTACTTTCCCGTCCATACTTTCGGCCTAATGAACAAAACATACCTACATAAAGAAATCTTCGAATGAAAAGGAAAATATAATAAAACAAGTTTAACCGGATTACATCGCGTTTATAATTTCGAAACGTCAGGAAAACCAATTTAAATAATATACGCGATGTAATCCGGTTAAAACTTGTTTTATTATATTATTTTACTTGTAAATATTTTGTTAGATAAGTTAAATGTAGTCATATTTTTTGTTATTCTGTTGTACACTTGTTTTTATCCTCTATCAATATATCAACATCTCTCTATCGCTCTATGGTTTGCTGTAAAAAAACTCATTTTTGAGTTAAGCTCGCCGATGTACATAAGCTTTCCTACTGTAATAAAAATGTGTATATGTGTGTACAATAAAGTATAATAAAAATATGTAGTGATCAAGAAAACCTAAGAAATTATTATGAAAAGAACAATAGGTACTTAATTATATTGTGTATTACAGGGTCGGTTCGGACTTGTCGCCTGTACAATCAGAAGTTGATGATGCTGTGACTAGCACGACGGATTCAACCATGGATGATATGCTGAAACAAGAAATTGATTCGTCTTTAGAACAATGTAAGTACATGTAAATTCTATAAAAGGGCTTGACTTTCCCAAAGTATGAACTATTTTTACGGAGATTTTTCATCAACGACTTTAATGTAGTTAATAAGAATGTTAATAAAAAGTTAACATCTTCAGATTTTACCAACGAAACAAAAACTTTTGCAGCAGAAAAATTATAATATTCCGTGTTTTTATTTCCTAGTGGACAGAGACGAGAGCAGCGTGACAGGCTTCCGTCTGTTGTGCCAGCACGTGCTGGCGGTGTGGATGAAGCTGGGCGTGGTGTTGATCCGCTCCTGGTGGCTAATGCTGCTGCAGTTCGCCACCCCCATCTTACTTATCAACGCTACGCTCGGCTTGCTCCAATACGTAATGACCTTCGTGCCAACCATAAACAACAGGCTCTTGACGCTAGCAGAAGGGTTAGTTATTATTTATATTATCATTCTAGGTAGTCTTAGACCAATCAAGTATATTGGGGTCAGCCTGAATCCCATCTAGCTAATGCCGCACCATCATCTCAGTATTTTACATGGAGCAACTGCCCTTTAACTTATAGCGTAACAGGACATATAATTCTGAAATAGAATTACCCTTCTGGCGAGTCTCGTAATAACAACTTGTGTTGATAACTTGATACGTCGAGTGCTGTCCAACCAGATTTGTTATTTTTTTATTTTTTTAATATCAAATGGGCTTGCGTTTGACCGCCACTGTTATGTTTTGCTAGGCGTAAAAGCAAAAGTATTTCCAGCTTTAATATTTTATATGGATAAGTTTACCTGTATTTTGAAAACAACGTTACCATTTCAGATATTCGAGTACAGAAACTCTGTTAAGTTTCAACGGCTCTTCCACGGCATCGTTGGGCGCCCTCGCGGCGAACGCATACCAGATGCTGTTCAGCACTTCTGGTGTCAGCAACATGGACATTACCCTTGTTGGCAATCAGCCTGTTGATGAATATTATCTGAATAGAGTAAGCCAATTAGAATAAATCATTATGTTTTTTTGAAGTATGAAAGTCGTTTTCAGGAAGTGTGAAATGTGGAATTTTATGTTATAAACGATGCCCGACCCCTAAATTATTTTGAAGGAATTCAAAAATAATAAATCCTATTCTAAATAAATTATTTATTATGTGTAACCAGACGAGTGATGCCACATTGATGGGTACACTGCGACACCGGTTGCTGATAGGTTCTACGTTTGAAGAAAACTCTGCGACAGCCTGGTTCAGCAACTTTGGCTACCATGACGTCGCTACGTCCCTTGCTGCTGTCCACTCAGCTATTCTTAGAGCTAGAAATTCTACCGCAGTCCTCAATGTGTACAACCATCCATTAGAAGCCACGTATACGGATCAGGTAAGTGATACTGAAAATGTCAATACACTACAGTTTCATCATAAAAAAATACGTTTACTTGATTTATCATATAGGCCATGGAGTTAACCAAATTATACCTACTAAAGGAAACTTTATATTGCTTACAAAAGCAAGAAAAATTATAACCAAATATTTTTTTCATGTCTCTTGCTGCTTTCATAAGCCGAGAATCGGATAATTCAATATTTACCTATTTACATTACAACCTACATCAAAAAATTGCCAGTTTTTTTAAACTTGAAAATAATGTTATAATTTAAATTGTTTCAGAGTGACATGCAGACGATGATTACGATGCTCTCCATGCAGCTTGCTTCTGGTATCGGCAGCAGCGTGGGCATTGTAAGCGCCGTATTCATCATGTTCTATATTAAGGTATGTGCTTTTCTTTGACCTTGTTTCAATCTAGCTCAATGCTTATAGTTAGGTAATTTTTTTTTAATGAAATTCGCTACGGTAGCCACACCTAATATTGTGACTTTTGATAGGATTATTCATCTCCTAAATTTAAGCAAAAATCGATGTTCTATTTAAATTGTTGTGCTTATCTTGAATTGTGTAGGAGCGTATGTCGGGTGCCAAGCTACTGCAGAAGGCTGCGGGTGTGCAGCCTGCGGTGCTGTGGGGCAGTGCCGCTGTCTTCGACTGGGCGTGGTTCCTCATCACCTGTGTCTCCATCGTCATTTCGTGCGTCGCCTTCAACGTCATCGGCTTATCCTCTGCGACTGAACTGGGTAGGTAATAGTTTAACTTTTTAGGACTGCACATAAGATTATATCGGAAAATGTAGTGTAACGATTTTGACGACGTCTGTGGTCTAATGGTTCGAGGGTCGGACTGCTGATCACGAGGTTCGATTCCCACAGGACACAGAAATATTTGTGTGATGAACATGTGTTTGTGTTGGTCTGGGTGTTTCTTATGTATCATAAGTATGTATTTACAACAACAACAAAAAAAGTATATAAGTATTATATCCATTGTCTAGTTCCCATAGCACAAGCTCTGCTTAGTTTGGGACTAGATGGTGCTGTGTAAAAATGTCCCAAAGATATTTATTTATTTATTTAGTATTATTTATTTAACATCTAATAATATTGGAAATTATTATTACTTCTTACTATGGTTAACTTAGCCTGTACGTACTCTGCAGAGATTTGAAATATTATGTAGTTCAATATTGCCTTTTTGTTGCTTTAGCTCGACTCTACTTATGCATTATGGTGTACGGTGCTGCTATGTTGCCGTTCAACTACGTCATGTCGCACGTGTTCAAGGGGCCCGCGATTGGCTTCGTCAGCTTCTTCTTCATGAACGTGCTATTCGGTAAGTAACTCGGTCAAAATAATTAGTGTTACCACTTTTTTAGGGTTCCATAGTTCCTACAAGGAACACTTATAGTTTCATCATGCCCGTCCGTCTGTTGTAATCCTTTACAGCTTTATAACTTCTACAGTTATAAACATAATAACATAAACTATAATTTTGACAAAATAGTTTAGAAGTTTACTCTAGTTGAGATTAGAATGTCGGATGAATCAAATCATATAACGTATGTTGCCAATGTCAAAATCAAAGAGCAATTATGATAAATGGGTGATGACCAAATCTTTGGCGCTGTCGCACAATGGAAACTACAGCTTTTGGCTCTCATCTTTAAGATAATCTGGTGGTCTTCAAGTTCAAATTCAAATGTTTTTTATTTCAAATAAACCTAATTACAGGCACTTTTGAAACGTCGGGCTCTAGTTGCACGGTTCCAAATTATGGGTCCTATGGAGAAGAACCGGCAAAAACCTCCATGGATATAGGCTCCAAGGCTCGAGTGACACAACGGAAAAGAGACAGAAGAGCAGTAAATTTCCATTGTGCGACAACGCCAAAAATTTGGTCCTTACGCAAATGTGCCTATTAAATGAATCATTAGGACGGTGTGCTCAAAATCGTTTATCGTGTGCACCAGGTATGATGGGTGCGCAGGTGGTGGAGGCACTGTCAGCCCCACAGCTCGATACGGAGGAAGCTGCGCACATCCTCGACAACATACTGCAGTTCTTCCCACTCTACAGCCTTGTCACTTCAGTCAGGTATTGAACATTTTTTAAATATCAGCCTGTAGACCCTCCCGTGTCTGCATCACCTCTCCATGATCATCGCATCTCATTTGTTCGATATACAGAGGGTTATTTTTAATTCATCAATAACCGTACTTATCAATTTATGTACACCGCTGGATGCCGGAAGCGCGGGACCGGTCATTGTAGCGATGTTTGGGGGAGGCCTATGTCCAGCAGTGGACGTCTTTCGTCTGAAATGATGATGATGAAAGCTTGTACAATATTTTCGTGTCATTTCAACGGGGAAGAAACTGGTTTCTGACACATAGGCTAGATTATAGCTTAGTTATGAAATCAGAGCTTTCAACAAATTTAACTTATTTAGTGTCAAATAAATAAATACATTTTGAATAATTTTTAAAAAGGGACTGACTCTGAAATCGTGATATTATTGAGAGATGATATTCAAATTGATGGGTTTAGACATCCCTTAAAGGGTTATTGGTGAATTAAAAATAACCATTTATTTTGTAACATTCAATCATCAACTCAGCCTACCGCAGTCTACTGTGGACAAGGCCTCTCCCAAGTTGCGCCATAGCACTTGGAAATAACACTCAAAATATTATTTTAGTACAATGTACTCCACTTCGAAAACTAAGGCCCGCCGGCCGCCTCATATTGAAACCAGTCCAGTCGAGTGGCAGACAGCGCGTTTATGTCTTTTGTTCGCAAACGCTTCACATAGGGCACCGGTGACGCTTAGAGAATACCATTTCTACCCCGAAAAACCTGGGATTGTACTTTGCTAATCTCGGAATTTTTTGGACTGTCTGAAATAGGTCTTGTTTGCATTGCGTTGCGCCTTGAAAATGACCTTATCTAGATGGCAAAGAGCACTATTACGATAAAAATAAAATAACAAAATCAACCTAAGGTAAGATAAAAAACTATTCAGGTACAGACCTATTTTTTAATATCTTTTTAAAAAAGAATTCCCCGCGAACCAAGCGGAATCTAAGCGAGCGTTTTCAGCTGCTGCTTATGATGGCTGAGAAACAGACGTGGTAATAAAACATTAGTTGCTTTGATATTCTTCTGCGCTTGTATTTTCGGAACTCCAAATAATGTTTTATATTTTTTGTCTTAATATTATATGGTTTCATTCGGGTATTGCATTTGAAATAACTAGTTTATTTTTAATGCAGAAATTGCCTAATTTTGTTTATATTTATTTATTTATTGTATTCTTTATTGAACATTACACCAAACGAAAACAAAGCCAATAGTTTACAGAAAGATTAAAATAAGTACAATGGGCGGTCTTATCGCACAAGGCAATCTCTTCCAGACAACCTTTGGATGAACTAGAAGAATGGGAACCGATCGTGGGTAGGTACGGTGTAAAAGTAGGTACGTTTCGTACATAATATACCTACTTAAATATAATAATACAAAGTACATGGAATTTACTTAAATAAGTATGAGAAATATATATCATATAATATACTAATAAATACAAATATAAAGTGTAGTAGTAAAGCAATTTCAAGAAGTAGTGAAACAGATTGACAAGTAGTGTTCCTTTACTAATTTTTTTATAGCTGGTAGTGATTGTGCACGCCTCACATTTAGTGGTTTTGTTATTTTTGTCTTAATAATTTTTTTTTTTTTTTGAGAGTCCAATCTAAGCCCCAATGTTCTAATCCCGGGATCCCGATCCCGATTACCCCAAGATTGAACATCAAAAATCCCGTCATCCCGGGCATTTTTATTAAAGATGCTCGGGATTGTGTTCTCTTCACGGCCCACGCTACACAAGTATATCCTATAGCAGTTATAGTAGTGCATTTTGCGAGTATGATGGATGTTTTATTGTTACTGTCCATTCTGGTAACTACATATAGTTTGTTTAATCGACGCTCTACATATTTACTTTTATAATACCTGATACGGATTGATTGATTGAAAAGTGGATCAATGCATTTTTAAATATCCTTTTTTTTGTTCAGATATTTGAACCAGATCGGCTTAAGAGAATACACTTGCCTGCAAGGCTGCGAGTACTTGCAAGCGGTGTATCCCAACCTTGAGTGTACCATGGAGAACATGTGCGAACAATCCAGTACCTGCTGTGGTTAGTATATTATAATACAAATGTACTCTACCAACATTTTTTTAAGAGTTGCGCAGAACAGGATCACCACAGAGTACGCACGGCTACACATCAAGCTGTTCATTTCCAGTATAAGCTGATCTCGCATTGTACGGAAAGCCTAAACAATGCAAGGTCAGCTTTTACTGGAAATGTACAGCTTGATGTGTAGCCGTGTGTACATTATGAGGATTACTCTCGTGTCTGTCTACTTGTCCGTCTGTGGCAGCTTATTGTCTCAGAATCTACTGGAGAGTTTGGTGACCCAATTACGGACGTATAGCGTAAATTAACGAATTTCGATTTTGGGGTTAATTTTGGGGGACAAATTATAAAATAAAATAAATATATTTTATGCAAGTGCATCATTTGTATGTCACACATGATACATGATGCATGATGTATATTTTTGAAAGGACTCGTTATAAGAAATACAAATGTATATTTTTTTATTAATTTTAAAATGCACAGTTAAAAGATATTAAAGAAAATACTCGAAAATCGAGCATTTTCCGCCTTATCTCCGAAATTTTCGAGCCTAATTAAAAAAAAAAAATAGGGAATATAGGTCCTCTCTTATAGTTGACGGGAAACAGTTCAAGGAAAACAGAATGATACGCCTCTCCACGCGAGTTCGATCGCCCTTCAGAGTTTATCAAACTTATAGCTCCACCAGCCCCAGCCCTATTAAATTCCTCACTGTGGACTTTAACAAAAAAAATTTAGCTATAGAAGAAAATAAATAATTCTAACACACACCGTCCGGGGAAATACTACCACCGTACCCACTTCTCCGCCAATTAGTGATGCTTTTATTGCTGTGTTTGGTCCAAAGACATTTGTATACTTACCTAACTTTCTGGTTTGGTCTAAAGGGTACGGGTGCCGGTGAAATTACAATCACATGAGACTTTCCATCTTCATGTCTCAGTTTGGCGAACCGACTTGCGGTACCATCTAGGCAACAGCCTAGGTGGTATTGAAGTTGTTATGGGTAAAGGTAACCGCTTAACATCAGGTGGGCCTTTAGCTCGTTTCGCCATCCTATACTATAAAAAAAAAAACACCAACCCATTTTTTTTTAAATCCTGTCAAACTTGTTTCATAATAAATAATTGTAAATCACATAAAGCAATAATTATGTTTTAATTAATGTGATGTGTGGGCTTCTTTCTTATCGCAAATTGATTTTGTGATAAATTTTGGTCAATTTCAATCTTATTCTATTTTAGCATCAAGCCAGGATAAGTGGTCAGGATATAGTACTGAATATTAAGTTGTAGTCTTGATTCTACTTTACTGAAATTCGTTTCAAAGCTATTTCCCCTATTCATTGCTAATTCATGATTTTCGTTTGCAGTCCGTGAAAACCCGTACTTCGATTGGGAAGAGCCGGGCATCATGCGGTATTTGCTCAGTATGACCATCTCCTGTGTAGTGTTTTGGTTCATTCTCATGACCATCGAATACAGACTCTTACAAAAGGTAATATTAGTGATATGAAAATACATGTTATTTTATTATTTTTAACGCATTTTAATTTTGGAAAGAAAAAAAAACAACAAAAAGAACACTGCTCGTTGTATTCACAGTAGCTTAGTGGCTAAAGCACTGGCGTACTGAGCCAGGAGTCGCAGCTTCGAATCCTGCTCGTGAGCAATTTTTCCTTTCCACAATTTAAATCGTTAAAATATATGTTGTTTATAAATAATCTTTAAATATCCTTTTTAATCAGGACGATACCCATTTATGATTGTTTTTTCCTTTTGTTATGCTGTACAATAAAGAGTACTTTATCTATTTCTATCATTAGATACGGACTACTAGTTACTGACGTGAGGTCTTTTTATTGCAGATATTTACGTTCAAGAAAACTCCACCTCCAATAGACGAGAGTACGTTGGATGAGGATGTGTCAATGGAGGCTGAGCAAGCACGTCGCGTCGCCGCTACAAATCGCGCCGACCACGCGCTGCTCGCCACTGACCTCGCCAAGTACTACGGGAAACATCTCGCCGTAGACCAAGTCTCATTCAGTAAGTTATGATCAAATGTTACTTATTTAGTTCCCTCTAGTAGTATAGCCAATTTGCTACGACGTAGCTGATTGACTACTACAACGTAGATTGACTTTCGACCTCTTTCGACCGTTTAGCTACGACGCGACGTAGCGAATTGGCTACAACGTAGAGTTACTACGCCCTACAACATGAAGCGTAGTTTTAGCTTTCGACCGATTTGCTACGACGCGACGTAGCGAATTGTATCCAACAACGTAGCGTTACTACGCCCTATAACATGAAGCGTAGCTTTATTTTTGAATGCTGTTCCCCGTTCATGACTGGAATCGGAACTCTATACTTATCGAAAAGCTTTAAAAAACCTTAAAGTAGTTTGTTCAGAATCGAGATTCGAATGGCTTACACTACCTTTTACACCATGAAATTGTATCATGTGACCTAAAAGTTTCATACGATGCTGAGCACGATACCGATGCCTACGTAGGTAAACAGAACACTTCATATATCCTTTGGAAATAGCCGCTGGAGATAAGGGCGGAGCGAGCGGGGCGCGTTGATTAGTATTGATATGACAGCAAAAATTACCAATATCTTCTACAAAAGCTGATCAAAATAAATAATTATATAGGTAGGTACTTGCCATATCAATTTATTACAATAAAAATTTGTTGGGGTGTATGGGGTTTTGAGTAATTTAACAACATAACATAACATCACGCCTGTATTTCCCCGACGGGGTAGGCAGAGGTTTAATAGTACACCCACATTTCGCCAGTTATGTTATAGTTCCATGTAATAGGGGGCGAGCCTATTGCCATTAACCGGGCACAAATCCATACTCCAGGCTGCTACTGAGAATTTCCTAATGAAAAAACCCAATAACACTTTGCCCGACCCGGGAATCGAACCCAGGACCCCACGCTCAGCAGTCGCGCTTGCGACCACTAGACCAACGGGGCAGTCTATAAAAATAACAAAGAGTAATTTAAATAACACATATAGTTTAATAACGGGTTTGTGACCCCTTCATCAAAAAACAAAAAAGTTAAATATGACCGTCTTTCCAAGGTGTGAGCGACGGTGAATGTTTCGGCCTGCTGGGTGTGAACGGCGCCGGTAAAACTACCACGTTCAAGATGCTGATGGGCGACGAGTCCATCTCCAGCGGCGAGGCCTTCGTCAGCGGACACTCCGTGCGGAAGAACCTCGATAAAGTGCACAACAATATTGGTTAGTATCCCAGCTATGCATTTAGTTTTATATCGTCATTATCGATGTCTTAAAGCAGCGGTACTCTAAGTGTGTTCCGCGGAACCCTAGGGTTCCGCGATACCCCTGTAGGGGTTCCGCAAGAATTTAGAAAAAAAAAACAAAACACCTCTCTCTGGTCACTGGTCGAACGTTTTGAATCCGCCCGCCGCGCGTATACTTGTGAGCGCGCAGTCCCTTTGATAAAAGCCGCCTCTGAATTAGACGCTATAGTTGTGAACAAGCGACTTTCGGCTCTATCTTCAAAAGCATAAAGTCGAGATTGTTTACAACGCATTTTTTTGTATTTATATTTTTATTTCCGCTTTTTGTTTATCAAAGGCGCCGACTCGAGTATTTTTGAGAATGTTCGAGTTCGAGTCTAGGACTAAGTATAAAAGCGCTATTATACAAAAAAAGTCGCGCCTCGTCAGTCAGTTGACGATTAGCGTTCGGCGCGATAAGTTCGTACCTACCTACTTACAAGCTGGCTAGCCTGCTGCCTTCTTGTAAGTTCTACTGCCCGCTGTATTCTGATTGTATCAGTTTTGTACATTTCTTCTTTGGACTAAACTTTGTCTCATAAACGCAGTAACGATTGTGCATTATTTTGACCCTACCATCCTGACGTGTAACATTATTAATAAAGAAGAATGGAACGTTGGCTTAAAGGTGTTAAACGTGTTGCAACGACATCTTCTAATGACGCTGAATGTTCAAAAGCAGTACGCGCGGAGAATACAGCAATTACCGATCCAGACGATGATGCCACGACGTCAAGCTCCACGGTTTCAAAGACGAAAAAAAGGAAGTATGATGAATCATATATCAGTTTCGGATTTGTTGATTCTAACGGCTCACCTCTCTGCATGTTATGTAGTAAACTGCTTCCTAATAGTTCCATGGCACCTGCCAAATTACGCAGACATTTAGAAACTGTACACCCCGAGTCTAAAGACAAGAATAAAGAATTTTTTGTTCGTAAAAAAGAACAGTTATTGGAAAGTCAAAAAAATATGATGCATGTAACACAAACTATCAATGAAAAGGCCACGGAGGCATCATATTTAGTTAGCTATCGCATTGCACAAGCAGGTGAAGCGCACACTATCGCTGAGAATTTAATAAAGCCATGTGTGTTAGACATAACAAAATGTATGCTCGATGAAAAATCTGCAAAGCATCTTTCTACTGCACCGCTATCAAACGATACTGTTTCACGGCGAATCCATGATCTGGCAAGCTACGTCAAACAAGAACTAGTTGCACGTCTACAAAAAACACGATTCGCCTTGCAAATGGATGAGTCAACTGATGTCACTGGTCTGGCTATCTTGCTGGTTATCGTGAGATATCCATATGAACGTTCTTTTGAAGAAGACATGCTTATGTGTTCACCGCTGCCCACAAACACTACCGGGGAAGAAATTTTTAATAAAATAAACATATTTTTTAAAGAAAATAATCTTAGTTGGAACGATTGCATTGACATTTGTACAGATGGGGCCAAGGCGATGACAGGTAAAACAGCAGGAGCAGTATCACGAATAAAAAGTAAAGCGCCTAATTGTAGTTCCAGCCATTGTATTCTGCATAGACAAGCACTTGCGATGAAGCAAATGCCGTCAAATCTAAAATTAGTTATGGATGAAGCGGTAAAAATAATTAATTTTATCAAATCACGACCACTACAATCCCGATTGTTCTCATTATTATGTGAAGATTATGGCAGCAAACATAAAACACTGCTGCTCCATACAGAAGTGCGATGGCTGTCTCGGGGTAAAACTTTAACAAGGCTATTTGAACTTAGAGCCGAGTTACAAATGTTTCTTTCAGCAGATACAGTTTCTTTTAATTTGAAAGACCGTTTGTATGATAAAACTTGGTTGTTCCGATTGTCTTTTATGGCGGATATCTTTCAAAAACTGAACGAATTGAATTTATCATTGCAAGGTAAACAGACAACAGTGTTCCAGGCCTATAACAAAATAACTGCCTTCAAAAGAAAATTAGATTTTTGGATTATTTGCGTTGGTAAGAGAGAAATAGAAAGCTTTACGTCACTCAGTGAGTTTGTTAGCGATAACGACTCGGAAATGTTTCAAGATGATGTGTTTGAAGAATTGGTCCAATATCTCACTTCGATGCGCGCATCTTTTGTAAAGTATTTTCCCGAAGAACATAATACAAAAATGAAGCTGAATTCATGGATTCATAATCCTTTTTTACCCAACTTGCAAAAGCCCGAAAGTATGTCAAACGAGATATATGAATCTCTTTTAGAAATGTCATCAGACACAAGTATGGAGTCACTGTTCAAAACGACGCCTCTCAACGATTTTTGGTGCAGAATCCGTGATCAATATCCAATGCTTGGCAGAATGGCTCTGAATATTCTTCTCCCGTTCCCAACAACATATTTGTGCGAAACAGGATTCTCAACCTATGCAGCCACGAAAACAAAATATCGCAATAGACTGGACGCCGAACCTGATATGAGACTTCAAATGTCTTCTATCAAACCTGATATCAACCAATTGATGAAAAATAAAAAACAGTTTCATACCTCCCATTAGTTAAGATTTTTTCATTTTTAATATCTTCTATTATTGTACTTGGCATGTGGTTAAAGTAAGTAATAATTAGTAACTGTTACATTGTACTTTTATTATGCTTATATAATAAAGAATCATAAAGGTATTATACTGTATAGAAATGTCTTTGTAAAGAATACACTTTTAAAAACTATTGTTTTATTGTAGGGTTCCGTCAAGTATTTTGCTTGTCAAAAGGGTTCCGTGACCAAAAAAGTTTGAGAACCGCTGTCTTAAAGAAATGCTTACATTTTGGCGTTACCCTACACTGTACAAGATCTTACGTACATTATTGCGAATTATTGAAGGCGGTAAATCTGCTTCGACTGCAAAGACGCTTTGTAGCAACAACAAAAACTTTTTTTTACTTTAATAATTCTAACAGTGTTTGTTTTCATAAAACATTTACTCCTTTATGAATAATACATACACTGGGTCATACATTGGACATTCATGATTCATGACCCATGAAGCGAAAAAAATACGGAGCCAGTGGATTTGTCATCAGTTAAGTAATTTAAAATATTTATTTATTTATTACCAAGTAGTCTTTGCCCGCGGCTTGGGTCATTTATAATTCGGTTTATCACAGAAATACACTATCCGTATGGATGAAAAGTAGCCTATGTGTTAATGCGGTATGGTCCGTATGGTCATTTCACCCAAATTTATTTAGCCATTTCAGCGTGATTGAAGGACAAACAAAAAACATCCATACTTTCGCATTTATAATAATAGTAGGATGTACAGTCGACTGCATGACAGTGGTAACACTTGAATTAGAAAACTACCCTTACTGCTTACGAAATAAAGACGCTGTCAATGTCAAACTGTTACAACTGACGTGCGGTCGACCGTACAAGAGATACGCGTAAAATAGCTCTGCTCCTTCACAGGTGGCTGTGCAGTAGTAAATTTCGCAACCAAATCAATAGCGCGCATGCGCGGTAATGGCGGCCAGACTCTGATAGGTTGTTCATCTAAGTGTCGAGATGGTGAAGGACCGCATGTTCTCATTGTCTCAGTCTAACGTTAACGTTCGATGCTTATTTACTTCCTGCTCACACTTATTACACAATTGTACCTGCGCGGCCCTTCGCAAAGCTTGGTATCAGCTGTGGTATCAGAGCGGCACAGTTAAATGTTCAGTTGCGTATTGTAAATAGGTAGGTTTAGGTACTCCAGGGTTATGGGTGCGTTTACTGACACAAATAAATAGTCTTACAGCGCAAATAGATAGATAGATAGAATATTCTTTATTGTACACCATTAACATTATTCTTATAATCTTATAATCTTATAATATAATCTTTATTGGAACCAAAAAACACAATTTACATTAACTATAGTGTTCGATAATAACTACATTAGTTTATCACTGTGTCGTAGCTATTAACGCCCACCTCTCAGAGGGAGAAGACGTCAGCGTTCCGATTATAAAGTAAAATAAAACAAACAATAAAAAATTTGAAATTAAGACTAAGCAAGTGAGTGTGGTATAAGGTGCTATGGTATGTTTGTTTATGTATTGTGTGTGTGTAAGGGTAGAGTGGTGGGTGCGTGTGTGAGAGTGTTAGAAGGAGATGAGTCGTGTTTAGTAGTAAGTGTGTCTGTGTTGGAATGAAATTCGGACTAAAAATCTTTAAACTTTTACTAAATTCTCCAGTTCATCGTACGTGAGAGTAGCGAGCCATTTATCAGCAAGTCTCTTGCATTCCCTAGAAGAATGTGGGTAAATATTTAGTACCCTATTAACACTGTTGTATAACGTGGGGCTAAAGAACATATATTGACGTCGAACAACTTGAAGTTTAGTAAGGTATGTACGGCAGACTATGTCTGATCTCCGTTTTCGTCTACACAAATCAGGGTCAAAAAACAAATCAGCATGTCTACGCAGGATAGTATTGAGCACGAAAGAATGTCTCACTCTAGGTAGTTTACACAGCTCATATAATTCGTTAGTAGGAAAGCGAATGGGCTTCTTGGCCATGACCTTAAGAACAGCTCTCTGAGCTCTCTCCAGACGCAGCATTAAACATATCCCAGCATTACCCCAAGCTGGTATACAATACGTCAGAACGGAGTGGGCAAGGGCAAAGTAGACAGTCCTCAAAGTAGGGAAATCGGCTGAGCTTCTTAAGTTTTTAAAAACAAATATGAGCTTCCTAACCCTTGAAACCAGGGAGTTTATTTGTTCACCCCATTTCAACGTACTATCAATCATGACACCAAGATATTTAATGGAGTCGGCGCGTGTAATTTTGGTACAACTACAGTCAACTTCAGTGGCTGGATTGCATTTGTGAGCTGTCAGACTGAAGGGGGAAGTTGGTTGTGATACAATACTTGGACTAAATGTGATAAACCTAGTTTTAGTCAAGTTTAAGGTAAGCAGATTTTGGGCTAGCCATTTCATTGTAGTTCGCAATGCAGACTCTGCAAACAAGAGGGTCTCGGTCCAATCAGTGCCACGCACAAGAATTACTGTGTCATCAGCATAGGAAAACATTTTAGAGTTAGCTGGGGCGAGATTGCAAAGATCGTTAATGTATATTAGAAACAGGGTAGGTCCGAGGACACTACCCTGTGGTACTCCAAAGTTAAGAAACATTTCCTGACTGGTGTGGTTATCTATTTTAACGACTTGAGAACGACCACTCAGATAACTCCTAAAGATATCATGAGGTAGGCCCCTAATACCAATCCGTTCCAGTTTCTTGAGCAAAAGGGGTACAGAGACAGTGTCAAAGGCTTTAGAAAGGTCAAGAAAGATTGCAATAGACTTGGCTTTGCTGTTTAGATTTTGAGCCACTGAACCCAATAATTCCAAGACAGCATCTTCTGTATTTTTGCCAGCTCTGAATCCAAATTGATTATCGGCAAGTATATTTTTAGAATTAAGATAGTCAAGCAATCGTTTGTTAAGTATTTTTTCTAGAAGTTTAGACAATATAGTTAAAACAGAAATGGGTCTGTAGTTATTGACACTGCCTCTGTCTCCACTTTTGTATATGGGGTGGACTATGGCTTTTTTGAAGACAGAAGGGAAGATTCCAGATGTTAGGGCGAGATTAAATACGTGACAAATGACTGGGACAAGAATATTCCTGGCAGCACTAATTAGAGTAGCAGGGATACCATCCCAACCTACAGCGCTATTAAGTTTAAGGCCAAGTATTAACTTAGGACTAACACGTAAAATAAGGGTACATTGGCGGTCTTATCGCTAATAGCGATATCTACCAGACAACCTTTGGATGGACAAGGAAGACGTGAAAAATAGATGGGGGCAGTATGTGGTGCACTTTATACCAAATACCTCTTATTTATAAGATAACGTGGCATGTTACAGGCTACTGTCCGCAGTTCGACGCGTTGTTCGGTGAGATGACAGGTCGCGAGACGCTGCGTATGTTCGCGCTGATGCGAGGGCTGCGCATGAGCACTGCGTCGCCCACCGCCGTGACGCTCGCACACGCACTTGGATTCCTCAAACATCTTGACAAAAGGGTAAGTTGCATCATCGTTATTGAACTTAAATTGGTTGCTGGGGAGTTTCTTACGCCGCTTCTTCTTCGGAAGCGATGAAAGGCGGGCGTTTTTGAAAGGCGGATGAAAATCGCTAAGAAAAGATTGAAGCACTTATTTTTTTCCTAAACCCACTATAATTTTGACAGCATTTTAACCCAACAGATATAGGTATATTGTATTTTATTTTTGACACTACGACAATGACTACCGTCACATGAGATTTGTTGCGTAATCGCGGCTTTTTGTCTTATTATGCGTGTGAATGTGTGCGTGCCAGCCCATACTTTTAAGCGAGCCGTCTTACTATGGGTGCTTCACTTATTGTGTAGCGAGATTCCGTCCGCCTTTTTTTATTCGTCCATTTTGTCGACGTTCAATACCTAAAGCGCTAATTGGCTTTAGCCTACATTGAATAAATGCCATTTTGATTTTGAATACTGGGTGTCAGGGAAACGCTTCCGAAAACGAAGATCGGTGATAGTGCTGGTAATTACTGATACGATACCACAAAAAAATGCGTTTCTTTTTTTAGATTATTTCATGTTGTTTTTGAATTTTTCATACATAACCAGCTTTGCAGGGCAGGACACGTTTGCCGTATGCCAAATGAGCTGTGGGCCCGTATAGCACAGGACTGGAGCCCTGAGACAGCGAAGCGGGGTCGCGGCAGACCACGCAGGAGTTGGAGTGACGAGCTCGATGTCTTTCTTGATGACAGCTGGCAGGAGGCGGCACAGAACCGCGATAGATGGAAGGAATTGAGGGAGGCCTTTGCCCAGCAGTGGGACAGTACAGGCTAACAAAAAAAAAAAAAAAAAAACCAGCTTTGCGCAGTTAAATAAAAGTGATTTGCAAAAAAACCCTTACTTAATTTTTTAAAGTTCGCAATATAATTCAAATAAAATATCAGCTGGCGCTAGGGGTGAACGACATCCGCTCGCATACGGAGTAAGTGTCGTAGCGAGCGTAGGTAGGTTAGGTACGCGTGGCATTGATCCCGAGTTTTGTACACTTTACATCACTAAAACAATGAGTATAACGTTATTGGTATTCGATAGTGTTTAGGTAGTATAATAATAGCCTTTCAGTTTCGGGAGCGTATCCCTGACACCCAGTATAGTTCAGTGAACTGAAATGTACCTATGAGTCAGTATTCAAAGCATTTTTAGCAACATAGATATAGATCTATCGAATTGCACGGTAGCCATTAATCTAAACAAATAACGAACTCTAATAGTCATCATAATTTATTTTAATATTTGAAATTGACAGGTGCACCAGTACTCCGGCGGCACAAAACGTAAGCTGAACACGGCGATAGCATTCCTTGGTCGCACACGGCTTGTTTTCGTCGACGAGCCCACCACTGGCGTCGACCCTGCGGCTAAACGACACGTACGTATCTGTTTATCAATATGGCAATCCATTGCTCTGGATGTGATGGTTGTAGTAACTCTTATATGCCCGACAAGCAAGTTCTCTTGAATCGGATAAGCTTCACCTAAGATAATTTGTTCTTTTAAATGCGATTGTTATCCTATACATTGCCAGTTTTCACGGCTTCATCGGTCACAATAGCAATAACAGGGTGAAAGAGAGATTAATGGCCAGTGCACACCAGGGATGTCAGGGCAGGGGATTTTGCCACGGCATGCTAGCTACCGATAAAATCCCGCGGCCTGCCGAGGGAACGCTGCGGCATACGCTGCCAACTAGGCAACTACGCACCGTAGTCGAAAAGCGCATACCATCGCATTCCTTGGAGTCCCTCAGCATGCTTTCGCATCCCTAAGCATACCGTTGCAACGTGCCGTTACCTCCCGTCACATGCTTTGGCGTCCCTCAGCATGCCTTCGCATCCCTAAGCATATCGTGGCAATGTGCCGTTACCTCCCGTCACACCCCGGCCACTCAATACAACATGAATGCTAGCACCGCCTACATACGCAAGCTTACGTCTTATACAAACACGCACACACGTGAATGAATAGGGTTGCTTGCCGCTCGAAATGCCGACTGCGTTCCAAACGCTTCTCAGTAGTTCTCAGAGATGGCGTTAGCTTGTGTAGCGAAAGTTATTCTTGCGCACGAACGCAGTGAGTTTGTACGGGCGGCGAAGAAAATAATTTAGTATTTTTAATTAGCTGCAGTAAATTGATAGTTTTATTTATTGTAAATTGATACTTAAAGAGCTCGTACTACTGAATCACATTATTGAAGCTTATTAAAATACTATCAATTATTATAGGTATATGTATATTGGAAAATAAAATAAACAGTTAATTAATCATAAAAATGTATTATATTATTATTGCCATAGAAATTATACATTATAATAAAACAAGTTTAACCGGATTACATCGCGTAAATTGCATAGGTTGTATCTGACGATGTAATCCAGTAAAATTTATTTTATTGTAATGAGTAGTGATCGCGAAAACCTTATAAATTATTAAATAAATTATATATTACACACACTGAAAAATTTACGCCTAAACGATTTAAATTGGCGGTTATTGAACCGTATGAAATTGAAAATACGGAATCTCAAAAAAAGTTTTGTTTTGCAAGCATTACAATTTATAATAATTAATTCCTCTCTTATCATAAGTACGTAATTTTACAGTAAACAATCTCTCACTATAGTTGTAAAATTAAACTCTCGCGGTAAGTAGATACCTACTTTTAATAAAATACAATAAATAGGTACTCAAAGGAATCTGCTTTCAAGCATTACAAGCAAAAATTTTTTTCCTTTTTGTCATAACTGCAAAGTACAAAAAAATCGTTTAATTGTAAAATTAAATGCTCGCTGTTCTGTACTTCTACCTATAAAGGTTTTTTTGTGGCTTACCTTATTTCATCCTTCGGAAATCGAAAAAAATCTTCTGTTTCCTTGTAGACACACACCCGTGTAAAGCACAATACACTACGATTTTCAATTAAAATACAACTACAAACACCAAAAAATATATTGCGTGACGCACTCGACTGGCGATCCACATCCATTGAATATTGTAGTCCAACTTGCCGCCAAACTGCGAGCACGTACGGGGCGCGGGTGAGGAACTTAAATTGGCGGGGGGCGGTGAGTGGCCGTTCTGTACGTTAGTACTATTAAGTATTCTGTGCTCCCGTCAAGTCCCGTCGCATCCCTTGGCGTCCCTCAGCATGCCTTCGCGTCCCTAAGCGTTCCGTCGCATCCTTCCGCGGCATCCTCTATAGCGCGTTCTTCAATTGGAAAGGAAATCCCCTTTGATGTCTTGGGGTTGATCTCTAAACATTGGAATCTGTTTCTTGTTACCACAAATGAATACGTATGAATTTACGTTGGGTAAAAGTAAAATGTTCCGTGTCGTGCCGGACGTAAAGAATTGGACCACCGTATATCTTCTCATGGGTGTCGTAAAAGGCGACTAAGGGATTTACCAGAGGATGGGCAGCAGCGTTCTCTGAGTATTTAACCAACCAACTGCGATCGCCAACCCGCCTGCTAAGCGTGGCGATTATGGGATATCCCCCCTTTTTGGAGGAGGCCTATGTCCAGCAGTGGAAGTCTTTTGGCTGAAATGATGATGATGAAAAATAAAATACTCGGTTTTGCCGTTCCCGGTGTGCACTGGCCTTAACTTTTGTGGGGGCGTTTTTCCCTACACCCATAGCATAGAATATCTAATAGTACTATCGTACAGAACGGCCACTCACCGCCCACCGCCAATTTAAGCCCGCACCCCGCACCCACCCACAGTTTGCCGGCAATTGGACTGCAAGATTACAATGGATGTCAATCGGGAGTCACTATACAAGCACGCCATCTCTGAAAACTACTGAAAAACGCTTGGAACCCAGTCGGCACTACGAGCGGCGAGCATCTCTAACCTACACGTGTGTGTACGTTCGTATACAGACGTAACCTCGTGTATGTAGGTGGTGCTAGCGTTTATAAATATTGTATTGAGTGTCCGAGGTGTGCCCATAGTATTCATATAAATACTTTTCAAATTGTGCAGGTATGGCGTGCTACGCGTGGCGTACAACGGGCTGGTCGTGGCGTGGTGCTGACGTCACACAGCATGGAAGAGTGCGAGGCGCTGTGCTCGCGACTCACCATCATGGTCAACGGACGCTTCCAGTGCCTCGGCACACCACAACATCTCAAGATTAAGTTCTCTGAAGGTATTTTCCATGGCATTATTTCTTCAGTTATTATTTGTTCCGTGTGGTGCCGGACGTTAAAAATTGCACCACACTATAACTTCTCATGGGTGTCGTTAAAGGCGACTAAGTGATTCACCAGAGAACGGGCATCAGCGTTCTCTGAGTATTTAACCAACCAACTGCGATCGCCAACCCGCCTGCCAAGCGTGGCGATAATGGCATATCCCCCCCCCCTCTCATTGGGGGAGGCCTATGTCCAGCAGTGGACGTCTTTAGGCTGAAATGATGATGATGATTTCTTCAGTACCTATAGAATGTGGACTATTTTAGAGCAGTTAACAATTTCTTTTAACCTCACGGGCTAGTTCAGTCTAGATTTTGATACTCTGTGCTTTCAATCTATTCCAGGTTTTACGTTAACTATCAAAATGAAAATGGAGGAAAGTGAAACAGCATCGACAAGCAGCGTTAGCAATGTAACTGACATTGTTAAAGAATATGTTAATAATAATTTCGAGAAGCCGAGGATAATGTAAGTTTACCTAACTCCTCTATTTATTCTAGAACTAAATATAGGCATGTATATAGATTGTTTAATCTTACCTCAATATCTAAGCAATCGCCAATATACTTTTTTGCAATGAAAATAATAATGTAGGTAGGCATTAATAACATTTTCTGCTCCATCAACATTGCATAAGCATTGTTTATCTATGTAGTGCTTTACCTGATTCTCAAATTATTTCATTTATATTTTCCAGGGAGGAATATCAGGGTCTCCTGACGTACTACCTACCGGATGTCAGTATGGCGTGGTCACGCATGTTCGGCATCATGGAACGCGCCAAACGGGACCTGGAAATCGAGGATTACAGCATCTCACAGACCACGCTTGAACAGATATTCCTGCAGTTCACAAAGTACCAGCGACAAGAAGGAGATGACCTATAGCGAATGACTAGTTTGTTGTATATACAATTCCTTCGTCTGTGATATAGAATCTAGATAATTCTAAATGAAATTAATAAATCGCACTGAACTCGAACTGCGATGACAATCAGAATCCCATTTGAAATAGACACGTGTTTATACGTGCAGATACTTCCGCTAAGCCTGACTATGCTGTTGGGCATATACTCGTAACTCGTAGGTCCCTAATCAAAAGAAGGTATTGAGTTCGTCGCCACTACGCCGGTAAAGCATGTTGGTATACTTGGTATACATAACAACATAACATAACATCACACCTGTATTTCCCCGAAGGGGTAGGCAGAGGTGTATAGCACACCCACATTAAGCCAGTTATGTTATGTTACTTAGTATACATCTACATCTAATTGAAAAAATCTTGAAGGATTAACGAGTAGTGAGCCTCTCACCGTTAACTAGATAAAATATGGCACACGTCATAATATGTAACGGTATTATTACCTACGAATATATTTTACAGAATCATTGCGAAATATTGCGCATATTATTAGATGTAGCTTTTTTAGCTTTATCTTAATTCCATGACTTAGTTTAATAAAACAAGTTTAACCGGATTACATCACGTAGGTATATTATGTAATTTATAATAAAAAAATGTACGGTAGATTAAAATACCTTTTTTTTTTTTATATCTGTATAGGTAAAGATTTCCATAGAGTTATTATACTGACGTCTTTGGTCTAGTCAGCCACCTGTGGACAATTAGTAAAAAGAAAAAGGAATATCCTGCCACTAGCAAACTAAGAAGTAATGCTATTGGTGGCTGTTCCGGTTAAACTTGTTTTAATAATATGTGTAGTGATCACGAAAACCTAAGAAATTATTCCATGACTTATTTGTAAACCGTATCGAGATCAATGAAGGCCATTAAAACATTTTTGTGCAAAACAAGTCTTTTTCAAAGTTAGCAAAAAAGTCTAGTAGAGTAGGTACCTACCTACCTACTAACTATTTTATATACGCTCAGTTTTATATGATTAACAATGGATTTCGGAAATGAGATTTTTAGAAATGACTCGTTTTATTCATCATCATCATCATTTCAGCCGAAAGACGTCCACTGCTGGACATAGGCCTCCCCCAAGCATCGCCACGACTTTTATATATTCAGGAGTACCAAGTGTTTTACTAATTTAATAATTGATTTTACCTACGAGATTGTAGTTTGTTACACAAAATATATGCTCAAGCGCTTTACATGCATCTGTCTTTATTTATTAAGTTCAGTAGATTTAATATATCACGAAAGCGAGTGACAATATTGTAATTTTCCATTGTGATTGAACCAAAAAATGTATTTTTTTTACTTTCATACCAAATATTATTTAAACCTGTTTAGCATTTAAGTAATTGTATTGTTGTGTGAACTTTTAAATTAATTTAGTTTAAGGGTTACTTATTTAAAGTAAATTAATGTGATCAAATAAATCAAGGGTTTTATTTCGAACTAAGCAATCTTCGATCAAATTAGTATATTTGATTGAAGTACCTACACAAGAAGTTTACAAGAACAAGAAGTATACAGAAGTATAGGTACAGTCCGAAAGCGCGCGCTGGGTTGATGATATCGCCAAAGCCGCATGAAATACCTGGATGAGGGATGCACAAGATCGAAGAGGCTGGCAAAAACGAAAGGAGGCCTATACCCAGCAGTGGGTGATACCGGGCTAGGATGATGACACAATGTATTAATTTAATTAAAGCAACCAGCAAAAATGTATTGTATTTATAAAGACCATACCTATAAATACTTGTTTTACCATTGCTACTCGAAAAAGGGCATTTGATTAATCGATAAACGTTAATAAAACTATCTTTTACGGCTAAAATGTATATCCTATCTATCCACGATTTGCCCTTCTAGGGGTAGAAATTTAGCATAAAATGTATGGAGCTTATGTAAAATTTCTATCTCTAGTAGGGCAAACTGTAGCTAGATAGGATATTAATTTTGGCCGTTAGTCACTGAGCGAATAATAATACATTAAGATACAAGTGAGCTAAGTTAGTCAATATATTTGAGGCTGGATTGCAGCCCGAGCCGAAGGCGAGGGCGTAATGGAGCCGAGAGTATAATGGCCAATGCTCACGTGTTTCATACGACCTTTTTCAACACACTTGCGTGGAAAAAAAGTCATTTGTCCCTCGAATTAAATTCAATTTTTTCACTTGTTACTCGACTGCGCCACAACTGCTACATTACACGTAGCTACGGCTGCCATCGAAAATTGAGTGCAAGCGATTTTAGCCTTAGTGGTGGTTCACCGGAAATATTTCTGACTGTACACTCTGTTTTCTTACTTGTCTTATTAGTAAACAAACTTGGCATGTCTTTTTAATGCTATTCGTCAATAATAATTATTAATACATAATGTCAATAATTTCACACACTAAATATTTTTTTTTACCTTATTACATTTGCAGAACTAGTAATTATATTTTATCAGTAGTTATTTGAATAAAGAGACATGACAAGATCGTTTAGTAAATAAAACAAGAGACAAAAAACAGACTATGTAGTTATATTTCTCTGTAGTCTAAACGCAGGGTGCTCAATCTTAAAACAAATAATCGGGTACAACAGCTTTTACAACGCTGCAAAAAAACGTAGTACTTCGAATGCTTGTAGATAACAGGTAAGATGGTGGTTTTTAATTTAGTAGCATTATATTTGTTACTGTTACGGACTAAAAGTAATAGATGGCAGGTTTTACAAATTTAAGAAACTAGATCTTGTAATACTTTATTCAATATTCGATAGATGTCGCTACATGACCCCATATTGGATAATTGCTCCAAAGAGATTAAGATTTCATTTTACGAGATAATTGTACTGATTTTTCACGAAATATTACATTATTAAATAAGTATCTATTTCAGAGCCATTTTTGTTGTTTTTTGAATAATAAAGTATTCTACTTTTATTGATTTTGACTGGTTGATTATAGTGCTAAAATTCGCAGATAAGTGTTTAGTATTCGTAGCAGTACGATCCTGTGGTGTGATTTATAAAAGCACGACGTGCGTTCGATCCTCACGAAACGTTTCTCTTTTTGCGTTCTTTATTTTTAGATTAGGTGATAGTTTCACACTGAAAGTATCAGATGGCGCTAGTAAGCGGTTACCTGTTTTGTGGTTGAAGATTGGTCTCTATTTTAGTATATTACAATGTACTCTGTGTCTAAACGGCTTGACGGATTTTGAAGTGAGAGGTGTCATTGGATTCGTCTTCATCCCAAGAGTGGCATAGGCTATATTAAGCCAGTTGTTATAAGTCCCATGTATTATGTATTGTACGTACACAAACACTTCTGCTTCTTGGAAGGAAGTAGACATGGTATAATAAGAATAACACAGTATAATAAGATGTTTCACCAGGTATTCTCTTCCCGCAATTACAGCGCGATCCTCTAAGCTACGTCACGATAAGTGTTGCCATTGATTGATATCTTCAATATATTCAAGGAGATTTTTGTTCATAATGAATATAAAATAAATTCCTAACTAGCCTAACTGTTTGTTATCTCGTGTTATTCATCTGATTAGTTATTAAAGGAAAAGTGATGCTTTATAGAAGCAAGTAAATGAAAAAATGCATTTTGATCGGGTAATTTATTTTCACAAAGTGGCAGCACATCAAACTGACAAGTGTGACGCTAACAGCCTGCTATTGGCTCCACGACCGATGACGTAGTACGGAGGCAATCACGTGACCTAGTAGTCACGGGTAGAGACTACCTGGTGAAACAGTGATTATACCATGGAAGTAGACAAGATAGTCATTAGCCATCGGTTAGAAGTCTTTTTTTAAATTAATGCCAATTATAATTTTGAGTCTACTTGGTTTCGAACTCCATCTATTTACTATCACACGTAAAATCTTGATCTTTACTTCTGTGGTTGTTATGAATTTGTACTTATATCAACATCATTATTTACAGCATATAATAATTCACTACAGGATAAGCTGGTATTGTATACAACGCTACTCTTGTTTACGCAATTTGAGAAACTTTTTTATTCAGAATCATGAGGAGAATCGATTGATATAGTTTTCATTTCTAAATCACAAAGTTTCATGCTTTTAGAGCTACTGCAAGTTCCCGTTGGTAGCGGTGAAAGTAAAGAATATCGTACAGGGACTACCTGGTGCACGGAAACTAATCGAGCTGAACATACTGGACCTATTCACGATCCACTTATGTTTTAACCAATTTAACCAAAATAACCAAATTGAATTTCAAAATATTTTTTGGTTAGAATATAACATGGTATAAAAACTATCCCAATCGATTCTCTTAGTGATTCTGAAAAAACTAGTTTTTCAAATTGCGTAAACGAAAAGTAACGTTGTATATTATTTCATGTTTGTTCTGCCCTAGGTTAAAGGTTAAAAAAATTAAAGAAGTTGTGATAAAATATCCTTAGTTTTATTAAAAATTGTCTATAAACACTACACAATACAAACACCGTTCTTATTAGTTATAATATACAAAACATCGAGAGGTACTGCAATACTTTAAAGGCAGAATGTTGTCAAAAGTATAATATTTTATGTGTACTGTTCAAGCGTAATAATAATAATTATGTAAGTTATCGAAAGTTGCATTTGAGATTTTTCATAATACTTTACGTTCAGAGGTACTTGTACTAATAAAATTATAAATTAAACTAGCCCTGATTACAAAATAATGGCATTAGCCATTTCCTATATTCATGGGGCATTAATTCTTAAATAAATATTTAGCTAATGGCAATAACACAATCACATAACAATAGATCACAAATCATATCACACAGATTCACATATTGTACAATGTATATAATAAATATTCACAATAGCGCTCTCCTCCGAGCCAACAACAGTAACATCAGATTTGCGGCTGTTATTTTAAGTATTAAAGTAATACATTTCTTGAATAAGAGAGCATACATGATCAAATTACGTATCTACTATTATTTAAACATTGGTGTAAACAGAAAACTTATCCTTAACCTGCCATAAATGACAAATAATAATATCGGTCGGAAGATTGCAACAATCTTATACTTGTTTGTAGTGTTGCCGAACTTTCGATAGTTTTACTATCGATAGTTGACCTTGAAAATCAGTTACCCTGTCGATTTTCCTATCGATAGTATCAAAAGCGAGGTACGTGCTAATACTATCGATAGTATTAGACATTAATAGTGATAATGCTATCGATAGTCGACTATCGATCGGCAACACTCGGTTTGTTGTCACGTAGTATTGAGTTTCAACAGTCATTGCAGTCGCGAGAGCTAAATCTCACCTTATAATATTAAATACAGAGCTGAAAGAACTGACTGCTGACTTGAGAAGAAAGTGAAGAAACATGACTAAAAAGCAACATGATTATTTAATTTAGTACCAATTAGCAACTCTAAAAATGTATCACAGTGTACTAAGTTTTTTCACAGACCAAGTAAAGTACCGTACATAGGTCAAGCCAATGCCAATTGTTATTTTCAGACTGATGATTCTCATTCATGAATGAATGGGTAACTGCAGCTATGTCACATATTCATAGCGAGCTAAATACATGTTTGAGTTTTAACCTATGAGGAAACGATAAACCTATACGAATAGCCATTTATTTATTAGATAAAGATAATGGCAAGAGTTACAGTTTTGTTGGTAAATTTCTAATGTACCAACATTAAGATCTTTTCAAGTGCTACGAGATTTACCTTTGGTATAAGTAAAATAAATGAATACATTTTACTAAAATAATATAATTTATGGTCGTGTAATGAAGACATCAAAGAAAGCTTAGTTTACACGACCTCTTAAATTTTCTACAAGGACAAGCACCATTTAATTACCTCACTAAAATAAGTACTGAATAGGCACGTTTTACATGAATTTTGAATACTGTTGTTTTCTAAATAGAATTTACTCAATATTATCGATCTATACTTGAGATTTTTCTAGTTTTACTTTCACATAAAGATTGTTATGATCTCGAATCGTTTACATATTTACCTAGTGTATTAGATATAAAAAAAAAATGAAGTGTAATAAAAATAAATTGTGTTGATGTCATACATCTTGAGATTATAAGTTTGTGAATGTGTTCAGATCTATCTGCATATCGTCGCCGGAGTGAAAACCTCGAGATTAAAATTTTGGTTATTTTTATTTTATTCATTTTTAGAAAGAAAACCTTTACGTTACGCTACGTTACGTTACGTTACGCACGCCTTAGTTTCACTCGGAAAACATTTCGGAACTTATAACGACATTTATGTCGATAAATGAGAACCTCGTATAATTGAACTTTTTAACAAAAAAATAACCGACTTCATCAGGTTTTCATCAGATCTTCACCAAATTTGTATGTGACCATCTCGGGTAAAAACTCTTTCGATCAAAAAAATTATCATCCTATTCGGTGCATATTATGTCGGAGTTATGCCCGAACATACATAAAAAACATAATACACAGACGAATTGAGAACCTCCTCCTGAAGTCGGTTAAAAACTTGTATGTTAAGTATGTGGGTGCTAATAAAATAAAAATAAAAGTTAAAATAAATAGCTTTTGAAAACATATCCAAGTTGCATACTAAAATATACACCATTTAATAAGCTGCAGTAATAAAATAATAAAATTATACATGCTGGTGTTTTTCTTCCTTCTGTTAAAGTTACCTCTTTCACTATTTCACACATACTAGGTTTTCACTCCAAGGCGAAGATATAGTAAAGTAAACATGGAATGGTGTGAATTGTACTCATTTAACTAACATAAGATTCTACTGTTCTTTGAACCACGTTTACGACAGCAAAATACTGAAATTTAATTATAAAATATCCGAAAATAATAGTGTATCATTGCGAGGTGTTAAACTTATGATAGGGTTAATGTGAGTACATTAAACGAATTGCTTACCTGCCTACATAATGATCTGCTTTGGAGCTTCTTGAGTAACGGCCAAAATTAATAACATCTATCCACGTTTGCCAAACTAGAGATATAAATTTGACATAAGCTCCATAAATTTTATGTCAAATTTATATCTCTAGTAGGGTAAATCGTGGATAGATAAGATGATGGTATAATAAGATGTTTCACCAGGTATTCTCTTCCCGCAATGACAGTGCGATGCCTCCAAGCTACGTCACGATCAGTGCTGCCATTAATTGATATCTTCAATATACTTAAGGAGATTTTTGTTCATAATGAATATAAAATAAATTCCTAACTAGTCTAACTATATGTTATTCATCTAATTAGTTAATAAAGGAAACTATATTAAATTACTAGTTAAATAGTGATTCTTTATAGAAGAAAGTAAACGAAAAAATGCATTTTGCTCGGGTAATTTATTTTCACAAAGTGACGTAGTACGGAGGCAATCACGTGACTTAGCTGTCACGGGAAGAGACTACCTGGTGTTATTATACCATGGATAAGATATTAATTTTGGCCATAAGAGGAGAAGTTAAGTACAAGATTACTGATGATTGATCAAAAATGTGTTTAAACAAGGCAAGTAATGTTAAAATCTTTTTTTAGTCTTTGAAGTTTTTAACCATGGCCGCGTTCAGTTATATCGCACGACGTAGTCGGATGACGCTCACAGCGTTCCTTGGGCGTTCGTTTGTATGATCGCTCTGAGTAACTGAACGACCTAAGTACGCTCCGGCGTCGTCGGACGATAATACTGAACGCGGCCCTGAATTGAGAATTCTACAAATCGTTCCTAGTAGAACAGTTGCATTGTGTACATTTAACTTTTATGCATTGAATATACAGTTATCAAACACATCAACAACAACATTTAACGATACAGTTGTAATACATTTTATCTAAATATTAATAAGTTAATTCCACATATAAAATATTGAACATTCAAAACGGTTGTGTCGCTTTATTTACTATGCATACAACTACTTACTGTTAAGTACTAAATTGAGTTTCACATGTCCAAAGTTTCTTAAAATTGTTCTTTGGATTTTGGACCATTTAGATCGTTATGTTATTTCATCGACGACAATAGACCAAGAACAAGAAACTTTTTGTCAAGTAAGAATATACACAATACATAGAAAGTATTATTCATCAATAACTGTAACAGAATTTTAATTATTAAATTTAGAGAAACACAGCGTGACTGTATGAACGGAGGACATATTCAAGAATATGGTAGAATGTGAAAAAAATGGGAGTATTCCCATCTGTCCCAAAATTTAAAGTTTTATCTGCCCATGAATTATTTTTCGATTAAAGTATCTGTCCCCGAATGGGGGCATTTGGGAATTTTCGTGTCGTCTGTACCCAAATTTATAAATGGGGACAGATGGGAATTAAAAATTTTATCGGTCCCTGACATTTTTATTTTTTATTCTATTCTGAAAACTTAGTGCTATATTCGGGGGCAGATAAAACTTTTAATTCTTATCTGACCTCATTTAAAAGTTCGGGGACAGATAACACGAAAATTCCCATCTGTCCTCATTCGGGGACAAACACTCGGGGACAGATGGGAATACTCCTAAAAATTTTGAAAAGAATATTCCACGATAAATCACGCGTACAGGGGTACTATTATTAATCTAAGCGTACAGGAGTAAAATTGCTTGTGCACATTGACTGTCAAGTGGTCTGCTGGCTAGTACAAAAGGCAGAGACGGTGGAAATAGCGACGGATGGACACTGCCGTGATGTTGCATCATCTCGTCGCATCCAACTCCAATTTAACAAATCGCGGGCGGAACAGTGTCCACATTAATCGATGAAATATATTGGAAAAAATATGGAACGAGAATCAAGTACTGAACATCCTCCTTCAATAAAGTCTCTCGTTCAACCAGTCATGCTGTATAATATTATAAAACAACATTATTATACTTAAGCTTTACAGCCAAATTAAAAAATACTTCTATCGTCGATTAGGCTATAGAAATTCGATTCATATCCGATTATCCGGTAGTTTACCCTGATGTTGGAGTTAATATTTGACTAATTTCAAGTATCTCTCAGGCACCTCTGGGACGTTTTTCACCCAACTAATCGTTTATTAACCTTAAGCATCGCTGAGACGAAAACGTCCCAGCAAAACAAAGTCAATTTATACTATATTTTTGATGCATTAAGGTTCAAATTCTACTGAATGGCGCATGCGCAGCGGTGCCTGAAGGAAACTTGCCGAGTTAAAATGTTAAGCCTCAGCGTTGCCTTGTAACCTCGTAAATTGTAGGAATACCTGCTCGAGTGTGGTTTGCGAGACGGAGTAGTCTTCGATGGGGAACTGCCTGCGAGTTTCCTCCATGACGTCGAAAACGCGCCACCACGGCAACCCGATGTCGTTGAGGTAGTACGTGCTAATACCCAGGTATGATTCACTGTGATGTGGAATTCAGATAACGATAAGATTTTATCACGTATAAATAATTAATTAATTAAATAGAAATACGACGACGACCAGCTCTCCGATTCAGAACCACACGATAACCAGTTGTCGACCGATTCGGTTTGTTATCTATTTTACTCTCGTTGCGTGAATCATCAGATGAAACGAAGTAACAAAACGAAATGGTCGACAACGGGTTATCGTGTGGTTTTGAATCCGGGAACAGATGAAGGTCGCGGGAATCAGTTGGAAACGCAGGACCAGTCGTTGTGGCGATGCTTGGGGGAGGCCTTTATCCAGCAGTGGATGTCTTTCTGCCGAAATAATAATGATGATGACTTCAAAAACTTTTTATTGTTTTTCAGATTCGAGAGGTTTAAAACATGAAAGCGTTCGTGTAACCATTCTTACCTTCCTGACCCCAAAAACCTGCACATTATTATGAAAATAAATGATGTAAGAGAAAAATACTTACATTAGTCTAGCTTCATTGAAATTTTCAGTAATGTATTTGTTTATATTAGCTATGTCGGTGTCTCTCTCTGGGCCAGATTTGCATTTTACTATTAAGGTGTAACCTAAAACAAAGAAATATAACGTGTTATTGAAACTACCTGAAATTTTTAAAAATTACCCTGAAAACCTCTAAGGGGTCATTGTACTCATCAGTATGAACAAATTATACTATGGGGCCAACCCTGAAATTGCGATTCATGTGAACAAAATTGTAGGGATCTGCTGATATTTATTTCGCGATTGATGACTTTCAATTTGGTGAACAAGACTTACCAGAATCTAATCCTTAAACAGCTGGTACTAAAACCCGAGTTGCCCTACGCATTCCATGCCTTGGAACTTAAGTCTTTTCAAATCCTGTACAATAGCAACAACTTTCGCGATGGCTACCGGTATTTTTTTTTTCAATGAATCGCACATCTACGTGAATTTATTTACTCAGCCACTAACAATAATAACCACTATATTAGCTACTGATCGGTATAAACCCCCATCTACATACCGCCTCTTTTAAAGTTCTCAAATCAGTCTGGTTCTCTTCTACTCTTACACTTATATTCACAGTCGATTCTATGCGTGAATTCATGCTTCCAACTGTCATTATGCAGTGCTATTTGACAGTTGGAAGCATGAGTTCACGCTAAGATCTGAATGTAAGCCTTATAACATTCACGACGTTACACTATCGTATTGGTATCCTCTACTTGGACATCTCGAGGACAGTGCCTTACCTTGCGAGAACTTATTCTTCAAATGCTGTAGCGGTCCGAGGCAGTACAGGCGTCCGTTGACCATGACGGTGAGTCGCGAGCACAGCGCCTCGCACTCCTCCATGCTGTGTGACGTCAGCACTATACTGCGCCCTGATATCACGGCCTCGCTTATACACGACCAAACCAGGCGCTTCGACGCCGGGTCCATGCCTGTTGAAGATAGCTTAGGTTACTCTAAGGTGGATTGAAAGTGGCCATAATCTAGTTTCCCCAAGGAAAAAAACGAGCATTTTCTACTGAAGGATGAACGGTTACCATACAATATGTCTTTTGTATACAATGGGACACTTCAACAAAGTTCAACTTCTTGCAGTAAGATTTCGACGACGTCTGTGGTCTAGTGGTTCGAGCGTCGGACTGCTGATCACGAGGTCGTGGGTTCAATTCCCACAGGACACAAATATTTGTGTAATGCACATAAGTGTCTGTGTTGGTCTGGGTGTTTCTTATTTATTATAAGTATGTATTTACAAAAAAAAAAGTATTATATCTATTATCCACCATTGTTTGTTCGTTCATTGTTACCCATAGCAAAAGCTCTGCTTAGTTTGGGACTAGATGGTGCTGTGTAAAAATGTCCCAAGAATATTTATTATTTATTTATTTTATTTTTAACTAGCGGCCCGCCCCGGCTTCGCACGGGTAGCTATTATAGCCTATAACTTTCTTAGATAATCCCTCTTTCTATTTGTGAAAACCGTATGAAAATCGGTACAGTAGTTTCTGAGATTAACCCGAACAAACACGAACTCAGCGGCGGGGGACTTTATATGTAGTGATGTAGCTTTACTTCTGCAATACTTAAAAATACGTAAAGTAATAACATTGTGTTTCCTATACTTAAAACGAGTTTCACACTTTTTTGTATCTTGTGACTTCATCAACTTTACCTGTAGTCGGCTCATCAAGGAACACCAACGGTGAATCTCCAAGCAGTGACACAGCTGTGCTTATTTTTCTTTTAGTTCCACCGCTACATTCGTGTACCTTATGGAATAAGAAAACAAACTGTTACATATTTATTCTCTTACTTATGTATATTGCTACAGCGACTACAAGGAAAGGAACTTGATTTTGTTAACAAAAATATTTTAATAATAAAAAACTGTTGGTGTCGGGGTACCAAAGAGTAGAGTGAGTATACCAAAAGGGTATACCAAAAGGAACGGGGCGGGGGACGTCCGACTTACGATGAAAGAACCTACTGTAGGTTCTTTCATGGTATAATAAGTTGTTTTAACAGGTACTCTCTTCCCGTGACAGCTAGGTCACGTGATTGCCTCCGTAATACGTCATCGGCTGTGGAGCCAATAGCGCGCTGTTATCGTGACACTTGTCAGTTTGATGTGCTGCCACTTTTTGTAAATAAATTACTCGAGTAAAATGCATTTTTTCATTTACTTGCTTCTATAATGAATCACTTTTGAACTAGTAATTTTATAGTTTCCTTTAATAACTAATTAGATGAATAACACGAGATAACAAATAGTAAGGCTAGTTAGGAATTAGTTTTATATTCATTATGTACAAAAATCTCCTTAACTATATTGAAGATATCAATAAATGGCAACACTGATCGTGACGTAGCTTGGAGGCATCGCGCTGTCATCGCGGGAAAAGAATACCTGGTGAAACATCTTATTATACCATGGGTTCTTTCATCGTAGCGTCCGACAGAAGCGAAGCTTCTAACCAGTGAGTCAGTGGCATCTAGCGGAACATTTGGACAGCTTCAGGATAGCATAATCGTTCGCTAGATGTCACTGAAAACAATAAATAGTAACTAGATGGCGCAGTTTCAGAATCTGAAAACTACAGCATCGAATTGTCCGTAGAATCTTCATGCATTTGTTTTTTGTTACTGCAAAAAGTTCCGCTAGATATCACCATCATTATCATTTCAGCTGAAAGACGTTCACTGCTAGACATAGCCTTCCCCCAAGCATCGCCACAAGACTGGTCCTGCGCTTCCCGCATCCAGCGGATTCCCTCGACTTTTACCAGGTCGTCGGTCTACCTTGTGGGTGGGCTACCGCTAGATGTCACTTTTAACAAATACGAGTCCAACGGTCACGTTTCTTCTCATTTTACTCTCCGCCCGAGCGCGCAACGAGGCTATAGAAATTTCGCTTCAAAAATATCAAAGAAATTAACTTTTTGCTTCTTCAGATTTTATTGTTTTACCTTCTTATCGTAGTGTCTTAAAAATCCAAGTGAGGTCGCGAGATGTAGCGCGCGCGCATTGCCGATGCGAGCCGGAATGCCGCGCAGCAGGCAGAAGATACGCAGCGTCTCGCGCCCCGTCAGGTTTTCGAACAACGCGTCGAATTGTGGACAGTAGCCTGCGATACGTAAACATACAGTTAACGTAGTCATAGGAGTTATAATACTGGCACTTGTTCAGCTTAGTCTAGGCGGTAGTTGAATGAAAGCGTCATCATGCAGTGTTAATCCAGCCTTCATTCCTTCCGCGGCAAATGTGTTGTGTATACGTTCGATGAACGCTAGCTTATTGACACTTTATATAATTACTAGATTTTACCAGCGGATTGGCTCCCGTGGTTTTTTATCCCGCAGGGACTGTATATTATTCCAGGATAAAAAGTGTAAGTATATACCGGTTGTCGATCTGTTGCTAAGTTACTGTGTGAAAGAGCAACAAACCAACAAACACACTTTCGTAATGGGATACCCTGTACATAAGTAGGTATGTTACTTTCCAGCCCATCAATTAACTATGCAAAAAATCGCGTCAATCTATTGCTGCTTGAAAGAGGAACAAACCAACAAACACACTTTCGCAATGGAACACTCTGTATATGTATAAGTAGCCTATGTTACTTTCCGGCCAATAAACTATGTCTATGCAAAATATCACGTCGATCCGTTGCTCCGTTACTACGTGAAAGAGGAACAAATCAATAAACGCACTTTCGCATTTATACATTAGTGGGATAGTGGGATTATTTTCTCCAAACTGCTTCATATAATTTCGATATGAAAGGACTTTATTGTTTAGGCAGAGTTTCTCCATCGTATGTGTCCCCGAAGATGTTTTTTTAAAGACTAAACTATGCAAAAATGATTTATTAACAGTTCAGAGTTGAACTTACCAATATGCCTGTAGACGTCTTGCAGGTGCGTCTTGATGGACAGTCCGTGCACGAAGGCGTCCCCGGCAGAGATGTGCGCGTCGCCCGTCAGCATGCGGAATGTGCTCGTCTTGCCCGCGCCGTTGATACCCAGCAGACCGAAGCACTCGCCCTTGTGCACCGCTGATGCAGAACATTGCAGATATTATTGTTAATTTCGGCGCTACTACTACTATTCCCCGTTTGCCGCATTACTATTTTATTACCCCATTATTTTCGTAATGTAATGGCACTTGATAATGAAATTCTAACTATTGAATTACTCACTAAAATTGAAAATAAATTAATAAAAAGTTATAGATTTAAATAAGATTAACTTAGTACATGTCTAGAAAAAATTATATAAATTTGATGACGTCTGTGGTCTAGTGGTTCGAAGGTCGAACTGCTGATCACGAGGTCGTGGGTTCGATTCCCACAGGACACAAATATTCGTGTGATGAACATAAATGTTTGTGTTGGTCTGGGTGTTTCTTATGTATATAAGTACGTATTTACAAAAAAAAATAAGTATTATCCCCATTGTCTAGTACCCATAGCGCAAGCTCTGCTTAGTTTGGGACTAGATGGTGCTGTGTAAAAAATTCCAAAAATATTGATTATAATAAAATAAAATAAAAAACAGTCAAGCCTTTTGGAAATTAAATGCTTTTACTGTGCGCGAAGCAGACATAATAGTTAATCATTCGCTGTGGAACCATAATTATGTTAAAGGTTTAAAATCTCTAAATAAGTTTCGGATCTGGCCGAAACTGTGACCGAGGCCGAAGAGTCGGTTTAGGTTTCAGCTGACAATTCTGTTTCGGTCGGACACTAAAACCTAACATATACATATGTGTATATAACATAAGTGTTGAGACACTAGGTACTAAAATGGCCAGCGGCTGGCGAACTGAAGGTCAACTGGCAAAGCAATACGCGCCCGAAGTAAGCCGAACGTGATCCGAGAATACACGAATTTTGGCGGGGCCGAAGTTTCGGCTGGTTTTTGGCCCGACTGAAACTGACCGAAACCGAAACTTTGGTCCTCAGTACTTTTTATACAGTAAATAAATACTACTATACACCTCCGAATATTGCAGGTGATTAAATTAACACATTGTATATCGAGATAAGTGACGCCATAAAATATCTCAAAAACGTATCTCTGGCAACACTGCGCGATATTCGGCGATGTCCAAATGAAGTCGCAAGCAACAAAATAAATGTCCCGCAGCATTTATGTCTTATTCTTAGTAAAAACCGTTAAAACGCAGACGAACGTAACTATTCGGCGTAAACGCACAGTATTAAATTTATCTTTATTATTATAGTTTTGCAATCTGATATATGTAAGCGATTTTGTCTACATATTTACACCCTAAAATTTCATGTAAATAAAGAGATTCTTTTTTTTTTCCATTCATGTACTGACCAAATGTAAGTCTGTTGACGGCTAGGAATTGCTTGAAGAACTTGGTGAGGTCCCTGCAAACGAGGCTTTGCTGCGTTACTTGTGCTCTCGTTAGCGCTTGCACGTTGCGACGCTCCGCGGCCACGTCACTGTCTTCCTCTACTACGGGAGGCGTTGGCTGATGTCTCGATGAATAGAACACCTAAATCAGAAGGATTATCTTTTTAACCGACTTCAAAAAAGGAGGAGGTTATGTATTCCGCGAGTTTTTTTTTTTTTTTTGTACAACTATTTTACTTACAAGATTTGTATATTGTTAATCATGTACAGCATAAGTTTTCTAACAAATATTCTCTGGGGCCTTGTTAGAAACATCATTGTTCCGTTGCTAAACAGAGACAAAGCTATACAGACATTTTTTTTTTTTTTTTAAACGTTTGTTATATTTTGATTTAATTGTGCGCGACAAGTCCCGTAAACATAGTTCAATATGAGTGGAATTCGCAAAAGTTTAAAAACTTCTAAAGCTATTCAGGACGTATAGCACCATCCTTCTTTGCACCGGAACATGATGGCTTTAACAACTCATAATACGGCTCCTGGTCATTATACAGACAATCTAAAGACCTTTTCTTTGCTCAGGAAATGAAAAATTATTGTTATTGTCAAAAAAGTATTTTAGGTATACTGTAATATAACCATACAAACCTTGTTCAGAAGCTCATATTCCTTGATGAGTAGCAGAGTGAACGATATGATTCCAACCATGCTCATCATAAACAGATATCTTCCGATGCCAGGTTCACTCCACTGCATATATGGATCGTCGTCGACTGGGAAAAATACGAGCACATGTACATTTATTAAAGAAAATATAGACTTTGTTTACTTATTTCGGAAGGAAGGAAACATGCAAGTTACATCAAAAGCAACATTCAAGCAGAAAGTGCAAATTCTCTTAAAATGGAAATTTCAATCTGCTCTTAGCTCTAAACTTTAATCATATGCTATCAGAGTGGTAAAAAATTAAAGCAGTTAGGTAACGGAAGTCAAGCACCAGTCATTTTGTATACAATACTCGTATTAAGATGCATCTCTCTAGACGGAATCTACTTTCTAAGTAGATGGTAAGTCAGTATAAAGGACGTTTATCTAATAACGCTATCGCACTTTACCCAGAGCAGTGCCTTTCAAAGTGTGTGTCGCGACCCTCGAAAACGCCGGACACCAAGGCGGTGTGTGTATGTGTGTCTCACAGACCATTAAGCCTCAAGACGCCACTTAGCCGGATACCCCCGGTCATCAAGGTTACTGCACTGCATAACATTCTCCCCGCTGCCAATCAGTACGTCACTCCGTTAGTGAGAGGCACCAATCATACCACCAAACTTTTGAGGCGACCAATCACAACGTGCCGTCCGCCTCCTGTCCACCGCAAAATTCATTCAAAACTTTGTTTATGCGGCATCTTGAGGCTTACTGGTCTGTAATTCTATGTCTAGCGAAGGGCAAGGAGGTCGCAGGCGTCTTTCTTCTAGCAAATGGATCGTGCTAATGGAAAACGTTGAAAAACACTGAGCTAGAGCATCGGAAAGTGTACTTTAAATTCTACCCCATACAGTACATTATGTGTAGGTGATCCAACTATGACAAAGTTAACAGTGCACCAAACATTCTTTTTCCCTGAATTTTTAAAATGTACTCTATAAAGCACAACTTAAAAAAAAACAATGTTTTACTTCTAGACAAAGCGGTGTTTTAGCGTTGAATGGACGTAGCTTAAAAACACTGTAATCATTAGCTAGCATACTAAGAACTACAATACATAACACGCACCCACAAGACTCACTTACTACAACACACGGAGAGGTTGAGCTGACGGCAGATCGTGTGGCGAGTGCAGTTGTCGATATTTAACTGATTGCACAGACCGTCGCAAGCAAGCATCGAGAACGATGATACGCTCATGTCCCTGTGGAAGAAAATGTAAGCGTGAAACAGTCATCATCCTCCTCGCCTTTCTTCCCAATTATATTGGGGTCGGAGTTTTTTTATGAGATATAGATCTGCTCTTGACCGCAATCTAGACAGCTTTGTCAAGGTGTGGTCGACGATGGAGCGAGCAAACCGCTTTAAAGGCGTTAGGGTTGTAAGTGCCCGGAAATACAGAGGGTGATGGCAAATACAGGCAGTGAATTCCACATCTTGGCTGTGCGAATTATGAAAAAGTTCTCAAAGCGCTTGGTCTTGATAGTAGGGATTTCTACCAAATGTGGATGATATCCTGCAGTGCAATGTGTAGTCCGATGAAAGAAGGGAGATGGCAGAATAAGCTCATGAAGCTCTTGCGCACACTAACCAGCTCCCCGATTCAGAACCACACGATAACCAGCTGTCGATCGATTCGGTTTCTTATCTCTTTCTCTCGTTGCGTGAATCATAAGACGAAACGAGATAACAAACCGAAACGGTTGGCAACTGGGTATCGTGTGGTTCTGAATCGGGGAGCTAATGCAGCTGAACATCAGCATTTTCCACGAAGCGACTGCCATCAGACTCCCGCAAACCAGTTACTGAGTAATAGTGACATTCGGAGGTTAGACCAGTTGTCATAAATTCAGGCTTGACTACCCGTAACGAATGGCATAGATATCCGTATGAAAACCGGGACTGACCGCTAAACGTGCTCTCCGAGAGACGGAAGGGTATCGTTGTGTAGCGAAACGGTCGCCCATCCACAGACTGACAGCGGCAAGCGTAGCTTAACCTCGCAGATCATACAATCCGCGCAGTTATTACTTTGCCACGAGCCCCTCAGCGTACGCGTGAAATAGTATCGGCACTTATAACTATTAGGGAGATCTGTAGACCTTTCTTTGAGACAACATGGAGCTCGTTTTCGAGTATGAACTTATTTTCTTTTATTCTATAATAGTACAGTTCCTTAAGGGCATATTTCATCACCTCCTGATAAGTTCCGGTTAACTTATCTGGCAGATAATTTCATACAAATATTGTTCTATTTTTGATTTTATCTGGCCGATAGTGCCTATCAGGAGGTTGTGAAACAGGCTCTAAAAGTAACTCAACGAGAATTTTGTTTTGTAACAGTCGAATAAGAGGGAATCCGCTTAACACTTTCTATAGTCTTTCTTAACTTGTGCAGAATGAAATTGCATCTACAATCTATGATTTTATGACTCAAATCAGCGTGAATAAAGTGTACATTCGGATTATTACTAGTATAACCCCCGATATATACAACGAAAATGATAATTACGAGTTAAATATTTACCTGAAACTTCTACTGATGCAGTAAATGGGCAACGGAGAAAAAATCCAGTCGAACAGATGAGCGTAAAACGGACTGCCTACTTCTGGTAATCTCAATAATTCGGTGATTAAAAATGGCATGCAACCTGATGAATAGAAACAATGAGTTAATTATTTGATCGCTTTAAACTTAGATACGAGTAGCTTGTGTAATCTTAGCCATTCCCAAAATGCAATAATGAATAATTTCAATATTGATTTCGTGATGTTGTTGTGTAGGTAAACAAAATAGTAAATAAGCTTTTTTTATCTTTTACTCAAAAATTCTATGTACTCACCCGTAAATATATTCATGAAGCACATTTTGGAGAATCCCGTGGCGGCGGCTTCAAAATAGAATGATGCGAGGTAGTGTACTGGTATTGTTGCCAACGAGAACACCATTAAGACTAGAAGTACTCGGCCTGAAATACATTACCCTATTTTAAACCCTTTTAATAAAATAAAATTCCCCTGTTTTAGAGAGAGACAAATATTTTCTTCTAGAACCAAACTAGACTATCTTGTGATGTTCTACGATTTTGCTTACTATGCGCATCTACTCGCATATTATCACCATTTGCGTTTGTTCGTTCTCCGTGTATGTAATTTACACTATGAACCATCAGAAATCTTTCCAGTGAATCACCACTAAAGCTAAAATCGCTTGCACTCAATGTTCGATGGCAGTGGTATAGGTACGTGTAATGTAGCAGGATTCGTTAAAGGGATTTTGTCGACAAAATATACCACCGCGAAGTATCGTCACCACATAAACAGATAGAATGGAAAAGTGGGCAAAGCGCACGTGCAAACACTCTGACTATGACTTGTTTCTGTAAATACTGTAACAAAAACCCTAAAAATGCCTTATTGTGCTGTTTCTGACTGCAGAAACAAAAGCTGTAAAGTACTTTTGATTTAAGTAAATTTTTTGTAAATTTATGACGTCAATATGTAAGTCGTAGTTTGTTCGAAAGTTGCCACGCATGAATCGCAAGTAAAATTGTGATTACAACCATTCTACTCTATCTATTTCTGAGATCGTGACCGTACATTCAACTCACCTAATTCGGAAGGCGTAGAGAGAGTGCTTTCCTGAAAGCACGCGAGGGTGAACACAATACAGAGGTAGACTAGGAACAGCCACAGCCAGTCCCACACGAGCGCCGTGACCCACATGACCGCGGGCCGCACGCCCGACACGCGCTGAAGAAGCTTCGCGCCGCTGACGCGCTCCTGGTAACAAAGTGGAGATGTTACACGATTTATTAGGTACTAGCCATGTGCCCGGGATTTCCCATTGCTAACAGCTCAGGAACCATCAGACTTTTCTCGCACTTTTGGACACATAATGCCACAGCGAGACTAGCAATGTACAATAACCTAGCAATGTTACCTATTTCTTCTCTTACTTATGTGTAATTAGAGCAATACCTACTGGTTACTGTCGTGCTAGTACCATCCCCTGCTATACCCTTTTGTGTTCATGTTGTGCGCGTCAGTAATATTGTTTCTTTTTTCGTCATAATTTTATTATTACACTTGTTTGTCTTTTTGTTGCTATTGTTGTTGTGTATGTGTTTGTCGATTTGTGTCCAATAAATGTGTTTCTTTCTTTCTTTCTATTTAACCCTCGTGTGGGGTAAAAATCCGTTCTTGGTGCACACCTACGGAAATTGTCTAAGGAACTATTGTGCAAAATTTCATCCTCATAGACCCGGTTTAGGCTGTGCATTGTCGGTCAAACACAAACGCTACAGTACCGGTAACGGTAGAGTTCCGTGTGATGCCGGACGTAAAGAATTGCACCACCCTATATCTTCTCATGGGTGTCGTAAAAGGCGACTAAGGGATTAACCAGAGGATGGGCAGCAGCGTTCTCTGAGTATTTAACCAACCAACTGCGATCGCCAACCCGCCTGCAAAGCGTGGCGATTATGACATATCCCCCAAACATGATGCTTGGGGGAGGCCTATATCCAGCAGCGGACGTCTTTCGGTTAAATGATGAATGATTGTCGGTCAGTCAGTTTTAAGAATTTTATTAAGTAGATTGCATCTGGGGCCTTACTCCAGACTGGTTCGAGTTCTGAACCAAATCAAGCTAATGTCAATTCCTAGAAGAATGCAGTACGAATTGACACTAACTTCAAATTCGATTGATACAGAACTCGATCCAGTAGGGAGTAAGGGCCCTGACCCAAATCAATTGAAAATAGTGTCGATTCTCTTGTTCACGAACTAAACTTATTTTAAACCATCGCTCTTTTTTACTAATAGTAGATACAAGAAAGAGATGGCAACAATTTCAGTGCTGTCAAATTAGTATACTTATATACTTGTTACATTTCCTTGTATTTTAGTTGGCACATACCGAGATCACGACTAAACTTATATGGAAATTTTATTTCAGACTAATTTGACAGTACTAAAATTGTTGCCATCCCTTCCTTGTATCTACTGTTAGCAAAAGAGAACGATAGTTTAAAATAAGTTTAGTTCGTGAACAAGAGAATCTACACCAATATCCCATGAATTTTCAATTTAGATATTTTAGGTCAAACATCCCTGTAACGTCCAGAGCATAAGTTGTATTTCACGATGACTATGACTTTTATGTCAATACCATACAGCGAAATCTACAAATGCGTTAAGGTAACACCTCTTTTACACATAAGCTTCGGAGTACCTCACCATACTATCTAAATGTGGAACAAAACACTGCGGAGGCTAAACGAAAAACCATTTAAATGTTATCATCATAATCTCCGTCATCAACTCAGCCTATCGCAGTCCACTGCTGGACATAGGCCTCTCCCAAGTTGCGCCACAACACTCGGTCCTCTGCCTTCCGCATCCAGTCCCCCCCAGCCACGTTCTTTAGGTCGTCGGTCCACCTGGCAGGGGGGCGCCCTACGCTGCGTTTGCCGATTCGCGGTCTCCACTCAAGGACTCGTCTGCTCCAACGGCCATCGGTCCTTCGACAGACATGGCCAGCCCACTGCAACTTCAGCTTACTGATCCTACAAGCTATGTCGGTCACTCCGGTTCTTCTCCGGATAATCTCGTTACGGATTTTATCCTTCAAAGAAACTCCAAGCATAGCTCGCTGAGCGACTTTGAACTTGTGGACTAGCCCAACTGTCAGTGTCCACGTCTCCGCACCGTAAGTCATGACAGGCAGGACGCACTGGTTGAAGACCTTTGTCTTCAAACTTTGCGGTATAGGTGACGAGAAGACTCGGCGAAGTTTTCCAAATGCTGCCCAGCCCAAACGGATCCTTCTGTTGGCTTCTTTCTCGAAGTTGTGTCTACCAAGCTAAATTGCCTGCCCTAGGTAGACGTATTCCGTTACAACTTCGAGTGCCGACCCTTCGACGAATATCTATATAATCTCCGAAATGACATTTTATAGAATAACTAACTCCATCGAACGAATCTATGACCTGCAAGTACTGTTTCAAGTATAATTAAATTACTCGGATGTTTGGTAATTAAATAATCAATATGACTATATCTATAAGTACTATATATATCTAAAGCTTACCTTAATAACAAAAAGTACTAGGAACGCAGTGACGAAAGCCATACAAAATCCGATATTAAATGCAAACTGAAATCCCATACTGCTGCCGGTAGCCATGACTTTGACCTGAAACCAATTACGTGGAATCCTTAATTTGGAACGATTATTGCAATGCGATGCAACTGTTTGATTTGCTGACTAGCGATTATGAAGGGCAAACTTATAATAATTGAGAGCGAATGGAAATAAGAGAGCATTAATCAATATGACATGCCGATAGTTAAGGTCCTAACTATTTAATAAGTCTGACCCGTTTACTACAATTGGACAACTGGCTCATAATATGGACATTTTAGGGTCTAACTTCTCTATTAAAGTAATACGAGGGTACGCTAGGGCAAGTTAATGACAATAAGAAAAGTTTATAAGAATCTACCAATATCACTAAAGTGAAAAAAAACTAATTTGTAATTTTTTTGACGTCCGTGTTTGAAATTACAGTTCTTAAATATAGACATACTATTCACACTCTGTATAGATTCCTTTTTTTCTTTAGAGATAAGCAGAACTTTTGACTTAATTTTCCTAAACATAGCTTTTTTCTGTATCTTTCTGTGTGCATAAATAGTTAAACCAAACAAATATAGTTATAGTTAACCTTCTCATACTGAGAAAAGACGTGTGCCCAGCAGTGGGACAGTAAAGGGCTGGTTATGTTACGTTATGTAAATAGTTAAATGAATAATACTTTGGGTCATTTTTTACACAACACCATCTAGTCCCCAAACTAAGCAGAGCTTGTACACACGGCTACACATAAAGCTGTACGTTTCCAGTATAAGCTGACCTCGCATTGTATAGGTTTCCCTTACAACGCGAGGTCAGCCTATACTGGTTTTGTATAGATTGATGTGTAGCCGTGTGTACTATGGGTACTAGATATTGGATATATTACTTATATACATGTTTTTTGTAAATACATACTTACAATACATAAGAAACACCCAGACCAACACAAACACTTATGTTCATCACACAAATATTTGTGTCCTGTGGGAATCGAACCCACAACCTCGTGATCAGAAGTCGGACACTCGAACCACAGAATATCTAATAGTACTAACGTACTCGAACCAGTAGACCACAGACGTCGTCAAATAAAGATAGATTCATGTTTGAGAAAATTAAAGCCAATGAAAGAATAACGATTCAAACATTAGGACTTCTTTCACAAATCCCACTCACCAAATGTTCAATAGAGTACGGCAGCGGATGGTTGACGACATTCAAGGTGCTTCCAGGTGATAAAGCGCCAAGTATAGCATTGTTGACATGCGCTAGAGATATCGCCGAGTCGTGGTACCCGTAGTTGCTGAACCAAGCCGTAATGTTGTGCCGGCCAAACGTAGCACCCATTAGGATTTCATTCCTCAATCGGGGAAGGTCCGAATCGCTCTGATACAAAATATTCTTAATATAGAGAGTATTTTTATCTAAGAAGTTTACTTTTACAAGTCAGATTGTATAGTATTGTTGTTACAAGTGGCCAAAAATTTATTAATCCGGAGTCTTTCGTTTAGTTAGATGGTCATCTACATAGACCCGAGAGGGTCTTCGCTACGGTTTATCATTTAGGGTTGGTTTTAACAAACCCACTCATCATTATCGATAATGTTACGTTTGTTCTTTAATATTATGCAGTAAAACTCCATAAAGTTCGTTTTTAAATTCCTAATAGTAGATTGACGTGTCAAAAACAACAAATCACGCATGAACTTTATTTTAAAGGTATAAAGGTAATAGTTAAGGTACCAATTTGTCGTTTTTGACACGTCAATTTATTATATGGGATCAAAAAACAAACTAGTCAGTTTTTTTTTTCATTTAAAATTACAACATGACATAACGTTCTGTAAAGATTAAAAAAAACACTACAGTGTTTATGTACCTACATAAGTTGTTTATTATTAGTTAATTGCTACTGCCGTACCATGTCAATGCATGAGCAGAAGTAGTACATAATTATAGTGTTAAAAGTTTCAATTTATTTGTATGTTCTAGGGAGATTCCCCTCGTTTTTGCGTGGATTTGACATCCTATGATAGACAGACAGTAGATTTTCTTTTTCGTCTGTATATCTATCGTATCGTATGTATGAGTAAAAGGTGGAAACAATCCTGAAAGTTAAATTGCATATCCAATGTTTGTTATCTAATAGAGACTTACCAGTTTCAAATAAAATTTCCCCAGATTCGTCGTGCCCAAATCTGTAAGCGACATTCCTACATACGATGACGTTTTAAAGTAATTCTTATACGCCAACATAGCCTTAGCCTCTATGCTACCATCAGTTAGGTCTCCTTGTGACATAAGCGTTTGCGTCGTCGGAAAGCCGCTCCCTAGATTTAACGTCAATGGTGGAAGTTGGGATAAAAACTTCCAGGACCTCGAAATAATCACGGATATTGTTATGTTAATTATAGGCGTTACGAACTGTATTAAGGCAGTCAGTTTGTTTCTCATGGTGTTGTAGGCTAGTTTCAAAAACATTGCTTTAATGTGATTCCTAAGAAGTTTGAATCCGCGCACTTTTTGTATCGGTTCGTTGTCCGCTGAAAAATAAAGAACTATTGAAAAAAAATCTGGCCTGTTTACGGTTGAAAAAAGAACTTTGTTATAATACTAACGTGGGTTATGGGCATTGGCCAGAGGTGTTATGGCACAGTCATTGTTTGCTCCTAAGCCAGCACGGTTTTTCTTTTTCGCTGACGAGGTTTCTAAATCCTCCGCACCTGCCCTAAAACAGTGTACTAATTAACTTTAATTGTTTCTGTTATATTACATTGTGTCTTTAAGTTGTTACTTGTGGTTTAAGTAAAACAGGAAATAGATACGTACTTCATGAAAACTTCTTCTAAGCTGGTAACAGAAAGCCCATAGCTAGAAACATACAATGATTCTCTTTTCGACTCGAATTCTTTTAGCATGTCTGGGAATTTACTGACATTATCACTTGGCAAGATGTATGTTAATTCCGAACCTGAAAATAAATATTTCTGTAAGGTATAAATCAAAAAGTATAAACACGGCCAAAATTAATATCCAATCTATCCACGATTTGCCCTACTAGAGATAAGAATTTGACAGAATCTCCATACAAAATATGTCAAATTTCTATCTCTAGTAGGTTAAATCGTAGATAGATTGGATATTAATTTCGGCCGTTTGGCAAGGCCTAATGCATCCAATGATGTCTAATTAATGTAAACAAAATAGCTAATATTTAAGTTACAGACGTGAATGATGTAATTTACAGTTACCTAAGGCTTAATTAGCCAAAATGTAAACACAACCTTTTTACGAGGGTATAAAGTTCATTATAATTTTTTAACTTACCAATGTTGGTGTTTTCTCTGACGTCAGGGACGTATGTTTTGAAAAATTTTGTGACTTCATCAGAGACACAGTTTTCTCCCTTAACGATGGTGATTTTATAGCCGATCCCATAGTGTTTCTTCAGGAAGTAGGGCGTGCCCACACACTGCAGTCTACCGCCGGACATGATAGCTATTCGATCGCCTAGCACATCAGCTTCATCCATGAAATGTGTCGTGAGTATCATTGTTCGACCTGAACAAAATAATAGCCATATAAAGTAATATTCATGGGTTTTACAATAAATAAAGATATGTTCAATAAATTGTATTTAACTATAATACATAGGTACGACAAGAAGCTGTTCGAAACATGAGTTCATTACACTTATGACATGAAAAATATACGTATAATATATTATGTTCGGAAAACATATACAAGTTAATATTTTTGTCATAATTAACGTGTAAACTTATATAATAATTGCTGTAAATCATCATATTAGGTAATATTTAGGTTATTTATTTTCTTCTGCGTGTGTATAAATAAGTATGACACTTAATAGGTAGATAAATCTTGATATTCGACCTTTTAGTCCGCATAAGACACTGGTAGGTACTGGAAAATATAATTCGAGAAACATGGATGAATTAATACATGAATTTGAAATAAGAAATACTTGTGAATCTAGAGAACCAAGGCATGCAAATCCCACGAATAAAATATAAATGTGACAGTTTGTGAAGATACTAAAACGATTGTTATTCAAACACACTTAAAAAGATAGAGCATGACTGGATTTTTAAGGTCGTGAAATAATATATAATATTATTTTATTTGGATGTGTTTTACGCGGGAAAAGCCGCGGGAATCAGCTAGTTTCCGATAGTATTTCAAAAACTTCCTTATGTTCGATTCAAGCTATGCAATGTTCACAGAAAAGGCTGATAAATGCTCCCTTACTGAGGTTATAAAGAAAATATGTATAATATAATTTCTTTATATCACAAATAGCTGTCAACCTGCACAAAATGGAAAAGTTACAGAAATGATAGTGTATTATGATTACTATATTTTATAACCTCTGTGTGGTAGCAACATAAAATTTATATTTTATTCCGCCTAATGCTATTTGTACAGATGCATCTATTCTGTAGAAGACATACAAAGCGCGATTCAAAAGTTCACGATGAAGGTCGGTTAGCTAGGTCATTGCCTACAATTACTCTAATAGCATTATATACTCAAATGACTCAACAAAGTACCAAAAAATTATAATAAGATGAAAATTTTCATTTTATGTATCGATTGTAGTGTCATTTTACAGATAGGCGTGAATGACCGACCGATCCAGTGGCGGATTTACCAACAGGCTGGAGTCTAGGGCGGCAGATTTTAGGGGCGGCAAATTTGGGGCTAAAATTTGTTTTATGTCTTACGGAAATTAAAAATATTCATATTTATATATCTAAATGTTATTAAGTCCACAACAATAACACATGTAGGTACCTAGGTCCTAAGGCGACACTGTGACCCATGATTTAGCTTTTATTAGCTCAGAAATATCCAAAAACCCATACCCAAAAACCATTTCATGTGCAATCTTAACTAAATCGTTGTATTGTAAAAATAATCTGGGAACTGAGAATTGTAGAGGTTGGTAGGGGCAGCAAAATTTGAATAGGTAGCCTACTAGCGGCATATCTGTAAATCCGCCACTGGACCGATCAGATCGATCGTGTGTGCTAGTAGATAATAATCGATATGCGGTAATTTAAGCCTACCTTTTGCGATTAAAGTGAGTGACTATTACTCGTAACTACGTGACTAACTACAGCATACTATTTTTTTACAGGTGTAAAGACTAACTAGAGAGTAATTATACTCCGAAATAGAGGGCGCCTTTTTATGAGTAATTACAAACGCGGAAGTATATTTCGTTACAATACTCTTATTTTTTATTGTACACCATAAAAAATACAACAATAAATTCTAAGTAGAAATACACTTCTAACCCCTTTATAAAGTTTGAACCAGAGCATTCGTCTCAGTACCATACACTTTGTCCTCCCTATGCGGATAACGTCACGATTGACAGTTGTCTAAGGGGCAAGTTCACCCAGAAGATAACAGATGTTTATGTAAAAACCAGATGTTTAACCCGAATTTTGGTGTTCACCAACGATAACCAACTGTTATATCACAATAATCAATCGATTTTTTCTAACCGAAGTCGGGGACGTCGTTTTAGTACTAACCGGGTATTTAAACAAGATATTTTTGACGTTTGATGGTTGAAATTGTTGAGGTTATTCATCGATATTCTGTATTTGATTGTTTTTCGTAATTTTAGAAGAGTCTATGCTGCATAAAATATTAATATTAGGATTATTACTCTCCAAGATAACAAAACAATTGCATTTTACCATATTCGTAAAATTTACAATAAAAAACGAATAAAATAAGGGCCGTAACACGTTGCCGTTTTTCGAGCGTGCATTTTTCTTTTACGAACATGAACAAAGCAGACATATTGCTTATGCTTTGAGAAAACTTATGAACATAACTGTTTTTGTCGTATTGAGGTAGTACGTTATTTTTTCATTTATAATTTTTTGTATAATTAATAAAAATAAAAATGAATGCGGCTTATAAACGATGCTCTCGCGAAACCTGCACAATGTTACCGCTACTTTTGGCTAAGCACAACTAACAGAATTTTATCATGTTTGACGAAACGCGCCCGCCCGATACACTTCGAGTGTCTAAGCGACCTAATATTCAAACATGAAAATGGCGTATTTTATTGGTTGCTATGACAACCAAGACCGCTTATCCTACCAAATTAAAAAGATATGTCAAATGTATAAAGTAGCATTATACTAGGATTTTTAATTTTAGAAGAGTTACCTAATATGCAACCGTTTTAAATTGTCGTTCTTTTCATAGTGTTGTTGCCATTTAGTTACCATTTTGATTAATCGTGTTACATCATTCGTTCTTTCATTCCCAGAATGCTCGGTTTCAGAATCAATGATCAGATAGGAATCGTGAACATGAAAATTCCCGCGTTATGGTTAAACATCTGTTGTTGAATAACAGGTTGATTTCGCAAACAGTGGTTATTTCAATGTCCGCAAACTCGGCCCTAATTGTCTTGGTGGAGTGGTAGTGAATACGCGGCTTCATAATTACTTGCCTTTCTTTTCTTTCTGCAGTAGGTCCCAGAGCGCGCGACGGGCGGCGGGGTCGAGGCCGGAGGTGGGCTCGTCGAGCAGCACCACTCGCGAGTTCCCGCACATCGCGGCCCCCACGGACAGCCGCCGCTTTTGACCCCCCGACAATTTGTTCGATGTCACGTCTCGCTGATAATCAAATTAATGACAAATAAATGTTATTAAATTTCCTCTTCAGATGTTTTGTTTTGATAACAGGCCAGCCAGGCTATAGGGTTATTGCTCTATAAACGGGTATTAAATCAGGTAGCCATATAATGTTAAGTTGCACGTAATTGACACCTCGGAAAAATACTTCATAACAAAAACTACTTTTTTAACATCATAAGTGTTGTTTTATCTCATTCAACTGCCTCATATATTTTCTGTGAATATAAACGAGGTAGGTACAAAGGTCAGTTATGGACGCAAAACTTAACGTTAACGTCATACCTACTGCTGGATAAAAATAACACGATTTACATTTGATACGACTAACCTTTTCTTCCAATTCGAGCAGTTTGACAAAATGATTTACTTCTTCCTTTATTTTGCTTGACGGAACTCCTTTTAATCTCGAATAAAATATGATGTGTTCGGCGACCGTGAGGTCTGGGAAAAGCACGTTGTGTTGTGGGCAGATGCCCAACGACTTGCGGGCTTGGTGAGTCTCGTTCACTATGTTGTAACCGTTGATATATGCTTTCCCAGAGGACGGCGGTACCATGCCTGCAGTAAAAATATTTTTTTAAACGAGCTTTTATATCATCTACCTTGACACCATCTAGGGCTAAAGTAGTTGTCAAGGAAAATCAAACGAGCCCAAACACGACGGGGTTATGTTGTGTAGTTGAGGTGTTCCTATGGCGACCTTCCGTATCCACCATGAGACCAGCTCTATGGTACCAAAATATTGCATTAACACTGAACTCACATAGGTATGCTAATTTCAGAACAAAAGCATTTTCTAACCGTCCTAAAACGTAAGTACAGTGTCAAAAATATATGTACCACCGACCAAACACACCATAGACGCCTCATAACAGGCGACCGATGTCTGTCAAGTTACACATTATGATATTTCACTAATCTAAGTCGCCACTATTCGCCACTTAAAAATTTCAAATCAGTTTCGACCACTGTGAGCCGTCAAAACTTTCGCGTGAGTGATTAGCCAATAGCCGCCTTGGTAGGGCCAATCGGATTGCAGTACACCGCCTCAGCAATTTTACAGAATTTATTGTACGCATTCAACATTAGGTGTCTATTGGGCTGTATGGTCGATAATATCTACAAACAAGAAGACTTTTCAAAATTATATGAACAACTAAGAAAATTAAACAATATCTCAATGACACAAGGGATGTTTCGGAATGAACACAGTACACGCGAACTGTCATTCTGACAAGAGTGTTTTCCCATTGATATAAAGTTTAATTTTATTAGTTGTTCAGATAATATTTTTGACGCTGACTCTATATAAATTACGCAGCCACGCACATCATAAATTGGCGTCTACAAACACGGAGAAACACAAACATCTATGATTGTTGAAATCGGAACATCTAAATTATCTACAGTTAAGTGGGTGTAATTGAGCGCTTGTTTAGCACGCGAGTGTAGACTTACTGGAGTTGCTCGATTAGAGGAACATTATTAACCTCTTGCATCTGCTCTAATTACGTCTTTATTTATCTACTGCATTGTCTCTCGACCTGGTGGTCGCGTCCCCCTAAGGGTTTAAGTTGTCTGATTAGGTATAGGGGGGGGGGGGGGGGGGGGGTTTCAATCTGTTCTTTGTGGAAAGTTTAAGTAACGTTGTATGTTGTATTTGTTCAACACTTAATTTTCATGTACATGTATTTTAGTCTTAGTTTGTATTTGTAGTGTGTGTCAAATCGAGCGCAGAAATAAAATATTTTTCTTTCTTTTTTCTTTCTATGTATGGTTTGTTATTTATTTATGGACTTGTATACAACATTCTTCTATTAAAGGCGCCCGAATGGAAAAGGGGCTCAATTACTATGACCTCAATTGTACAAAATTATAGTTCCAGATTCTGACAGTGTTTATTATCAAGCGACATTCATTCTTTTATAAGCCTCCTCTAATGATTGTATTATACGCATATTTATGAATGTGACGCTGCGTTGAAGTATGTAGAATTATACGTTTGCATCATAATAGTAAATAAGTACGGGAAATCCTTTTCCTCAAGTTGATTTAACAAACCTACAAAACAGGTACCATACTAATAGTATTATAAATTGTATAAAACTGTTATAATATTAAGTTTTAAGTTATCTATTAATAAAAAGATTTAGCTTTTATTAACAGTATTAAGTTACAGATTAAACGGATGGCACACAGGCGTGGTATTGATCTGCTCTAATATAATGTTCTGTCTGAATCCAAATGGGTTGATAATGGTAATAGGTACCTACGTGACATTTCATTAAAATTATTACTTATTTCACTTTAACTGATAATAATGATATTTTCTCACTATTATTATTTCAATTATGTTAATAAAATATTTTTATTACGACATTTAAATTAAATTATTATTTTCAAAGTGATATTAAGTTCCTCATAGTCATCAAAATAGATATCGTTGCTCACTGCAACTTTATTTGTCATTTCTGATATACGGTACCTATCATCTGAAGGCCAATTCTCGTAATTAAAAACGCTCAAAATATAGTTCAAAACTAATCTCAATACTTTAAATCTCAATCTGCTGACAGTAGATATTCCTGTTTGCCTGTTTGTTTGTCTGTTTGTTTTATTTGTGACATTTCTTAGGTCATTAATGTCACCTATACTTCGATGTGCTTATTATTATTATTATAATAATAAGCACAGCTATAGGTAGTAATGCATGTATCGGTAATAACGATAAATACGACAATAGATAAAAACCTGTAAGCATGGATATCGTGGTTGTTTTCCCTGCACCATTGTGACCCAGTAACACTGTGATCTCGTTCTCGTACATCCTCAGGTTCAAGTTATCCACGACTTTTTTACGACCCTTGTATATTTTTGTTAGATTCTGAAAGAGAGATATTATTAACAAAACCTGACATATCAACAAAAGCTCTAAAAAAGACTTCCTAACTCCTAATAAATTTTAATTATTAACTAGATTTAATATTTTTTTATTATTTAATATTTTCTTTCCACTATTCAAAGCTTTCGATTTCGCTCTGACTGGGCCTGAGTTAATTTAAAAAAATTGTACGAAGCTTCCACAATTAGGTACACAGTTTGAAACCCGATGCTGATCAACTGATACCGTAGTGTGGTTCCGTATATTTTTTCTGACGGCTGAAAATCAAGGTCGTTTAATGTAAGTATTTAAAGAAAACCAAGTACCCATGTGGCAGAATGAAGAATGTTTATAAATAATAATATCTTAGGTTTTTGCGATCACTACACATTATAAAATATATATAATATACGCGATTTAATCCGGTTAAACTTTGTTTTATTATAATTTTTATAAATGTAAGGGGTTCGGTAAGCAAAATATCTAAGCTAAGGTGTGTTTTGATGACACGGTCTATTAGTTTTCCTAGGGTATAAAATAAACAGGCTATCGCGATTACGGTGTCTGTTATCGATGCACGATGTCAACATTAATCAACGAACAACATTACATATTTGATATTTGTAGTACACGAACTTATCGCTTTTATATTGTTGGATGATATGGCTTTGCTACTCTGAAAGCCGTAGCTTTGATGGCGTTTATATTGTGACTGATCGTTTCAATTATTATGTACAAAAATAAACTGCTTAAATATTCTAGTCCAGTATTCAATGCTAACGCTAATTATAAAAATAGAATGCGAAACATAATTTCACAACATTATACAAATGATTTATTTCTGGTCTGCGCCATTTTTGAGTTATTTTTTGCCACCGAAACTCACAACATAAAAGTTATGTAAAGTCTTCAATTAATCGGTCTGTATTTCTAGGTTTTCATTAGAACCTTTTTAGCAACGATGTCCAAACAATTATTACCGCATTATTTTCGCAATTATGTTGTGTTTCTGTGGGGTATAAGGTCGATGGGTTGTACGGAACCTTTGACACGCACTTGGCCTGTTTTTTATCCCTAGTTTTCGCAACAACCGAGCTATCATCAACATCAGTATTTGGTCTAATCTAATGTCATGCATGCGTGACTTACTTGTATGTTGACGCCCATGGGCACGCCTTTCGGCTCCTCGTCGTGCACAACCTTCAACAGTGCATCATTGTACTCCAGATCATGCGTATCCTTCCGAGTTATCTCTGAAAATATGACATTACAAACTAACGTGCAATAGATAACGATGAATAGTCATAGGATCTCATCGCTGTTGGAGGTTCAAAGTTCATAAAATTGCTTTGATTTATCGTTTTCTATGATTGTTTATAGATTCGTTTTTTGCAGTTAAATAAATTATTCATATCAGCCAGTTAAGTTTGAATGTGCGTAGAGGAAAAACCTGTTATCGATACACAGACGGGGATCCTGTTACCAATTATACCGTTATACCTACTAACAAAATCCCTTAGTTGATTTTCACGAAATCTATGGACGGTGTAATTCAATCAAACTAGATAATTTTTTGCCGAAGTCTAGATCGGACTTCGGCAAAAAATAATCTAGTTTGATAGACACTACTTATAAGGACTACCACTTTTTTTAATAATAAGTTATTCAAAGTATGTAATTAAAATGCAGTAATTAAAGCTAATCAGCTTAGTAAATTCAAATTGATTTAAAAATACTAAGGATATCTCAAATAGCACGCGCGTTTTAATTCCAATGCCTAAATAATTAAACCGGTTTAAGGAGTTTAATAGAACCGCAACGATATTGACCTTGACTGCAAGATCACATTGATCATCGTAAGCGATCGATTTGTTACATAAGGTTTATAATCACAAATACAAAATAATATAATTCGCACCCTAAACTACAAAACACTATATACAGAAATGCATACAAAAACTGGTTTTAATGTCCCTATTGTTATGTTCGACGTTTGCTGTATCCTTTTATGAACAAGTACAATGCCATATTAAAACATCGACATGTTCTCATGTAAGTGACGATTTTCTTAAGTGAGGAATATAGTTCTTTAAGCCGAATAGCTTTTTATACATCCAAGGAAGGTACGGAACTCTCGATGCGCAAGTACGACTCGCACTTAGCCGTTTTTTTTAGTTAATAGTTTGATCTACCGGTGCGAATATGAACATAGCGATGCCAATTAGGGAAAAACAGAAGTCTAAACGAACACATCAAATGTTACCAGAAGTTGTTTAAAGCATTTGTAAACACGAGTCTCATTGACTTCTTCGGTTCCGTGAAAACAACAGTCTGCTCTCTAAATATTGATGAATGCAAAACTAAAATTTAGAATACAATATATTCTTCTTTACAAACATAATAATAAATATTTATAATAGAATCTATCTATATCAAAGTAGGTTCATAAACCAGTAAGTATTACAATGTACCAAAGTCCCGAATCCATAAACAGACAAACCAGAAATGAAAAAATATATTTTTGTTAACAAAAATTACTTTACCAAGAAATTACTATTATATAAGAAGTCATTTACTTTACTAAATATTCAGAAATTGAAAGTTTCTTGCATAACTGCATTATATTACTATATACAAAACTTTTCACTAACCTGCAACTTTACCTTTATTTGGTCTCCAGAAACTCTTGGTGAATGGGAAGTACCAAGGCAACGGAACTCCGTAGAGCCCAGGCCGGATCTTCTCCACGTACATCGCGATCAGCATGTACAGTATTGAGTCGAGTATCAGCATTAGAACAATGTGGCCCGGTTGTAATTGATCGTGATACGATATAGGAGTGAAGAATTCGTTCCATTGCAGACCTACAAAAAATAAACCTTTAATTTTTTTATTAGTAACTAGCGGCCCATCCCGGCTTCGGACGGGTGGACATGAAAATATAGCCTGTTACTCAGGGTGAATGTAGCTTTGTAATGGTGAAATTTTTTTTTAAATCGGCTCAGTAGTTTTTGGGTTTATTCATTACAAACATACACACAAAAACGTATTTGTAACTATTGAACTTCAGAGTCTAAAAATCCTAAAAAACGCTGCAGATGTAAAATTAATATTATTGCTGTTAAAGCACCCAAAAAGAAAAAAAAACCGGCCAAGTGCGAGTCGGACTCGCACAGTAAGGGTTCCGTACCTCTCAACGACCTGATACCTCATAAAAACTGATTTAATTTACGAGAGTTTATCAAAAGATATCAGGCATATCTTTCTTACGCAGGTACCACCACATATGTCTATATTTGTCTTATTTTTAGTATTTGTTGCTAAACACTATAATCTGACCAAGTTTGACGCTGGTCTATATTACCGTTTTGAAGATAGAGCAGGAACAAAAACGTTGAGAAAAATGCATGTTTTTTGAGGTTTCTTGTATGGGGACCCCCCCCCTTTGGTTTTAGACTTTTTTTTGTTTTTAGTATTTGTCGTGATACACCTCATAGCAACACATATTCTGAGAAAATTTCAACCGGATACCTATTACCGTTCAAAAGATACAGCCCTGTGACAGACAGACAGACAGACGAACGGACGGACGGACAGCGTAGCGAGAGTGATAGGGTCCCGTTTGGCACCCTTCGGGTACGGAACCCTAAAAACATTAAAAGGGCCTCCACGAGTGACGATATTTAATTGATCGTTCGGCGCACCCTGGGTATTTAGCCACGCTACCAACCTGCTGGCTGGCTGAACTTTTTCCCACGGTATGAGCTATTATCATAATGTAGCTCATGTCGACACGAGGGAAGAAGAAGTACCCTTCGAACTTATTTATCTCAAGATTTCGCATAGTTTGATTCTCAATTAATTTAATACTTAAATGTAGACACAAAAAATTATGTACCATACAACACCTACAAAACTGTAGGGAAATAAAGACATATCGCTTTTTAGGGTTCTGAAGTCCTACAAGGAACCCTTATAGTTTCGTCATGTCCGTCCGTCTGTCCGTCTGTCCGTCTGTCCTAATCCTTTACAGCTTAATAACTTCTACAGTTATAAACATAAGTAAATGAAATTTTGTAAAAAAATAGTTTACATATAGATCTCAATTTTAAAAGAATAAAAAAATAGTTTTTCCGTATTTTAGGGGTGGCGTCCATACATGTGAAATGGGGAAAAAATATTTTTTTTCGCTGCACCCCTTCGTGTGGGATATCATTGAATAGGTCTACTAAAATGAAGGTAATGTTTGATACACCACTTTTTTATCAGGTTACCATCTGCGAAATATAGCCCGCCAAAGTGGCTTGCAATGTGTCCCCCCCCCCTGCCATTTCTAAACTATGCAATGTAGAAACTTATAATCTTCCACATTGATAGACCTTTGTGAAAACTCTCTTTTAAAATTATTTCGAGTATAATGTGATTATAATTTTTTGAGTTATAGAGAGAAAACTGAAAAATACTTAAAACGTCCTAGTTCAAAGGTCATTGACCTTAGAGAAAAATTATCATAGCATATAATGCTCCTTTAGCTACTTTCTATTTGAAAAAATCACAAAAAGTAACTTTGAAATGACTGACATGCGCTACTAACAACACGCTCTGAAACTTAGTTCAATATGAGTGAAATTCGCGAAAGTTTAAAAACTTCTAACACGCTCTGAGTCGCGAATGCTGCCGATTATTGCAAAAACTAAAATAGCCATGATTAATATTCGATTTGATTCGTTTGTAATTACACCTACTTAAGGAACCCTATAATACTGAGCATGGCCCGACATGCTCTTGGCCGGTTTTTTTTTTTTCTTTACAGCTGCTAAAGCACGATATTAGTTACTCATCTATTCTATTGTTTAGTTCAGTTAGGTACAATATCGGTGGGTCGTAGTCTAATTTCTGAATGAATAATTTATTGCTTTGTCTGGTTTCTTTAAAAGGATAATTAAAACAATCATACAAAACTTATGTAGGTACCAACGTTTTTTTACACAATTTTATACACACAGGTTTAAGCTGAGTCACAATGAGAGCGCAAACTCTTTTTTTACCTGTTATTTTATGAAATCCCACTGTTAATGTAGTAAATAATTATGTAGTTTGTGAAGATATTCGGATGTTTGTTACTCACAGCGACGTCAATCACGCATAAACGGCTTAACGGAATTATACCCTTCCATTATTTTATTTTACTTTTGACAGCGACAGTCCCTAAAATAATTTTCAAAACATCTGACTGATTAAGGAATATTTTTAATCGATTTAACTCATCGATATACCTATGTATTTTTATTTGCTTTATTTGCATGTCAACTTATTTAATTCCTAAGTGTCATGCATAGTAAAAGTTGGTCATACTGATGAATACAATAGCGGTCATTGTAAGGGGTTTTCAGTTATTTCAATCACATATTGTATTGCATAAGTAAGAAGTTTAACATTATTTATTATCTCATAACCACTAAAACGCAATAAAAATTCTTATTCTTATTAATGAAGTCTCGTTTTATTAAGCTATAACTTTTTTCCCACACGATTTGAGATTTCCCGCAATAGAAGTTGTAGTATCTAAAACCCTTTTCCGATGATATATCGCTTATGTTAGTGTTGTGGCGCAATTTGGGAGAGGCCTATGTCCAGCAGTGGACTGAGATTGGCTGAGTTGATACAGCTTATTGTTATTGCTTCCTATGCTGGGATCCATAAATGTCTGCCCATCCTCCTTTACTTAACATAACATAATGACATAACATCACGCTTGTGTTTCCCCGAACACCCACATTTCGCCAGGAATGTTATAAGTCCCAGATGTATGTATGTGTAGGCGAGGCTATTGCCGCTAACCGAGCACAAATCCAGACTCCGGGTTGCTACTGAGAATTTTCTAATGAATAAACCCAATAACACTGCCCGACCCGGGAATCGAACCTAGGACCCCCTACGCTTAGCAATCGCGCTTGCGACCACATGACCAACGAGGTAGTCATAAATGTACTTGGTACTGATATTCTACATTTTTTATTCATTAATCTTGGCTTGAACTTGAACTTCAACATTTTGATGTTGTTCACTACAAATAAAACTATTCATATAGATGCAAGGCATTTTAAAACTGATTTACCTATGCCTAGTATAAAAGATTACTTTCGATTTAATAATTTTCGGGGTAGGTATACTTATGTCGGCGTAGAATCGCGTAATCCGTGTTTCGCGAAGATGCGAGGTGTTTCGCGAAAACTCAGAATAACGCGTAGAGGTAGTCGTGAACAATTTTGTAATTTCGCGAAACTACGGAATAATATTAAAAATAATAGGTACTTTATAATAAAACAAAGTTTAACCGGATTAAATAGCGTATATTATTTAAATTGGTTTTCCTGACGTTTCGAAAGCTTTGCAGCATTTCGTGGTCGCAGGTAGACTAAGATGACAATCGTTTTTACAGATATTTTTAAAAAAATAAGCTAATTAAGTTCATTAATTAAGCTTTCGAAACGTCAGGAAAACCAATTTAAATAATATACGCGATTTAATCCGGTTAAACTTTGTTTTATTATAATGTGTAGTGATCGCGAAAACCTAAGAAGTTATTAATAGGTACTTATTTTATAATTTTTAACGCATTTACGCATGCGAAGCGAAATCTAACGATCTACATTGTGGAAAGAAAAAAAACACTCACGAGCAGGACTCGAACCTGCGACTCCTGGCTCAGTACGCCAGTGCTTTAGTCACTAAGCTACCGTGAACACTGCTCGTGGTATCGAATTTAACTTCCACTTGGTCTTTGGGTGACGTCAGTGAGTGATATTTTCTTTCTACAATTTAAATCGTTAATAATAGGTACTATCAGCAAAACTTTCCGGTGAACCACCACTAAGGCTAAAATCGCTTGCGCTCAGTGTTCGACAGCCGCTTAGACCAAAAGAAAAAAGGTCTAAGGACAGCCGTAGGTACGTGTAATAGGTTGTCTGGTAGAGAACGCCTATGGCGTTAAGACCGCCTTTGTACCCTGTTGTGCATAAAGAATTAAATAAATAAATAATATAGCAGGATTCGTTCAAGGGACTTTGTCGACAAAGTGTATCACCGGCGGGAAGGATCGTGACGACAGAAATAAATAGAGATAGAATGATTGTAATCACAATTTTACTTGCGCTTCATGCGTGGCAACTTTCGAACAAACTACGCCTTACATATTGAAGACATTAATTTAAAAAAAATAACTTTAATCAAATGTACTTTACAGCTTTTGTTTCTGCAGTTATTACAGCACAATAAAGCATTTTTGCTGGTTTTGGTTACAGTATTTAGATAGATAGATAAAACGTTTATTTAGTACAAAAACAAGACACAGGACATACAAGTTAAAATACAATAAAAAAACAAGACTATTTACATTAACAAGTCATAAGGCGTACTGAGAAAGGCTTTGAAATGCCCTGCACTATGGTGCAGTGTTGGCACGCGCGCCCTGCCCACTTTTCTATTCTATCTATTTCTGTGATCGTGAATGTACTTAATAAGTGAAAAAAATAGAAATGCACAATATAAACGCACATACCTTTTGATGTTCCTTCACACATTATAATCATTTGGAATGCATATCCCATAGCGGTGTTAGATATCAAACTTAGCAGTAGTTTCGTTGTCAGACTAATGTCCTCGTAGAGCACTTGAGTAAGCATGTATATGGAGTAAGCCGCGAACCACGCCAAGCCCATAAATGATGCGGCCGTATTAGCTGCAAAACATTTTTTTTTTCATTTTGATAACATGTGTATTTGTGTATTGTGCCAGTTAATACTATATCGACGGCTACGTAATTGTCGGATCTGCATACCTACAAAGTTTACAGAAGAGCACTCACATACAACGTGTCATTGGAATAACTGAAAACCTCTTAAGGGGTCAATGTACTCATCAGTATGAACATATCGGGAAAAAAAAGTCTGCTGATCGCTACATTTTTGTTCACATGAATTGACAAAATGTAGGGTTCAGCTGATTTTTTTTCGCGCTTTTAGGTTTGGTCCCATAGTAAAAGTTGTTCACACTGATGAGTACAATGACTGCTTAAGAGGTTTTCAGTTATTTCAATAACACGTTTTAGAAATCGCTCAACGTCTATAGTTTGATTTTGTGCAACTCAAAGCAACATTTACTAAAATATTTGTAATTTTGCAGATTCGACAGTGTATGTAGAGGACGTCGAGATACGATCTTTATAATGTTATAAAGAAGGCACTTTTTCGTGTTCATATAAAACATTTTTAGAATGCGATAGTAAAGGAATAGCTTCTATTTTCATTACCTCGAGAAAAGAAGACGCTGACCATAAAAGAGAATGCCAAGGAAGCTATGACGAACAGCATCAGAAAGAAAAACAGAACACTCCATGGCGTGAACGTAAGTACAGAATATCCGTCTCCGGCCACCGTGCGGTTGAATGGTATCTAAAAACGTAATTTACTAATTAATTCCTATACTTATGTATTGAAATCCAAGGCCGTTTGTCGTAAAAGGCAACTAAAGGAAGATCTTGTACACCAATAATAACGTAAGTAGTAAGTACTGCGATCATCGACCCGATAACCAAACGTTGAGATTATGACGAAATTCCCTAACGAGTGTTTATGTCTACTATTGGTTTGGAGGATGATGGGAATTAGACAAAATTGAGGAATTATAAAAAAAAACTAATACGAACCTAATAAAATTTGCACAAAATAAAAGGTCACATGTACAACCAGAAATCTTCCCGGTGAACCACCCCTGAGGCTAAAATCGCTTGCCTTCAATGATCGATGGCAGCGGTAGCTACGTGTAATGTAGCAGGATTCGTTCAAGGGATTTTGTCGACTAACGGCCAAAATTAATATCCTATCTATCCACGATTTGCCCTACTAGAGATAGAAATTTGACGTATTTTGTATGGAGTTTATGTCAAATTTCTATCTCCAGTAGGGCAAATCGTGAATAGATTAGATATTAATTTTGGCCGAAAATGTATCACCGCGAAGGATCGTGTTTACTTACAATACATCTCTCATTGGTTTTTATCAATAAAATGTGTAAAAGTACAGATGTACTTAGAATTTATACGTATAATTTTTCTAATGGCAAAGCGGAATCGTACAGAATCAGCCCATCACATTTCCGAGAAAAATACACTTGGTTCTCTGTTTTCTCTTTGTGTGTCAAGGTAGTTTTATCAGGAGGAAAAGGTGAAATTGTAGGTAAGCGGACAAAGTGATTGATTCACTCGCGTTCCCCTATTCATTGGGAAGTAAAACAATCATTGGTTGACTGAGTGCACCGAACCCTACGAGAATATACTGGAGGCGCGACAATAAAATTGACACAATAAGCTTACCTTAAACAATATCACAATAAGTCCAACAGATATTAAAAGGAACGAGAACTGTTTGATGAACCAAGCAAGCCAGTGTAGCCACGACGGAAGGCCCATTATTGTCATTGTTTCCTGCCAACACACAAGAAATCGATCATTTGGCAATGACTAAGCAAATATAACACAAGTTAATAAATTGAAACAAGCTTTTAACATCGCTATACGTGGATTTTCTATTAATTCAGATACTTTATTTACCTTCAGCTGCAACTCTTTCTCAAATGTTACAACTCTGACAGTATTCACGAACGAATACGCAAAGCATAGCATGATGATCATAGAAATGAATCTTTCTAGCGCGACTAGTAGTTGATCCTCCCTGTATGCGAGCTGAGGTAGACGTTGTAAGTACACCTTCGTATTGATCGGTTTCCCAGTCTTCTGCTTTATAATCTCCTGTGATATAGCATGCTGGACGGCTAGGAACATTTCTGGTGAATAGCCTAAAAAATAAACGCCTAATTTAGCTCGCTGTTCACGTCATCCGAGTATCTATCAGATATTTATAAAGTTGTTTATATGAGCACATGAAGACCCTGGTTATTGTTTTTGCGTGAATACCTAGTTGAAAAGATAATACTTCTCGTCGGCATTTTTGTGACTTACCTGTTAATTCTGTTAGTTTACATAAGACAATGTTATTTTTTATCGTTAGGTTTATGTAGCCTTGAATTTGAATATTTCAAACCCAGAAAAGTGTTTTTATGGCAAAACCATCCATAGTTCAGTTCAGTGGGTAAAAGTCACGATGTTACTACGAGTAGGTGTGCGTACTTATAGTTTATGACCAGCTGCCTTACTCTTGAAAATAATTCCGATCAATCGGCATTGGACTAGTGTCAATTTGTACTTTTAAATGCAAAATTAGCAATAAATTGCTTCAAAATCTAGTGTTTTTAGAATTAATTAAACCTTATTAGAATTGAAATTATGTCTTGTGTATATTTTTAATAAAGAATACCCATTTATTACTGTCACTTTTTGACACTGGTATTGGATTGAGATTGGAATTATTTTCAAGAGTAACCCCACAGGTCATTTTCTTTTTACGATTTAGCAGTTCACCACAAAGGTCCCGGCGGTACATCGACAACTTATTATATTTACATAATTATTTCTATGAACTTTGAAGCAGCGAAGTTGTTATGTAGAAATGATGTGGGTTTAAGTAATGGGTATATGTAATTACTTTACGATCATAATGTCGTAAGTATATTCGTACCTGTCAGATACTAGGCAAGTTTCGATCAAATGATGAATAGTAGGTTGTACCTACGGTATTGTGTGGGGGTGATAAAAGGAATCGGGCATAAAAATAGTCATAAAATGGAACCTGGTGTTTTCCCGCCGTACATGTCGTCTGGATCTCGAGGCCCTGGGCGCGGGAACAGCGGATACAATAAATTTGTTCGCCAACTGGCCCTCAGGGGGTGCTCTACCATTGGTGTTCTCATCACAGCTGGGAACCTTAGCGTTAATGTAATGTCATCTGGCCATTCTGTCGCATCTGGAACACATTCATAGTTAAAAAAATGACCATTATAATTTTTACCATTCTCTTTCGTATATTTTGACGACACGATTGGCGCAGTGGTTGAGCGATTGGATCCTGCGCTAAGGGTCGCGGGTATCGATTCCCATACAGAACGAATTACAGAAATAGATAGAATGGAAAAGTGGGCAGGGCGCACGTGCCAACACTTTGCACCATAGTGCAGGGCATTTCAAAGCCTTTCTCAGTACGCCTTATGACTTGTTTCCTGTAAATACTGTAACAAAAACCCGCAAAAATGCCTTATTGTGCTGTTTCTAACTGCAGAAACGAAAGCTGTAAAGTTAATTTTTAATAATTAATGACGTCAATATGTAAGGCGTAGTTTGTTCGAATGTTGCCACACATGAATCGCAAGTAAAATTGTGATTACAACCATTCTATCTCTCTATTTCTGTGGAACAAATATTTGGGTGCTCCACAGAGAGTTGGTCTGGGTGTTGTGCATGTGGAACCCAAGAAAAATCACAGTGCGGGGCAGTGTTTTAAAAAATAACTAGGAAACTACAATAATAAACAATAAGATGAGGTTGCCTAAATGTATTATTTTATAATAAAACAAAGTTTAACCGGATTAAATCGCGTATATTATTTAAATTGGTTTCCCTGACGTTTCGAAAGCTTTGCAGCATTTCGTGGTCGCAGGTAGACTAAGATGACAATCGTCTTTACAGATATATAATGCTGCAAAGCTTTCGAAACGTCAGGGAAACCAATTTAAATAATATACGCGATTTAATCCGGTTAAACTATGTTTTATTATAATGTGTAGTGATCGCTAAAACCTAAGAAGTTGTATTATTTTACTTACTAGCCATACTGTTGTCAAACTGAATTCCAACAAGAATCTGGTTCATGGCATTAGGTTGAGTAAGAGCCAACTCCATTTCTTCTGCATTTTTATAGCCTTTAGGTTGAGGTAGAATATTCGAGTCAAACAGGAGAGCAAAAAGTATGCTGAAGTTGTCATCAGCTACCATTGCTATGGCATCTCTGGTAACATTTCTAGTGAGAGGATTTTCAGGTGAGAATGCCAGAGTTCCTGTTTTTGCTGTCGTCAGATTGCCTCTGGATAAAACAGGGAAACATTATAAAGATGTCCTTTTATATATGCTTTTTTATTTATTTTTATATATGATAGATTTAGGTAGTTTACTTTATAATCATAATTACTTACAAATTTCGTCCACTTATGTTGAAATATGTTGGGAGAAATGGTGGATAAGTAATATCCGGTTTTGATTTTGGATCCACTAGACATCTCGTTAGTATTAGAAATAAAGAAAATATCACAGGTGATGCAATCTCGAAAATAGTTTGCCATTTGTGCCTTCTTTGTAGAAGAAAGTTCTTCCAAATGAGAAGCTTTAGTTTGTCATAGGCAGACATTATGACTTGTGTTAGTTATCTAAAAAAAAAAACTTTATAATATAAACAACAAATTGCTCAGTGTTCTTATGTTAGTGAACAATTATGACAACAATGGATTATTGAGCTAGCTCATAAATTCATAATTCTGAAATACAAACAAATGGTGGATAATTTTTTTTTTTAGTACTTTAACATAAAAATATGATGGTGTTGATTTATGTGAACACAAATAACACACAAGTAGGGAACATGATTTTTTATCGCGATATCAGGCAGTCCCATATTAAAAGTTGTTCACATTGATGAGTACAATGACCCCTTAAGTTTTTCAGTTATTTCAATAACATGCTGTATACTTACAGTTTGACAGCAGGGTTGATTAATTTTAATCATTAGATGTATTAAAATTACTGAATCCAGTGATTTTTTAATTAAAATAATGATAAAACTTGTATTTTTTCCATAAGATTGATTTAAACTCATAATGATTTAAAGGGACTAGAAAAGAATCAAAATGCAGTTTTAATTTTTTACTGAATTTTGAATAAATAGCAATACCAAACAACAAATAAAGTCATTAAGAAACTCAAGTTACAAGATGCTTGAATTAGATGTTGAATTTATTTTTCGGAACTAATATAACCAACACAGAATCTTAGAAGTTTGAATGAATTGTTTCTGACTACATTTCTGTCATGAATTTTTGAATTTATGAATTAATGTCTAGAGCTGCATCAAATTTTCTATATTTAATTGACATGTTAATTGTGTTGTTGTGTGTTTTATTGACATAATTATCTGGAATCTCTTTCCATTTGGCATTTTATTGTTAATGACGTTTAATTAAATAAGAAATCATGTCTTTTTTATTATGTACCTATTGTATTTTATGATGTGTAGTAATATTGTATCTAATGTATTACATTATTATTATAATTATTTGTTATTGTGTACCTGCTAAAATATTCAGACACAATTGAAATTGTTAATGACTAAATAAATGAATAAATGGATGAATGTCTGTACTCATCTACTGCTACCATACTAAGAATTACAGGTTTATTTTTTAATTTTGACAAAGTTGCATTCTAATTCTAGTATAACTTTTCGTAAAAATATTCATAACAGGTATTCACTTATTTAAGTGAGGGTTTTAAATAAAACTTGGAGTAGTACCTAATTCACTCTTCTTTAAGTTTTTTTTTAACTTGACACAAGGTCAAGTGAGACTATTGTAACTAACGGGAAAACACAACTAATTTGAATAACTTCTTGTATTTAGAGTTTTTAAAATAATGGCATTTATGAAATCATAGAGTAACCATCTGTACTACGGGTAAGTAAACTATAATATTCTTACTTCGGAATAGTGCCTTACTGGGTAGCTGTTTAATATTTAAATCAGAATTCAAATGGTATTATCTAATTTTCTTACATATCACTTAATGTGTCAGCGATCAGCAACAGTGTAAATCCTATTATTAAGAATATTTGTCACAATAAGTGGTCAGAGTCGCCTTCGGGGCGGCAAGTTCCCCTTATTGATGAAAATTAACATGATGAAAATTCAATTTCAACATTTTGATGAAACAGATCATATTTTTATAAATATTTATCTTCTTAAATAAATTGCGTTTCACGATATAGCTTATTATTCTTAATTCGGTAGGTACCTTCAAAGTTATTTTAACCACTGGGCACCTTTGAAATGACTAGGTATATTGTACCATAATTACACTTTAATTCATAATAAATTAATTCAATCAATCAATCGATGGTAATTGTCTAAAATTTAATATTTCTTGGGAGAACTTTTGGTCTTTTATTATTTTCTTCGCAGAAACCACTCACTAAGAATCAAAGAGTAAAGTAATAAGAATGAAATCTGAAAAATCTTGAATCTTACCTGCACATTACGGATTCATATTTTCATGAAATTTATTTCACGCACACACTCCGACTGCTGTTATGGCACAGTTATACACGATTTAAATAATTGAGTATTTTTACGAAGGTCATTTAGGCGTGACAAACTACTCTACAATTTCTATAAAAACCGAACCTCCCAATCCCATCGACTATGAGAAATTGAGTTTATTTTATTGACTTCGCTCGCGAAACGGAGAAACGAGTCGAACGAAACGAAAACGACATTGACATTGACACATTGACTTATACCTATGGACTTAAAATACCTACGAAATACGCGTCGCATATTTACAATATCCGGGCCACTGTAATGGCGGCCATAGCTAGGGAAGTAAGTAATCAAAACTAAAAACTATCGATATCGATACTCGTGTTTCTTACCACTTTTACCAGAGATGTGTGCTGATTAAAATTATTTAAAGGAGTATAAATAATGCAATTATATCAAATACTAAGTTCGGCTGTCCCTAAGACATTAAAAAATCAAGCTTCTAAGTCAAGGCAATCGGCTACGTCACATATTTTTATGCTCGCAATCTCACATAAAAAACCTATATCCCCTTATTACAAAAGCTTAGACCAGTTTTAGACCCTTCTTTAAACCGGTTCTAACGTCAAACTCCATACATAAAAAAGGCTTTTAAGTCCGGCTTAGGCTTAACCTATTGCTAAACCTGATTTTGTAATAAGGTGGGTCGAGTATTTCGCGTTGACCTAGAATCATGAAATTTGGTAAGAAGCAAGTTCTCACAGCACAAGTAAAGGAAAATATCCCAAAATCATTAATTTTTGGTTATATCACAGGAACGAAATATTTTTTGCGATTACAAACTTACATTTATTTGCCTTTGGAGAATCGACCGTGATGTAGACCAATGTATCAGAGATTTTTTTTTCAAGATAGAAAGAAGGAAGAGAAATATATATTTTGGCTTACATAGAGTGTATGCAGTACAGCATAAACATGGTAATACAAAAATAATACAATAAGTTCCTATTTTTTTTTCACTGCAAATGTCTTTCAATCCGACTTACATTTTCGTTAGAGCAATGTATATATGGGCGCGCTAGTGTTGCCATAAATTTTGTTTACACTTTTTTGACAGAACTTATATATATATATTAATCTTTATTACTGGTCAGTATTGAATGTTTCTTCCTGGCGTTGGTTGAACATTGCGCCCTCTAGTGTAATTTCAGAGTAATATAGCTTTCCATAGCTTACAACATTAAAATATTAATTTATACTCTGACTCAGACCAATTAATGTCTATGCTATATCGAATATCGATGCTTACAGCTCAATCTATTGCCATTTTGAGGTAACTAGTTTATACAATGAATTATGAAGTATTTTGAAATAAATATCCTTTATTTCTAGAATTTGCTATGTAGTTTGCTGTTGTATTTGTTGTACTTTGCAAAGATCATCAAAGATCAAAGAAAATATCTTTTTGTTTAGCAAAGTTTAATATTTGATGATACGTATTAATTAAATTAATGTTGTAAATAATGTTAATATTATGATAATTATAATTCGAATATTCTAATTAGATTAATGAAATGATTAATTTAAATGTTGTTAATTTAATTTTGTGGTTCTGATACTTCCGCTTTATATTGTTTCATATTTTAATATCTGGCATGATTTGTTGGTTTATATAATGTTTAGAGATTATCTAAATTAATATTAGTTTTATCACGACGACTGGTTAATTATTTTAGTGTTCATTTATAAATTAAAATGTATTTAGTGACTCCGTTGGGTCTATTTGATTGTAGTAATATAAAGATGGAGACACTGTGCTTTGCGCGATCTGTCATTCTTGTTGTAAAACTTCTTCTACTGGTCAGTTCATGTAATAATCGGAAAATACATAATTTTTAGTAAAGAGAAATTTATTTCGTGATCAATCCTGATGAAACCTTGAGCTACGCGCGGACATATACTTACCAATACTATAATTTATGAATTTCATTATTAAGTTAATAAAAATAAGACAAACACATTCACATTCAGTCCTAAGAATAATCAAGTCCCAAACAGCACGCAACACTGTAAAAGATAATGATATTGTGAGTGATTACTGCGTGCATCGAAACGATTTTAATTAATAATATTGTACGGTAGATTAAAATATATTTTTTTAGAAATATTTGTAACGACGCTTGTCATCTTAGTCTACCTGCGACCACGAAATGCTGCAAAGCTTTCGAAACGTCAGGGAAACCAATTTAAATAATATACGCGATTTAATCCGGTTAAACTTTGTTTTATTACATTCACATTCATTTGTGGTGGTACCTGCGTAAAAAAGAGTTGCAAATATGAAAGACAACGCATAGTGCTGAGTGCTGCACTTTTGGTGAACAGAATTCACATAAATTAAATCAGTTTCTACGGGGTATTACGTCAATAAGTGGCAAATCTACTGTACTTCATTTACACTATATTATGTTTTTTCTCTATTTCTAGTTTACTTATTTACTGAGGGCCGAATAAACTCAGATAAACAGACAGACAGTGTCTATATTCGACAGATAGCAAACAATTGCATTTTTCAATCGTCAGATATGCTTTATTTGACGAATAACTCGACTATCTGAGGAATAATTGTATCTGTCCTTTCGACGACCAGATAAACGGTTATTCAACAGCCTAGGTGGTATTGCAGCTGTTATGGGCAAATATAACCGCTTAACATCAGGTGGGCCTTTAGCTCGTTTCGCCAACCTATACTATAAAAAATAAAGATAAAGTTTAATTAGATGATAGATATTTTAAATAAAACATTCTACTCTTACGTTGTGTTTCTTGATTTTGTGTTATTATTATGGGAATTTTTGATAGCATTTATGATCTAACAATTGAAGAAATAAGCTTTAAATAAATGTATTTGTAAATCCACCTAAAATATATATAAGAATTGTCAGAGCCGATGATATCAGTAACAAAGTTGGTATCTTCCAGAAACCACTGCATCGCGTCCTTCTTATAACTAGGTACTAATTACAATACGATTCTTTGCTATAAGAGTTTTTACATTACCGTTGGTGATTTTGGTGGCATTCATAGCTCCCCCATAATATGCCAAATTATAAAAAAAACTACCGTAGCCCTCAGACCAATAAAAAAGTTTATGGGTCTGACCCGTAGCCATTGCATCTTTGAAAACGGAAATAGTCTGTCCTGCTCCAACGCTTGTTAATGTAATGTATTTGTTTCACCAGTCTGAAGTTAGCGTTCATCAACTCAGCCTATCGCAGTCCACTGCTGGACATAGGCCTCTCTGAAGTTGCGCCACAACACTCGGTCCTCTGCCTTCCACATCCAGTCCCCCCCAGCCACGTTTTTCAGGTCGTCGGTCCACCTGGCGGGGGGCGCCCTACGCTTCGTTTGCCGATTCGCGGTCTCCACTCATTGACTCGTCTGCTGCGGCTATCGGTCCTTCGACAGACATGGCCAGCCCACTGCCACTTCAGCTTACTGATCCTACAAGCTATGTCGGTCACTCCGGTTCTTCTCCGAATAATCTCGTTACGGATTTTATCCCTCAAAGAAACTCCAAGCATAGCTCGTTCCATAGCTCGCTGAGCGACTTTAAATTTGTGGACTAGCCCAACTGTCAGTGTCCACGACCCGGCACCGTAAGTCATGTCAGGCAGGACGCACTGGTTGAAGACATTTGTCTCCAAACTTTGTGGTATAGGTGACGAGAAGACTCGGCGAAGTTTGCCGAGAGGCTCCGTTTAAGCTGAGCAGCATTTCGCCCAGATGTTCCAGCGACTCAGCCATTACAGCGATGTCATCGGCAAAGCGGAGATGCGAGATGTTCTCGCCGTTAACGTTGATACCCTGTCCAGTCCAGTATAATACATAGCAGTGATAGCCTAGTGGTTGAACGCTTGCCTTCCATGCAGGAGGGTGTGAGTTCGATCCCGGCCCACACCTCTGACTTTTCGAATTCATGTGCGGATTTATATTCTATTATCACTTGCTTTGACTTTTTAAAGAGCAAATATAGATTTCGTACACGTAGGAAACTACATTTAACATGTCTGGTGCACAAAATTTCTCTTAAGAAAAGACCTAGATACTTATTTGAGAAGCTGAAGTGGCTAATCCCGCATCCCGCTCATCAGATAAATACACGCAGAAGAATGGCAATCGACCTGGTAATACCAGCGCATAGAACGGCAAACTACAAGGGAAGTTTTAAGTACTCTGCTACCAAGATATGGAATGATTTACCTCCTCCCTTACGCCAAAGTATGTCCCAACTGACTTTGAAAAAGCATATCACTAGAGAACTTTTAGTAATTCAAAAGTTACCGTAGCAGAAACTTGTGTCTGTCGATCTCGTGTGGGGTGTTGTACACATACGTGGGACACTCAGAAAGTTTTGCGAAACTAAAAAAAATTGTTCTATACGTACATATATTTTTATCAAATCTTTTCAAAGTACTTTCCACCAGCCTCTATACAAAGATTCATGCGCCTAAACCAGTTTTCAAAACACTTTTTCCAGTCCGCCGCAGACACCTCGTTTACAGCCTGCTCGAACGCAGCCAGCGCATCTTCCGGCGACGAAAATTGTATCCCTTTGAGCTGATTTTTTATTTTTGGGAATAAAAAGAAGTCACACGGTGCTAGATCAGGGCTGTAAGGAGGGTGACCCAGGAGTTTGACTGGCGTGCTGTCCAGGAAGTCCCTCGTTTTGAGTGCGGTGTGCGCAGGTGCATTGTCGTGGTGGAGCAGTAGCCCGCGGAGCCCTGTGTTTGGTCGCTTGTTGCTTATAACAGAGAAAACTTCTGGCAAACATTTGGTAGTATACCATTCGGCATTAATGCTTCTTTGATCCCGTAAGGGAATTGATACCAAGTGGCCAGTCAAATTAAAAAAGCTAGCGATCAAAATCTTACCCCCGCTTCTAGATCGCTTCACTTTGGTAGGCGTTGGCTCATTTTGAAACACCCAAACAGTCGACTGGCGCTTGGTTTCTGGGTCGTATTGATAAATCCAGGACTCATCACCTGTAACGATGTCGTAAACACGCCGAGACGAGCCTGCTTCAAATTTGTTAAGCATATCACGGCACCATTCCACCCGGGCCTGCTTCTGAGCATCGGTGAGGTTGTGCGGCACCCAGCGTGATACTATCCTCCTCACGCGAAGATGGCTGTGTAGAATCTCGTGAACGCTTCCCGATCCAATCTTCAATATGTGTTGAATCTCCTGATATGTAATTCGCCTATTGTCTTGGATTAAATTTTTCACTGCTAGCACGTTTTCTTCGGTAACAGCCGTCAAAGGGCGACCGCTTCTTTCGTCATCCCCCAAAGTTGGTCGACCGCGCTTGAATTCGTTATACCAACGATACACGGTTGCCTTGGAAGGGCCTTCATCCATGAATGCCATTTGAAGTCTATCGTACGATTCATCCGGTTTCACGCGACACTTGAAATCGTATAAAATCATAGCTCTAAAATGTTCCCGGCGCAGATCCATATTTCAGTGAGACACAATACTTTGAATTAACTCGCAAAAAATGTGGAGGGAAATTTTGAAATTGGAACTTACTTATTTTTACTTATAAATAATCATATTTTCGAAAAACATTATAACTGGCCAGTCTCCCATATATAAAAACTTTTTTTCGCAATACTTTCTGAGGGGCCTGGTACATGTAATTGTGACTATATCGTGTAGCTGTGTTATAGGTGATTATTATTGTGCAATGTGTGATGTTCGGTTGTCACTTAACTGTTTTAAAAAAAAATTTTTTTTTTTCAAGGCTTTTTTGTTCATTTATATAAAATACAACTTGTATGTACCAAATGAACATAATTATTGTGACTTATTAGTCTATAAATACAATACGATGTTGTAAAATACACATAATTTGGTTAAATTAAAATTCGAAGTAAAATTCCAATTTTTTGTATTAGGTATTTGATGTCAGATGTCTTCTTTCATTTACTTTTTTTTGTTCTTGTGCGCGTAAATTTCACTTTTAAGATATACAGATGGGAGGGACCAGCTGAAAATCAGTGCTGTGCATACCTACATGCACAGCAAATACTGAGCTGGATCCCTTGCCACACATATTATGTTGTATGCATGTTGTGTTCTCATTAATTTGTCCTGTTACCTTTGCATGTAATGTGTATATTTTGTGTATGTGTGGCAAAATAAATGGTTTAAATGGTAAAAAAAAAAACAGTTTTTTTTATTGATATTTGTGTTTTCAAAGTTTGCTTTACCCATTATTCTGTTAAAAAAAAAGGTTTAGCTCCAAGTAAGGAATAGTAGAAATTCTGCGTACAAAGAAATATATTGGTTTAAAAAAACACACCGTTTTGAACAAAGAGCCATCTGTTGATACACTCAGGAACTAAACCTGAAGGCTGCTTGCCAATAGATTATTTTTTGTATGAACTGCAAAGACCGTGCATTTACCGTTGGTAGAACCAACGGTAAATGTCATGTCTCTGCTTATAGACAATTTTTTTTTTAATTCTTAACGGGCTTGCGTTTGACAGGCAGTACCCAGCATAAAGGTATTATACTGACGTAAGTATAGAAATGTCTTTGGTTCCCAGTGCCAAAGAGATTATAATACTACCCAGTGCCTTCCTCATTCAAATTCAATAGTGGTGTAAGCATTGACTTTAAATATATTAGTAGGGTGTAAGTTATTATATTTTTTTCAAAGTACGATGTGTATTTATCTTTTAATAGACCTATTAATGCTAAACTAATCTTCCTAAAAAAAAAAAAACACGCTACAGGCGATTGCCCGACGACGCCCGCTCACAATACTAAACGGTTTGGTGTGAACGCCCGGACGATCACTCCGAAACTGAACGACCAAAGAACATTGAACCCCGGGCGGACGTTGTCCGCCGCCTCGGTAGTCGGACGCAAAGACATTTCCATAATACTGACGTATGGTCAGACAACGTTTGGAACGTACTTTGGTCGTTCAGTTACTCAGTTCCGTATTACAGAATGTTCCTCAAGCGTCGATCACTGTTTATAACTAGTTTTGACTCAGATAAATCAGCCGAGTTTCTCTGAGAGTTTTGAGTTGGGATTTAATTTTAGAACTTTCCTCAAGCATTGATTCATTGATCACACACAGTTCATCTAAGTTTAGCTTTATTCTAGACTGTCACTTGTTTCGGTGTTTGAGCAGAGATTAGTGATCAGGTGTTGGAGATCAAAGTGTACTTTAGGAACGTTCTGTAATACGGCTTTAAGAGATCACGGAATCATGGAATCGAAGTGCTATTATCTGTCTGTGATTAACATTCAAAAATAATCTGTATTCGATAGTGATGCTACATGAGTCCAATCTTACCACTCGAGTCATTCGAGTCATTTTACAATTTTACTCGAGTACTACTCGAGTGATCGACTCACTCGAGTGATAAACGAGTCACTCGAACACTCGCTTCTATCGAGTTAATTATTTTTATTTCATCATTGAGCAACACGGAAAGGAGACGCCAAGCGCTGGCATTTCCCCCTGTCAAAGTACAAGTCCACGTGGCCATGCACCTTATATAAAACTAGTTGGGCCGGACGCTTTGCTAGACTGAATCGAACTGCGCGAGTGATTGTGCTGCAAGAAAAATGTCGAATTGTTCAGTTTTTTGCTGTAAAAAATATCTGGAACGTCAAATGTAAATAAAGATGGCATTTCCTTTCATATGTAAATAATAATACACAAATAATAATATGTATGTGTAATATGTATGTATGTGCGTAATGTTAAAATTTTCATCTCGTATTGTATTTAATCTTACTTATTTATTTTTTATCGTTATTTACCAACATCACCCTCACTGATCTACGTTATTGTGTCGACGCCGGCTGTCGCTGAAAACCAGCGATGTGTCTTTGCTCCGTGCATGAGGCTCAGCAATATGCTGAGTGGTGGCCGTTTTGCGCGGATGTGACGCATATCTTACCAAACTTCTTGGCTCTGTACCTGTATTTGTTCTGTGTTCTTAAATTATTTGGTAATTTTGTGCGTCACTTTTGAAGCAAATAAATATTTTTTCTTTCTTTTCTTTAAATTTCATTTAAAATATATATTACAATTTGTTGTTTTAAAATAGTAAATTTCAAATATTATTTCAGTAGTTTTCGTCCCAACCTGTTGATCAACCAGTCTAGATGCGAGTCCGCAACTCTACGACATAGCTCGAGCAGCAGCCCGATCAGTCGAACTGTACTCTGGGCCGGATAAAATTAGTGTTGAGGTACAAAATGTATACTTGATTTTTATCGATAAAACAAATTGTCGTTTATCGTCTTACAAACTTATGAAACTTGTTTTACACTGTTAACAATTACTGTAGGTAACGCAATAGATACCAATGAGCTGATTTTATAATGGATTCGAAAGGTGATCACAGGAATACATCAAAAAAACTAACCAGTTTGTGTTCATTTTACTCGTCTTCAAGAGTACTTTAAAAATCTAAAAGACAGTGAATTTAGTGTGGAAATACGAAACACAGTCTTAATATTTTCACATTTCTGCCACAGCGTGCGCTGCGATCTATTTGACTGTCCCCACCACCTTGCACATTGCCAATACTTGAATAAAATTACTTTATTATGAACTAGTTTTTGCTATATTTCAACGGTTTCCTACTTCCATTTTACGATAAACACCTTCATACATCGAAAATGTTTGGTCAATAGATTCGAGTCACTAGATAGACTTGTAATGTAGGTACTTTTTTGGAGTTTGGCGACCAGATCGGTCCTTTAGAATAAAAACACATCGTTTAGCGTGTCACGCTGTCTCGGTGAGTGACTCGAGTTAACGTAGTGATTATTTTCTCTGTGACTCGAGTCAGAGTAAATTCGAGTTGATTTTTAGGGTTCCGTAGTCCTACAAGGAACCCTTATAGTTTCGTCATGTCCGTCCGTCTGTCCGTCTGTCTGTCTGTCCGTCTGTCCGTGTGTCCGTCTGTCCTAATCCTTTACAGCTTAATAACTTCTACAGTTATAAACATAAGTAAATGAAATTTTGTTAAAAAATAGTATAGATATAGATCTCAATTTTAAAAGAATAACAAAATTACTTAAAACGTCCTAGTTCAAAGGTCATTGACCTTAGAGAAAAATGATCATAGCAAATAATGCTCCTTTAGCTACTTTCTATTTGAAAAAATCACAAAAAGTAACTTTGTGTTCTTCTTCTATCGTGTCGACATGAGCTACATAATAGCTCATGCCGTGGGGAAAAGATTAGCCAGTCAGCAGGTTGGTAGCGGGGCTGACTGCCCAGAGTGCGCCGGACGATCAATTAAATATCGTCACTCGTGGAGGCTCTGTGACTTTGTGTTATGTTTACAAGACACAATTCTTAAATTTGGCGCCATCTAGCGGCGTCTAACAACACTCTCTGTGTCACCAATGCTGCCGTCAAGTGCCGTCTATTACATTTGGCACTGTATAGCGCCATCTAGCGGCTACTGAGAGGTGGGCGTTAATAGCTACGACACAGTGATAAACTAATGTAGTTATTATCGAACACTATAGTTAATGTAAAATGTGTTTTTTGGTTCCAATAAAGATTATATTATATTATATTACTGACAACACTCTCTGAGTCGCCAATGCTGCCGTCTATTGCAAAAACTAAAATAGCCATGATTAATATTCGATTTGATTTGTTTGTAACTCCTATTAAGGAACCCTATAATACTGAGCATGGCCCGACATGCTCTTGGCCGGTTTTAGTTTTTATAAATCAAGTACGTATTTTTCGATGTCACTTGGACTTGAGTCACTTGAGTAAAAGTTGACTTGAGTTACAGCACTAGTTCAAAATGGCGTTTACGTCAGTGACATATCATTGTTTTTACGTTGTTTTCGATTGATTTTTTTTGTTTAAAAATAAGTTGTAAATGTGAATCTGTAATGATTTATTCTTTAACATGTCTACCAATAATTTATCTTCGGTTTTAAAATCTTGTTCAGAGAGTGAGTTGATTAATGAAGTGTCTGAAAACAGTATGACACAGAAGCAGGTGGAAGGATCCCGATTAAAACGTACATTTACGCTGCCTCGCAATCCTTTCGGGACTATTAAGCCTGGATCCAGTAAGAATAAATCTAACGAGAACGAAAGCAAACCAACAAGTGCTAGTTCCACAATTGTAGATACTCCTAAAGACGAAAATGGTATAGAAAGGAAGTTGTTTAGAAGGCCATCATGGAAGAGATTCCTAAACAAGATAGCGCAACACATGAGCACTGTTCACGTATCAGGCGTAAGTATTACATGATAATACTCTTCAAGTAATATATGATTTTCACCCTTGTATTCCCATAAAGTATTACTAGTAGTAGTAGGTTAAATTAGGTATTACTGTTAACTTTACTATTGTCATTGTTTTGTGGTCAATCAGACAATCACTGGATCTTTTTGTAGTCATTATGTTCATATTGTTTATTATGTTTGACATTACAAAATGGCTTATAATATTAATTACTTATAATATTTTCTGAGAACTATGGCAGAAAAAGCTTGCTTGTTTTGCCATGTAATAATTAATATTTGCTCTATAAATTATTGCATATTAAACTTCTTTGTGGCACTAGATAATTTACCATTACTTACAGGTAAAATCGGCACCAGCGCTAATGAATGGTGAGCGTGTTCCATGCAGTGGGGATCCTCCATGGCCACCAGGTTCTACCCCAGCGGCTACTGGAATAAAAAATCATGGAAACACTTGCTATATGAATGCTGTCTTACAGTGTCTCTCACATACTGATGTTATTGCTGAATATTTTGTTTTGGACCATTACAAAGTTAGTATTTATTTTGAGTATTTACAATCAAGTATTGATGTTTACTGAATCATATAAAAAATACTTGATTGTATATTTGTTAAATAAACAATTCATATAATCATGTAGTTTCTTGCCGGTTCTTCTCCATAGGGCCCACAATTTGGAACAGTTTTGTTGCAAACTAGAGCCTGATGTTTCAAAAGTGCCTGTAACTAGGTTTATTTGAAATAAAAAACATTTGAATTTGAATAAATCATTTTAATTATTGTGTTTAATAAAATATCATCAATTAGGTAAATAAATAATGTAACACATATGTATAATAAACTAGCCTATGCTCGTGACTTCGCCCACGTGAGTGTCGTTTATCGCGCATCCTTCGGGAAGTGTTCATCTTCCCGGGATAAGGAGCCTATATCTGGGTTATGTTCTATCTGTATGCCAAATTTCATTAAAATCGGTTCAGCCGTTTTTGAGATATAAATGATGTAACTAACCAGATTTTGTTTTATATATTAAGATATGCCACATTTTTTGTTTCAGGTGGATCTACAAAAGAGGAATAAAATAAATTCTAAGAAGTATGGTACACGCGGTGAAGTGACCGAGCAACTGGCAGCAATACTAAAAGCTCTCTGGGCTTGTCATTATACACCTGACATGAGTACTACTTTTAAGGTATTAAATTCATTGTTTTAAAATCAGATTTTAAAAAAGGTACTTGTATCATCATTAAATATGATTTTGTGTTAATTCACATATTCCTTTGTTTCAAACCAAAACAATGTACTGATGTTATATCACACAATGCTGAAAATTTGCAGTATATTTTTTTGTGTTCATAGGTTTGCCAACGATAGTCTATATGTTCATAGCCAGTTGTCGAGTCTATTATTAAATGAGTTTACAGTGGTGGCAGCAACAACATCCTCCGGTAGCTTGTTCCAATTATGAAAGACCCTATTACCAAGGGTGTGGTGTGCAGTGTTTGTTTTCGCTAGTATGCAACACAGTTGTTTGTCATAGATTCTCCTTGCTCTAGGGGTGGTCACCATTCCCAAGATGCAGTGAATATCAGGATGATTGTACTTTGATGTAATGATTTTGTATGATTCGATGAGGTCACTGCGGATAATCACAACCTTGAGTGGCTATCTTGAATTTATTTTCTTAACCAAGATTAAGAAACTACAGACTTTTATTTAGATTTTTTGATTGATAGTATGTGCTGTAGACCGGTGTAAATCATATTAATGTAAATTTTATAAAATCATATACTTTGTGGGGTTTTATATGTTAAAGAACGAATTTTTTTTTTGTGATGGTTTCCGTCATTCCTATTTGTAATACTAAGAAGTTAAAGAGAAGTGATCTACTTTTATTAAACCAGAGAAGATAAAGCAGAAAATATTAATGTCTGTTTTATATTGGCAGGGTGCAGTTGAAAGGCATGGTACACAATATAGAGGGAATAGTCAACATGATGCACAAGAATTTCTATTTTGGCTACTAGATAAAGTTCATGAAGATTTGAATACAGCTACTAAGAAAAAATATAAAACTATTAAAGTAAGCAAGATTTTTAAGCATGAAAAACTAAAATAAACTCACATTAAAATTAACGTTATTTGCTTAAAATGTGGAATTTAATTGAAACAAATGTTATTGTTGTCCTATTTCAGAATACAAATGGTAAGCCTGATGAGGTAGTTGCAGCTGAAACATTGGCAAACCATGCAAGAAGAAACAGTTCATTTGTACAGGCTGTTTTTCAAGCTCAGTACAGGTACAATAGTAACATTATTATCATTATTTATCACTTGCTCTGAAATAGCTTCACATTATTTGAAAAAAAAAAAAACAATACAGCTATTGGGTCTTTTCGGTATGTAACTAAATAACATGCCAGCAATTTCCAACATGACAATAATATAAATTGCTGGACAGTTTTTATCATTATTTATTCTTGTAGTGCTAGCAGGGTTCTTTAAGTACACTAAACACTAACATAAATAAGGCGTTTTAGGTACATGATATTTATTATTTTAAAGGCTGAATGCGCATTTCTTTTCAAAAGTTAAATTTCGGATGGTCATATCTCCTAAACTCTTAGCTCTTAGACCCATTGTGTTGGTAGTCAAAGGAAAGGTCTCGATGAGTTCTAGACAAATAAATGGTCCAAACTTCTGATGGATTTATGATCTAAACCATAGCTCTTAAACCCACCGTGTTATTACTCAAATGAAAGGTCTCGATGAGTTCTAGATAAATAAATGGTCCAAACATCTGATGGCCATATCTCCTAAACCAAGCTCTTAGACCCATCGTGTTGGTACTCAAATGAAAGGTCTCAATGAGTTCTAGATAAATAAATGGTCCAAACAACTGATGGCCATATCTCCTAAACCATAGCTCTTACACCCATCGTGTTGATCGATCGAAAGGACGAGAATCAAGCACTGAAACATCCTCTTTCAATAAGTCCCTTGTTCAACCAGTCGCCTTGTATTTAGCTTTTGAATCAAATATGTTTAAATATGTTTTGTATCAATATGTTTTAGAGGTGTGGATGGAGAAGAAACAAGATCAATGGTTGCAGGTGCAGCGTAATAATGTGTATTTATTTATGATTGCCACTGTAACATACTGTTTTTAATGTTTCTATTTTGTTGTTCACTATATTAGTTCTTCATTATCTGTAACTGTGTAATGACTGTGATTTTCATAATGTATTAAAACTATTATATTACAGGTCAGCACTGACATGTGCAAAATGTGAGCGCACATCATGTACATTTGACCCATTCCACTGTGTGAGTGTGCAGCTACCTTCGAGACTGGCCACCACTCAGCCATCACCACTCCCTGTTAATGTAAGTGTAGTGTATTGTAGCCTTAGAGTCCAAGGATTAAAATTATGTTTTAAACAGCACAGTAAAGTATGCTGTATAAGTACACTGCAAAGCATCATTGAGGTCAGGTCAGGCATACCATCACGTCGGCTCACTTAAGGCCACAGATGCGTCACTTAGATGTATCAGATTTGATGGAGGACTGAAACAGTAAGGTGTATAAAACAATTGTGTTATCGCGCGTTACATTATTTTCTTAAAGAAAAACCCGACCTGATAAAAGAATCTCATTATAGTGTGTAACAATAGTTTTGTAAAAATGTTTTTGCCTTTGGCTATGCTTTTGTCCTCAATGATTAATAATAAAGGATACTGCCAAAAAAACCCCAAGCCCACAGAAACCATAGTATCTCAATTTTAGGGATTTTAAGAAAGAAAGAAAAATGATTTATTGCCACAACAAGACGACATGCGGTAGGTACACATAAAAAAATAACTTCATTACATGGTACATTTTAGGAATTACAGTACAGATACCTACGTAGTTGTTATACCATACCAAGACCAACTTTGCGTGTCGTAGCTGCGGCATATTTTAGTAATGTAATCACGTGTCTGTATCAAAGTTAATGGCTGAATGTGCGATACTACTATTTTATTTCAACAAGGATGAATTCTTTTCAATTATTAAAAAAATCATTTAGGATGACCACATCATGTACATACACTACCTTCTATAATATTATTAGCAGTGTTTTTTTTTGACACGTAGAAATGGTACTCTAGAAAAACTTTTTTTACAGATTTTTTTCATAATTTTGTAGGCGTCATTAGATTGTATAACCATGCCTAATTTCAACTTCATAACCCTCGCTCGCACTCTTCGAATAAAATGGCTGTAACAGACAGTAGGACGGAACGGACGGACATGGAGAAACTATAAGTGTTCCTTTTCTTGTTTGACTACGAAACCCTAAAAACGCAACGAATTGAGAACCTCCTTTTTTTGAAGTCGGTTATAAATATTTTGTCCTAAGAAGATACAAAACTAAATGTAATTCAGGTAGTGTACGTGAACCAGCAACCGCGGCAAGTGCGTATCGGTGTAGAATTGACGCCGAACGTGACTATGGATGAATTGCGAACAACACTACACAACGACACGGGAATCGATCGGGATCACATAATCTTAGCGGAAATCAACGAAATGGGTAAAGTATTATCTCACAAATTTTTGATTTGATACGTGAGCCTTACTTAAGGTTGCCCTAATCGGTCAGTCTTCCATACAAACGCTGTATTGTGATTACTCCACTGTCTGATGTTGTACTTTCTGAACTAAGGCCCGTATTAAAGAACGTTCCTCAAGTTTTGATCCGCAGAAATAGATAGAATAGCCAAGTGGACAGGGCGCGCGTGCCAACACTCTGCAGGGCATTTCAAAGCCTTTCTCAGTACGTCTTATTGCTTGTTTCTGTAAATACTTTAACAAAAACCCGTAAAAATGCCTTATTGTGCTGTTTCTAACTGCAGAAACAAAAGCTGTAAAGTACATTTGATTAAAGTTAATTTATAAAAATTAATGACGTCAATATGTAAGGCGTAGTTTGTTCGAAAGTTGCCACGCATGAATCGCAAGTAAAATTGTGATTACAACCATTCTATCTATTTCTGTGCTTTGATCACTTTTTAAAACTAGTTTTGAGTTTAGGTTTAATTTTAGAAAATTCCTCATGGATAGATTCATTGATCACAGTTCAGCTGAGTTTAGCTTTACTCTGAACTGAACTGTCACCTGCTTAGGTGTTTGAGCAGAGATGTGATCTGTATTTCTATGCTATTTCATGTTTTGTTCGTGTGTTAAGTTGTTGAATTGACGTTTATAATTATCGTATTGGAATAAAACTGACGCTTGAGTAACGACCAGTTAAGTTAGTTGTTTAAGTATTGACCAGGCAACGACCATACAGCCCATAGACGCCTCAAAACAGGCGACCGATGTCTGCAACACATCTACGAAATTTCACTAATGAGGTCGCCACTATTCGCCACTTGAAATCTTCAAATCAGTTTTGACCACTTACATAAGCCGTCAAAACCGCCGCGTTAGTGATTAGCCAATAGCCGTCTTGGTAGGGCCAATCCCCCGCCTCAGCTAGTGGCAGAATTTATTGTACACATTATATTCAACATTAGGCGTCTATTGGGATGTATGGTCGTTGTGATCAGGTGATTAAAGATAAAATCGTACTTGAGGAACGTTCTGTAATACGGACCTATGAGTGATATCGATTTGTCTCGTCGTTGTCGCTTGTATGGAAACAGAACAGTAAAAAATATTACAAAATAAAAATTTGAAAGTGACAAGCATCGAAACTAACGTATTTTATTCATTACTAATTTTGACGCATCTTTGGGTGTTAATAACTTAAGGAATATGAAAATTTCAAAATAGTTACTGTACATTCATAGTTTATTTATTCAAAAGTGCAAATAATTTTAATAGATAGATACATTTAGCAGATTTTTATAATAACCATAATATGCCAAAAGGTCTGTCAATGGAATTTTAAGTTCTCGTTTTCGTTGTAAATCAATAATTAATCAATCATTACAAGTGTGTAGGTCGACCGCATGCCAGTGGAAACAGTTTGACATTGACAGCGCCTTTATTTCGTAAGCGGTAAGGGCGATTTTCCAATTCAACAGTTACCACTCATGTCATGCAGTCGACTGTATTACTCATCACTGGATCTATCTCTTTCAAATTAATGTTTTTTTCTTGGTTTCATGTCATGTGGCATGCATTTTAGCCGCGCTTATCAACGAGTTCGAGCCGTCGACTAGCGCAAACTTAAGGAATTTTCATTACGACATGCTTTTGATTTACCAAGGGGTGTTCGAAAACAATAGTAACATTTTATAAAATAAAGACCGATATTATCCGCTGTTTCCTCGTGGTCATACTAATTTGTCATACCAGTATGACCACGAGGATATACATGTCCTCGTGGTCATACTCACATTTGTTCACCTCCTTTATGTAAAACAAATTGTAAATGTACCAGTCTATAAGAAAACAAAAATGAAGATTTAGAAATAACTAGACAGAACATAACTTAGGATTTTTTTTAAATTATAACAATAACGGATCTGGCGAATAAGTCAAAATCTTAGGATTACCGTAATTTTTCTAAAAAAAAACCAACACATTTCTCCGTGTGTAAGCTCCATTTGACATTTCATAATAAATTCATCTCGATCGATGTACTCTTTGCGTCTTTTTTTCGCTTCTTCGCTTATATCATTTTCCTTTTCACTTATAACATTAAGTAAACGCAAAATAGACACTGGAGATCGCTTTTTTACCTCTTTATTGAGTTGAGAGTGCCAACTTTTTACCACATTGTTGGTCCTATGGATAACTGTCCCAACACTCCGAAAACAATAAAATTCTTCAAGTACATGGATACGACCTGGCTTAAAATAAATTCTAGAAGACAGTGGTCTGTATAAATACAGAAGACAGTAGTCTGTATAAATACAGACCACTGTCTTCTAGAATTTATTTGATGTTTCATTCTTTTCTAAAGACTTGACCACTTGTACCAGATGTTTCATTCTTTTCTAAAGACTTGACCAATTATCTGTCAGGTTGGTGCAACGCCCGCGCAGGATGGGAGGCAGCAGGCATAGATTTCGGCGCACTGTACTGCATGGAGGCGCCACCTTTACTGCAGACACCTACCACTCCCTACCTCCTCATCTTATGGGTCAACCTTCTGGAAGGAGAAAGATTTGGTAAGTATTGTTATTAATGGCCATAATTAATTACCTATCTATCCACAGTTTGCCCTACTAGAGTTAGAAATTTGACATGAGTTCCATACATTCTATGTCAAATTTTTATCCCTGGTAGGGCAAATCGTGGATAGATAGATTATTAATTTTGGCCGTAAGACATCAGATTGGTGTATCTGTATCATTTGCGCAAAATGGGAGACAGGGCACATGGAATTTGGTGGTTCCTAATTCCTCATAATGTGAATCTTGGTCAAAAATTTAGAAATGTTGTCATTACAGATTCTACCGTTAATTTCTTTATTATCACAGCGGTGTTAGCTCAATATCAATTGTTTAGTTGTTCCCATGAACAATAAGTATTTGGAAAGAGTGGGATTTTTGGAAGGAATTTGCGAGTTTTTTTCCTCAAAATATTTACAACTTAATTTTTTATTAATATGAGTATAGCATAATAAAACGAAAAATCATTATGAGCAACTTTTTAATATTTCCGTAGGATCGCCTTACGCCATGCAAGTACCTCGCGAGATCTCCTACGAGGACTTGCAGAAGCTGATGCTGAAGGAGATGTGCCAGGTGGTGGGCGAGCGGGTGCTGGAGAACTCGCAAGGCTCCGATATATTCCGCGCCAGGATCGCCGAGGCACACCGACCGAGAGATCCCGCGTATTTGCTGCCTGAGGTTAGTTTTATTCTTTGATAATTAAACTAAAAGTAGTTCAAAAACATTGGGGACATGGGTGTTCGAAAAACCGATTTATTCGGATAATCCAACTGTTTACTTTATTTACCAATAAAAACCATATTTACTAATTTTTACTATGTAATATATGATTATGAATCTCTTTTATTACAATGGCAAGTAGGGATCGAAGTTATTTAGTACAGACAGCCTTGTCTAGAATATCCTTATTTTTGGCCTGTCTACCCGCCTAAGGCTGCGTATCCACCAGGGATGTGTGAGGTAGCGAGGCGGTGCGCGAAAAGAAAATACACCAATAAGAGAGCTGCGCTGTGCTTGGCTACCAAAATAAATCAATCCAATTGGTGGTTTTTTTCCTAATAGCAGTTAACTTACGCCGTAGTTGCGCTCTACTATGCAAAAAATCAATTTCAATATCAATTTATATTGTGGTACATAGGTAAAATAAAGATAGGTATTAAATAGGTACATTATGTTGTGCTGCTATGACCTGCCGTAATTGGCATACAATAAATTTAAAACAAACACAAATTATTACAGTAAATACTAGGTCATTATACAAAAAATGATAAAGAAACATCATTCAAATATTCATCTAACTTGTAGATCATTATCACGTCGATCTAATGCTCTGTTGCCGAGTGAAAGAAGGACAAACCAACAAACACTAGCATTTATAATTTTAAGTAGGATGTTTCCTGTAAGGTACCACACATGCTACAATTTTAATTTAATATAAACGAAATTGAGCACTTCTTTGTGGTTTTATTTATATTTGGTAACACCTAAAACGATTCCAGAAAACTATAAATATACATATTGTTCTCTACAGCTTCCACACCCATTATTTTCTCTGGACGTGGAGCAGGCGTTGTGTTCACACGACAAGCATCCTCACCTTCGACTCGAACTTCTCTGGGACGCCGCACATAGGGATAGGTAAATATCATAATTTGTGTTAATTTTGCTAAACTAGTAATGTAATAATGAGCTGGCTCATAACTTGATAGCCATAGCGTGTAGTTTTACCATAATTTCTTTAATATCCTTATCTTGTCTTTCAATTAAAATAATCCTAACGATCTCTTCAAAGAGATTAGGCGCCTTACTGACCACGACTGTGTTGGTAACTGTGGAGCGTTTAACTATACAGTGGTGTTCTATCCTACGTCTCGACACCACGTGCTGTCCCAATAACGCGATTTTCCCAAAAAAATCTCTTGTGCGCATGCGCATGAATCGCAATGCGTTCACTTTGTCACAATGTGAAGACTGAAGACTGGCCTCTACTTAGCACGTTCTAAGTAAAGTCAGCGCTAAAAATATCGGGACGAACAATCTATATAAAACAATCCCACGCTCAGCAGTCGCGCTTGCAACCACTAGACCAACGATGCAGTTATATATGTAGGTATGTATAATATGTATATTTTATTATATGTATAATGTACATAGGTAGGTATTTATTTATTTTTATTATATGTAATTATGAGTCCGTAGTACTAAACATATTTTACTACTTTACTGGTGCATCTAATTTATTCTTTGTCTCTGCATTACCCTAAGGTTGTCTGGTAGGGAACGCCTATGGCGTTAAGACCGCCTTTGTACCCAGTTGTGCATAAAGAATTAAATAAATAAATAAATCTCAATAACTAAGTAATTAAAACTAAATTTCAAAGATACAAGGGATGTTTTTATATTAACACAGTCCACGCCAAGTATTCTGAAAATAACTTTATCCCGTTGAGATAAAGTTGAATTTTCTTAGTTGGTCAGATAATTTTGAACAGTGTCCGTCCCGATATTTTTGAAGCATCCACCATACACCCAATAGACGCCTCATAACAGGCGACCGATGACTGTCGACACATCAGCTCAATAGGTTTGATGTAGGTCGCTACTATTCGCCATTGAAAACTTCATATCAGTTTCGACCACTAATTTGAGCCGTCAAAACTTCCGCGTTAGTGATTAACCAATAGCCGCTTTGGTAGGGCCAATCGGATTGCAGTACCCTGCTTCAGCTAGTTGACATAATTGATTGTGTGCATTATATTTAACAATTGGCGTCTATTGATCTGTATGTTCGATGTTTGAAGCTTACTTGTACGACTGTATGTTACTGTCAAACTCAGGCCCGGATCTAGGAGGGGGGCTAGGGGGGGCACGTGCCCCGGTCGGTTAAGTCTAGGGGTAGCCAAACCTAGTGGCTGGCCGCATTTTGGGCGGCAAAGAACGAAGGGTTTGCCAGCCCTGGCGGCTGACCGCCTCTAGTCTCGCTATCTGTCAATAAAAATTTTTGCCTAGAGGGCGGCAAATTAGCACTCTGTCCCAATTCCAAATCTGTAGATCCGGGGGGTGGTCAAACTTCTAGTGCAGGACGATATTGACCTTGATTGATTGAATTGAATTGATTGAATTGGGACCATGTAGTTAATTAGCCAAAGCGCGTGCTCCTGGGCGTAGTGAAATATTGTTGTTGTACTATACGATTCAAATATTTTTTTAAGTGACAAGGGCGAGAGTGATAAAAGAAAAAAAAAACTTATTTGGACTACGATAGGATTGATTGATTCTTATTTGGATTGCATAGTACATGTACGCGTAGTATAAGTTGGCCGGCTGAAAGTTGTGTTGCAGTAATCTGTTTATGGGTTTCATTGCTGGCAGGCGCGGGGAAAACATGCGCAGTGCGAAGTTAGCTTCAGGGCGATAAAGTTAGATTGCGCGTATTATAAGATTTATACGGTACCCGGCACTAATATTACACATCGAGCTTTAGAAAGCGATATCGGCTAGCTGGCTTTATAGAGCGTCATCTCTGTCCTACGAAGCTCTAACGGTCTGACAAGTCGGTGACAAAATATCACATGTGTATGATGAGTGACAGACAGTGGCGGATTTAGCTGCCAGGCTAGCTAGCTGCTAGGCAAGCTAGCAGGCTGAGTAGTAGTAACCTAGGGAGGCAGATTTTAGTGGCGGCAAATTTGGGGGCTGCGTTTTTGCTTAACTTAATTGAATTTATTATTTTATACACAAACACAATGTTTTGTACAATTTCAAGCAAATCTCTGGATTGTTAAAATAATCTAAGAACTGATAATAATTGTAGAGGTAAAAGGGCGGCAACAATTTAACAGCCTATATCCTTCGGAAATGTGTAAAGCCGCCACTGCCCCCCTGATGCCAAGCGCTTCCCGCGCGACCTTATTGCGGACGTGACTGCCCCACCACCGGATTGACTCTTGAGCACACCTTAATTACGTACACGTGGTCTGCGCATGTTGCTACTAGGTTTCACTTAGGCGCAATATGCGTAGCACACACACGCGCTACTTTACATGCTAAAGTAAATACTGACGTACGCCGATTACGTTTCACGGGCGGGTGAGCGTACGATAGTATATATTCACAGAGCGATGTACTCACACCTCAATGTCGTTCAAACACACATATTCGTCTCGTGGCATGTGGCGCGATCGGCTAGATCTGAGAACGTAGCGAGCCATGGGTCACTATACCTGTAGGCGGGCGCCAAACAAGTCGCTGCCCTTGTAGCTGATCGACCCTCGCCGGGCCTCCCCCAGGGAACTGGAGGTCTCGCCTAGCGGAGGTCTGGTCGCTCGGGCAGCGTGAAACACTTCGGGCGCCCCTACAGATCCTGCGAAATCCCACCTCAAATCACAGGGTCAACGACCCGACCCCAAACACCCCGACCCATACTTATATGGGACGTGACCCCGCAATCTCGGGAAAGGGGGCCCAACCCCCGAGCCCGAGAAGTCCACGAGAGCCGCCACTGGTGACAGAGACGACGCTCTATGAAGTCGAAGTTAGCCGATTATCTGTTTGTAAAGCTCGTTGTGTAATATTTACTGGCGGGTACTGTAAGTGGTATAGTCGTTCAGCCGGGGGAGACACACACACACATACACTAGTCTAATGGCTAAACTCTTAAAAGATAGTGGCTCCTTCTGGTGCATCGCTCTTAGTCTAAGCAACATAATAGTTAATTGTGAAGCGTGAGATGGCACTTTATCGCATTTGTTATCTTTCATTACAAAACGTAGGTATTTGGCCGTTCAATAAAATGCCAAAATTCGAAACAATGTAATAAGTACAGATAGCAGGATGAGATACTCACTGATATCTTATAATCTTACACTTATGTCGGATCATAAATCCTAGTACCTGATTTCGATCCTCAGTGAAGAGTGTCTCTTTGCATTTTTTATTTTAGTTCTGGAGCGGTATCATACGATGGCATTAGTTACAACTGGGATCCCAAAAATGCTGCAAGTGGGCTTTTCAAAATTTAGCTGGTTCCGGTGGACCCCCTGCAGCTACATTTCTACCATATTCCTAAAACTCGACTAAAAATGTGAAGATTAGATAGTAACCAACCGCCAACGTAGACCCCCGTCGAGTCTCCCGTGGACCCCTGGGTGTCCACCTGGACCACTTTGGGAACTACTGATTTAGGGTATACATGCTGAAATTTGGATCGCTTATTTCCCGAAAAGGGGTCATTGTACTCATTTTTATGAACAACTTTTACTTTGGGACCAACCCTGAAATCGCCAAAAAAAATCAGTTGGTCCCTACATTTGTGTTCACTTAAATGGATATAATGTAGGGACCACCTGTTTTTTTTTGGTGATTTCAGGGTTGGTCCCATAGTAAAAGTTGTTCATAATGATGAGTACAATGACCCCTTTTCGGGAAATCATCATCATCATTTCAGCCGAAAGACGTCCACTGCTGGACATAGGCCTCCCCCAAGCATCGCCACAACGACCGGTCCTGTGCCTTCCGCATCCAGCGGATTCCCGCGACCTTCACCAGGTCGTCGGTCCACCTTGTGGGGCGATTCAAAGGACATTGCTAAAGATTCTTAGTGACTCCGCCTTAAGGCGTTACAAATTAAAGTTGATGCTCACCATATACAACTCAATGAAGCCAATGTATTGCAATACATTCATAAACAAGGACAGTACTAAATATTATTTCAGATTTTTACAATATTTACTATTTTGACACATATAATCACAGATATCTGTGCTATTTTTTGATGTCATGTTTTTATGTTTTGCTTTTTTTGTTATGTCAAACAACCTACATTGTCGTCAAGTTGTCAGTCGATGCCAATTTTTTGGAATTTCTTGCGTGAAAAGGAGTCTATAATATTGAATCATAGACTATAGAGTATCGAAATAAAAAATAGGATGATACACAGATATCATGGATGATACAATTTTATCCGGTTACGTCATTAATGTATTGATACTCCTTAAAATATAAAAAATGGTTCTTGTACTGTCCGCATTAAATACAATCTATATTATGAAAGGAAAAAATACGCATGTAATTTTCGTATATTGTTCATCTTTGTAACAGCTTAAGGCTATTTTTATCAATGTCCTTTCGGCGTGTATAATGTTCGTGTATGCGTTCAGCATAATCCGCGAGGCGAGCGAGGCGTGCGAGGTGCACGTGTCGGCGGCGGGCTCGGGCGCGCCGCTCACGCTGCACGCCTGCCTGGCGCACTACACGCGCGCCGAGCGCCTCGCGCAGGAGGACGCCTGGAGGTACGTGCTCGATACATAATCCGCGAGGCGAGCGAGGCGTGCAAGGTGCACGTGTCGGCGGCGGGCTCGGGCGCGCCGCTCACGCTGCACGCCTGCCTGGCGCACTACACGCGCGCCGAGCGCCTCGCGCAGGAGGACGCCTGGAGGTACGTGCTCGATACATAATCCGCGAGGCGAGCGAGGCGTGCAAGGTGCACGTGTCGGCGGCGGGCTCGGGCGCGCCGCTCACGCTGCACGCCTGCCTGGCGCACTACACGCGCGCCGAGCGCCTCGCGCAGGAGGACGCCTGGAGGTACGTGCTCGATACATAATCCGCGAGGCGAGCGAGGCGTTCAAGGTGCACGTGTCGGCGGCGGGCTCGGGCGCGCCGCTCACGCTGCACGCCTGCCTGGCGCACTACACGCGCGCTGAGCGCCTCGCGCAGGAGGACGCCTGGAGGTACGTGCTCGATACATAATCCGCGAGGCGAGCGAGGCGTGCGAGGTGCACGTGTCGGCGGCGGGCTCGGGCGCGCCGCTCACGCTGCACGCCTGCCTGGCGCACTACACGCGTGCCGAGCGCCTCGCGCAGGAGGACGCCTGGAGGTACGTGCTCGATTCATAATCCGCGAGGCGAGCGAGGCGTGCGAGGTGCACGTGTCGGCGGCGGGCTCGGGCGCGCCGCTCACGCTGCACGCCTGCCTGGCGCACTACACGCGTGCCGAGCGCCTCGCGCAGGAGGACGCCTGGAGGTACGTGCTCGATTCATAATCCGCGAGGCGAGCGAGGCGTGCGAGGTGCACGTGTCGGCGGCGGGCTCGGGCGCGCCGCTCACGCTGCACGCCTGCCTGGCGCACTACACGCGCGCCGAGCGCCTCGCGCAGGAGGACGCCTGGAGGTACGTGCTCGATACAAGTTTTTAAACTTTCGCGAATTTCACTCATATTGTCTGCTTGTGACCACGGCCAATGCAACTTGACCGAAACGTCGAGGTTAGTCAAAATGTTTGTTATATTTTGATTTTGTACCTATTTATGTATATAAGTATATATATCTTAATATAATGCTCTCCGTTACACATCGAGACCCCTCCGTGCCTCGGAGAGCACGTTAAGCTGTCGGTCCCTGTTGTCATACGAATATCTATGGCAGTCGTTACGGGTAGTCAGAAGCCTGAAAGTCTGACAACTGGTCTAACCTCCGAATGTCAGTATTACCCAGTAATTGGGTTGCGGGGGTCTGATGGCAGTCGCTCCGTGTAAAATACTGATGTTCAGCCGCATCTGGCTAGACTGGAAGCCGACCCCAATATAATTGGGAAAAGGCTCGGAGGATGATGATCTTAATATAATTATTTTACTTGTAAATATTTTGTTAGATAAGTCATGTAATCAAAATTTTTGTTATTCTGTTGTACACTTGTTTTTATCCTCTATTAATATATCAACATCTCTATGTCGCTCTAAGGTTTGCTGTAAGAAAACTCATTTTTGAGTTAAGCTCGCCGATGTACATAAGCTTTCATAGATTGTAATATTAATGTGTATTTGTGTGTACAATAAAGTATAATAATTTAATTGTGCGCGACAAGTCCCGTAAACTTAGTTCAATTCGTGCTCGATACTTCGCGGTCATACATTTTGTCGACCAAATCCCTTGAACGAATCCTGCTACATTACACGTACCTACCGCTGCCGTCGAACATGCACCGCTGCAAGCGATTTTAGCCTTAGTGGTGGTTCACCGGAAAGATTACTGACTGTTTTTTTTATAGTAGGTATAGGATGGCAAACGAGCTAAAGGCCCACCTGATGTTAAGCGGTTACCTTTGCCCATGACAACTTCAATACCACCTAGCCTGTTGCCTAAATGGTACCGCAAGTCGGTTCGCCAAACTGAGACATGAAGATGGAAAGTCTCAGCTGATTGTAAATTCACCGGCACCCGTACCCTTTAGACTGAAACACAGCAATGCAAGCATCACTGTTTGGCGGAGAAGTAGGTACGGTGGTAGTACTTCCCCGTACGAGATCTTACTCAAAAGAGCTCTACTATTACTCGTACTTGTAGATGTTTTCATGCCCTCAGCGCCATGTCTTTTGTAGAAGACAAATATTGTATAGACATTAGTATATATTCGTTAGTAATCCAAATTATATTTCTTCCATAGATGTCCACAGTGTCAGCGGTATATGCCTGTGGTAAAGACCCTCGGTCTTTGGTCTCTTCCAGACATTCTAGTAATACACTTAAAGCGATTTCGACAGTAAGTATAGTCTTATTGACTTTAATAAAGCATTTTATTGGGGGGATTATTTCTAAAATCGATATGTTTTCAGGCAAGCCAAAGGTCGTACGAGCACAAAGTTAACAGCGATGGTGGAGTTTCCTTTAAACGACTTTGATATGACGCCGCATCTCGTCAGAAGGAACGTACAAATGGCAGAGTCGCCCGGCCACTCGCGTTCGCCCAGACGACGACATTCTAAGACACCCGCTACTAATCCACAGGAGAACATGTACGATCTCTATGCCATCTGTTACCACCACGGAGATGACCTCGAGACTGGACATTACACGGCAGCTTGTAAAAATCCATACGACGGACATTGGTACAAATTCGATGATTCAAAAGTTACACCAGTCGATGATGAGAATGCGTACAGTGAATTAGTTAATAATACGGCTTATATGCTCTTTTATAAGCGCAAAAAGCCAATTGTTACACATTCATATTCCTCTGACGACCACAACGGCCATTGGGCGTTACGTATGCCTAAATACGTGAAACGAACGACCGAAACAGTAAACGAACTGACTGAGGTTAAAGAGGAGAGCGTAATAGAAGAAGTCAAAATCGAGCCGCCAAGCAACGAGCCGGATTCAGAATCTGATATCACTGCTCTCACACGTAGCCCCTCACTGTCCCGAAGTGTTGCCAGTCTTCCCGACGATAGCATGAGTGAAGTGACATCTCCAGTAAAGCACACAGTTTGTGTGACCGTTATTCACAACACGACGTCCGTGGTGCAGTCGCCCGCTCTTCAGCGGCCGCTGATAGTTGAAGTGAACGGGAACAACGCGACTGACGACACAAGTGAACACGAAATCGAAACGAGCGTGTCACTCGAACCTTATATTCACAAAGATGTGCACGTCAATCCTAAGATGACTCCAGTGGACACGCGCCGGCCGCGCTCTGTGGACTACCCCAACCGGTCCACCGCCACAACCACGACACGAGACACAAACAGGAACTATGAGAGTTCTCCATTAGTAGCTAGTATAAACGAAGTCGAATATCATCCCACCACCGAAGATTTAATGTTGTCAATGTTCCAGGAATCAAAGTTCATTGTTCCTAGACATACCAATCATGTTACTGGGGAATCTCATAGGACAGGTTAGTATTACATTGATTCATGTTCAGTGGCGGCTGTCCCTTAATTGCACTCGTGCGCTGCACTACCAGTTCATGAATTCATAATACCTTTAAAAAGAATAACAAAATATCAAAAATATAAATATTACGCACCTACTTTATACCTATGAATAGTAATGAAATAACGATAAATCAATTTAATCTCCATACTGAAGAAGTTAAAACTTATTTTCGCTCGAACAAAAAAGTCCCGTGCGCTTCACGGAGCGCACGCAGAGTGCTCATACAACTTCTATGAAATTACGAGCTACATCACCTGGCGCGTGAGACGGAAGATAATTAGTACATTTACTATGAAGTAACTAGCCTAGATTCGTGCGCCGCACGGCACCGACGATTTCCGAGATTGACCGATCGTTGACGAACGAGGCGTTGCCCTCTCAATGTCATAGTTCCCGCGCTCGTTTAAATTTCTTGTTTATTATTTAGTGTTTTTACGTTACTGTAACTGTGAATTGTGTAAAAATGAGCATTAGCTTTAATATTGATTACTATAGTGTAGTATAACAATAATAAAACTTGTGTTTTATTGTTGTTATATTATTTTGTGTTATTAAGGACGCGTTCGCAAAATTGATAGGTACAGAATCGAACTACTACATTGACACGGGTCATACACACAAGTGTACGCTCGCTAACTTCGATAATAGTAGTCAAGTGAACTCATTTTGATACTTTGAAAGATTCATTTTTTTTTACGTATTTCTTTGTAATAAAATTTTAGTAGGTACCTACTACCTACAAAAAACATATTTTTGCTGTTTATATTTTTACGAATTACCTCCGGACTTGATGGTGTGACCTGAAGGTGTACTTCGGTGACTGCTACTGGAACTCCTTGACGTGTTGTACTAGGTGAGCCGAGTTTGGGCTCGTTTTGTTAGTTATGATTAGACATTACCTCCGGAACTGATGGAGTGACCTGAAGGTGTACTTCGGTGACTGCTACTGGAACTCCTTGACGTGTTGTACTAAGTGAGCCGAGTTTGGGCTCGTTTTGTTAGTTATTATGAGACCTTACCTCTGGACCTGATGGAGTGACCTGAAGATGTACTTCAGTGACTGCTACTGGAACTCCATGACGTGTTGTACTAGGTGAGCCGAGTTTGGGCTCGTTTTGTTAGTTATGATGAGACCCTCCGGACCTGATGGAGTGACCTGAAGGTTACTTTGGTTACTGCTTCTGGAACTCCATCACGTGTTGTACTAGGTGAGCCGAGTTTGGGCCGGAGGTAAGGTCTCATCATAACTAACAAAACGAGCCCAAACTCGGCTCACCTAGTACAACACGTCAAGGAGTTCCAGTAGCAGTCACCGAAGTACACCTTCATGTCACTCCATCAGGTGCGGAGGTAAGATCTCATCATGACTAACAAAACGAGCCCAAACTCGGCTCACCTAGTACAACACGTCAAGGAGTTCCAGTAGCAGTCACCGAAGTACACCTTCAGGTCACTTTATCAGGTTCGGAGGTAAAGTCTCAACATAATTAACAAAACGAGCCCAAACTCGGCTCACCTAGTACAACACGTCAAGGAGTTCCAGTAGCAGTCACCGAAGTACACCTTCAGGTTACTTCATCAGGTCCGGAGGTAAGGTCTCATCATAACTAACAAAACGAGCCCAAACTCGGCTCACCTAGTACAACACGTCAAGGAGTTCCAGTAGCAGTCATCGAAGTACACCTTCAGGTCACTCCATAAAGTCCGGAGGTAAGGTCTCATCATAACTAACAAAACGAGCCCAAACTCTGCTCACCTAGTACAACCCGTCAAGGAGTTCCAGTAGCAGTCACCGAAGTACACCTTCAGGTCACTCCATCAAGTCCGGAGGTACAGTTTCATCATAACTAATAAAACGAGCCCAAACTCGGCTCACCTAGTACAACACGTCAAGGAGTTCCAGTAGCAGTCATCGAAGTACACCTTCAGGTCACTCCATCAAGTCCGGAGGTAAGGTCTCATCATAACTAACAAAACGAGCCCAAACTCGGCTCACCTAGTACAACACGTCAAGGAGTTCCAGTAGCAGTCACCGAAGTACACCTTCAGGTCACTCCAAGTCCAGGACGAATAGGCTTTTAGAAACTCTACTTACAATTTTTTTTATAGCGAAATAAAATAGAATAAAAATCTTACTTTGTCAAGTATCAAATTTTGTTTATCGAATATTTTGTGTTTGTACAGCGATCTTTTTCAACTCGAGGCGCTCCAAACAGGCAATACGTGTCCACTCTCGACGGCGATCGCGCGCGGACTAGTTTCATTCAAAATGCTTGTGCAATAAAACAAGACGGGTATCAAAAATAAAATAACCCCTAATGCAATCGGTTAAGATTCATCCAGAAGAGAAAAAACTGTGAAAAAATAAGTTTCGGTTTTAATTTTTTCTGCGACTATTTATGGCATTTAGATAAAAAAAGAAAAATAGCATTAAGAATTGAATATGTTTGCCAACAAATAGTATTTTTAGAAATAGTAAAATATGTTAATAATAGCACAAAAAATGTACCTAAACTCAACCCAATTTGTGAAAAATGTGAACGACAGATCGATTTTACATTATAAAAAACTAAAATTTTCGATGATCAAGTTCCTATCATTTGAAGATGAAGAACCAATCTATACGAGGTAGTTATTAGTTATATTGGATTTTGTTTGGTTATTCCTTAAAATGTACCGAAAAACAGCATAATTTTGCCTGATATGAAAACGCGCCCTTAAAAAAAAAGTGGGAATAAAATAATTAGCTGAACCGCCTTGGCCATTGAATTAAACAATAAAAAAGCAATGCTTGTATGGATTTCTTTTGTTTTCTTTGCACATTTTTGGTGGACAGTCAATTTGGACGGAAACTGGTATCAAATATTTTTATTGTGCACCACCGGTTCTCTCAGGCAGCAGCCGCCACTGTTCATGTTGTCATCTTTTAGAGCGCTAACACACTGGGATGCCATGGCGACGTCGCTGACTAACCTCTGGCTACCTACCGTAGCCAAATGAGGTTGCCAAATAAGTAGCCACAAATACGCGGGCGTCCGTCCTGGCGATCAGTTGGCCACTGAGTGAGGGAGGCGTAACTTTTATACAAAATACTGGTGACTTGGCTACGCGTCGCCAGGTAGCCAGAGTATCCAGTCTCCCCGTAGAAGCCGGTCGGTCGTGGCTACGCTTCCAAATTGGCGACGTCGCCAGACCGTAGCCAAGTGTCAACAACTGTCATAGATTTCAATACGAATTGTTTGGACACGTAGACGGCGACGTCGCTATGGCGTCACAGTGTGTTAGCGCTCTTATTTAGATGTATTAAAGTGTCTTTATCATGTGATAATACAACCTCTTTTTTATTATGAAAGAAATCAGGGTACTTACAAATATTTAACGTATACTATGTATCTATATGGCTACATCGTATTTCCAGGAGACAAGTCTGCTGTTTGGAAAACTCGAATATCCACATGAGAGCGACAGATGAGGTCTGAAGAATACCATACCTTACAAACTTGTTCTTTATTTAATTTATATTCAAACTTAGATCTGAGGATTTCGTGTAGCTGACAGTTCAATTTGTGCAATTTTATAAATAGGGCAGTATAGCAGAGGCTTCTTACATTGTTTCTGTAATTAATTTATTTTTTGCATCATCGAGTTCATTCATACTCATTTAAAGTTTATATCAGCGTTTCCAACCTTTTTTAACAGCGTACAAGAGACCTCATAAGGAAGAGGTCAAAAATGATTGCTTTTTTAATTTTATTTATATGGTCTGCGGACCCTTTGGGACATGCTCGCGAACTGTTTGGAAAACACTGGTTTATATAAGCTGTAACATTATTAGCTAAGGTCCTTTTAAGGGGTGATTGTACTCATAATTATGAACAACTTTTACTATGGGACCAAAACTGAAATCGCGAAAACAAATCTGCTACATTTGTGTTCAGATAAATCGACAAAATGTATGGGACTTTTTTTCGCGATTTCAGGTTTGGTCTCATAGTAAAAGTTGTTCATAATTATGAGTACAATCACCCCTTCAAAGTACCTCTGCTAATAATGTTACATCTTATATTAATGTTATTGGTACTATTCATAAAACATCATTAGCCAGTACGCGATGCATGGTATAATAAGATGTTTCACCAGGTATTCTCTTCCCGTGATGCCTCGAAGCTACGTCACGATCAGTGCTGCCATTAAAATCATCATTAATCATCTTCAATATATTTAAGGAGATTTTTGTTCATAATGAATATAAAATAAATTCCTAACTAACCTATTTTTTATCTCGTGTTATTCATCTAATTAGTTATTAAAGGAAACTGTATAAAATTACTGGTTCAAAAGTGTTTCTTTATAGAAGCAAGTGAATGAAAAAATGCATTTTGCTTGGGTAATTTATTTTTTTATAGTGGCAGCACATTAAACTGACAAGTGTCACGCTAACAGACCACTATTGGCTCCTCAGCCGATGACGTAGTACGGAGGCAATCACGTGACCTAGCTGTCACGGGAAGAGAGTACTTGGTGGTGGTGAAACTTAAAATTATACCATGACCCGATGTATGTCTATTATTGTCTATGTTAAGGTTATATCCCGAAGTGAGCAACGTGGCAGTAACGTTGAACGAGTCTAGCAAATATTTTACCATTATCGATATTAATATTATAATAATCCAAGGCGAAAGTTAATAATTAAGCAGTACTTCCAAAATTGTTCATAGTAAATTTACTGCCATTTATTGTGTCTTTAATGCATATGGCAATATTATGTAATAACTTAGGCGCACTACTTGCTTTAAAAAGGTAGTTATGCTAGAAACTTAGTGTAGTAGCACTATTATAATGTTTTAGTACTGCACTCTACATCGGGATATTATCTTTATCGAGTCTTTCAAGCATCTTTCAGGATATAATGAGGCCTTCCATTTTTGTTTTTTATTTAGACCAGAGATTAAGGACATTGTTAAAAATATTTGTTGAACAGAAAGGACCAATGATGCCCTCTTATATTTGGTTTTTGTTTTTATATTATTTTCCAATTTTAAATAATTATCTTGTAACGTACAATCTATAGATAAAAAATAAAAACTTGAATATATAAATGTAGCTAGAGGGCGTTATAAGTAATCACATTTGTGCCTTGGCCCTAGAGATGTTGTGATTTTAAAATTGAACATAAATAAAATGCAGTTTCTGTGTACACTATGACTAAAGTTTAATATTTGTACCTATAGCTATTTCGATATACTTGTGTGTAGGCGAAATATTACATGTATAAGTTAATCTTGGATAACTGATATCGTATGCGGCGAGTTTTGTGTTGCAATATTCGTCTACCATGATTTATAATAATGCCACTTGCAAAGAGTATGTGAGATCATTGTGATTTATAAAATATTTTCTATTCACAAAATATTGTACAAATACGCGGGATTTATGTTCTTAGAGACAGTGATTTGCTATATTTTACCTAAACTGATATTCGAATATGGGTTAAAATGATTTTTTGTAAATATAAAAATTATGTTTTTTGTTTTATAGAGCACATAAGGGTGCCAAACGAACGTAATTTTGTGAGCTGCGTTTTTCGATTCGCGTAATTTAAAATGCATTCGGTTTCATATAAAATTCCGGCTTGTGACGACGCGAAGTGAGTTGTCTAATTATATGAAACCGAAATTACGCGACTCAAAAACCGCGACTCACAACTCACAAAATTACGCTCGTTTGGCTTCACCCTAATTTAGAATTTCTTTATGCATTTTATCATAATGATTTTTTAAGTAATTTATTGTATTGAAATTAATTTTTATAAAAGACAAAAATATATTTCTATAACATTGCAATCAAATAGTCGGATATCGCATTAAAGCGGATAGGCTTGATATGTTAAATTGGCTGGTGTTTATCCCGGCTGCCTACTTCCTTGTGCGTTATCTGTGTTAAACTTCACTCTGTTTTTCTTTCTTGTCTTATTTAGTAAACAATCTTGCCATGTCTTTTTAATGAAATTCGTCAATATAATTAAGAAAGACATTATTTTAACAATTTTACACACTAAATATAATTTTTTAACTTAATTACATTGCAAAACTAGTAATTATATTTTATCAGTAATTTGAATAAAGAGACGTGCCTAGATTGTTTACTAAATAAGACAAGAGAGAAATAACAGACTATATGGTAACGTGGCCTAAAAAAATTTACCTGTGATCCACTATACTATCAGGATACAAAACTTAGTAAGAAAGTCCAGGGACATTTCGAAGTCTTATTAGAAAAAAAAAACCACACGAATGTATTAAAACCATTTTGGGTCATTAAACGTTCTATGATTTGTTTTTTTTAAATGCTTTCAGCATATTAAGACTTTTTATTGAAGTTGCATTCTGAAAAGTTTTTATGGTATATTTATAACAGTGGTATAATAAATAGGTTGACAAGATTTGGTGGTAGAACTGGTTCAATACTGAAATGTTTCTGGATATTTGCCGAAGTGCTTAATTTAAAGATTATGCTAATTTTGTTGTATTGGAAAGTTGATTATGTTATTAATTATAAGTATAAATGTCTGGCTCTCAATTTTGAACGCAGATTAATTTATTTATAATCCTTCGGAGTTAACGACCCATGAAATATGTATTAATTGATTTGTGTATTAACAACTACGAGATCATACAAAAATACAAATATAGTATTAGAATAGTATATATAATAATATGAATACTATAATCGTTAATTATAATTAATTAGCTATGTAATAATGATTCTGGATTGCTAAAATAATAATATAGATTTTTCTGAAACCAGTGATTATAGCTATTTCTGTATAATTTGTATGAAGACAAGATTCACAACTGTTATTGTGAAAAATATTTCACAAGCCACAATTTTGAAATAAAAACAATCTATCAAAAAAAAACATGTAGCATGGGTCGTAATCTCCGAATATTTGTATTATGTTCGTTGTTTTAATTTAAAGATGTTTATTTTAATTTCACCATGTTATGTTACAATATAAGCGTTATGTCCACAATTCATTAGTTTAATTTTGATCCCTACATACGAGGCCGGATCCAGGATTTATTTCTGGGGCACAGGGCCAGTCGGGTAAGGAGTGTCCCCTATAGTAGAATAGAATAGAATATACTTTATTGTTCACCATGAAAATAGTAGTAAACAGGAACAACGTATAAATTATGGGTACATGGGCCGTCTTATCGCTAAAAGCAAAAAAAGCAATATTGCCACTATATGTGATATTTTGCGATTTGCAACTTGCGGTGATATGCCCCTACTTATGTAAGTACGCAAGAAGAAACGAATGTTAAAGCAGTATCGTATAAATCTCCCAGCTCCTTGTTTTGAACCGTCTGGGCCTGCGCCCCCGCCCCCGATCCGCCCTTGTCTACATACAAGGCTAACCCTAAGCCCCCCGTAGACTGCAAACTTTAAATCGGGCGATAGTTTAGTCGGGTTCATAATCAGTATACGGTAGTACACATTTTATATGGCCCGCCGATGTACCTGCGCAGATGACACAATTTAAACACGCGGGAAATTGGTTAACCAATCAGAAAACACCGTTGCTGCGCGCCACGTCTCCGCCGCTGCCGCTAGAGTACGGAAGCGTGTGAGCGAAATGGAAAAAGACGTCACTGCAATAAATTTTAACACCTTATTGAAAAGTTGATTATATTTTTTTAATGTTTTGGGTGTTTTCGTCGATCGTCTTTTCGTGTCTGCGCAAATGAAGATTGGCGAGGTGTCTTATTTTTTGTGTCGTACTGTACGGGGATACGTGAATGCACACAGCGGCAGATCCGATTTCCCGTACAAAATTATATCACCCAACTATCGGCCGACAGCTTTTCTTGGCGTAGAACTCTGTATTTCCTGTTGCATGCTAAATGGCAGAATATAGCTGCACAAAGATTGTTTTTATGACAATATTCATGTAACACCTACCTTACCTATATTCGCAATAAACGATTGAATTGAATTGAATTGAATTTTAGTCTGTAGTCTGCGGGGGCAATAATAATACTTAGAAAGTATTGCTTGAATACTTACCATACCGTTTTGGGCATTATTTGTTTTAAAACTGCGAAACCACTGGCGTATTAGATATTCTGTGCCACTGGTGTCGATTCTCTTGTTCACGAACTAAACTTATTTTAAACTATCGCTCTCTTTTACTAATAGTAGATACAAGAAAGGGATGGCAACAATTTTAGAACTGTCAAATTGGTTTACGTGTTACATTTCGTTGTATTTTAGTGGGCACGATCCGAGATCACGACTAAACTTGTATGGAAATTTTAATTCTGACTAATTTGACAGCACTAAAATTGTTGCCATCCCTTTCTTTTATCTACTATTAGTAAAAGAGAGCGATATTTAAAAAAAGTTAAGTCCGTGAAGAAGAGAGTCGACACCACTATCTTGAACTAATTTCGAGAGGATACTCTAGGAAACTGTATGCTTAACTATCTGCTACTTACTAAGGCTTAAATCAGCACCTTGTCTGATCACACAGCATAACTTAAATCGAAACCCGTCAAATATCAGACAACGGTATCGAAAGGTGCCTACCTTGAACTAACTTAATAAATGGTTAGTGTTTACATGTAAAGGACCGTACCTACTCACCGCGAAAATTCGTGTGTAATGTTACAATTCAAAATTCGATGTTGAGCATTGACAGCATTACATTACAAATAGTGCGCCAGCTCAACGTAATCACCGAGGAGCATTCGCTTTTGCAGCCGCTCGGCATTGAGCATCGCTTGTTACAAACTGCAAACATTCGTGCGTGCAACATTGATAAATTTTGGTGTTTGTTACAAGTGGTGCGCACTGTGTTGGTCAGATTCTTAACGTACTCACTGCTGTAATGTTCAAAGTTGTAACATTCCAAGTCTGCTTACTGTAACTCAATTTTTTTTGAAAGACCTAGTTACATTCACTAATGAAACGTAAAGCTTTAGTTACACGGTGCGGCTCATCTATTTCTGTGGGACTAATGCTCAGCCTAACGTACTCACTAATGGAATGTTTGAAGTTGTAACATTCTTAGTCTGCGGACTGTAATACCTAATGCTCAAACGCGAGCTACACGCGAATGCTGGCGGTGAGTACGCACCTTAATATTCTGTACCTAAAGCCAAATTGATTCCGGATAGCTATTATTAGAATATAGGTGATACGTAACTATCTATATGTCATACATTGCATTATGCTTAATTATGTATGTAACCTTATGTGCCACTTATGTCTAACGAACTGAAAGTAAAGTAGGTAAGCTATTATAAAAGTAGATTTTGTTTTGGCAATAGAAATATCGGCTGATTTAAAATTCAGTGTGTAATCAGTGTAATGGAGCAAAATTCAACAGGATTTGCTAGAAACATTAGTAGTTTTTTTTGTTGTGGTTTCAGTAAAAAAAAGATAGCACCCGTGGTGGGGTACCTAAAGTAAAAGGTGAGAAAACAAAGAACCAGTGGCGGCGCTAGATGAAAAGTGGACGTCAGCGACAAATCAGCTTTGCGAGGCCTCTTTAATTTTCCAGTAAGAAAGAAAATGTTAAATTAAATGAGCTGAATTATAATTATAATAACTAGCTTTTACCCGCGGCTCCGCTCGCGTTAAATTCTGCTAACACCCGTGACGGATCCTGGTAATTCAGTCCAGTCCAGTCAAGTCCAGTCCAGTCACTGTCACTGTCACTCACTCACTCTCACTCCGCCATCCATCCAGCCACCGTACATTACTATCCGCTCGTGCAAATGGGTAGAAGCTTCGTATCTGTTGGGTGAGGATGAGGACGCACCCCACGATTTTTTTTTCTTTTTTCTTTCTTTCTCAAAACCCATACCAGTTTTTAAATCTGATCATCAACTTTCAAACAATTTTTTGTAATGTAAATCGGTCCAGTAGTTTTGGCGTGATGGTGGAACAAACAAACAAACAGACGTTTACAATTTTATAATAGTTAAGATTATACACAAATTTTATTAGTATAGGTACTAGGTATACAAGTACCTATTTAAAAACTTGAAAAACTTTAACAACTTTTTTGCGAGGCCCCCACAGGAGCAAGCCTATCAGCGAACGCCGCTGTCGCTGTATGTTGCTGGCGCCTAATGCCGCCACTGCAAATAACTACCGTAAAATGCCCTAACTTTGCCAACAAGCCCTACTTTGCCTAAGGCATTAACTTAATTTTTACACGCACTAACACTTTATAACTGAACCAAGTGTTAGCGTTGTCATAGTTTTTAAAGCTCCCCAAGTACGGAAATCATAGCTATTATAGTTTACTCAAAAAATAACTAGGCAAAGTATGGCTTGTGGGCCAAGTTAGGGCAGTTTACGGTATGTCAAGAGTCTGGTCAGCAGCGTCCTTCTTTGTGTTAATATCAACATTACGATCACCATTTTTTCTCAGCAGTGGAAGTTTTGAGACTCATCACCTTCTATTTATTAATATGTTGGGGTTGGAGTTCTACAAGGAGCAATTTCGACTTCCTAAGGCTAGACCGGTTGTAAATTTTCGGGTTCGGGTTTCGGGAAATAAATAAAGGTATAATAAACAATTATTTTCTAGGAATAATTAATCTACAACGAAAATGATTATAATTTAATGAAATTTTTTGCTAACATAAGTAATTCTATGGTAAGTTGGTGCATTTCCTTGAAGAGTGTCTAAATAATTGGAATCAAGGACTAGGAGCACATGTTTCAAAGGATCTGATGCTACAGCAGTGGTGGTAAGTCGCGGGCCCGCTGAGTGTATGTTGTCGAGGCGAGAAGAATTGTACGCATCCCGTGTGTTCCATACCAACACGTCTGAACATTCCGTGTGACGCAGATACACGTGGAAGCCGTCTGCACCCAGCAACACCACTGGCTTACCGTGTTCGCCAAATACTAACAAAAAAAATATTAACATTAATTACAGTTTCAAACAATTCAACTGCAAATACATACCTACTATTATCATTGTGGTACCATTTATTTATTTGGCATTTCATGCAGTATCGGTGCTGTCCATGAAATTAATACCTAATTACTGTTGGTATGATTGTCAGTTTTTTGTTTCTGTCTGTAATTTTTTTTCTTAGTAGGAATTTATGTTATAAAACTGCATTGTTACTTATTGCGGTCATAAGTGTAATTTATTACATTATGCTGCGGTACTACTCACCTATCCTACATTTTAATTTGTTACTAGTAGCGTTACAACTATCTACTCCTCATGCTATACAACGTGTATCAGAAATGCGTGGTCATTTTTGAAGAGCTTATTCAGGAGATGCCATCGAACAACTTTTACTATGGGACCAACCCTGAAATCGCGAAAAAAATATCAGCTGATCCTTACATTTTGTCGAGCGACATCGATGATTTAGTAGGGAACAGCTGTTTTTTTTTCGCGATTTCAGGGTTGGTCCCATAGTAAAAGTTGTTCTTTGCTATGCCCTGAACGAGTTCTTAAAACATGACCACGCATTTCTGATACACGTTGTATATACATATAGGTCATAATGATAACCTTAGTCAATGGCAATGTCTGGACGTGAGTAGCGTTGGGGTAAGTGGAGCTAAACCCTAAAAAACCTTACCTGTGAGCGGAGCAAGTGAATCCCTTCTTCGTAAAGCTGTGGTATCTAATTCAATGATCCCAGGGTAGTGAAGTCTGACGACAATCAACACGGTGTGTGTTACTCGCTTCACCAGCGAGATCTGAAGACCGGTGGCAGGCCCACATGCCAGTACCGACCAGCCGGCTCCCGACGACACTTCGTGGACGAGGATTGCTCCACGCGACGCGTCCGATGCATATCTAGAGGATGGTCGTCATAAAACATAAATTAAGCAATGTCGGTTACCTACATGTCGCTAAATTACTTACCAGACAATTAATTTATAGGATGCTGTAGGTATGTATTTCTTCTTATAAATATTTTCTTTTACTTCATTCTTTCATATCGTCTGTCTTTGCGGTCTAATTCTGAGCGTCATTAAGATGATTTTGCTTACAAGATGAAAAGCGTATAGGTACCTATTACTATGCCAGTCTACTAGAACTTTCAACTTACTCCTAGTCAAACCATGTTTTCGAAATATGGATAGGTAATAATAGTTATCTATTTTATAAGTAAAATGTGATTATGATTAATGATTAGTCCTGCTGATATTGCCTATCCATTTTAGAATCGTAGTGCCATACTGTGTGAAGCTCAGCCAATCCAAAACTCAGCCTTTTTTTTATTTTTTTTGCCGTTGGGAAATCCTCATGGACGCACTCCACCCGGGGTAGGCGGAGCCAGTGTCGGACTCTTACCGACTAAAACCACCACGGTGTTCCTTCAACTACCTTAGCCGGGGGCGTGGGAACCCGTGAGTATTCACACAACCACCCCCGACAGGTCCCGGCCCGCCATAAGCAGGCGAGCCCCTTCTCCCCGTGTGGCCTAACGTTGGCCGCACCCTCCTAGGCGGCACACACGGAACACTGCACGCCACCTTACCTCAAGGGCCTTTACCAGCTACGCCAGCTGCACCAACTACACTAGCTACGCCAGCTGCTGGTCGGGCAGCAGACTACCCCGTGTCTGCTGCTCGCAGGCCCCGTCCTCCCGTAATTTTTTATAGAGGTTTTCTTCCTCGCGGTCCGGGCGGTGAAGCCAAGACCCTCGGTCCCAAGAGGCGCGAGAACACTACTCAGCGGGCACGCCTGGGGTTACGAGATCGACGGGAGCAGGGAAGGACAAATCCCCCCGCTGCCTGCCCAGTGGCAGGGTGAGTGCACACCGGGCCCGCCCCTACTCCTCCACTGTGCCCTCTGCTGACATCAGAGGGACACGTGGAGCAACTCCAAGGCAATAAGATCCCCAGAAGGCTAATCCCTCGAAAGGATTCTATTGCCCGTACCCAGGATGCACCGGCCTAACAACTGCCGTTCCCTCCAGACGTGTCCAGAGGGACAAGCAGCCGTCAGACACACGTGGAGGTTTTCTGGCCAGCACCCCATCCAAAACTCAGCCTGTCGCAGCCTTCTACTACCTAGTCTATTTTCTATTACCTACTATCCAAGTTGCATAGACTTATTTAATAAGGTAGCGCAATTTTTTCATCACATATGAGATTTAATTACAACACCTAGATATACGTGGGACACTCAGAAAGTTTTGCGAAACTAAAAAAAATTGTTCTATACGTACATATATTTTTATCAAATCTTTTCAAAGTACTTTCCACCAGCCTCTATACAAAGATTCATGCGCCTAAACCAGTTTTCAAAACACTTTTTCCAGTCCGCCGCAGACACCTCGTTTACAGCCTGCTCGAACGCAGCCAGCGCATCTTCCGGCGACGAAAATTGTATCCCTTTGAGCTGATTTTTTATTTTTGGGAATAAAAAGAAGTCACACGGTGCTAGATCAGGGCTGTAAGGAGGGTGACCCAGGAGTTTGACTGGCGTGCTGTCCAGGAAGTCCCTCGTTTTGAGTGCGGTGTGCGCAGGTGCATTGTCGTGGTGGAGCAGTAGCCCGCGGAGCCCTGTGTTTGGTCGCTTGTTGCTTATAACAGAGAAAACTTCTGGCAAACATTTGGTAGTATACCATTCGGCATTAATGCTTCTTTGATCCCGTAAGGGAATTGATACCAAGTGGCCAGTCAAATTAAAAAAGCTAGCGATCAAAATCTTACCCCCGCTTCTAGATCGCTTCACTTTGGTAGGCGTTGGCTCATTTTGAAACACCCAAACAGTCGACTGGCGCTTGGTTTCTGGGTCGTATTGATAAATCCAGGACTCATCACCTGTAACGATGTCGTAAACACGCCGAGACGAGCCTGCTTCAAATTTGTTAAGCATATCACGGCACCATTCCACCCGGGCCTGCTTCTGAGCATCGGTGAGGTTGTGCGGCACCCAGCGTGATACTATCCTCCTCACGCGAAGATGGCTGTGTAGAATCTCGTGAACGCTTCCCGATCCAATCTTCAATATGTGTTGAATCTCCTGATATGTAATTCGCCTATTGTCTTGGATTAAATTTTTCACTGCTAGCACGTTTTCTTCGGTAACAGCCGTCAAAGGGCGACCGCTTCTTTCGTCATCCCCCAAAGTTGGTCGACCGCGCTTGAATTCGTTATACCAACGATACACGGTTGCCTTGGAAGGGCCTTCATCCATGAATGCCATTTGAAGTCTATCGTACGATTCATCCGGTTTCAGGCGACACTTGAAATCGTATAAAATCATAGCTCTAAAATGTTCCCGGCGCAGATCCATATTTCAGTGAGACACAATACTTTGAATTAACTCGCAAAAAATGTGGAGGGAAATTTTGAAATTGGAACTTACTTATTTTTACTTATAAATAATCATATTTTCGAAAAACATTATAACTGGCCAGTCTCCCATATATAAAAACTTTTTTTCGCAATACTTTCTGAGGGGCCTGGTAAATAAGTAATGTAATGTTTGATTAACGTAATGTTAATACTTAATAGACACGACTCATTGCAAAATACTGTGTGTCAGTGTCGCCAATATGAGCTTTCGAAATTTTGATTCAGACTTCAACATTTTGAGTTAGTCGTCAAGCAAAGTAGATACAGATATTTTTTTGACGTTAGGCAATTTATCATTAACATACCTACGCAAGGTGTCCAGGCGCAAGAGATGTCATATTAACTTTAGGCCTAAATAGATTTCGTTTCAATTAGATTTCTATTATTGATTTTAAATTACGCATTTATTGGTTACAGATATTATATGCAATTATAGTTTTGAGTAGTATAACCTACCTATGATCTAAGTATTTAATAATGCCGCAAGTAAAAATAAAGTTTATAGGAAACTACTTACATGAAAGTCTTGCCTCCTAAACCGTATTCAACGACTATGTTTTGTAGCAAGGAGTTCGCTTCCAAGAGAGAGGAGATATCGATGCGCTTGATCAGTTTTCCTAGGATCAAATTGATGACAACAACTTTCGGCGGGCACGTGCAGCGTGGACTCGATAGCGTATCGATTATGCCGGTATCCAAGACCCACAGCTTTCCCTGTTGAATAAAGAATTTTGGCACGTTATCTTTATATATTGTTTACTACAGCAGCATTTTTAGTTTACAGAGTAGATATTAGTAGTAGAGCTCCTTTGTGAAAGAGCTCGTCTGGGGAAGTACTACCACCGTACATTTTATATGAGTTTGCTTATAAATCAAGTGCGTTTGCAAGAAGTTTGCAGCACAAGCCTGGCGTGCTTCACGTGTGCAATTTGTACTACGTGAGAGACGTGCATCACGTGCGTGATGCGCATTGTAGGTAGGTACTACACGGCGTGTGCTGCTGTGTCTTTTCATTATTACAGTATTTTTTCATAAAAACTCAAAAGTTTGGGTAGCGCTGAAACACTAATAAATATATAAACTAAGTAGGTACCTATAAAACAAAATATATGTATTACGTAGGCATGTGCAACGTTCAAAGTAAGGCGACTATTAAAAATGCAGACTTCTAGTCTCTCATAATCAACTAGGTAAGTGCCCTTACGTAACACTTGTAATAAATAAAAGGAATGATTAATTAGTGTTCAATGAAGCAATTACGTGCAAAAATACGTTTGGGAGCCATTTGAGCTCATGAGGTTAACCTCGCTCTAGCCGATATTCTCATTGTTGTAGCTAACACATGCCTTGATTTCATTGCATAACAATAGTTGAATTGATTATGGAAACCAATAACTGAATACTTTTCCACGTCTGGTTGTGGCATGTATGGGTATGGGTATAGTTATTTAGGTACATTGTTTGTTCTTATCATCACAATCGGCTTGTTACAGTATTTAATAATGGTAGGTATCCTATTGTCGGGCGGGATGTCTGAGCGTATTGTGTAATGGTTTCAATACAGGATTCATTAAATATCAAATAATAACTGCTTATAGTTGGCAGTAATGTCGCCGATAGCCAGTCTGTAATATTTGTCTACAAATAATACATAAATAATAATAATAATAAATATTTTTGGGACATTTTTACACGGCACCATCTAGTCCCAAACTAAGCAGAGCTTGTACTTTGGGTACTAGACAATGGATGTAATACTTAGGTATATACTTCTTTTTTTGTAAATACATACTTATAATACATAAGAAACACCCAGACCAACACAAACACTTATGCTCATCACACAAACATTTGTGTCCTGTGGGAATCGAACCCACGACCTCGTGATCAGCAGTCCGACACTCGAACCACCAGACCACAGACGTCGTCAACTAGCTTAGAGTGTAAAAACTTGTCAATTACTAGTAAGATTGTATTTAGTGACTGTTCAAACAATGAATGTAAGTAGATCACTTTATTTTACGTCATTATTACTAACCGAATACTCGGCATTTCAACATAGTTACCTATTCGGCCTCTATAAACACTAGATTTCCCGAATTATAGGAAAAACGATTTTTTATCAGCTTGGGTCTACAAAGTACAGTTAGCAGTGGCGTGCATTGGCCCACTTCATTTGAATTTAATTGTGGTGGAAGTTATTGTTTTTTTATGTAGGAAGATTAATTTAGCATAACTATGTCTATTAAAAGATAAATAATCATCGTACTCTGAAAAAAAAAAAAAACTTACTCCACTATTGAATTTGAATGAGGAAGGTGCTGGGTACTGGCTAATTGCCTATATGGAATGCACGCCACTGACAGTTAGGTACGGTCGACCGCACGTCGGTGGTAACACTTTGACATTAGCAGCATCTTTATTTCGTAAGCAAAAAGGGCGGTTTTCGAATTGACGTGTTACCACTGTCATGCAGTCGACTGTACATGGTGTACGAGTAGTCCAAAAATCGCCGAGTAATGAACGAGTACTCGGCCCATCTCTAATTCCGTCTCACTAGTTTGATGGTTTATTTATTGGAGTGAGGCTTCTACGCTGTTTTTAAGTGTTTTTCAAGCTATGCAATAAACTAATGCGTACACATCTATCTTCATTAACTTGATTAACGCAATCGATAATCAAGTTAATATAAAAGACATCAACGCGCTCCACTTTTGGTGAACACTCTTAAATTAAATCAGTTTCTTCTGAGTATCATGTCGATGGGTTGTATACGAAATCCTTAGTGTGCGACTCCGACTCGCACTTGGCCGGTTTCATACTAGACCGATGACCATCTACTATGTAAGGTTTAAGAAAAAAAATTATGATAATTGTATAAGAAAACGAAAGTTTCTTTAGGTATTTAATTAAAAACTAGAATGATTGAGAATATAATATTAATATCACTTACAGTTTACAGTGCATATAAAATCAAAAACTCATCACATGAAATCCTTTCAAGTACCTATGTAGTCTTCGAGTGTAAGAAATGTCGTTATTTTATAAATAGTCTGTAACAAAAATTATGACATCCAAACCATGTTTGTTGCATCATTTAAAAAAAGGTTACGTGGTAGCTTTGAAGAGCTACGTCCTTTGATATTAAGCTCCGTATAACTTATGTAAAGGAAAATCAACGGTAGATAGGTTATTGGAAATGGTCGTTATTGTACCCAGTCCAGCCTAGTGCCAGACGGCATGTTTATGTCTTTTGTTCGTAAGGGAAGAATTTGCGTAAAAAGTATAGCGCTGGGTGACGTGGTACCGTTTTACAAAACCATCCACGGCGTCTGCTGTGCGTTGGCTGGGTTTAATAGGCGGCTGGTGGTTATAGACATCATCAAGACTCAGAATGTGACAGTTAGCTAAGTCGATTAGTCGCTCAAATAGTGGCGCCCTATGATTACGAGGACACTTCCAGTGATGAAAGGTAGCGTTTAGTTTTATGTAGTTAGCCGTATTAATTATATTTCTATTAATAAAAAAAATGGCCAACAATATTTTATTCTGCTACCTTTATATTAGATTAAATTCCTGTGAGCCGTTTACCGCCAATATTCAAGCGGATGGGCTATAACAGTTCAGTTCTGTTTCGATCTACATTGAGGCAAGTTTATCGGTCTTTTTATTGGCTACCACAGTTAATCATGTGTTTGCTTTTAGTGCAAAATATCTAGTTTTTATAGCAGATGATCAGCGGTTATTACAAGATGTAGCAGATAGTCTACAGAATTCTGTAAGGGGTTGTAGTCGCTTAGTTTATTCTTCTTCTTTCGTGTCGACATGAGCTATATAATGATAATAGCTCATGCGGTGGGGAAAAGATTAGCCAGTCAGCAGGTTGGTAGCGTTAGTTTATGATCCCATAGCTTTGTCTGGGTAAGATTGAAGCTCTACAATGTTTTATGCTCGACTAGTTGACACCCGAGGTTTCGCTCCCGTGGTATTTCGATAAAAAGTAGGTAACTTATGTGTCAATCCAGGAGTTGGTATATATGTGTGCCAAATTTCATCTAAATCCCTTCAGCCATATCAGCGTTATTGAAGTACAAACAAAGGTTATCGCACATTACACAGACTCTACACCAATGTATCACTGTTCCATTTCCAACTTTCGGTTCAGCATCAACCAGTCGTCGACAAGGCGACTAACCCGACGGTCACCAGTGGACAACATTGCGTTAATAACTGGGCAACGAGTCGTCAATTAGTGGGATATATCGGTCTGTCCTGAATTGTATACAGAATGAAGTAGGGGCCAAGGGCGGATCCAGCCTTTGTGTCAGGGGGGGGTCACGTACTTATTTATATCCAGCCCCGGATCAAAAATTTTAAAAGGAGGCTGTAGAGTAAAAAAAAAAACTTTCAACCAATTCCAGGATTTTCGTAATTTTAGCTAAAACATGAATTTAAGTGTATGTTAGAGCTTTAGATTTTCTCTTTGTAGAATATTAATGTAACGAAATAGTTAGTAACAAAACCTATACACCAAAAAAAAAACAATATATACCTAATGGCGCGAGCGAAGCGAGCGCGAATCTTTTTCTCAGTCTTGGATTTGTATTAACTACAGAATAGCTGTTTACAACATACGCCCAGTACATAGAAGAAGGGTAGAAAGATAAGCGCGAACGAAGCGAGCGCGAAAATTTTTGGACTGTTCACTAACAAACTGATTAGCTATTCACAAAAGCATAGATATTCCGTGACAAAAGTGTACGTATTTATTTGAGCGCAACCTGTTCTTGCGGCGTCTAGAGCGGCTAATAGTAGACGCTTTAGCGTAAATAACTAAATATAAATAAATAACTCATTCAGGCTATGGCAGCCCTACACCTGGATGGCAATGAAATAGAGGTTGAGCGCGAGCGCGAATTTTTTTGGTATTTTTTAAAGACATTTCTATACTGACGTGTTTTGAGTGAAATATTGTTCTTCCATTCCAATTTTCAAAAAATGTATTACCTACTCAACTTATGTCAACTAATATCTATGTTTAATGTTCTTGAATTATTTTTACTCGGGCGAAGTTTTATAAGGCTAACATGGTAGAAAGTAGTTATTTCTGTTGTTGATGGTTAGCTAAATATTCAATCGACAGTGATGCGACGGGGAGATTGGAGAAAAATCTCGCGGCGCGGGCGGTGCGCCAAAATCAAACTTTAAATTGCGAGAATATTATTCACATTGAACAAAATTACTAAATTGAACTCGAATCCGAACCAATTGTTCGGATGCGAGTTCAATTTAGTAATTTTGTTTGTATCTTGTAACAACATACATACATTAATTCATTCAATGAACATTCATTTAGTAAATTATGTAGGTACCCAAACAAAAAACTGTGGTTGACCTAGGCCCAGGGGGGGTCATGACCCCCATGACCCCCCCCCCTGGATCCGCCCTTGGTAGGGGCGCTGATGGGTGGGCCACCAACGTGCCGCCAGTCCCTATAGAGTATAGTAGGTAATATACAACTTGTATCAGAAATGCGTGGTCATATTTTAAGAGCTCATTCAGGGCATAGCATAGAACGACTTTTACTATGGGAGCAACCCTGAAATCGCCAATAAAAAAATGAGCTGATCCTTATATTTTGGCGAGCGACATCGATGATTTAGTAGGGAACAGCTGATATTTTTTTCGCGACTTCTGGTTTGGTCCCATAGTAAAAATTGTTCTATGCTTTGCCCTAAATGAGCATGCATTTCTGATACACGCTGTATAGGGAAGCGCCAGTCGTAAGCGCGTTGTCGACGCAGGGCCGATGCGTGGGCAACGCAGGTCCAACGATTTGCAAACGGCTTGGAGATGGCCATAAGTGTCACTTCTTTCAAGTAAATGTTGAAAATTCCACCGTAAGGAACACGACATCGACTCAAATTCCAAAGCTTTACTGTGAGTCAAGTCGGCGTCGAGTCTGTGTAATGTGCGAAGACCTTTAATAAAAACAAACATCTATACATTCACTTTAGTAGGATGATTATTTATTAATTTATTAAATTTTTGACTGCCTCGTTGGTTTAGTGCTCGCAAGCGCGACTGCTGAGCGTGGGGTCCTGGGTTCGATTCCCGGGTCGGGCAACGTGTTATTAGGTTTTTTTATAAGGAAATTCTCAGTAGCAGCCCGGAGTCTGGATTTGTGCCCGGTTGATGGCAATAGGCTCGCCCCCTATTACATATATGGGACTATAACATAACTAGCGAAATGTATAGTTGTACTATACACCTCTGCCTACCCCTTCGGGGAAATACAGGCGTGATGTTATGTTATGCACATACAGAGAAATTACCTTTATATAAAAAAAAAATAGAAATTAATAGTTCAAAGGGATAAGATGATTGGGATGATCAGGAGCTATGATTAACAGATATACTCACAAGATGATCCAGATAGAAGTCTACAGCATTCTGTATAGCGTTGCAGTCGCCAAGTTTATGATCTCGTAGCTCTGGATAAGGTTGGAGCTCCACACCGTTTTTCTCGCGAATGATCAACCAGAGCGTCGCCAGAACACCTTGCTTCATTCTGTATGTCAGTAAGGAAAACTACAATTAAATACATTAAGCAATTTAAATTCTTTTGAAATAGTTGAACTAGACCAGAATACAACTGTAATAAATCTAGCAGCTCATATAATAAATTATTCAATGACATCTTTCACTTGGCCATTATGCAAAGAACCGGATGAGATTACAGTAAGTCGAGTAGTGTTTTTAGGGTTCCGTACTATAAAGGTAAAAAATAAACCCTTTATGGTGTGACTTCGTCCGTCTGTCTGTATGTCCGTCAATCACAGTGACATTCAACAACTACTTAAATGAATTATCGATTTGAAATTTTTAATAGTTTGTTTCAAACATTGCTTACCTAACCTTATTGCAAATGCATTTTTTTATTTTCGAAAGGGGCCGAAATGAGGGGTCAAAATTTCAAAGTGGCACTATTAGTTCAAGTAGGGTATCTTGAAAGGTCTCCATTTACACATTTCAAAGTAGGTTTTAATTATTTTTATGCCGCGTAGTTTTCAACTTAAGATGAAAACTAAAAAAAATACTATCACCCTTATCTCGTTGATAAAAGTTTGTGTAAATATTATAGGAAAAATAGAACGATGTTTCTAACTAGCATAGTTTTCTAGAAATCATCAAAAAGCCTTCACAAACAAATATTGTTTTGCGGTTTTCTAACCACACAGTTATGGGCTATGGCCAAAACTAAGGAAATCCCAATAATAAACTTTTTATACGTCCAAGGAAGGTACGGAACCCTCGGTGCGCGAGTCGGACTCGTACTTGGCCGGTTTTTTTAGAAACACTTCGCTTTAGCTAAGCTATACAACAATATAATGTGTAGGTGGTAACCTAGTATAAGCCGGTTCTTAGCCTTAGGCACGTAAATTAAGTCATTAAAATAAAGTTATACATAAGTTGCATTGCTTATGATGAAAATCTAACAAAACAGTTTTTTAGGTTATTTACAAAAGTCAGATAGAATGTGTATTATTCCGGGCGGTAGAGCGCCTGGGACCTGCTGCCTAATTGCGTAACTCACTCGCGATCGCATTCATTTGGATTTCAATGTTCATTGCTCTGTGTGTTTTGACAATCCGTCATATTGACAACTACGTACCACGCAATGAATATTGCTGTAATTTCAAAATGAAAGCTGATGTCAATGTGAATGCATTACACAATTACCCCACTGGGTAGTATTCTTAATTTTATCAGGCAGCTTCCGACTTGGATTAAAGCGAAACTGACAATAGTACCTACCTAATATCCTTTTCATAATTAATAATCATAATTCACACTCATTTATTTGCAGGATTATTTTAAGCATACGGCAGCGGGTGGTGTTGCTAAATATAAAGCGTTATAATATATTCCGCCAGGTCCACATGGCATGCAAATATTAAAAGTAGGATTTAATAACATGTGATATAACATTGATCTTATACAATATCCATTAAAATATTACTACACCACTATAAAACTATTGTATACATTTCTATTTTATACTAATTTATATTTGAGAGAGGCCTATGTTCAGCAATGGATGGCGATGTATTTTCTTGACTAAATAGTTACCTTGGTGTGATGACGTAGATATCATCTTGATACGGCAATGTTTTCACAGCAATCACGTTTTCTTTCACGTATTCACTTGTCATCCACAAATCTGGCTCGTTTTCACATTTCAGGTGCAACGGTCCACCGTTCCAAGCTAAGTTCTTCAAGTGACCATCTAATCGCATTATATGACACAAAATAAATACTGTAACTTTCAGAAAATTACACACCATGTTGTTATAAAATTGACACGTTTAAACGTAGCGCAGTTCCAAATATTGTTTGTGACTATGTAAGCCAAATAAAATTATTCGGTAGAGTACTTCGTGCACTGATTAAAAGTGCTAACGAAGAAAGTACCAATTCAGAGAAATGTACATTTCTTGCATTGTTTTAATTAGTCATGTCTTAAAGTTATTTCAAGTATGTAATTTTTATTGATCTAATTTAGGACATTGTTTTCAGTACTGACTAAATCATACTTAATAAATAATAACATAGAGCAAGGTTTTTCGACACGCTTTGATAGAATTTCGTAACATAGATAAATGTAAATCGATAGGACCCAAATTCCGTTTCGCTCTAATTGTTTTTGCAGGAACATGAGCCAACTCTTCCGACACATAGGGCTGGGCTCATGTTTCCTGTTGCTCTCACAGTCTCCAATACCGTGTCATTATATCGATCGAGGACAAAAAGCGGCAATTGTGCGGTGCCTGGGAACCAGCTACCATTGCGGCATTTATCTAGTACCTATGTACGATCCGCGCCGGCGCCGTAATAATCACTTGTTTCATTACCTTCCAACATCACCTGATACCTTTTAAATTGCTTTATTGCTGGCTTATTTATATTTTCAGTAGTCAGTTAAAAGAAAAAGTGCAGGGATGCATTAAAAGAGCCTCCACGAGTGACGATATTTAATTGACCGTCCGGCGCACCTTGGGCAGTCAGCCCCGCTACCAACCTGCTGACTGGCTAATCTTTTCCCCACGGCATGAGCTATTATCATTACGTAGCTCATGTCGAAACGATAGAAGAAGTGTTCAGTTTTACATGGAGACTGATAACTAATTGGTTATATTATTTAGGAACGACATAACCGATATTATTATTTTAGTAATGCTAATGTTACCCAATAATCACCGGAATCATAGGGGGCGGAAGGTTTACGTTTCTTTTAGGCTATTATCTTGAGTAATTCAATGCTTAGATATTAAATTTTATCTATAATGTCTAGACAGGATCTATGAAATCCGGTCAGTTAAAAAACTAGTTAACGTGTAACCTACTTAATTAAGAATTGACAAGGCCATAAAAATAAACAATGCTCGATTTGTGTAAGCCTAGGTTTTGTTGCAAGACCTAGACTGCCAAATATGTTCTTGACATTTCCTGATTATAAATGCGTGATTGGTAAGCGTGATAGCAGCTATCACGATTGGCAATCACGCACCTTGATAATAATATAATACTGTGGGCATTGCCGAGTCACGGCTGCTCGCTGGCCAGCTGCCACGCCTTCGGGATCAACCACTTTTACTTTTAAGGTGTTATGTTGTAGAGGGGAGAGTAAAATCGGTGTGAGTGCGAAGGTTCTCTACCAGTATACTCGTAGGTCGTAGGCTGCGCACCGTGACACGCTTTGCCTCCCTGCGTAGCTCGCGAATTTGTGACTGAACACGTGCTGCGGCCGATCGCACGCGTCCCCGGCTACCGGCGCACCACGCTCCGCTCCGCTACACAAGTACACAGGTACACAGTGCAGTGATATTTCATACTGTCATTGAACATTTGTGCAGTGTTTTGTTAATTAAGTATAAATTATTACAGAAGTATTGATAAAATAAAACATCAGTGGGAGTCTTAATAAATATTGTTAGGTTTTTCCACCATAAAACCAATAATGCATTAAGTGGGTACATATTATTTACCAGTGTCTGTACAATTAATTAATATTATTTAGATCAGTGTACCTACTATTATCTGTGGAAAACTATTAATAAAACTTGTAATTTAAAACCATTAGTAGGTATTAATTAATAATTAATGAATTTAATAATGTTTGTATATTTAAATCGAAATTAATTTAATTAACGTTCGTGGATAACAAAGAGATAACATAACATAACATCACGCCTGTATTTCCCCGAAGGGGTAGGCAGAGGTGTATAGTAAGTACACCCACATTTCACCAGTTATGTTATTAGTCCCATGTAATAGGGGGCGAGCCCATTGCCATTAACCGGGTACAAATCCAGACTCCGGGCTGCTACTGGGAATTGAACAAAGAGATGTTCGTGCGATTTCAGTTTTTCTTAACTATAGCTGTAGGTATTTATGTCAAGCTACAAAATAGTTCATATTAAATGGACCTCCTTACTATGGCATTCCTTACCACCATAATGTTGATTCCTAACTCGTAGTAAATACTTGACTCCCTTAATTAACAGTTTTCAATAACAAAAATATACAACAAACATATCGTATAGTATCTATATATTTACATTTTAAAACGTACATTAATATTTACAGAAATCTAATAAAAAAAATGCCTGTAATCATTAAATAAATAGCCTGTTTTAAAAACGTAACTGTACAGTCTACTTAACTTGGCCTCAACTTGAAATAGGTGTTATGTAATTACTAAACCTTAAAAATAAACAAAAACTCTTTAAATACTATCAAATGGATAGTTATAAATATTATGTAAAACTGAAATCCAAATAGAAGAAAATTCTATGCATATTTCATGGAAACATTCACTAATAGCTGAAGGTACGGCTGTACCTTCGTATTAATAAATAGGCAAGTGTTGTAATTGAGTTTAGGCAATACCTATAATAATCTGAGGTAAACAATAGTTCATTGTGTGATAAATTGGCCGTTATATGTTTACAAACATAAGACAATGAGTGGAGTTCTAACAAGCAAAGGAAGTTGTTGTATCTGCCGGAGCTATCTCATGATGGCTTAGTTGAACAATTTTATTATTTATTTACTTACTTTAGACAAAACTCTCTACTTCATGATGATCATTTAAAATATCTAGATAAATTATGTTAACGTGTGTGTAATAAGTAACTTTTGGCTTAACCGCTCTACACTTTTTAACTAAACCCAAAAATCACTAGTATTTATCTACTGTACCTGAACTGTCCTTAAATTATTTATAATAACTAAACATTTATTTCACTCTTTGTTTGGTTTATATGGTACAATAAAATTAAACGTATTGAAATATAAAATGGCATACTAACCGTTAGAAAAGAAATCTTAATGTATTTGCCTTGATTATTTAAATAATAATGTATATTTTTCAGCAGATGAAACGAATTAGCGTGTGAAAGATGATATGGGTAAAAAGAAAGTGAACACGGAGATGACGGCTGATAGAGATGTGTGGAAGAAAAAGACATGCTGCACCGACCCCAAATAGATTGGGATAAGGGCAGGAGGATGATGATGAAACGAATTAGCACGTTGTTTTAACTGCATTCTGTGTTGCAAGCAAGTGTGTCCACTACATATTTGCAAGCAGTGGCTACGGCTCTACCTGACTCGTAAAAAAATCTCCGTTCTTGGAAATGAAGTTTTAATTAACTATGCGCTAATCCATTCAGTAGAACGACGGTAAAGTCCGTTCAGCAACTATGTGAGGCTTGATTGATTTACAAACATTTACCAGCAAACGTAACTACAGCATCCAAACTGTAGTATTTGCAGTTTATCTTTGGCTTCTCTTTTAACTTCGTTGGAAAAGAATCAATATTTTTGTACATAATATGTGTGAAATCAGCTCAATTCTAGGAATGACAACAAGGCATATTATCCTCACATAGGTAAAACAATTGTTCACAGAATTATGTTTTAGGCATATAGAATGTGTCAAAATGTTTACAATATGCATGTTCCCATACTAGCTACCTATTGTTCGGAGCTATATCGGCAAATATTACAATCGATGTGAATAATTCTGTGTCATGATGTGTATCTTGTCTTTGCGACATAGGAACTAAAAAGGTGGGCTCCAAGAATAATAAACACGAGTAGTGAGTACTATGCGTAGTATTAAAAAAACCAGGAAACTGAGTGGTACTTGTTGCAAGGCATTGATTGTTGCAATTGAAATTTTAATTAAAAAATAAATATTAAAATATTTTTGGGACATTTTACACATCACCATCTAGTCCCAAACTAAGCAGAGCTTGTGCTATGGGTACTAGACAATGGATATAATAATACAAATATTTGTGTCCTGTGGGAATCGTACCCACGACCTCGTGATCAGCAGTCCGACACTGGAACCACTAGACCACAGAGAGGTCGTCATTATTTTATCTGTAGAGAACACTAAATGTTTAATATTTATGTTGTTTATACGGGCCAAAGCATACACGGTACTTTTTAGCATCGGCGATCGTATATTTTGCGACTGAATTGATGCTGTATCACATTTTGGTGACTTGCTGCGTTCGATCGCGGACATCGCGGTATCGATATCGCGCGTTTTAGCGACTGCAACGATGCTGCATCGCGTTTTGTCGACTTGCTGCGTTCGATCACGGTATCGAAATCGCGCATTTTAGTGACTGCATCGGTGTTGAAATGGCGTGCAGAGAGATAAAGAGAGCCTCACTAACGGCCAAAATTAATATCCAGCCTATCCACGTTTTGCCCTACTAGACATAGGAATTTGATATAAGATCTATACAATATATGTCAAATTTCTATCTCTAGTAGATTATCGTGGATAGATTGGATATTAATTTTGGCCGTAAGTTACGGTGACTGGCATCCGAATGTGTGCGGTGTGTAGCGTTCAGTTACTGCATCGATCGTCCAAAAAGCAACTTGATCGACGTGACTGGAGTTTGTATGTGTGCGGATTTTTTTTACCTTTGTAGGCTATCTGTCCATCTTTACTATTATTAATGTTATTTTAAAATTTACAATGAATAATTAATAAATAATAATTAATTTAATAATTATTCATAATTAAATATTTTTTTTAGTAGTAATGTTTGGACGCGGCAACGAACTTCCGAAAAGCTACTAACTCGTTGATCGCCGATACTAAAAGTAGCAAGTCTGTTTTGGCCCTAAGAGCGTAGGATGATTTTGCGGTCCATCTTAATGACATAATTTTTGATTTGACGTATATTAGAATTATTAATTTAACGTATTTTACAGAGGTTGCCTTGTCTTGATGTACGGCCAACGGCCACGATACTTCCCGGTGATAGATTTTGTCGACAAAATCCCTTGAACGAATCCTGCTACATTACACGTACCTACGGCTGCCATCGAACATTGAGTGCAAGCGATTTTAGCCTTACTGGTGGTTCACCGGAAAATTTCTGACTGTACATACCTACCCGATAACTTGGTGAGCAACATGGTTGCATCAACGAGATGCTGTAAGCATGTTGCTAGCAACATTACGTATAGTGGCCTTGTTCCCAGCAACATTAATACCGTTTAGCAACAATTTTGACAGATCATTGGACAGTAATACGGGTGAATACGGGGCTTAACGCAGACTAACCACTTTTGAACTACTTAACACTCATGAGAGTCATGAAAAAAATAGTCAAGACAAGACAAGAAATAGGTTAACAATAGCGAACGAAATCCCTCAACAAATGAAATCATAGGCTGTTGTTACGACGTACAATAGTTGTTTTGATATTGATTTGATAAACAGCTTCTCTGAGGTAATTAATAGTTTTACCCTAAAACTTAATGGTGACTGACGTGTTTTTCAGTAGTGATCGGTAAGTAAATTAGTTTTTGACCTTTATATTTTGACATGTTAGGTCCCCGGTCCACCTAGGACTATACGGAAATCTTGCGCGTGACAAGTTGCTTTATTTATTTAAAAGAAAAGCCTCACAATATTTGCTAGGCCTGGACACTGGTTTATAAATAAAATGTAAATTTAGTTTTTAACTCGTAAATATAACAGTCCTTTAAAGGTAGCGACCCGTGAAAATGATAGTTACACAAACATGCATTCAGTTTTTAATAAAATTTCAATTAGATCTTTAAACTTTTTACGAAAAATTTCTTGAAGATTAAACACGTAGCATGCGTAATTGCGTATCACACATATATGTACCTGTGTATGGTGTTCTCCCTTTTCGGAATCGAAGCAATAAAGCTTCCTCGAGTGTGTTAGTAACGCCTGGGGCCAGGTGAACAAATTCGCTTGATTTAAGGATTGCAAAAGTGTATCAGTGACTTAGTGACAAGTTATCGAATACTTTAATCCACATCCTATTCGTCACACATACCTAACTAATATGACCAAACGTTTGCCTTCTAATTAAATTATTGGGTACTAGACTTTGTCCGCGGCTTCGTCCGCGTATAATTCGGCTTATCACAGAAAGACATCACATATCTCTCGGGAACTGTTTATTTTCCTGAGATAAAAAGGAGCTTATATTTTTATCCGGGTCATGGTCTATGTTCCACATTTCATCTTAATCCATTAAGCCGTTTCAGCGTGCTTGAGTAACAAACATCCAAACATCTTCACAAACTTTCACATTTATAATCTTTATTTTTTTTAGTTAGAAGTACAAAATCGTATAGAAATAGTTTTTTATTAACCCTGACTTTATATAATATAGCTATTGTATGAATAGAGACTTAGAAAAATACAGTCAATTAGAATATTCGTATATGTTTTATTAGGATTCCGTACCCAAAGGGTGCCAAACGGGACCCTATTACTCTCGCTACGCTGTCCGTCCGTCCGTCTGTCTGTCACAGAGCTGATCAGATCTTTTGAACGGTAATAGTTAGCTGGTTGAGATTTTCTCAGAATATGTGTTGCTATGACACCTATCACAACAAATACAAAAAAAAATGTCTAAAACCAAAGGGGATCAATCAAGAAATCTCGAAAAACATGCAGTTTTTTCTATGATTTGTTCCTGATCTATCTTCAAAACGGTACTACATACCAGCGTCAAACTTGGTTTGATAATAGTGCATACTATGTAGTTTAGCAACAAATAATAAAAATAGGGTAAACATAGACATATCTGGTGGTACCTGCGTAAGAAAAAGATGTAAAAATTCATATTTCTCTTACCGTTGATGTCTTTTGATGAACTCTCGTAAATTAAATCAGTTTCAATGGGTGTTACGGAACCCTTACTGCGTGAGTCTGACTCGCAATTGGCCGGTTTATATGTTTATTGCGCAATGGTTAAAGGATATCAAAATAATCGTAATATTCCATATCAAGACCCTTGTTTTTCTTGCACAATCATAAATTAAATATCAGGAAACAGAGTCTTGAAGGATATTGGAGTCACATATTTTACATTATTACAGTGGTACGACAACACTTACGCGGAGGAAAATAAACGTGTATGTTAATTTGATTTATAAAAAAAAAACAAGTTTTTCTTCGAACTGCAATGTGTAGGTATTTATATTTTTAGAACAACAACTATGTAGTAAAGTGAACAACGTATCCTTGGAACCGTTTGCAAAAGCGCGCGGCATTCGATCGCATGTCTTGAAGGACTTGAAGTGGAACAATAGATCGTTCAATAGGTACATTTTAGATAAAAATTAGGCCTATTCATTGTAAGAGGCAATTTCTCATTTACTTCGTTATTTTAATTGGAAACATCTGAACTAGGAGATTGTAGTCGAAATATATGCCTACCTAATCCTTCACAAATTGTTGTTAGTAGGTACCTACCTAATCCTATATATTTTACATCTGTATGCGCATGTCATATCAAAATTTGATATACCTAATACACGTTACCCAATAAGATGTGGATAATGATGTTACACACGACCATCTGTGTTATATGGGTCTAGGTGTTAATGCAGATGAGATTTGTGTTTTTGAACGCATCCTTCAGGATAAATCCAAGAGTAGGGCAAAGTTCAAAAAATATATATAATTTGAACAGCCCCCCTAGCCAAGTTGACAATCTACACAATCGTCAACTCTAATAGAAAACGATCAAAATGTATGGGAAAGACATATCTCAACGAAAAAATCATTCGTTCAGATCTGAAAAAAATCAAAATGTATGGGAATGACATATCTATATGTCATTCCCATACATTTTGATTTTTTTCTATTAGCGTGGACGATTGTAGATTGTGTAGATTATCAACTTGGCTAGGGGGGCAGTTTCCTTCATTCTAAAAACTTGACACTGCGTTAAGTAACTATAATTTTCATATTATAAAACTGTACCTAAGTGTCAAAAACTTTATACTCTTATTTGAACCCAATATTTGTTTGTTAACGTAAACTGCAGCACAACAGAAGACTATATTATAATGAGTAGACGATTTTAGTTTTGGTAATAAACGCAAGGAATACCTACATAATAATAATATTTCGTGAAGCGGTTCTTTACGATACTGAACTTCACGCATGGCAATCAGTGGTCAGTCGCTGCATCTTTAGGGTTAGCAACCGTATTTTAATTGTCAATCAAAAGTAATTTTTCTCAAAAAAAATATTTCTTACAACGAGTTTCCAAAATTCTTAACATTGGCATAATTGTCGACATCGGCATTGCTTGCCATAATATTTTTTTTTATTGAATTTAATTGTATCTTATGTAATAGTCTCTATTTACTATGATTTTAGTTTGCAGCTAATATATTCTTAATGTCACTATTGTAACTGTTACGTGTAAAAATTTCGTAAATGATCTGGCACAAAAAATCACATGTCACTTTTTGAAAATTTCACTTTTAAGTTAGCATTTTTATTACGTTTGTTATTTGGCATAATAATAAGAATGATTAGCAAAAAAAGCACCCAAAAGCATACTATGTATACAATTATTACGTAAAAAAGCTTAGTTGGGCTAAATTAAATTCTTATTCTTATTATTTATTGTACACACAGATATACATTTATATTACAGTAGGAAAGTCAATAAAAAAAAAAAACATTGAAAAAAAAGTTTTGTATCGAGTAGCACCATAGAAATCTACATTAAAAAAAGTTTTGTGTCAAGTAGCACAATAGAAATCTACATTAAAAAAGAAGTTTTGTGTCGGGTAGCACCATAGAAATATACATTGTAAAAAGTTTTGTGTCAAGTAGCACCATACAAATCTACATTTAAAAAGAAGTTTTGTGTCAATTAGCACCATAGAAATCTACATTAAAAAATAAGTTTTGTGTCGGGTAGCACCATAGAAATTTACATTGAAAAAAGTTTTGTGTCAAGTAGCACCATATAAATTTACAATAAAAAAGAAGTTTTGTGTCGAGTAGCACCATAGAAATTTACATTTAAAAAAGTTTTGTGTCAAGTAGCACCATAGAAATCTACATTAAAAAAGAAGTTTTGTGTCGAGTAGCTTCATAGAAATCTACATTAAAATAGAAGTTTTGTGTCGAGTAGCACCATAAAAATCTAAATAATATTACCTTACTATTTAGAGTTCTATAAGTAGCACACATTTTATCTGCTAGTAACATAAAAAGGCGACTGATAAACTCACGCTACTAGTAGCTAACTAGTTTGAGGTGTGACAGCAAATCAGTTTAGCTATTTTCACAAAAAATCGTTTCTACTAAATAAAATTTTGCAATTTTTGAAGTAGCTAAACAAGTCAGCTATTTTTTTCAGTGCATGGACAATGAGGTCATGCCCAAATACTTGGTCTTACTTAAAACCTTAAAAGCTACGTCTAGTTAGGTAATACAGTCAAGTGCATAAACAATTACAATTGTTTTGTCGTCTACATGTAATACACTTTGTAGTAGTCGCAGCACTCGCAGCCCTAGTGAAAGTGGTTTGTTGTGGCTCCAAAGAGTTGACACACGTCATCAGCTGATACATATGCTGTTACCGGTTTGCCGCGCAGATCATTTAGCTTTTTACTCACTTTCCGTCTTAACTCGTGCATTCTGTGCTACATGGTCAGCTTAATATGCGAATGTGTGATAATTCGTGTTCTCTGTAAAGTTTATTCTCCTAATAAATCGAATAAAAATGTGTGATCCATAGAAATGAAAGAGATTTGTTTAAATTGATTGTGCATTAAGTATTACTTTATTCCCAGTATCTAGCAAGTAAGTAACTATATTACCTAAACAACGTGTAATAATGCTCATACCGTGGGTAAAAATTAGCTAGTCAGCAGGTTGGTAGCGGGGCTGACTGCCCAGGGTGCGCCGGACGATCAATTAAATATCGTCATTCGTGGAGGCTCTTTTAATGTGTAATTGAAATAACTTAAAACATTGTTCTCATCATTAATGACACATGTACTATGGGACCACCCCAGAAATTGTGACAAAACAATCAGCTGCTCCATCAACTCAGCCTACCGCAATCCACTGCTGGACATAGGCCTCTCACAAGTTGCGCCACAACATTGGGCTCCATACGTTCGCATAAATCGACAAAATGTAGAAAACAGCTGTTATTTTTTTCATGTTTTCTGGATTGGTCCAATTGTTAAAGATGTTCATACTGATGAATACAATGACCCCGTTAAGAGGTTTTTAGTTATTTCATTTATATGTAGAATATTCTTAACATACTTACAACAAATAAATATTGGAAAACAATATTTATTGTGTTGTTTATGATTTAAACTTGACCGTATAAATTTAGTTTATTATGTACCCCTACAGCTATAAAATTCGTGTTTAATTTAACACTGTTTATAAATAAAGTTTAATTATATACACCTTTTACGTTAAACATTTGTGGAGTTTCATGTTAGACACGGTTCTGATAAGTGTTTAATTAAGCTTTAATGGTAAGATAATAAAAAACGTTGTTAAAAAGTAATAAAAACAATCAGTAAACCATAGTTATTAAGAAAGTAGGAATTTAACATACATGTATTTTTTATTTATTTAATTACAAATGCTAATTATTATCAAAGCTAATAAGGACGCCCCTACACTGGCAGTGAGAATTAGTATGGAAGCTTTACGACAAAGTTTTTCAATATCAATGTCGGCAACCTTGAGATTCGGTAGCCTACGTGTGACAACGGTGTAACTATTCACCGCGAACAGTTAGTTTTTGCAAACAACACTACATTCGTATCATGTAGATTTTCACCACACGTTGGCAAAAATATACAAGTTTTTTAATATCCAAATTATAAAATACATAGGTATACATGGAATTAAAAACACACATTTAAATAAATTAAAAGAAGGAACTTCGCTTAATGATTCTAATTGTCTCATAGATTTCTCTTCACCTCGTAAGGAGAAATCTGCGTTCAGATATGCGCTAATAAATCACTCATTACTATCATTTAAACCTTAAATAATTGCTCAAACATCCACTTCCGATGACAACACCTGAGTAATATAGTCAATCACGTCAATAATTACTGTCGAAACAAAGCATGACACCGCCGCCGTCGTAAACACTCGTAATATCGTAGAATAGAAACAATGCTAGCGTGCGTCGAAGACTATAATAACTAACAGTGTCCGACAGCCAGCAATTAACGTTTGAGTTTCACTCATTTTAATTTGTCTAAATGTGCATATGATTTATTTATCGCTATCGCTACTTGGTTATTCAAACCACACATGCTAAGAAATTTATGGCCATCATAACTAATTATGTATCAAGTGATAATTCATAAGCGTATAATTTAAGATAAAATTGCATGATTACACTGCATCAAATTAACCTGTGGTCTGCTGCCTAATTGCGTAACTCACTCGCGATCGCATTCATTCGGATTTCAATGTTCATTGCTCTGTGTGTTTTGACCACGAAGAAAAGAAAGGTTTTGACAATCCGTCATATTGACAACTACGTACCACGCAATGAATATTGCTGTAATTTCAAAATGAAAGCTGATGTCAATGTGAATGCATTATACAATTACCCCACTGGGTTTTGAAAAGAAAGAGGTGAATGTCAATGTCATATAAACTAACACATCTAACACGTGTAAAAATTGTTACCTCGATGGGATTTAACGATCTGGTAACTAACATTTTTGTTTAAAAAATGGTTGAATTAATCTTTTTGTTGATTGCCAAAAATGTTCGCACGCACTGTCTACGTTTATATCTCGGCGGCATAGGTGGAGGCATTTTAACATCAAGTCCGGTTTCACTTACATACGGCCTCGATTACGTTCTTGTCCCTCGCTGCATATCAACCGCAACTATACGAGTATAATCATCAAAACATTGACAAAAATAAAATGTACAACATAACAATACAATTTTCTAATTGTTATCAAATGTTCCGTACATTGCGTAGCGGTGCAAATCGAAGCCAGAGATTATGAGAAGTGAAATTCCATCAAAACCTCTAAAATTTGATGGTGGTTGGTGGTGGTGATTTGAAGTTTCTAAAACCCGTTTATAGAAATACTTGTTTTCATAGTATTCTTTAAATAACTAATTAAATTCACACATAGTTTCGTTCCTATCATAAAAACAAATTGGGATATTTTTTACACAGCATCACAGATTCAGCACCATCTAGTCCCAAACTAAGCAGAGCTTATACTATGGGTACTAGACGATGGATATAATACTTATTTACTTTTTTTTTGTAAATACATAAATATAATACATAAGAAACACCCAGACCAACACAAACACTTATGTTCATAACATAAAAATTTGTGTCCTGTGGGAATCGAACCCACGACCTCGTGATCAGTGGTCCGATACTCGAACCACTAGACCACAGACGTCGTCAAAATAATGATGATGTTGTTTTGCAGAAGCCGCTGCGTCAATAGATTAGATCTAGTAGTTATAATTTATCATATCACATTTTGAGTTTGATACATTACCATTTAAAATAGAACATTAATAATTATAAGCCTAATCTTAAAACTAATCAAAGTTAGACATCCGGCTTCATATTTCAGTATAAAATTATTGTTCCATCAAATTTTAGCTTACAGCCTTCTTTGTTTTATTCGTCCAAGAATAATTTGTTTTAAATATACCTATGAGGCCGCCGCACGAGCCTCTGAAGTTATCCTTGTTGTCAATATTGTTTAACGGCCAAAATTAATATCTAATCTATCCACGATTTGCCCTACTAGAGATAGGAATTTGACATAAGCTCCATACAAAATATGTCAAATTTCTATCTCTAGTAGGGTAAATCGTGGATAGATTGGATATTAATTTTGGCCGTTAGTCTGTAGAGTTCTCATTCTGGACTTTAATATATAAGATAGGTAATCATTTGAATATTATCTGTATATGTGATACATTTAATCAATATAATACGTTGTAATTTGAAATGTTAATTTATGTAGTAAGGGCGGTTTTTCAGACTCGGGTGTTGCCACTGTCATGCGGTCAACTATACATTTCTTATATTTTGTATCGACTGTCCTTTCTTAATTTTTTACCTATGTGTTTTTTTTTTGTTTTAGTTTCTATGTAACTCCACCTATAAGTTGCCTGCTTGTGTTTATCACTGTGTTTTAAATGTTGCGCGTCGTTAACTGTGACAATAAACTATTTTTCTTTCTTTCTTTTCTTTTCTTTATTTGGTCGTATCTGCCCACCAAATGGCTAAAGATTACCTATTAGTAAAACTTGAACAATAATCATAATAACACCGTTACTAACCGTATGATATCTAAAGAAACAACATTAAACAGCAACAACGAGCATTAAACGCAGTACGTTGTATTTACTGAGCAAAAGTAAAAATAACGAAGCGTGATTGACAGAAGACTTTTAAAACTCTAGAAAGAGTATAGATGAAGATCGTGAAAATGGGTTTATCTATATATATAAAAATTAATCCCTATTTTCCTTGGTCACGGCATCACGCGTGAACGGCGGACTGATTTCGCTAATTCTTTTTTTGTTGTGTTTGTTATTGTCAGGAGAAGGATCTTATGAAAGAAAAAAATAAGAAAATTTAGCGGAAAATAAGAAAATTTAAGTATACTTAACCACCATATTAAATTTTCTAATGATTTTCTGATGTAACCTACATGATGATGATGTCTTGCGTTTGACATAACATTGACAGAATGCGCAAAAAAAATAAAAAATGTAAAAAACTGAATATCGTTTAAATATGTATTGTGATGTGATGAATGTTTGTTTTTTTTAAATATCTGTGACTAACATAGTTTTAAGATGAATATTGTTACTAACCAAATTATGGACACTTTTAGTCTGAAATAAATGATTTTATTTATTTATTTTTATTTTATTATTATTATTATTAAAACAAATCCTTCGGTCGGAGTTATATTGATAAAATACATATAAAATAATTAATTTATTATTTATTACAAAGAGGATGTAAAAAAACTGAATTTCTTAGTGCACATCACGGTTAAAAATGCCAGCAATAACTCGCAATGCTGCAAGTCAAAAATATACAAGTCAAACATTTAAAGCACACATAAATGTTGAATATTGCCATTCCGTAAAATCAATCCTACTAATATTATAAATGTAAAAGTTTCTGAGGATGTATGGATGTATGAACGTGTGGATGTTTGTTACTCTTTCACGCAAAAAATACTATATGGATTTTAATGAAATTTGGCATACACATAAAACTTAACCTGGATTAACATATAGGCTACTTTTTATCTTATCTTATCTTAACTATTACAAAATTATATAAAATTGTTTGTTCGAGCATCACGCTAACACTACTGGACCGATTTTGATGAAACTTTTTCTGTTTGAAAGCTGATGATTAGACTTAAAAACTGGCATGGGTTTTAAGAAAGAAAGAAAAAAGAAAAAAAGATATTCGTGGGGTGCGTCCTCCCTCACCCGACAGATACGAAGCTTCTACGCATTTGCATGAGCGGATAGTAATGTACGATGGATGGATAGATGGATGAATGAAAGTGGAGTGGAGGTGGAGGTGGAGTGGAGTGGTGTTGTAATAGTTACAGGAAAACACCTAATTATTAACAGGATCCATCACGTGGGTTAACAGAATTTAAAGCGAGTGAAGCCGCGGGTAAAAGCTAGTAAATGATGAAAACATGACAACTTTTTGTCAAATGTCATTATTAATTAAATTTGTATATAAATAGGCAAAGAAAAAAACGGTTCAGTACTATTTTCTCATCTATTTGTCAAGCGTTTTTTTGTTTATTAGCTAATGACGAGCTAGTGTCATCAATAAAAAAAAAGAAAATAGTAATTTTTTCGGCATTGTTCAATCATAAAAATTTAATGAATTGCGGTCGAATTTCGACCATTGGGCGACCTCTCGTTCTAATAATTACACCTTACACTCACTCTTAAACCACTCTAAGCCGACGAGCATGCATTAGGAGGGTTAATTCACGTAGATGAATCCTTAGTCTCTGCCTACCCCAATGGGAAGCAGGCATGATTATATACAACGTGTTGATCTGTATTCGTACCATATTTAGGGAGTTGACTATACCACTGACACTGAACATGAATCAATAAAAAAATATGTACAAAAATTTTTTTTTTTTGTTTATATACTTACCTATTTGCAAACAAACAAATTCCCTCCGCGTGTCGCGTGCGACACAAAAACGATGGGTGCGAAACCACCAAAACAATTTGCAGGTATTTCCACCCTTTGACAATGCCGCAGATGACTTGTTTTCAGAGTCGTTCGGGATTTATTCTTAAACCCTCGTTATGTTTCTAAGTGAAAATGTGGGTATTAAATAATCGTAGAATTTTTCAAGTATTTTTAGATGACTAAGCACATTATTTATCATTTGCTCTAGAAATATGGCACGGTTACAGATCAACAACTTGTATAATATATGTGACAAAATCCCCTCTGTGCCAATACTTAAAGTATTCATAAAGCTAGTCACGTTAACAAAACCTTAGGCAAAGTCTACTTTTGCTCTAGTTAGCTTGAAAGTTACCTAGTCCTCAATTACTTATTCATACTTACATAACATCAATTACTTAGGTATCTTAATCGATACAAGGCTATTGTGTATCTATGTGAATATTACTTTTAAATACTTAGGTAGGTATTCATCTTGTTTGACTTCAAAATCATTTATTTCAGGATAGGTTTTGGAGCCGTTTTTGTTTTGATATCGATTATTTTACATATTAGTGTTATTGACTGCTGAGCGTGGGGTCCTGGGTTCGATTCCCGGGTTGGGCAAAGTGTTATTGGGTTTTTTCATTAGGAAATTCTCAGTAGCAGCCCGGAGTATGGATTTGTGCCCGGTTAATGGCAATAGGCTCGCCCCCTGGCGAAATGTGGGTGTACTATACAACTCTGCCTACCCCTTCGGGGAAATACAGGCGTGATGTTATGTTATGTTAGTTTTATTGAAATCTAGTCTTTTTGTCCATAAATTGTTGCTACCTATAAATAAATCTAAATTGCCTATAGTAACTATGAAAAGTTTCGCACAGAAAACTATAAATAGAAACTTACCTATTTATTTATAAATACATACATACAAAGGGAAGGGGGAAGTCGGGTAAAACGAACTTTGGCTAATTCGTTCAAAAAGCAGAATTAGGATTTGTTAGGATTTACGAGGAGATAGATAGATAGATAGAATATACTTTATTGTACACCATGAAAATAGTAGTAAACAAATAATAATAGTAGTAAGGAGATTGTTTCAGCGGAGGTTGCAATAAGTACCTCCTTTAAGATAGCTATTTCGAACATATAAATGCCAGCCACACCTTTACCAGGTCCAGCTCGACTCCTAAGGACTGCGTTTTAGTCATTGTCATTGTTTTGCAACTTTATGATTGTAGAGTCGTTATAATCTACTGGTCGATCAAATCTCATTTACATGAAGATTTGTAATCTTGTTTGAAACAATTTACGCATTAGGTAATTAAAGGCTGAAACTGTGAACAATAACCTACCTTATGTACGTACCAACTGTTTTTTGCACTAATGACGAACTAATTAATGTGTTAGGTAAGGCATTGAATAATAGAGCTGTCAAAATACTAAATTACTAAGTCCAAATCAGGCTCCGTTAACTATGTCAATAGTCGCATATGTGTTCACAAATTGGCGTATTAATGGTGCTTTACAAGTAGGTTTTTATGGGTGCACTTATAGAGAATAAGGAATCGCGTTGGTTGACCATACGAAAATTGCGGTCAATGCTGCCAACTGCTGCGACTTTTAACCGAAAATGGCTCACTACTATCATAATTCATAATCTAATAATGTTTTACTTAATCATAAATGTATAAACAGAAAGGAAATATGCATCATAATAGTTTTAGCAATATCATGAACTAAATTAAACTATTTAGCGCGTCACGGTATTCTTACAAGGTAAAACAATACATTCACTTAATATAATTTCATTTGATATCTGATCATTAATCACAAGTGCAGGTACACTTATATTAGGACTTAGACATGTCCTTCCTCTTCCTAATAAAATTACCTACACAGTAAAGGCAATTTACTTTTTATTTTATTCGTTTCATACCTGAAGGCCAATTCTTGTAGTTAAAAAGTGTTCAAAATATAGTTCCAATCTAATCTCAATGTATTTTCTTTCGATATTTCAATTAATAAGTAAATAAATAATAAATAAATATTTGGGACATTTTTACATAGCACCATCTAGTCCCAAACCAAGCAGAGCTTGTACTATGGGTACTAGACAATGGATATAATACTTACCGGGTGAAACGGGTTGAATAGTAATGCAATATGAGACTTTCCATCTTCATGTCTCAGTTTGGCGAACCGACTTGCGGTACCATTTAGGCAGCAGCCTAGCAGTGGCGTGCATTGCATATAGGCAATTAGGCAGCACCCAGTGCCTTCTCATTCAAATTCAATAGTGGTGTATGTTATTATATTTTTTTTACAGTACGATGATTATTTATCTTTTAATAGACCTATTAATGCTAAATTAATCTTCCTACATAAAAAAAACAATAACTTACACCACAATTTAATTCAAATGAAGTAGGCCACTGCACGCCACTGCAGCCTAGGTGGTATTGAAGTTATCATGGGCAAAGGCCTAAAATCAGGTGGGCCTTTAGCTCGTTTCGCCATCCTATACTATAAAAAAATAAAAATAATGAGTGAATAGGAACAAAAGTGGGCAAGGATTTTAACATTGAAATAATATACTTAGTTTGTTGCCACAAATACTTTAGAATGTTAACCAAATTATGGCAGAACATTTTTGAAGTATTTGTGGGCAATAAACTATCTTATTTCAATGATAAAATCCTTGCCCACTTTTGTGTCTATTTAAACCTGTAATCCTATTCACCCCGTTTTACCCGGTACACCCAGACCAACAAAAACACTTATGTCCATCACATAAATATTTATGTAGTGTGGAAATCGAACCCACGACCTCGTGATCAGCAGTCCGACAGTCGAACCACTAGACCACAGACGTTGAGACAGAGATATAAAAGACCATAAATTATCTCAATGTTATAAATGGCAATCTCATGACAGTGGTCCTATTTGAGGTTTATTTGTGACAGAGATTAGATAGGAACTTCAATTTGAACATTTTAAATTAAAAGAATTGACCTTCTGATCATTAATCAACATGTAGTGCATATACTACTTATGTTAGGACTTCAGACATGTCCTTCCTCTGCCTAATTACATAGGAAAGGCAATCTCTTTTTTATTTTGTTGGCCGTAGACTTTTTTTTTAGGTAGTCAAAAAGCACTTCCTAAGCAACCGGTGAACGCACTACAGCCTTGGTGATATACTTGAATAAATCCGGCACGTGTATGGCACATTGCGCAGTGTTCTAAATTACAGTACGCACAATTATTTACTATTCAACATTCAACTGTTACAGCGACTAGCACACAACGTCCTGTGAATGTCGTAAAACTACTAGAATCCATTATTCGTTCATCAGAAGGACAGGCAACAGCATTCACTTATGGTCCTATTTATTGACATTATAGTGACACTCGCACATCCTCATCTTCGTTCATTATTATATTATTAGTATATGCTCGTGGCTTCGCCTGCGTATAATTCGGTTTGTCACATAAAGGCGTTATCGCGCATCCCTGGGGAACTATGGGCTTACGTTTGACCGCTACCTCACCTGACTCACTTATCTTTCTAATGTAAAAGTAGCCAATATTATGAGAAAAATGTCATCAAAATCCGTTCAACCTTTTCAGTGTGATTGAAGGACAAACAAACAAACATTCATACTTTCGCATAACCTAGTTTTCCATATCGCTATACTGTGCTCAGTAATCCATATGTCACGCGTGTTGCTTAAGGCAAGGATTCCAAGGATTTTACTATTTTTTTTCTTTTTTTTTTTTTGAATGAGTATGGTTCACAAAATTTATTTGCTAATGTTGCTTACAAATACAAATACAAATACAAAAGGTTTATTTCATCAACACAATATAGGTAACATTAGTTGGTGATTGGAGCCTCCTTTTAAGCAAATAATGTCTGTATTAGGAGACTCCGCTCTTCAATAGATAGCTTAAATAACTTATTAAAATATAATTTTCATTTATTTATTTATTTATCTTTATACATATTAATTATTATGATATTGTATATGTGTGGGGGTGTGTTCAAGTGAGGAATGCATGTGTGTGTGGTGGATGGAGTGTGTGTGGTGGATGGGGTGTGTGTGGGTGTGTGAGAGTGTATGTTGAGGGTTTTTAGTGAGTTATGTCATCTATTGTAGGAGTGCCTCAGTTTCTGCATAAGTAAGTGGTTTCATCCATTCTGCTAGCATTTTTTTACATTCATGTAGTTTATTAGTGTATATATATTATATGTGTTTGTTTACCCTATTATATAAATGAGCTGAGCGTGTATTATATTGTAAAGCGGCGAATTTAGTTTTAGTTTGCGGGATTTGTGCAATCATGTCTTTCCGTCTTTTTGATATTATGGTTGCATCATAAGGAAGTGTCTTGTGTTTTTTTAGGACCGTATATGTTATGTACAACTTTCTTACAGAAAGCAAACCACTTATCTGATAGAGACTTTCAGTACGGTATCTTATCTTACATTGTTTCATTGATCATATCATGAAGTACGAAACAATAGCTTTCTTTCGAACTATTAATTAGTATAGGCCGTAACTGGCATGCTGGCCTGGCGGCATGCTGGCGTAGCTGGCACAGTTGGTAAAAGCCCGTGAAATGAGGTGGCATGCAGTGTTCCGTGTGTGCCACCGAGGAGAGTGCGGCCGTCGTTAGGCCGCACGGGGAGATGGGGCTTGCCTGCTTGTGGCGGGCCGGGACCTGGTATCGGCCAAAATTAATATCCAATCTATCCACGATTTGCCCTACTAGAGATAGAAATTTCACATAAGCTGCAAACATTTTATGTCAAATTTGTATCTTTAGTAGGGTAAAACGTGGATTGATTGGATATTAATTTTGCCCGTATAGCTACTAAGTTATATATCTTAAGTAAGCCATAATAAACAAGTAAACTTCTATAGAACATAAAATACAAACATATTGTTCAAAGAAGATGTCAACACTGTATTATTTATTTTATTATTTAACGCAATTTTACGCATGCGAAAGCGAAATCTAAAGATTTAAATTGTGTTTTATTTCCTTAAAACACAAATCCACTCACTGGTTGACATTTGGAGTGGCTTGCTGACATGAAAATTGCACTTAATTTGATTGAATGCATTATTCTTTACTTGATAACATAATACGAGGACAATAGACAACGAAACAACGAGATGAAGACAGTGATTTAGGTGAAATTAAATATTTATTTTTTTGTGTTGAGCTTAACGTAACTTTGCCAGTGTTACTGGCTGCTTGTATCAGCCTACTGCGGGACCAATAACTATTTATGATTTTCAGACCTTTTGGTCTAGAGAAAACATGTAGTGTATTTAGTATTAGCTGTACCCGCGGCTTTGCTCGCTGGGAAAAGTTTTTTACTCTTATTATAATAAAACAAGTATAACTGTATTAGATAGCGTATATTATTTAAATTGGTTTTCCTGACGTTTTGAAAGCTTTACAGCGTTCGTGGTCGCAGGTAGACTAAGACGACAAGCGTCTTTATATATATTTCTAAAAAAAAAACTACCGTAATCATTTCGATGCACGCAGTAACTCACAATTTCGTCACAATTTTTACTCTTAATTTAGTCAAAGTAAATATGAAAAGTGTGCTTTATTTCGTAGAAAATTTTGTATTTGCTGTATTGAGTACCTACGCTATATAGTTTCTGTAACTTGTCTCCTATTTGGCGTTATTAATTCCGGCGTTAATAGGACTTAATAGTCCTCGATAGGCGCCTAGGTAAATGTAGGGTTAGTATGCCGACAGTAAGGAGTCACGAAACCGGTTCACTGTCATATTATACTGCGGTGTCCGCCCCATATCATAATTTACTTATCGCCCGTATTTCATGCCTCTCAACGACACCTTGTCAAGAATATAAGTTGGCAAAGTAGTTCAAATTCGAACTCGCTAAAATCTATTTGACGCGTGCAAAGCCGTAATTACTGCAAGTAATTATTTAATTTTATTGTCTTGTTGACTGTCACTCTACATGCTCTAGAATTTTGACTTATCTATGTGATCAACAAGACTGATTGATTACTATACTATTAATACTTGAAAAAATTGAGTGCCAGTTTTTGGAGCAGTGATAGTTGATGAACTAGTTGTAACTCATAGTTACGGTATTGCTATGTAATGTAATTAATTACACAAAATTATCGCATTCCAGTTATGCCTCTGATTATTGATGCCTATGTGCAATCGAGGACCCTTCTTACATTACTCTCCTCTCTCTGTCTCTATCAGAAGTGGGAGCTTACATAATAAAGATCTTGGATTATTTCGCATTGAAATGGCAAACTTATAGTCGACTGTAATTTTATCCATATGACCACATTTACAATGATTTCGCACAAATAGTCCCTCGTATTTATTATACAGTTAACTCAGTTAAAGAAATTTTTTACATACGTTTTTCTCTCGTCTGCCAAATTTCCATAAAGGACTCTATTTCAAATAAATGTTATTGAATAAATTGTGACTGTAATCATGTATTTTAAAATTAAACAACATAATCCATAATATCCAAATGATTGTGTTTAGTTTAATTAATGTTATTTCGACAAAATTGTTTTGCCAACTTACTAAATAGCATGCAACTTTTTAGCATAATGACGTAATAACGATAAAACTTGTGATAAAACTGGACGCCTTCGACCAAAATAATTACGACTTGTCATTAATATTCTCTTTTTTAAATCAACCAGTATTATTGTTATCTATTATTATTTATGTTAAATTTTTGTTACTAATAAGTAACAAAAATTTAACTATTATAGTCCTTATCATTTATAAAAATTAAGTTATATTTAAATTTTCTCTATTTGAAGTAGTAATAAACTGGTAATACTTCCCTACATCACAGATAATACCTACATGCTTACAGCGTAGAAGATAAAGGAATGTTTTTCACATTATTATTTTATTGAATGGATTTTTCTAAATTAAAGTAAACTTTTTGGTACAGGCAATTCATATTTCAGTAACAAGCCACTTCGGCACGAAAAAATTACTAAATGCCATTAAGTTTTCTTTTTAAATTTATTTTTCATGAAATGGCCTCCAAACGTAATTTTCTATAAAATCTGCTAATATTTTTTATTATGTAATTGCGAACTTTTTGGTCAGTTGTGATTTTAACCTATAGCATAGAAAAAGTATGCTTTTAGTACTTTTAGCACTTTTTAAGACCCATAGAGCAAATAACTGAATAGGTACACAAAATATGAAAAAAAAGTTAATTTGGGTTCATATTCCTACAGAATAATGAAAAAAATATGAATTTATTCTATTAATCTGTAGGTATATATTAATGGAATAAATAATTCGAAATAATAAAAAGAATAAAAAGTTACCTCATTACTCTAATATATAAATCAGCTTAGAGTTCAACTTTGATTTTAAAATATTGAATTAAACCTACGATAAATAGTAGATTATACAACAAGTGAAAAAAAAGAGAATTTAATTCGAGGGATACAAGGCCCGAGATGAATTTTTTTTTCGCGAGTTGTGTACTCTACTTTTTACCATTGACTGCGAGAAAATAAATAGTGGTATATAGCATGACCGGGTGAATGAGAGACATATCCAAGAATATGGTAGAATGTGCGTACACATAAAGAAAAAAAGATGAAATATTCTACGACAAATCACGCGTAGGTATAGTAGTCAAAATGCTTGCGCAAGTTAGTTTGCTGTCTAGTAAAAAAGACAAAGAGGGTGAAAATAGCCACCGATGGACACTGCCGTGCTAGGTGCATCACCTCACTGCATGAAACTTTGATTTGTAAGCGCGGAGTAGAGTCCACAGTAATTTATGAAATCGATTATTAAAATATTTCAAAAATTAAGGTACAATTTTTTATACATAGGTATTTGGAACGAGGATCAAGTACTAAACATCCTCCTTCAATAAGTCTCTCGTTCAACCAGCCAACCTTTAGTATTTATATTTTCTTAATTTAAATTTGATAGGTCCATTCAGCCAGCCAGTATGTACGTTCAGCACGTTTTATTCATTTCTTGTACATAATTCGTGCTTGTTCCAAATTTAAAATGTTTTTACTCTCTTGTGAGTAAAAGAGAGTTTTATTCACTGTTATCGATGAATAAAATGCCCTTTTTCGAGTGGCAATGGTAAAAATACTTTTTTTATAAATTAAGCGTTTACTAAAAACAGATAGGTACGTGTCGTGGTATCAAAATACATATTATTATAATATTATTGATAAACCTGAAAAACCTAATAAATCCTATCAATTTAATACAGTATATTTTAATAAGACTATCGTCTCTAGTATCAAGTGGCTTTATGGTTACCAACACAGTCATTGTGAGGTAGGTATGTACAACTGAGTTATTTCCACGACTTGTAGCTTAATTTACTTAAAGCTTCGTAGGTATTGAAAATAAATTGTAAGTAAAGCGAGCTTTTAAGCACAAAGATGTTATGATAAAAGCTATACCTCTATAATGTCCTCTCAGCCGAATTTTGGTTCTACTGCCATTAACTCAGGCACAAATCCAGACACCGGGCAGCTACTGAGAATTTTGCTGGTGAAAAAACCGCCGAATACCTACTTAAATAACATACTTATTCAGCCCATTACTGTTCCACTGCTGCGCACGGGCCTCTGCTCAGAATGAGAAGGGTAAGGCCTAAGTCCACCACGCTGGCCTACTGCGGGTTGCCGGATTTCACAGACCATCGAGAACTGTATGGAGCACTCAAGTGTGTAGGTTTCCTCACGATGTTTCTTTCACCTTTAAAGGAAGTGATAATCAAATTCTGATCCGCACATGAATTCAAAAATTCCGAGGTGTGGGCTGGATTCGAACCCAGACCCTCTTGCATGGAAGGCAAACGTTCAGCCACTAGTCTATCACTGATTTTAGTAGTTACTTACGTCATAATAATCATCTTGGCTACGGAAGCGTCCTTGAACTAAAAGTAAAAGTCGGTCACCTGCCACGCTAGTTCATTACCATGTATGCAAGTTTCAGGATTCCGTACCCAAAGGGTGCCAAACGGGACCCTATTACTCTCACTACGCTGTCCGTCCGTTCGTCTGTCTGTCACAGGGCTGTATCTTTTGAAAGGTAATAGGTAGTCGGTTGAAATTTTATCAGAATATGTGTTGTTATGACCCCTAACACGACAAATACTAAAAATAAAAAAAGTCTAAAACCAAAGGGTACCATACAAGAAACCTCGAAAAACATGCACTTTTTTCAACGTTTTTGTTCCTGCTCTCTCTTCAAAACGGTAATACATACCAGCGTCAAATTTGGTCTAATTATAGTTAATACTATGTAGTTTAGCAACAAATACAATAGGGCAAACATAGACATATGTGGTGGTACTTGCGTAAGAAAGAGATGCAAGAATTCATATTTCGCGCACGGTGCGTTGAGGTCTATTGATGAACTCTCGTAAATTAAATCACTTTCTATGTGGTATCAGGTCAATGGACGGTACGGAACCCTTACTGCGTGAGTATGACTCGCACTTGGCCGGTTTTTTAAGCACACCTAGTTAAGTAAAACTCATCCAAATACATAAATATGCAAAATTACAATAATTACACATCAGTGTAACTATGTATTTACCTACATTGTTAGAGCAATCTTCTCATGGTTTTAGGAAAATTATAACGCATAACCAGTGTGTTCGTTTAGTTAATATGTAGTAATATGTATGTGTATGTATGTGTATTTATGTAATATGTAGTGTATGTTGTATTATGTAGGATATAAACATTAGAAAAAAAAAATTGCGGGCAACAAGTCTCTGATCAGCTCGGTGGCAAAAAAATTAAGGCAATACTATTTCCAATGTCAATGTCATTACGCTACGTAACGTTACAGTAACTATCTCATTGTTTTGTCTTATTGTGTATTGACCGTTGATATTACGATACTAAACGTCGTAGAAAAACCTAGGCATTATTTTTTTGTTTAATTCGATAGATTGCTTTAATAATTCTAGCCCGGAAATCGATAGGTAGCCATTCAAAAAAAAACATTGATACCTAATTTGCTGTAAGTTACACCTAGCGCGCACACGTTCAATTAAAAGTGATTTAATTGTAATTACACTGTAGTATTCTCGAATCCTTATAACTAAAATTTAAATAAATAAATTAAACTAATTGTATTTTTTGTTGTTGTTGCAGACAGTCGCAATGAAGAGGCACATCCTAGTGCTGTTGGCTTGCATAGCCGCAGCAAGTGCTACGCTGGAAATAGTGAACCAATGGAGTTTGATGCAGTTCGACTTTCCCCCGGATCCAGTGCTCCTAGAAAAATTCCAACCAGAAAACACCGTCCCGACTGGGCTTGAGATAGGTTGGGATAGACTGTACCTGGGCATTCCTCGGTTGAGGGCGGGAGTACCAGCGACTTTAGCATGGATACCTCGGAGTTTGCCGCCAGGCGTCAGTCCTGTTCTTCAGGTAAGATGACTAACAACTTTCTTTTATTGCATTATAAAATAATTATTACGCATGCAAGTTCCTGCGTTTGTGACGTTGGCTATGATTTATTTATTGAAATGTAATTGACTTTGCGCATTCAATTCAACTTAAGTCAATTTATAATGTTCAAAATGTATAGTAACAAAATTGAGGTACCTCGGCCTCGGCAGCTACAATGGTATTCGTGACATATCGCGCCGTTACCGATGTCGCCTCGATAGTTGAAAGACTAGTTAACATAGATTTTACAATTAAGTATCAACAGACTAAACAGTTACGTAAAAGTAGAACATTTGTCAAGGGACTCTACATAACATTCTCTTGTGTGTTATAGAACCAGTGTCATCAATCAATATTACGTCATGATACATGCTCTCTTTATCTACACAAGTCGAGCCTTATCAAATACAAAATCGATTACTTATGTCTATATTAGATTAATCATTATAAGTATAACCCATTGGTCATTCTCATTACAAGTTAACTTAAGTATTACATCCTGATCTTTTCTATAAGAATTGAATTGAAATTGATTAAATCAAGAAGTAAGAGAGGATTTAGGACTTTTAAATAAAAAGAAATCCTCTGGATATAAATCAGTAGAGCCCACAGGAGCTTCGAATTTTAAAATCATAAGTATCTAGGAACGTTAAGATATGCATACAATTATGTATTTGGGTTGTCTGTATACTTAGTTACTAGATCATTGTTGCTAAGATATTTCAACATCAATTTTCTGAGACTTAATCGTTGTGTACCTTTGTGCTAAGTATCTTAGCATTTATAAAACAAGTCGTGCTTTGTGCGCAAAATGCTGGTTATTTACGTCCATTAAAGTTATTTCATTAGTGTTATGCTTATGCATTTATGCTTTTGTTGTCACTATTGTAAAGATGTTTGATGCAATAGTCATTGTGAATAGCTATACATTTTTGGCAAAGTTTTGACAATAATTGAATTTCCTATCGATAGCTTTGCTTGGAGGTCGTTATTTCGTTGCTCTCAAAGTTTGATAAGGTCATTCAAGACATTCATACAGAGTTATAAAAAGTAACTGAACATTCCATTTAATTGAACACGATTTTAGTGTAAAAATACGAACAAATGTTCGAATAACTTAACAATCATATTCTTAAATACATTTTTAGGAAATATAGAGTATTTAAGTGTCCAAGTATGTAATTACTATATCTCAACTGTAATTATCACTTAATTACTCCTATTAATAATAATGTCGAGTACAAATTTGGCTTATCTAGTTACGTGTAGCATATAAGTCAAGCGTTCATGAGCGCAGGAGAACTTATAGCATTAATTTTTGAATGTCAAGCACTCATAATTAAATATGACAAGTATAATTTAACAGCTAATAGTAACTTTTTCCGGAATCTATGTTGAACAATATAAAAACCTCATGCAATTGTGTGTTTCAAATATTTATATTCTGCAGAAACCAGTTGCAGTATTTGGATTTAAACTTTGTTTCGCAATTACTTCACAGAGCTTGTGTCGCCTTCGAAAGCTGTATCTGTGTAAATATGTTCAATAGGCCCTAGGTACTAGCTGCCCTAGTTACTAGAATAATCTAAAAGTTAGTTTAGGAATTTTGTGGTCTGTGAGGGAGTCTTTTATACAACATGTAACAAAAACTCTGTTGTTCCTGTGAGGTACGTTATCAGAATCGATATTCATACGTAGGGCACAAGTCATTTGGAAAAAACTCTTCAATAAAAATTATAAAATTAAATATTAAATCATTATTAAAAGTGATTATATCACTTTCAATTTACAATTAATAATGATTTAATATTTAATTTGATTATTTTTACTGAAGAGTTTTTCCAAATGAGTTGTGTCCTTAAGTATGAATATCAATTCTGATAACATACCTCACAGGAACAAAGGGTTTTTGTTACATGCTGTATCTATTAGAATTTTCGTCCGCGTTCAATTAAAGACATCCAGTATTCCTGGATGATTTAAGATCGGTGTCCAAACGAACCAATGCATAACTTTCTCTCTAAGATGGTGAAAAGATATTACAGGAAAAAAATATTACCCTTCCATTTCATCAAAATAACTCTTTCTGCTTGTTATAGTGTGACCGCTGGGCACAGTAATTCAATTCAGTTAGAAGTATAGAGCACAAAAGTGTATTATCGCAAATATCAGTGTGTAAATCGGTAAATCAATACTGCATTTGTGATCTTTCAACGTTAATAGGAAAAACGATCGTAATCTATCTATACTATAATAAAACTGTAAAGGTCGAAAAGTGTACATTGAGTTTTTTTTCGCGAAAACCGGCTAGGGGGACTAGAAATAAGCTATAGAAAACGAATCAATCGTTTAAAAAATTTATGTCTGTCTGTCTGTCTGTCTGTCTGTCTGTTTGTTACCTCATCACGTGAAAACGGCTGAACGGATCGTAATGAAACTTAGCATTTGTATTGGTATTAGTCTAACTTAAAATATAGGGTATGTTTTATCTGAATCGGTTGAGTAGATCCAGCGATACAGCTTGACCCCTCTATTGTATTAAGTTGCATACAAAGTAGAGGTCATGATTGTTGGTTGGATGCAGGTTGCAGGTTCCTAAAAATACAACTGGATTCTATTAGTATTATAGAAAATATAGAATAACATAACATAGCCCATCACTGTCCCGCTGCTGGGCATGGCCCTCTTCTTGGAATGAGAAGAGTTAAGGAACTGGATATTGTTAGTGTAATAGATTATCATAACATAATCAGCTCATTACCTACTGCCCCAATGCTGGGCACGGACCTCTTCTCGGAACGAGAAGAGTTAAGAAACTAGAAAATATAGAATAACATAACGTAGTCAACCCATTACTGTCCCACTACTGGGTATGGCCCTCTTCTCAAAATGAGAAGAGTTAATGAACTGGATATTATTAGTATTCTAGAATAACATAACTTTACCAGCCCATTACAGTCCCACTGCTGGACACGGGCCTCTTCTCAGCATAAGAAGAGATGTGGTTAGTGTTATAGAATAAGATAATCAGCCCAATTACTTCCCACTGCTGCGCACGAGCATCTTCTCAGAATGAGGGAGTTTAGGGCTAATTCCATGAAATTCCATCACCTTAGCCGGTTGGTTGTAAAAACAAAATATAGTATGGTCGGTAAATAGTGTAATCGTCTGTGTAGGCGCTTATATGTATATATTTGAAGATATTGTGTTCATAATTATGACACGATGTTATTTTCCGACATCCACGCGGACGGAGTCGCGGGCACAGCTAGTGTTTACATAAAGTTCGTTTCGAAATCTGGATTGATTTTTGTGCAAATTTTGCCGAAAGGTGCTCTGCTAATACAAAAGTTTAAAGGTGTTCTTGTTCAAGTCTAACAAATATCTTTATTGTTAGGTAATGTGAGAATATTTTTACGATATTGGTCAGTAATTGCCACTATTTTGTCTGTCCATCCATCTGACCTCAAAATGTCAGATCAATTGTGCCGCCGGTGTTGCGCAAAACAGGATACCTAAATAAACTAGATTGAATTAATTAACTCTTTTCTTGTCGGCTTAGCTGTTATTTATTATGTTTATATTAGGAGCTGAAACTTTAAAAAGATTAATGTTTGTATAAAATTGCCGGTTTGATATATTATAATATTATTATATGACTTGTTTGGTATGCTAATAGCTATAATTATATCACTTTGTTAAGTTTTAATACTCTACACGTTCAGTTTTAGAAATAGCAAAGTTCCGACAACTTGCATAATGTTTCTTTTAGTATTAAAATAAATAGATCTTATCTACATAATTTCCGACGATAAAGTTCATTGTCCATAAAGCATATCCCATTTAGATGTAAATAATAGTATATATTGATAATAATTTCTCTCGTCATTATTTGCTTACAACAGTGCTGCCCCCCTAGCCAAGTTGACAATTTACAATCGCCAACGCTATGGAAAACTATCAAAATCACAGATCTATTACCTAATCAAAATGTATGGGAATGACATATCTCAACGAATGACTTTTTCGTTGAGATATGTTATTCCCATACATATTGATGCTGCTCTGTCTGTTCTGTCAATCAAAATCACATACAATCTTCATTAATATGCTGTTGTTTTTTTGCCTGTTGAAGCCGTGTCTCGTACTTATGTTTGTTGTAAAAAACTTAAATTATATCACAGAAACAACAACAGGTAAGCCGATGAGAAAAAGTGTATTTGGTTTTCCGGGAAAGACCTGTACTTACCATTTCTTGAGTTGACCAAACAGGTTGTATCTACTTAGTTGGCAGGCCGTATCCATTTGTGAACTACCGAAGCGTATAAGCCAAACATGTGGTTAGATATCGAGTGATTTTTATAAACGTTCGTGTCGGAATTAGATAACGCAGCCTATGTTATAGGTATTACAAATACGCGCGTTACGCGTAAGACACGCGAAAGCGTGAAGGGCAAGCGAACAGTTTGCGTTGCTGGCCTTGTCGAGCTGTGGCCTGTGACACTAGATGTGCGATACTCACGTAGACCAGCAAACTTAATTGAATATTAGGCACATTTATTCAAATTCAAATTTCAAATAAACCTAATTACAGGCACTTTTGAAATGTTAGGCTCTAGATGCTCGGTTCCAAATTGTATTATTTTAATTATTTAGAAGTACAGAATGCCCGGATAAGTAATAAGAACGGACGTTCTTCAATTCCTAGCCATTTAAGAAACCTTTCACATTTAGCAGCCGTCTCGCTCTAATTTTAAGCCTTTTTTAAAGATTTCTAGAGATTTTGGGCAAAATAAAAAAATATTTTCTGTATACACACATCAGAGTGTCATCACAAATATTTAACTAAAGATTTTATTTCCATATAATTGATTTTTATAAAAAGAAAAACATTTTTTTTTTCTCTCCCCCTAAGCAACAAATCAAGACGAAAATATGTTTCAAATATTCGTAATGTTACCCTGAAAGATGTTTATAGAATACATTTTTTAATTGCGTCTAATATCTTTTGAAATCTTTAAAAAGTGCTAAATTAGAGCGAGACAGCTGTGAAACATGAAAGGCCTCTTAGAGTCATCTCTTATTATATTTTATTCAGTTTCAGTTTCCACCGTTTTACTAATCAGTCATTCACTCACGCAACATCACAACTTCTGGTATCATTTCAAATATAAGTTCCTACGAGATAGTACGATTTAATGTAAAATACTTTAAGAAAGCTCGATATGTGCGTCCATTGTCTAGAATTTAGATCCAAGAGAGAGTGTGTCTGGAATAACATTAGGCTTACATAAAAGATGTGGCTATCGCTATTAAACTTAAGCACAAACGCAGCTTTCCAACGCGACACTACGTAGAGTAGTTACGTAATCTGAAACCGATATAATTGAATATTGTATATGCATATACATAATTATGTTGTTTTAAAGCAGAATATTTCCTATATGTTGTCTATTTTGAATAATGGAACATATCTACCTGAAAAATTTACTAAAAAGTTTGCAAGAAAACCATATTTATATATTTCGATACAATAAAAAAATATCATTGAATCCATTCCTGTCCGTTGTTATTTATATGAATGTTAATGCCTATTGCTATGTCAACAACATTATTCATCCTTTGTTCACTTACTGATTTGTATGCCGCCATCGGAAAAATGCTTGTCAATAAATAAAATATTTTCCCATTTAGCGATACTTTTATGGGAATCAAATCAATGGGTGACTCGGTAAATGAATACCAATGATTGTTGATAAACACAGTATTTATAAATCGTTTCAGTTCTTATTAATTTAAAACATTATTCCGGAAGATTTTTTGCTGTTAAATTGTACTCGACGCTGTAATTGGCGTTACAAATGCTTAGCTAATACTTCAACGATTTTTGCGTTCTCAATTGCAACTAATTATTATCACGATACGCATTTTGTTATAGCCTTAAAATAAATCTATTTCTATGTGTATGATATTAAATGTGATTCTGATCTGAAATTGATACAGCAATATAATATTATTAATTTATTAATATTCGTAGATATCAAATAAATATAAAGTGAAAAAAAACGATAAGATATCACTTAAAGCATTTTTAGAAAAAGTTAATTTGCAAGTTTAAGTGCAGTTGAAACCGATAATAATGTTAATAGACGCAATAAGGCACGCTGCAGCGTCTGTTGCTACGTGTTTCCAAGAATTATATAAAGTTAAGTATATCAAATTAGTTGGCAAAACTTCACAGACATGATGGGTATAAAAACAAGAGAAAATATGATTTTCTAAACTCATCATTCAAGTCAGCTGATCACGGGATCAACAGTCACGTGAGTCACGGGAATTAAATATCAGATACCACAACACTACAATTGTTTTTTCTCCCACTTGCTCGGAAATTGGTTCATTATTTAAAATGAAGTCGGTTAAAAAATAATACATCAATCGGCTCTTTTCGGTACGCAACGAAATAACACGCCAGTAATATCCAACACGACAATAATATAAATTGCTGGACAGTTTTTATTTTTTTACTTATGCTAGTGATTTTTTCAAGTACACACTTACATAAATTAAGGTGTTTTAGGTACAAAATATTTATCATTTGTTTTTATTTTTTTATAGTATAGGATGGCGAAACGAGCTAAAGGCCCACCTGATGTTAAGCGGTTACCTTTGCCCATAAAACCTTCAATTCCACCTAGGCCGTTGCCTAAATGGTAACGCAAGTCGGTTCGCCAAACTGAGACATGAAGATGAAAAGTCTCATGTGATTGTAATTTCACCGGCACCCGTACCCTTCAGACCGAAACACAGCAATGCAAGCATCACTATTTGGCGGAGAAGTAGGTACTTCCCCGGGCGAGCTCTTTCACAAAGGAGCTCTACTACTACTAGAACTACTACTACTATTACTACTTCTACTATTTTAACGGCTAATACGCATTTTTTTTTCTAAACTATGAAAATAGAACAAGAAGCTGTTCTTGTTCTATTTTCATAGTGTAGCGCGGACTAATTGGCGCAAATGAAAATTAAATACTGTTGAATTAATTTGTGTACTGTTTCCTCGCAAATCAAAGAAAATTGCTATACAAGTCTCGGCCGAAATAGCAATTAACGGCCTCATTTAGTTAAAAAGGACTCGGCTGGCGCCTCATCCTTTTAAAATCACTTCGGAAGTACTCGGCTTCGCTTCGTACTTCAAATATTACTCGGCCGTCAATTACTTCATTTCAGGCCTCGACAGTAATGTACTATTAAATACGTAAAAAATACTTTTCGTGGCCGTTGACCCCATTATCAGCTGGCTGTAGTTGAAATTATGGGTTTAGTTTTTAGGGTTCCGTACCCGAAGGGTTCCAAACGGGACCCTATTACTCTCGCTACGCTGTCCGTCCGTCCGTCCGTCCGTCCGTCCGTCTGTCTGTCACTGGGCTGTATCTTTTGAACGGTAATAGGTAACCGGTTGAAATTTACTCAGAATATGTGTTGCTATGAGGTGTATCACGACAAATACTAAAAACAAAAAAAAGTCTAAAACCAAAGGGGGTCCCCATACAAGAAACCTCAAAAAACATGCATTTTTTTCAACGTTTTTGTTCCTGCTCTATCTTCAAAACGGTAATATATACCAGCGTCAAACTTGGTCAGATTATAGTGCATATTATGTAGTTTCGCAACAAATACTAAAAATAAGACAAACATAGACATATTGAGAGGTACGGAACCCTTACTGCGCGAGTCCGACTCGCACTTGGCCGGTTTTTTTTTATTATCATTACATATCGATACCCATCCACGTCTGTTAAGTTTCGCCAACTAATTTGATTTGACGTTGTATGCTTTGGAAAAGCTTGGGTTTGATATGTTGCATTTATTCACGAATATTTTCTATTTCCAGGCGTACCCCGACTGGTCATGGCACACGGCAGGCCGTGGCGACATCAACTGCACGGGGCTGATCTCCGTGTACCGCGTCCGAGCTGATCGTTGCAACAGACTGTGGGTCCTGGACGCTGGCGTGGTCACCAGTATTGATGACTTCAGGAGGGTCTGCCCACCCAAGATCCTTATTTTCGACATGGCTACTGATCGTCTGGTAAGTCCACGTGAATGTTGACATCTGACAGCCAACTACTCATTGAGATAAATCTAACGAACCCAAACTCGGTGTGTCTACGTTACCCACACCGGAGATTCTGTGACCACCTTCCGACTCCATCATCAGATCTGCTTTTAAGTACCATAATATTGACCTGAACTCTGTTTAAAGTTTCAAGTTTCTAAGTTCATCGGAAAATCAATTACACATTTTGTACCGAACAGACAGAATTTTTCTATTCAAAATAAAAATATTTATAGGTACTTTACAACACGGAAATTTTAATCATGGAAGCGGATGCAGGACATTGAGGTTGTTAATTGTAGTCTACAAATGTCACCTCTATTTACGTACATAAATGTTAATCTTATCTTTTTATTTCAACACACGTCTAACTTTCTACAAAATTTCGTAAAACTTAGGAAAAAGTACATTTACATTCATTTGACGATTTTAGAAGACTTTCTTGCAGAAATAAACTTTTGCAATACAAAGCTTATGTACAAAACTACCTATTAGTAAGCGACTTGTGTGGTCCTGTATCGGTTACGTAAAGATTGTCGCGTATTGAATGTTACTAAGTTTTTAATTAATTGCTTATATAGGTGAGGCTCATGTCATGTGCTTCAACATACATAAACTAGTACTTAGTTCCGTGTTCCTTGTTGGCAGTTATGCGTTTATTGCTTCACAGAGTTCCCCATTTACAACATGAAAAACGTATTATTGACGTTTGGTTTACAGTCCGGAACACAGGATGCAATTTCAGACTACATTCTGTTGTGTAGCAAGCTTGTTTATTCATTATAATAAGTTTCGTTAGAAGATAGTTTTGGCTTGAATAAATATAGATCACTAGCCCATGCCCGCGGCTTCGCCTGCATGGATGTCGTTTATCGGGCATCCCTCGGGAACTGTTCATCTTCCCGCGATAAATAGCCAATATGTAAATCCGGGTGTTCTATCTGTATGTCCAATTTCATCGAAATCCGTTCAGCCCTTACAAACATCCAAACATCTTCAAAAACTTTCACATTTATAATATTAATAGGATTAACATAATTCTAGGAAAATGACGACGTCTGTGGTCTGGTGGTTCGAGTGTTGGACTGCTGATCACGAGGTCGTGGGTTCCATTCCGGACACAAATATTTGTGTGATGAACATAAGTGTTTGTGTTGGTCTGGGTGTTTCAGTATTTACAAAAAAAAAAGTATATAAGTATTATATCTATTGTCTAGTACCCATAGTACAAGTTCTGTTTAGTTTGGGACTAGATGGTGCTGTGTAAAAATGTTCCGAAAATATTTATTTATTTAATGCTTTAATACAACTGCTTTAGCTACGAATATTCCCACCATTTCCGTGGCTTCCGGAACTTGTTAAGAGCAAATGCCTAAGAAACTACGTGCATGCCAGAAGTAGAGCAGTAATGGATAATCATTATTAAGACGCAGCTTAGTGAGAAAATAAAGTTAAATAAATCCAGATTCCTCATTTTCATCGTTCAATTCAATTATTTAAAACATATAAATAAATAAATAAACGGAATAGCTTCTTAATCTGTAATACCTACAAGTCAATACCTTTAAATTTTAATAAAAGCTTGGCCAATTATTCCGTTGGTCAATTCGGTGGATGGAGTCCCTAACGGGATTCTCCGCCACCGGCCCTGGTAAGCAGTTAGGGTATCTATTTTCGATACCAATTCGACGAGAGTACATTCGAAAAAAAAAATGCGTTGGTCAATTATTTGAAAGTTCATAATTATTATAATTAGGAACTAACAAACCAATGTCGTATCGAAGCTTATCTCGATTAGTCACCAAGAGTTCCTAAGAGTTAAGAGCTAACTAACTTCGCTAAGTGCAGTCAGCTAACAATGTTCTATTGCCAAGTAAATCTGTCCTTTCACGTCTAGTTTAGAATACAAACGACTGTTTTGAGACAAAAATTGTTTAAATTAGTTTTTATGGTAAACATTTTGACATAATTAATGTCGCACCTACGTAATTTATACCTAGATGCAATTAATGTCACTAACGTAATTAGTGACATTACGTAGATTAAAGTACCTAATTTAAGTCAAGTTTTATCATTTTATCAACTTCACTACTTACATTTTGGGTTTTATTTCTTATATTTTTTTCTTATACTTTATTGTACAAACATATATACATTTATATTACAGTAGGAAAGTTTATGTATATAGGCGAGCTTAACTCAGAAATGAGTTTTCTAACAGCAAACCTTAGAGCGATAGAGAGATGTTGATATAAGAGGACAGAAACAAGTGTACAACAGAAACAAAACCTACTTTACGATTTTTAGAGCTTCAGTTGTAATTTTGTAAACAATATTAAAATTATAGTTACAGGTTCACTTGTTTGTAAGCATTATACTAATTACGGTAGATAAGAGTTAATAATGAATAATTGCCATATAATAAAAGATGATTTATCTGCCCATTATCTCCAGCTAGTTAAAGAGGCTAGAACATTTAGGCCGGTGTTCATCAACGTTAATTCTCTGATTAAACAGCCGATTACTCAAAAAATGTACTTGAATTAAGGGTAAACGGTCGATTAACCAGAGAATTATCATTGGTGAAATCAAGCATTAGTTATTTTTGAACTGGAGCTGGTTATACTATGGCAAAACGTCACGTTAAACGGCAGAGTTCCTAAAGTAATAAATACGAAAACATGTTCCGAAAGTAATAAATGTCAAGCTTACATTTTTAATCCCTCCATAAGACCAGAATTCAACCTTAAATAAATGACGTATCATCAACTCAGCCTATCGCAGTCCACTGCTGGACATAGGCCTCTCCCAAGTTGCACCACAACACTCGGTTCTCCGCCTTCCGCATCCAGTCCCCCCCAGCCACGTAGCCCTACGCTGCGTTTGCCGATTCGCGGTCTCCACTCAAGGACTCCTCTGCTCCAACGGCCATCGGTCCTTCGACAGACATGGCCAGCCCACTACCACTTCAGCTTACTGATCCTACAAGCTATGTCAGTCACTCCGGTTCTTCTCCGTATAATCTCGTTACGGATTGAAAATGACGATGATGATTGGAAATTACGTATAATTATGCTCTATTATCCTTTCGTATTTAACGATTAAGAAGTAATTATAATTAGGAATTGGTTTATTTCCACCCACGTACGTTACACCCTATCGACTATATCACTGTTTATTGGTTGAGTGCGCAAATGAATATCTTTTTAATCAATGTGAAGTTTATTACTAACTGCTAAGTTTTCAACGGATGAATGGTTTTTATGAATGAATGTATTGTGATCGCGGTAATTTCTTACAACTTCGTTATAATGATGTTCACAAACAGTCAAACACTAATGGGCATAATTACTGGCACGTGCTATAGTTTTCATAAACTCCAAATAAAACTAGGCAAATTCATCATCCGCCTCGCCTTTTCCCAGCGACGACTGCCATAGATATTCGTATGACAACCGGGACCATATAAAAATGAAAAAAGCGGGACCAACGGCTTAACGTGCTCTCCGAGGCACGGAAGGGTCTCGATGTGCAATGAAATGGTCACCCATCAACAGACTGACCACGGCAAGTGTAGCTTAACCTCGCAGTTCACACAATCCGCGCCGTTGCTACTTAGTCATGAGCCCCCCTCCCCTATCTGAAACTAGGCTAATTAATTATTTTAATTTTCTTTGTTTAACTTTTCATATCAGTTACCACATTGTATTGCAGTATATAAATGCCGTAAAATTGCATTACTCGTATTGTACATAGATAGATAGAAGATAGAATATACTTTATTGTACACCATGAACATAGTAGTAAACAGGAACAACGTACAAATTATGGGTACATGGGCGGTCTTATCGCTAAAAGCGATATCTTCCAGACAACCTTACATAAACGTAAGTTAGGAAATAATAATTATTTGCATAGAGAAAAGTTTACATAACCGCGTAGGTACAAGTCTAGCAACCTATAAACAAAACGTGAACTGAATAAGGAAGCAATATATTAAAGTTCCTAAATACTTTTATTTAGAGATACCTGGAAATATTGTTGCGCGAATTTTTGCAAGATCAACACTCGATACGTGAAAGTAAAAATTCATGAAATTCCAAATTAACGCTCGTATATGTATTATGGAATCAGAACTGGTTGCTATCGCAGAAGCTCTGTCTTATGTCGAATCGACCCAAGAGGTTAACATTGTGATACTGTCAGACTCCAAAAGCTCGCTCCAACACATAGCTCGGTGTACCTCGACTTTTCGAGGAACCCCGATAGCTTATACTATTCTGGAGATCATTTTGAAGTTGCAATCTCAAGGAAATACGTAGTCTTACAGTGGATACCATCACATGTTGGCCTCAGGGGCAATGAGATGGCAGACTTGTTAGCTAAACAAGCCGTATCTGATGGAATTCCAATAAAATTTTCACCATTCTTTACTAATTTCATTCCCAGAATTAAACAGGATTGTTATTCTCTTTGGAAGGAGTATTTTAATGAGAGGTCTCTAGAAAAAGGTATCTGGTACAAAACGATACAACCACATCCCTTGAATTCTCCGTGGATAGACAACCAATTAAGCAGACGGGAAACCGTGATCGCGCTTAGACTTCGCTCCGGCCACATACCGTGTAATAAGTTTCTATATTTGATGGCAAAATCTGTTACGCCCAAATGTCTTTTTTGTAATTCTCACATTGATGATGTCTACCACATATTGATGGAATGTGTCCTCAATAGTGTTTTTAGAAGTAGTTTAGCATGTAAGTTTATCGAAGTAGGTTACTGTAACAGTGTTCTAGCTGTGCCAGTTTCTGACGCAGCTAGGACACTTTACAAACTAGCTATGATTAGGTTTAGTTAAGAATTTTCCGTTTAGTTTATCAGGGCGGCATAATCGAATGTGCGACAAAGCCCTTAAAATAAGAAAAAAAAAAAAAAAAAAAAGATACGTGAAAGTAGTTTGAATGACAGCGCCACATTGTACTCGTAGTTTTTATCATTGTTGTCTAAATGTGACGTGTACGTGTTGCTATGATTATGTCGACCATGATGTCGACACTAGTTTTGCGTCAGTCGTGACGCGACTCTTTCATCTACTTTTCAAGATCAAATCTCGAACTTAGCACGATCACGGTCACTGTACTTATTAAACAAAGTTTGTTTCCGTAATAGAGACTCGATTCGTAGCCGTATTTGAACGATTTACGTAGGTATTTGAAGTTTCAATAGATAACATTGACATGTGTTTTATTTCTTGATTGATATTTATAAGCACTCACAAAGATTAAATTATAATTTGTGTGACCAGACCTGTGTCCAGTAGTGGACGTTTTTTTGGCTGAAATGATGAAGTAGGTATCGTAATTGTTTGTATCTTAAGAAGCGGAGTAGTGAGCAAAAAGTGAGAAAAATCTACCGATAGGATTGCTTCATTTTGCTAGCCTGCTATAATAAGTATAATGGTGGCTTTCCACTGAGCTGTGCCAGAAAGTCAAGCGGTGAGCGAGGAAAATATCACCAATAGAGAAGCTGCGCTGTGTCAGGCTAACAAAATGAAGCAATCCTACCCAAGTAATGCAGAAACCGTTTAAATGTAAAAGAAAAGCCAATAAAAATCTACAAGTCTTACAAAAGATGTTAACGGCATCCGCGAAAATTAATTCTTTACTAAATTTAGAGTTGTTTATATAACTTTAATATTTTGTGAATACCATTAAACATCTTTTGTAAGACTTGGAAAACGGTTTTGTGTTCCTTGGGTAATTATTTATTATTTTTCAACACACTTGCTCGTAAAGTGGCTCTTATTGCACCGCTTTTAGGTTCATAATGTAGCTTATTACACAGGCGTGCTTTTTACATTATATTAAATTTATTGCACTTACTTTAGTGCTTTTTACTTTACAGTTTATTTTTAAATCGAAGCAAAGAGTTTTTATGCCTGAACAAAATTAAACATTTTTGGGAATAAAACTGTTTTAATTAAAATATGATAAATAAACATTTCATTTCATCAAATTATTTATTTTTGTCAACAAATTAACTTTTGAGAGAGATAAATTGTTAAAGCAATCCTATTATTGGATTTTTCCTCGCTCACCACTTAGCTTATTCGCAAAGCTGTAGTGCTCTCGGGTCCCATTCTTCTAGTCCATCCAAAGGTTGTCTGGAAGGGATTGTCTTGTGCGATAAGTACTCAATGTTTCTGTAAACTATTGTCTTTGTTTTCGTTTGGTGTAATGTACAATATATAAATAAAAGTACCCTAATACAGTATACATAAGTATTTGTATCATATGAATATACAGTATGATATAGACAGAATAGGCACATAGGTACATTGACTAGCATTATGATTTAAGCTTCTAATAATAAATGTAGGACAGTGTAGACACTGTTATAACCTTGCCAAGGTGAGCTTTTATTAGAAGTTGTCTAGATAGATTAATGTCTAGATTAGACGTGTTTAATAAGACAGTCACGAGCCATGTAATGAGGTTACTCTACTTATTAAGCAACCTTCTTGTATGTCTTTCTGTCTTTTAGCATTTATTTGTCTATGCCTAAGTTACGCAAGTCAGGATAATGATAAAAATCTTTTATTAAAATATAATATTCTTATCATTATAAACAAGAATATTTAAAGTGAAAGGAGATTTAGTTATTATTCACCGTGTCGTGATAACTAAGCTATAAATTCTTTAGCAACTGGATACCAATGTTTAGTAGGCAGTTAAGTGTTTATTATACAGGAACCGGAATCCCGCCGAAGCTCTGTTAGAAAGGGTACGAACTTACTGCATGCTTAACTAACATGGGTTTGACGTACCTATGCTAAAACTATGATTTCACTATTACAAAACATTAACAATGTAGGAAACATTTACAGTTTATCCCAGTGCTTAACAACTTTAAACATAACGCGACCGCTTTGTTTAAAAAAAATGCCTTTAAATCGCCCATCACTAGTCATAGTATTAAATAAGGCTTTTTAACAAACATTATTATGTACCTACTTACCTATAACACTTTTAATTTTTTATGTGACTGCGACCCCCCTGTATTGTAAAGGGTTTCCAGGGGGTGTCCCACAATTTGAAAATCACTGGTTTATCCGATGCAAAATCTATTACATATTTTTTTGAAAATTTATGCTTCTAAATGAACGCTAAACGATGAACATGATGAACATAGTTTGATCTGAGATAGGTCCTACTTCGAATTTCGAAATAGCAAATTGCATAGATCTCAGAATTAATCAGAAAAATTTCCACCAAGCTTGTGAATTTATTGGGCGCCTACGCAGCCCTTAATTTGTTTCCTTGCATAGAGCAAAAGTAGAGCCGAGAAAATATTTTAGATAAAACTTGTACTTATAAGTTAACCTTTATGCTATGATCAATGTTTCTGCTTAAATGTTCTACAATTTGCATTGCTCAAACTACCTAAGATGTACCTACATATTGCCTCTCAGCGTCTAGCCTGCAACTTCTAGCTAGCCAGCGATATTTGGGATCCGCTACCAATCCAACCAGATGCGGCTGAATACTTATCAGTATTTTACACGAACCATCGCAACTTAACTTAACTTAACTTAACGTTACTGGCTAATGTGAGGGCAGCTATCAAACTTTATGGCTTCTGCTTTTTCTTCTTAACCGACTTAAAAAAAACCGGCCAAGTGTGAGTTGGACTCACGCAGTAAGGGTTCTGTTCCACCCATCGACCTGATACCCCATAGAAACTGATTTAATTTACGAGAGTTTATCAAAAGACATCAACGGTCATACGCAAAATGTGAATTTTTGCACCTCTTTCTTACGTAGGTACCACCACATATGTCTACGTTTGCCCTGTTTTTAGTATTTGTTGCTAAACAACATAGTATGCACTATATTTTCGAGGTTTCTTGTATGGGGACCCCCTTTGGTTTTAAACTTTTTTTATTTTTAGTATTTGTCGTGATACACCTCACAGCAACACATATTCTGTGAAAATTTTAACTAGTTATCTATTACCGTTACAATGATACAGCCTTGTGACAGACAGACAGACAGACGGGCGGACGGACGGACGGACGGACGGACGGACGGACGGAAGCGTAGCGAGAGTAATAGGTTCCCGTTTGCACCCTTTGGGTACGGAACCCTAAAAAGGAGGAGGTTCTCAATTCGCTTGTTTTTAAAAAATGTTGGTTACCTCAGAACTCCGTTATTTATAAACCGACTTCGATTTTTTCTTTTTATTTGAAAGAATATACTTCCACATTGGTCCCATTTTTATCAAAATCCAGTTTTGTTGATGGGATCCATGTGGAATTGAGGGAACTCCTCATATATTATGGGCATACATAATAGCGATTTTAGTATATTCATCAACAAGTCAAGCACTAGCATTCAGAAAGTATCATTTGGGGAAGATCTGATGAAGATTTTCGGAGATAAAGAAGAGAAGAGAACTCTTCAATGGATGACAGCAAATCATCCGGGATTGCAGCAATCGCTTGTCTTTCTATTGTTAATTCCAAACAAAATAGATTTTTTTTATAAACTTAAAAAAAAGTAAAAACCGACTAAAAAAAGAATAAAGAAATAAAATTTGTGTGAAACAGTTTAGGAAGTCGGTGCCAGTTTTTTCTTAAATCAAACCGAATCAAAGGCACCTGTATCCTAAACTGTTTCACACAAATTTTATTATTTTATTCTTTTTGAAGTCGGTTTTTACTTTTTTTCAAGTTTATTTTATCACAGACTGACTGCCGCAAGCGCAGCTTAGCCTTGCAGATCTTTCAATCCACGTGGTTGTTATTAAGCCATGAGCCCCTTTACTATTCTCGTAAGCCCCAACCACCTACTTTAAGTAAATTGGTCAGTAGTCATTCAGGCCCAAACAAGCTAGAATATCGGCCCAACGACCTAAAAAAAGAGACATCTCTGTTCGGCTTAATTTGCATTTGATGTCCCTGTTCTAAGGTGGTGGGCTGATTTAGGTATATGTTTGAAAATTCAATTCCGGGCCGCAATTACTTGCACCTATTTTTAGAACATTGGGTCGTCATTTATATCGACCTAAATTTAGGTTGGGCCTTACGCGGCTATGTACTTGTCTACGATGTGTCTGTCGGTTTTAACTCTAAATTAAAGCTCATAGTTTTAACTGTATCAGACTGCTACTGCTGATAATTTCCTGTTGTACTATAGGCATACATAACATCACACCCGACACCCGTATACCCCGAAGGTATATATTATACCTACATTTCACCAGGTATGTCCCATGTAATAGGGGGCCAGCCTATATGCCATTAACCGGGCATAAATCCAGACTCCGGGCTGCTACTGAAAATTTCCTAATGAAAAAACCCTATAACACTTTGCCCGACCGAGAAACGAACCCAGAACCATGCTTCAGTCATAGTGCTTGCGACGAGCGATAGACCAACGAGGCAGTCATAAGCATACATAGGTATCTTTAATGCATCTATGGCGTAATAGGTATGGCATCATTTTGATGTGCGTGAAAATAATTAGGCATATCGTATTAATGTGCTTAAACGGATATAGAAGATTAATTATTTATGATTATTAAAGGTAGTATTTTAGACCTATCGGGTGAAACCTAATGTAATGGTATGCAGCATCGTATAGTTTGTAACAAATTAATGTTAATGGAATATACAATATACATTCTATATAAAACAAAAGAGATCATGATGTTCTGTAATTACTTATATCACTGCCATTGCCACATTGTTTTAAAATCGTTGACCATAAATTTGATTAGTATATTGATGAATTAAATTGATTGATTTATAGTTCATGTCTACTAACCTATATTTAATGTTATCATTCGTCATTTTTATGGCGTTAGATTAAAATAAATTACTTTCTGTTCTTAGTGTTGATACTGACAGGCGAGGTCATGTTATTATTTGAAAGGGTGTGGCTTGTCCAATTGACTGTGATGCAATTGTACAGTCCAACATAAATACGCACAATTTGCGGGCAGCCAGTACCCATGCACGGTATGTATAATTCTAAACCAGTGAATGGCATTTAACCTCGCCAACGACCTGACTGACGATTAAATTTGCGGTATTTGTTCTTCATGAAATTCGCCTGTACGCTAATTGGTTCATGACGGGAAGTATGTATTGCATTTCTCTTTGGCCTTGCAAATTTTAACGATCAATTAGACACATTTATGAGGTTGATATATTGAATTATAGACAATCGGTTCGACGGTATGATTATAGGTGGCTTAATTAATGGTGTCACTTTTCTAAATCTTAATGTATTTTATCAGACCTGTTAAAACTAGGTCTCATTACTACCGATATCTGCTTTGTGATAGAAGCTTTGAATTGGCATACGATTAGTGGAGTATTTATTCACTGATCATGTCTATAAAAGAAACGTGTAATATACTGATTTTTGGCTTAAATAACGGCAAAATCATTCTCTATAAAAGTTAAGTTTAAAAAGAACATTTCAGGTTCATTAAAATTGGTGCAGTGCAGTGGTTCAAGAAATTAGTGCGATTACAAAGAAAGAGATATGTACTTCCAATAGTACCACTTGGGTGCTAAGTGCATGCTAATGTACTTGCTTGGTTTTTATTAGCACTTGACTAAGTCTATGTCTGTACACTGTACACAGATGTACTACGTAATGAATTCTTACATTCTTTTTGTCTGAATGTTTAACCTTCGACTAAGTTAATTAGCATGTTTCGTATTAGGAAGCGGATCCAACACGATTTCAACCTTAGCTCTAAACACGCTCCGATCCGCTCCTTAATTATTTGTGCGCCTAGTGAAAGAGGTAGGTATAAGTTCGATCTGCCAAAATGAATTTTTCACTAGGCCCATAAACTCCGTTGCTATATTGACGTATGATTATAAAGACCTTTTACTGTAATTTTCCAGGTTCGAAGCGTGTACTTCCCCCGCGAGCTGCTGCGTCCTAGCTCCCTACTCACCAACTTGGTGTTGGACGACACTCGCTCCTCCTCGTCCCGGCTATCGTCATCCTGCGACCATCTCTTCGCATACATCAGTGACACGGTTGCACCAGGTATGTTGGCATCACCATAAAAATAATTTGTTCGTGAATTTATAGTCTCATGAAATGTACTCTTACAGTTCTGTTGAGGTCGTAATTAATTTATATGGCCTCAAACCGGCTTCTACAGAAAAAAGGTATGAAGGAACGAGGTATCATGCTCCTCCATCGCAAAGGGAGGATCCTCCGACCAGGCTGGGTCAGCGCTTGCGCGATTCAGGATTTTTTGACGTAATCTACGTCAGTTAGTTCGCATGTAGCGTGATAGATGTCCCTACATAATTCTCCTCCATCTATCGCGATACAAAGCCAAAGCCCAGTTTGATCTAACGGTAGACAAAGCATTGTCAGTCAGAAGTAGAATTTGAGGACGCTGGATAGGTATACATTTCACATTACGCTAAATGGTTCGGGAAAACTAGCTCAAACTCTACCAGTCCTACCAAATAATAACAAATGTCCAGCAAAAGATTTAGGTTGACAAAAATTTAAATTTCATGCGTTTGACCTTATTGTTCAGGAGTATTAAATAACCCTCTTCCACTATACAAATGCTATAAGATTTATGATAAAGACTCAGGCGCGGATCCAGGATTCAGCTCAGTGGAGGGCAATTTTCATGATGATTTCCATAAACTAGTCAGCCTCGGGGAAACTTCTTTTTCTAATACACGTTGTAAATAAAAATCGAGCATAGAAAACTAGACTAGTTTTTGATATCATTTTAAAAATTGTGGATACCCGGTTAAATCAGTTACTTATTCGAAAATAAAAAAATGTAGATCTTATCTTCTCCATGTGACATTATAATCACTTATGTATTTGAAACCGTTACATGGTATAATATATTATTTACTTTTGTTTTTTGTAATTGTTATTTTTCAAAAATATGGACATAGACCCTTTGAGTAATTAAAATAAAATAAAAATATTAAAGCTTTTAAGTTATATATATATAACATTTGGTTTACTTAAATCGATAAAATATATGGAACATCTGATTTTTTTGTCGCGATTTCATGGTTGGTCCCATAGTAAAATTTGTTCATAATGATGAGTACAATGATCCCTTTATGGGAAAGAAGCGATTACAATTTCAGCATATAAAAGCTTATCATAGTAAAAAAGTCGCGATGTTAAATTAAATTAACGATAAGATAGTAGGTACAACTATTTATTTAGTGGCTTTCCAGATTGACATTATGTAATTTTTTTTATAGTATAGGATGGCGAAACGAGCTAAAGGCCCACCTGATGTTAAGCGGTTACCTTTGCCCATAACAACTGCACACATAAATAATACACAATTAGGTAATACACAGAGTTTTGACGTAAGATGATTTCACTCATTATGATTCTGTAGGCCTACATTCAATTATAAAAAGGGTAATAAAAAAATACTACTCTTTTAAAAATTCTTAGCATTTTCTCACATACATACAGCATAGTTCTTAGTAGAACTTCATCTCATTTCACTTTTACATTCTAATAATAATAGTATCATCTCAGCCGAAAAACGTCCACTACTGGACAAAGGCCTCCCGAAAAGGGGGGATATGCCATAATCGCCACGCTTGGCACGCGGGTTGGCGATCGCAGTTGGTTGTTTAAATACTCAGAGAACGCTGCTGCCCATCCTCTGGTGAATCCCTTAGTCGCCTTTTACGACACCCATGAGAAGAAAGAGGGTGGTGCAATTCTTTACGTCCGGCACCACACGGAACAATAGTATAAATGCGAAAATATAGATGTTTATTTGTTTGTTTGTTAATCACGCTGAAACGGTTGAACGAAAATTCTGATCTAGACAAGTAAACTACTTAATTTATTTACTAAAATTTTAACAAAACTACTTTAAATCTTACCAACTTTAACATACTGAAACATTATGTTTTATTAAGTAGGTAGGTACTATTAGAATTTATTACATTATGGTACTAGGTACTAACTCATTATAAACCGATTTCTTAGTGTTTCTTAACATCTTTATTAAAATGTACATATTGCATTCATTGCCCAGTTCTTATTTTATTGATGTATCATTCCATAAACTGTTAAAGCATCGTTACGGCAAATGTGCTGATATCTAAGCGGATGATATCAGAAAATATAAGTTATGATCACTTCATAAAGCCAATTGAGTATTGATGGAGCTCATTAATCATCGTTAAATAAGCGGCAGTCTGTAATAGGTGTTACATTGAATAATTGCAAGTGATCGGTGTTTAGTGGCCACCCAAGCGTGCTGCGTCGATCAAAACGCTGCTTTCTCCGAAAATGTGAGGCAATCGCTAACGTACCTGCAACCCGAAACAAATACTAATTAAATTGACAGACTATGTTATTCCAAGAAACTGTATCATTGCATAACAATAACAGTTTTGCGTGGAACGTATAATTTAGAAGCATTGCGGCCTGGGATCGTTCGACGAATTACCTACTTGCATCAATAATGCAAGAAGTTTTGAAAGTGAAATACTTTGTGAGATCTACCAATACCTTCTACATGTTTTACATTATTTATTAATATTGCGGGGGAGAAATGACTCCTTATTTATCTACATTTTATTCTGTCAATCTCAGGAAACAGAATCCATGGAAATTGCGGTTTTTATTCTGAGTTTTTATCAACTCCATATGTCAGCCAATTAACTACCTACGCAATTCATAAGAACCGGTTAAATGAATATCGGAACTGCAATAATGAGCAATGACCCTAAAAACTGCCTTCGAACGAGTGTTGAACTTTGGTTAATGAACTTTAATTTGAACTAAGTTTATATATTACATTAACGTCCATTTGTTAATAATTATAGGTATTGTATAGAGTGAGCCAGCTTTGTAGTATCAGTATAGATATAGGATAATAATATATTTATGTGCCCTATGAACGAAATATGAGATATAAATAATTTTATGAAAAAGGAAAAAACACGTAAAACTTAAAAAAGCGAGTTAATATTGCATTTTCATCCAATCCCGAGCTATCCGAGTTTCAAGTTTCTAGCTTATTGGGAAGTTAGCTTAAAATCGATTGCAAAAGTACCGAACAGTTAAGTTTTACAGTGTAGCGTGCGTGCGTATATAATAAATATAAATATAAATATTTTGGGACTTTTTTACACAGCACCATCTAGTCTCAAACTAAGCAGAGCTTGTACTATTGATACTAGACAATGGATATGATACTTATATTTTTTTTTGTAAATACATACTTATAATACATAAGAAACACCCAGACCAACACAAACACTTATGTTCATCACACAAATATTTGTGTCATGTGGGAATCGAACTTACGACCTCGTTATCAGCATTCCGACAATCGAACCACTAGACCACAGACGTCGTCGAAATCTGTCGAAATATATACGCGATGTAATCCGGTTAAACTTTGTTGTTTATAACTTTAAAATACTTATCTGCTTTTAATAATCTAATGATGGGATTTCGTCATTTGGTGGGATCTATTATTCAATTTAAAATAAATTGAGGTAAGATGAACAAAATCTAGTTTTGTTTTTGTAATTTGTTTTGATTTCGGTATTTTTTCTGTAAATTTCAGGCATTATCGTCTACGACGGTCGTCGCGACAACGCGTGGCGAGTGACACATGCGTCCATGTACCCTGACCCCGACCTGGGAGAGTATGACATCGGTGGAGAAAAGTTCACTCTTATGGACGGTATCGTGGGACTGGCACACTCACCTGCGCAGGGCCTGCTTTACTACCAGCCACTGGCTACCGACAGGTATGATGGTATCTTAGAGTAAGAACTAAGGCATAGAGACTACCACAAAGTGAGACATATTTTTATAGACATAACGCTTTTCACATCACATATGTAACATCACATATGTATCTTCTTATGTAACATAAAAGGATAAACATACACTTGAAAGTTTCGTACAATTAAAGGTCGTACCCACCTTGCTGCCGGTTTAATCGAGTAAAGATCAGTCACAAAAAGCAAGCACTACTGCCTGTGCTGACTCAATGCCTGTGCTTGAAGGCAATACCCACAGTCACAAGCGATTTTAAAGACACAGAGCCAGTGCTTTTATATTTGACTTCTGGGATGTATGATTGACTTTTCTAAAACTTCGGAACTCAAAACTTCATCGATATCAATAATATTTGTGTAACTGTGCTTAAGCTAAGGTGACTTCACGTATTTTCTTCGGCATTTTTGGATAACAAATATTGTCTAAGTAGGTATATTGCAACAGGTGCATATTCAGTTAGTAAACATACATATGTCTGATTAACGTAGTATTCTCGTGTTGTAGGTATAAACATTAAACACTCCAGACCATCGAGTAATGCTGCCATGTCAGAATAGATGGTTAGGCAGTGTTGCACTCGCACCATTAAAAAACTCTGAAGCTCTAAAACATAATTCAACTGTGTCTATATAGTTTACGAAGGTTTTCTAACTAAAAAGTCCAAACTGCACTTCGATCTCGAATAATTCCAATCTACATAACTATCATTCAAGCGGGGCGAAATCTGGCGACTGGTGAACCAGAAATCTCGGGTTTGAATCCTGATCGTGAGCGAATTTATTTCTACAACAATTTATTTCTTTAGGACTTCTTGCTTACCCAAACTTAAGACGAAACTTATTAAACCTATTAGGTATACATGCTGAAATTTTAATAGCTTAATTCCCGAAAAGGGGTCATTGTACTCATCATTATGAACAACTTTTACTTTTACATCATAATGAAAAAAAAATCAGTTGATCCCTACATTTGTGTTCCCTTAAATCGATAAAATGTAGGGACCACCTGATTTTTTTTCGCGATTTCAGGGTTGGTCCCGTAGTAAAAGTTCTTCATAATGATGAGTACAATGACCCCTTTTCGGGAATTAAGCGATTAAAATTTCAGCATGTATTTTAGGTATGTTATTTGGTGTCTGAGATACAGGTTCTACTCTACCTAGTTCGAGTACGAACAGTATTCAAAAATTGTGTTACTCTAGCGAAGTGTCATTGTCTGTTGTATTGTTGTTCGTTTAACTTATCTTTAAATCGTCATCGGTGCGTCTGTTAGTAATCGTGTAGCTTCTGAACGACTTGACCGATTGGGATTTTATATCCACACAATGTTTTTGTTTTATTGAGACAATGATGGTTCGTAGCTGTGTTAGGATCCGATAAGTGGTGCTGTAGTCAAGCTATTAATAAAATCAATATTTATGGACCAAAATGACTTATATTCACAATTTATGTTGATTTAATGCCAAAAAAGGTGGCCTGGACTCGATCGGTGACGCTGTGAGCGAAGTCGCAGGCATCAGCTATAGTGTTGTAATAATATGTAAATTTATAAGCAATAAATTATCTCATCTTTATTCTATCTTTATTCCAGGCTTTTCAGCGTGTCAACAGCAGTTCTAGCCTCAGGTCCCCCGGCGGAGGGCATGGACCTACCCGTGAACCTGGTGGGGCGTAAGTCGTCGCAGGGGCTCGGTGTGGCCGTGGACCCACGCGACGACACCATCATCTTCAGTCCCATGACTGAGACCGCCATCGCCGCCTGGAACCCCATCACTAACTCGCACAAGTAAGAACACTATATATTTAACCAAAAACGTCTTTAATAGAAAAAAAATCTTTGTCAGTCAGGAAAAAAATTGCCCGTAAATACTTCCATTAAATAAAAATTAATAAGACTATCCAAAGTTCTGACAAAAAGCGATTAGTATATAACATAAGGCACCCCCATTTTCGTGCCAAACTGGTACGTCTCGATTTGGTCTATTCAGTCTTTCAGTCTTTTATTTCAGTCTTTTCTTGCTAATTAATAGTTCCGGAATAGTCATCAAGTTAATGACGGCACGTTTGGTGCAGTGGCTGAGCAATTGGCTGCTGCGCTGTAAATCATTGGGTCGATTCCCGTGTGGAATAAACATGTATATGGCTTACATAGTTGTTTCGGGTCTGGGCTTTTGTGCATGACAAAACTGTATTTGTAATGTACCCACGATACAGCAGAAATCAAATTGTGAAACATTAAAAAAATAAATTATATTATATGGATAAGAAAGGTTTACAAAAATAGAGGCAGTGCCCTTCGTTGCTAGCTTCCCTTACGACTGACTTTTACGAAGAGCTCAGGCAAATGTTAACGTTTAATAAATAAATAAAATAAAAATAAATAAATATTTCGGACATTTTACACAACACGATCTAGTACCACAGAGTAGTCCCAAACTATGCAGAGCTTGTACTATGGGTACTAGACAGTGGATATAATACTTTTTTTTTGTAAATACATAGGTACTTACAATACATAATAAACAACCAGACCAACAGAAACACTTATGATAATCAAACAAATATTTGTGTCCTGTGAGAATTGAACCCCCGACCTCTTGATCAGTAATCCGACACTCGAACCACTAGACCACAGACGTCGTTTGATGAAGTTATTAATGATAATATAATTATTCGCTCGATGTACAGAGGCCCTTAGCCATACTCATAAATTATGTCTATGGATTTTCCGACACGGGATCTCCGCCCGATAAGTTTTACTATTTCCTCATAATTCCATCTTTCTAGTATCTACCGTGCTCAAGTACAGGTGAATCATAGCGATCAAGTCTCGATTATTGATAAATGGATGCTGGTTTACTTAACATCCATTGATAAAAACCGTTTGAAAAAGGGTAAAATGATCAAGTTTTCCTTTTCAATTATGCGGATCAGTTTTTGCTCAACAACATGGGAAATTCCGATTGATTACGGTCGCAGTAATATGCACTTGTTGCGAGTCAGGCTATGATGAAAGGTCGTTGAAACTCTTGCAACCGATGATGCAGCGGGAAGTGTGTAATTGAATGATAGCATGGCAATTCTGAAGTCATTTAATTGATGGATAATAACAACTGAGCGTGCGCTTCTTGGCCTAGACTGCACCCGTGTATATGTAATTATTATTATGTCTTGAGTTAAGCGATTCCACTCACTCAGAATATTAGTTATTTTCATCTGTAGTTACTACTTTTTTTTTTTTTTTTTTTTTTTTTTACCGTGGGGAAATCCTCATGGACGCACTCCGCCCGGGGTAGGCGGAGCCAGTGTCGGACTCTTACCGACTAAAACCACCACGGTGTTCCTTCAACTACCTTAGCCGGGGGCGTGGGAACCCGTGAGTATTCACACAACCACCCCCGACAGGTCCCGGCTCGCCACAAGCAGGCGAGCCCCTTCTCCCCGTGCGGCCTAACGCTGGCCGCACCCTCCTCGGTGGCGCACACGGAACACTGCACGCCACTTCACCTCATGGGCCTTTACCAGCTGCGCCAACTACGCCGGCTGTGCCAGCTACGCCAGCTGCTGGTCGGGCAGCAGACTACCCCGAGTCTGCCGCTCGCAGGCCCTTCCTCCCGTAATTTTTTATAGAGGTTTTCTTCCTCGCGGTCCGGGCGGTGAAGCCAAGACCCTCGGTCTCAAGAGGCGCGAGAACACTACTCAGCGGGCACTCCTGGGGTTACGAGATCGACGGGGGCAGGGAAGGACAGTCCCCCCACTGCCTGCCCAGTGGCAGGGTGAGTGCACACCGGGCCCGCCCCTGCTCCTCCACTGTGCCCTCTGTTGGCAACAGAGGGACACGTGGAGCAACTCCCCTCTGGCCCAGAACGGGCCCCTCCCGCGCCAGAATATTCGCCACAGGCAATAAAATCCCTCCAAGGTTAATCCCTCGAAAGGATTTTACTGCCTGTGCCCAAGATGCACCGGCCAAACAGCTGCCGATCCCTCCAGACGTGTCCAGAAGGACAAGCAGCCGTCAGGCACACGTGGAGGTTTTCTGGCCAGCACCCCGTAGTTACTACTCTATTGCAACCCCTATTTACTTTCATGAGTGATACATCTGTCGTGCGTGGGGTAATTGAATCAGCAAGTTAATACATGATTAATTCTTGCTTATTTTATTTTATCCTTCGCCACTCCTTAGCCGTCGCCCAGAAGCAGAAAGGGTATATTTAATACCTCCTTGTCTATTAGTTCATTAATCGCCTAACAAAATGGCCTTCCCTTTGCTATTAAAATATTACAATATAGAATAACTCCGAAGTTACGACTCCGAAGTTATCACAAAAAGCTCCATAGTTTGATAGAATTTCGATAAGTTAGATTGAAATCTGGCGTCGCATCCCATACCCTATTACTTTTGGCACCTGCCCCCTAGCCAAGTTGACAATCTACAATCGTGAACGCTTTAGAAAACAATCAAAATGTACGGGAATGACATATCTCAACGAATGACTTTTTCATTGAGATATGTCATTCCCATAAATTTTGATTGTTTTCTAAAGCGTTGACGATTGTAGATTGTCAACTTGGCTAGGGGGGCTGACACAGATTGGTGACATCTTTTTGCTATGACTGCGCGGGCACCACGGCCTATAATCCTTTCTCTCTTAACCATAGTGTTTATCTTTCATAGAGCTACAGTTCCTAAAAAAGCAGTGGCATTACATGACGGTCGTCATGATAAAAAGTTACGTTGTCAAACAACCAGGAAGCCATACTGAACGTTTTCGTTGACGTTATTCAACGCTACATTACGACTGTCATAATTAAAGCGGTGCCAATTTTTTAGGAAACCCAACTAATGTTTGTTGTGTGTTGCGGTGCAGGGTGCTGGCGCAGGACGCGGAGAAGCTGCAGTTCTGCGCGGAGGTGCGGTGGGCGGAGCGCGACAACGGCGCCGTGTGGGCGCTCTCTACGCGCTTCCACAAGTTCTTCCGTCGCGCTGCCTCTAAACACGAGGTATGTATTAACATATTCCTAAGATACAGGTCTGCGTACCACGTTTAGGGGCCGGAAATTGGACTTGATTGTACGACCTGCTGTTGTTTCTTGTGCTATTGTGTTTCAAGTACAAATAAAAAAAAAAAATACTATACAAGTTTAACCGGATTACATCAATTTTAATAAAGATGGTTGGCAGCTACCACCTGTTTGGAACCCAGTTCTAAAAGTAATCAAGTCCCAAACAGCACGCTAGCTGTAAAACATAATGACACTGTGAGTGACTACTGCATGCATCGAAACTATTTTAATTAATAAAAAATTGTACGTTTTTTTAAATATATGTAAAGACGCTCGTCGTCTTACTCTTCCTGCGACCACGAACGCTGCAAAGATTTCGAAACGTCTGAAAACCAATTTTAATATTATACACGATGTAATTCGGTTAAACTTAGTTTTATTATAATGTGTAGGATCGCGAAAACCTAATAAATTATTATGTATTATCATAGTTTACTACTGAATAAAGCCATTTCGCTTAGTAATAGTCTAGCGGTTTAATGCTTGCCTTTCCCACAAGAGAATGATGATGATGAGAAAGAGTGTGATCGGGCCGGGCCCGCACCTCTGGCTTTGCGGATCAGAATGTGACTATCATTTGTAACGGTAATAGAAAACATCGTGAGGAGGCCTGAACACTTGTGAGAGCTCCATAAAGTTCTCAATGGTGTGTGTAGTCCACCAACCCGCAGTACACCAGCGAGGTGGACCAAAGTTTGAATCCTGGGTAAATGCACTGATAAAATTATGTACGCTTATAAGTCTACACCCGAGGCTTCCGTCCACGTATAGCTCGTATATCACAGAAAGATGTTATCGCGTTTGCCTTGTTAACTGTTATCTTCCCGGAATAGAAAGTATAGCCTTCATATTCATCCGGCTTATGGTTTACCTTTGTGCTAAATTTCATACTAATACGTTCTGCCGTTTCAACGTGATTGAAGGACGAACAAACAATCATCCATACTTTCGCATTTATAATATTACCTAGTAGGATAGGTTTAGGGTACTTTTTTTTCATCCTGTGCCATATCCTCATCGGATGTCAGCGACGCACGCACGCACGGAATTCGTTTCTATCTTGTGCCAGTCTGCATAGACTGGCAGCGTCATTGATGTTGGTCCAGCTCTTGATGTTGTCAATCCAGGCTAATTTCCTTCTTCCCCTGCTTCTTTTTGGTACTTGACCCGGGTAAAAACAATCGTATGACCTCGAGTCAAAAGTAATCTTCATAAACCACAGACATAGTAAAAAATATACACGAAGTCCTGCGAATAATCATAGTGAAGCCAACGAAACCGTGCTCCTCCGTACTGGACGATGCCGCGACATGTGTACTGAGAGCGGTGAGCACGGTTTCAGGTGCATGTGTGTGCGTGAGCGCTGGTTTGTACACGGAGGAGCACGGTTTTGTTGTCTTCACTATGATTGTTCGCAGCACTTCGTGTATATTTTTTACCATGTTGTGTCATAAACCTGCATAATATGTTATTGTTCTATGTAACTTGCCCTCAAATAGTTTTTCAGATTATTTCTTCCTGTTGACACATTTTTATAAACTAGCCTTTGCCCGCGTCTTCGCCCGCGTATAATACGGTTTATCGCTAAAACATGCTACAGCATATCCCTCGGGAACTTTTTATCTTGTGGGGATAAAAATAATCCTATATGTTAATCCGGGTTATGGTCTGTGTGCCAAATTTCATGCAAATCCGTTCAGCTGTTTCAGCGTGATTTAAGGAAAAACAAATAAATATGCTATACATACTTTCGCAATTATTATATTAGTAGGATTTACATCATTTCGACACTCGTCGTCTCAGAAATTTCTATTTCTATATAAAATTAATTTTAGTATGAGAATTTAAGCCAGTTAGCCGCAGTTTCAAAAGAAAATTAAAAGAACAGAAAATGAAAATGAATTTTATTTTAATACTTTGAACTTATAAGCAATGTTCGCTGTGTAAGCCATTTCGATATGTCAATCTGTATGCATCACGATCCATATCCCCCAGCCCAGCAGAGTGCATGACGCTGGGGCGCGTTTATGTCTTTTGTTCGCAGACGCTTACATCGTGGCGTCAAAATGACGTAAGACCAAAATCCAGTGTGGCATCATTTTACACGTACGTATGTGGCGGGCTTAAGGCCTGCCGTATATTGAACGAAGTCACATGTTGCAGCGTGGATTGTTTTTTCCGCATATTTGACAAAGGAAGCTATTGCGTACAAAAGATATAAACGCGCGATCTGGCACTCAGCTGTGCTGGGCTGGATTTAATACATGACAGGCATTTTTTTCACCTCAGACAGGCATTTTATTCGCCTCAAAAAGGGTTCATTATTCAGCAGGCCTTCCTATGTCCCTAAAGATTGTCATCATTTTGAAGCTAAGCTCCTACAAACAATTAGGCGACAAATAAAGCTTAATTTATATCCTAAAGAGAAAAACACGCTACAGCAGCTGTATTGTATTGTAGCTGTATGAAAAACGAAGAAAAAAAGCAATATTTTTTATTAAAAAAATTAAAACAACTCCAAATAAATAAATGTTATTATCACATAAACGAATTTTGTGATGATAATTTTACATAAAATACAATAACTAGTTACTTACGTGATAATAAAATATATAAAAATGACTCCTCCTGTCTTTTACATTTTGCCGTGCCCGACAGGGCCCACATATGATACTTAAACTTTAATGTAACACCTATAAATACTTGTGGAGTGCAATAAACGTATTGAGTATTTATAACTTCTGGCAATATAAGAGCGGTAAAATTGTACAATGGCAGCAATTGACAACATTAGTTCTTTCATGGCTAATCTGTCGCTATTGTAGATTATAGGTTACAAGAAAGCGCTTATCACCACCGTACTGTATCTAGACGAGTTAGAATTTGCTCATTTATAGGCTAAGCCTAAACCGGCATTTTCGTGCCCGTCGCCTATTAGCTGATGCGCTGTGTGCTCGGATATACAACGTGTATCAGAAATGCGTGGTGATATTTAAAGAGCTCATTTAGGGAATGCTATTGAACAACTTTTACTATGGGGTCAACCCTGAAATCGCAAAAAAAAATCAGCTGGTCCATACATTTTGTCGAGCGACATCGATGATTTTCTAGGGAACAACTGTTTTTCTGGCGATTTCAGGATTGGTCCCATTGTATAAGTTGTTCTATGCCCTGAATGAGCTCTTAAAATATGATTATGGATTTCTGATACACGTTGTACATAAGCTTCGCTTCTGTCGGGCGTCCTCCGACGTCAAACCTTTTCTTACATCGTTCAACATCGTATAAGTGTAGTATTCAGCGCCTTTTTTGGAACGAAGTTCCTTATGGGGGCTTGCGACAGGTGTGATTCGGGAGAAAATGTACCGTCACGTCACGTTAAGAATTGCCTTATACCAATAGAGTACATTGAATATAGGGATATAGAGTTGTCAGCTGACCTCAGTAAAACAATAAAGTTACAGCTAGCTATTAAATAAAACATACAAATAGACATGTTTTACTGTGGATCGAACCAGGGTCCTGTGGCATCTCAGTCAGACGCAAAATGTTTCCTGCCATATATGCTTGTATTATAGTTGCGTTTAGCATTTTAATGAACCGGTCAAAATATAAAAACTTCGTTCCTCGCGAGGATCCCCTGACCGCACACATTTTTTTTGATAGCTCTGTACTCTGGAACCTTCCATATATTTCAGATCAACATCCGGATAGTCCGCGTAGTGGACAGCGGCTTCGTGTCGCTGCAGCCGCACGTGCTGCGCCGCGCCGCGCGCACCGCCAACCTCACCCTGCACTAACACTAGTACATGTACCCACTCTACTTAATAACAGCCGTGTGAGCAAACATCTGTTAAAGATGCTCACTGCCAAAGTGATTCAGCTTCCGTGCTAAATACAGATTTATAAAGCTTAAGGGCCGGTTTTTGAGTTGAGAATTTTTAGTTAAGCAGTATTTAAGTATCATTTGAGCATAGTTTTGTTCGTAAAAATCTTGCTCAAATGATACTTAAGGCTACTAAGAGCTAAGTGGCGCCCCCATCAGTAACAAAATAATTACTCGCTGTGTACATCATTGACTGAGGAACGAGTGTTGTGGCGCAACTTGGGAGAGGTCTATGTCCAGCAGTGGACTGCGATAGGCTGAGTTGACGTTGACGTGTACATCATTTATCGAAAGTTCAGTTATATCAATTGTAGTAAAGGTACTGTAGTTTATTCAGAAACTATTAACTCTGTAAAATACAGTTCGCTCTGTAAAATAATCAATCTACAACTACAGCGAACTAAAATTTAAAGAGATTAAACTACAGTAGGTACCTTTACTTCAATTGGTAAAAACAAATTTTCAATAAATGATGTACTCAGCGTGTAATTATTTTTTTACTGATGGGGGCGCCACTTAGCTCTTAGTAGCGCCATAAGCAGTACGTAAGTATCATTTGAGCATGGTTTTGTACGTAAAAATCTTGTTCAATTGATACTTTAGTATGAATTCTCAGCTCAGAAACTGGCTGTATGTCTTTCATTTAGTGATGGCATTCAAAAAAACGTGTTGTGAATGTAAAAGGAGATACAAAATTACAGGAGCATATTTTATAATATTTAAAATTGGATACGATATACGACAGAGCAGAAAAAAATACAAGGGACAACACAAAATGTAGATAGAAATTGGGAATGAATGTGGGGATTTCCATGTAACAGTTTTTTTTGTTTCTGCAATTCAGCGATTCAGTCACTAATGCCATCGCTAAATTCTACCTGTACCATATAAATGTAATGTAACTAAAACGGGCAACTGACAGATGTGTAAAAAATCAACAACTCAATTACCTCTCTATAAAAAACCGAAACAAAATTGTAACCATCTCATAATAATTACATTTTATGCAACACCCACTTAGCAAAAAAATTGAGCACGTTGCATGAGAAAAAATATCTTAGGATTCAAAAGAGTTGTTCATTCATTTTAATGTGCTCAGATTAAGTTTGTCTCTATTGCTAACAAATAAATGATCGTTGTGCTTGTATGAAATAAAATAAACGTATGCAGAGGGCATTGACCCGTAATTAGTGTTTGCAGATTCACGATACGGTAAATTATCATCAAAACACTGTAATTTTTATGTCAATACAAAAATTATGTGTAACGCGAAGCAAAGAAGGAAAATAAATAATTTAACCGAGTTTGCGCAAACTTTATTCTAAGCTGAATATAAGTATTGTGTTGTTCGTCAGAAAAGAAGACGTTCAGGTTTGTTCCCGTAGTATAAGGATAGGAGACAGTTAACGCTACTACTACATTTGAGTTATGTGCATATCGAGTCTGTAGTTTTTATGGATACAACGCAAACGCAGTAGTAACGTCAACTAAGTACTTACACAACTTATATTCGGAGAACAGTTTATCTTGAATATTTGGATTAGCAGAGATGCCAAGTGAGGAGAAGAGGCTAGTGTAATACTTTTCATTTATAACTTATTTACATTTACATATTTACATATATCCACACGTGAAATCAAGGGATATGAATGAAGACATGCGTGTTTTATTAAAGAATGTTAGGATCTTTGAAATCGATGTGAATTTTATAGGTTTTTGTTTTTTATTTGTTTCCGTTTCTTGTATAAATTTTAAAATCCACATTATATAATTTTTAGCGTTTGTTAAATAAACCACGCTTTGCAACGCTTTGAAAATAACTTTAGTCTTTATCTATAGGATATTAAAGTTTTTTCATAATGAATATTATATCATTTACCACTAACAACTTTGGAACAGGGTGAAAATTCCGGAATAAGATAATTCATTTACTAACATAAATGTATTACAATATACACAAGTAGGACTTTTCAGGGTTATAAAATATTAAAAACTTATAAAAATACTCGTACGCTCGAATTAAATACTTCAACAAGCCTTTCTCTTGTGCCATAGTGTTATGGCGTTCAATATACATATTTTACTAGTTTGTAAATAATAAAACAGTTTACACTAGGTTATAAGATGTTGGCTGTAGTAATAACCATTTATATTGAAAGCAGAAAAAAGGCAAGCCAATTGGGTTATATACTTAAAGGAAATACTGGCATTGATGTGCAGCGCATATTCAACCCAACCCACGCCCAACACACGGCGACGATGATTTTGTAAATCGTTAAAGTAAAGCCAAATTATAAATATAATAAATAATTCATTTATTTTCCAAGAAACAACATTACAGAATAAGTAATTATCCAGTGGCCCCTTTATTATTATACACTAGGCAAGCCTGTCCTGTGGGTGCCAGATACATATGTTTAGCAGGTTGAAATCATTTTGGGTGTCTCGTGACTCAGTGCTATGTGGGAAGCGTTTGCGAACAAAAGACATAAACCACAGAGTACATTGTAATATACTGACATAAACGCACCGTCTCGCATTCGGCTCGGCTGTGTTGAATATGCGGCGGGCCGTCCTAATGACATAATTACACCTACTATAGCAGCTCAAGTTTCCTGATCTATGAGCACTTATATAAGTTCCTACTGTAAGCTATTTTTACTTTAAAGTTAATATTTCAAGTGTTTTCGGCGCTGTCTTCTTTTGAGCACTGTAAAATAAATATCTGTGAATATTTTGTAATTACAAAGACAAACAACACCTACGTTAATGTAACCTAATTTTATAATTGGTTTTTCTACGACTTCAGGTTAAAACTTGCTATAGACAACGTTGAATACCTATTGTATTAACTGATAAACATTTAATGAAATCTGTTATCGTTTTAGGCCAAGGAAGCTAAATGTTCGTAGAAACTAAATGACGCAGGTCTTGTATTTAAACTCATGGTTTTCCGAATCAATATGTGTTTACTTATTAATACTTGAACTTCAAGTTGATTTTATGTCAGCATTTTATGTTTAACCATTGTGGTTAAGAGTAAACTAAAACTTTAGTGTAAATTATACTGTAGTAAGAATTTTTTATTTACCCAACTTGATTTGTTCAACATATTTTGTTCTTTATCATATTTTAAGAGACTTCTTAATAACATGTAATGTATGTTAAAATGTCTACGGAGGCATCTTAGGTCTAGTCAAGATGGATGATGATGATCGTGAAACACATCTTCAGAAGAAAGTGAGAAGTCTGGATACCACTAAATATTTTTAGAGTCGGTAGACTAAATATGATTCAAATTATATTTTTACTGTTTTTTTTTTTTTTTATGGAATGTTAAAAATCTTAATTTCAAAATCATAACCTTATAAGAATATTCATGAACACATTTAATAGAGAAATAGGTACTTATTTATTTATTTATTTATTTATTTAATTCTTTATGCACAACAGGGTACAAAGGCGGTCTTAACGCCATAGGCGTTCTCTACCAGACAACCTTAGGGTAATGCAGAGACAAAGTATAGGGTAGATGCACCAGTAAAGTAGTAAAATATGTTTCGTACTACGGACTTATAATTACATATAATAAAAAAATAAAAAAGATAAATACATATGTACATTATACATATAATAAAATATATATATTATACATACCTACATATATAACTATAAATATATAACATCAAGATAATTCAAAGTCGAGCTGAATCTGCTAAATTGTTTTCACGGAAATATTTCCTTAACTTATTTTTAAAGGCGAGCCGACTGTTAGCCATCCTGATTTCCTGAGGAAGCGCATTCCATAATAGGATAGATTGCACGAAGAATGTAGAGTGAACGAAGTCAGAGCGGTGAGAAGGACATTGGAGAAGACGATTATTAGTGGAGCGGAGATATTTAGTATGACTTGTACATAGATACTGAAAATGAGAAGTTAAGTAAGAAGGAGAATTGGGAGAGAAAAGTAAAGAGAATAGAGTAGTTAATGCCCTCATATGCCTACGTTGGCGGATAGGCAACCATTTTAGAAGCAAACGATACTCAGACACATGGTCATATTTACGAAGATTAAAAACGAATCGAATGCAGTTGTTAAGAAGCCGGTCAAGTTTGTTGAGAAGAACTGCATTCAGGTCAAAGTAACACACATCACCATAGTCAACAATTGGGAAAATCAAGGCTTGTACAAGCTTTGTTTTAGTATTTGGTGGGAGGAAGTTTTTCAGGCGATAGAGCGACCGTAATGTTCCCGTAACTCTCTGGCTGACACTCGCCACTTGGTTTTGCCAGCTTAATCTAACTACGTCTAATAAACTATGTTTAACAAAGAGATAAGTACCCAGGGTCGCCTATTAGACATGAAGATTTCTCAGGAAATTATGATAGAACGATTTGTATAGGGTTTTGTATAATTAATACAGTTTGTCTTTGTCCGTTATTGAAATGATACTCCACTCGTAAACATCCATAATCTCCTGAGAAAACTTCGTTTATATGGCGACCCTGGATACCTACTTAGATATCTCTTTGTTAGACTGTACACATTTCTACTAAAATTACTTCCAAGAAAATTCATTACTACATGAAACTAGAGTCGCTTATTAGCGAAATAAATTTTTATTTATATTTATTTATCAGCGAAGTAGAAGTCAAGCCATCATTCCCAACTGTTAAGGATTTTATAAGTTCAGTATTCAATCATGGCATTATATTTATTATGCAGTTACCACATGTAAATAGTATTCAGTATCACAAGAAATAGAGTAGACATTTGTCATTATTAGCTACTTTTACCACGCCTAAACGCAATAGTAGCATTAACTTCTTAATAACTTCACTCTAGCGCCTCAGAATATGTTAATAATAAGTCATTTAAGATCTATCACTATGCGATATTTATGTTTAAAGTTAAAATATGCTTCATATGTTAAAATCTTTAAAACACACCAACATTCATAACATAACTTGTTCTTTTATCAATGCTCATACGTTTCAGCCATTGTTGCCAACCCTAATTTTAGAAAATTGGTAGATGAAGTGCCAACAATTGGTAGAAATTGGTAGAATTCTAAATGAAAATCGGTAATCTACCACCCTAGCTTAGTAGATTTTTCAAGATACGTAAAAACTGATCAAAAAGTTTTTATTTTTTAATTCATAACATAACATAACATCACGCCTGTATTTCGCCGAAGGGGTAGGCAGAGGTGTATAGTACACCAAAATTTCGCCAGTTATGTTATAGTCCCATGTAATAGGGGGCAAGCCTATTGCCATTAACCGGGCACAAATCCATACTCCGGGCTGCTACTGAGAATTTCTTAATGACAAAACCCAATATCACTTTGCCCGACCCGGGAATCGAACCCAGGACCCCACGCTCAGCAGTCACGCTTGCAACCACTAGACCAACGAGGCAATTTTTTAATTCACACATCGCTTATGCATCAAACTAGCATCAACTTGTTATGAAAATAATAACACAAAACTCACCTTACTAAGAAAATATCTATAAAGTCATTAATAAAAATAGGCAGGACAAGAATCAGCACAGCACTCACGTCAATCAAAAATGCAAGTGTTAGCTGTCAACGTCACTATCACTGACTGCGCTCAGTCAGTAACTTTTTGTTACACACATGGCTCAAAAGGCTCAAATCAAACTCATTGCTATCACATGATATACTTATGTACATTTCTTTGAAGAAAAAAAAAATCAATATGTAGTTGTCGTAATATTTGAGGTAGGAAATAGGTAAATTCAGGGATTAAGGTCTACCACCTATATATATGTAGACTGAAGGCAAAATAGGTAGATCTACCAATAAGTTGGTATAGTTGACAACATTGGTTTCACCACAAATACATTGTATTATTATTATAACAAGTCATAACTTAACCGCAGATGTGGTTAGACAGTCAGTCACCATAACTTCAAAACGTTACTATGTAACAAAATACATAATATACCAAGTGTAATATCTACACATTCAATAGAACTTCTGATATATGTCTTTAAGTGCTCGCTTGTACGCTTTTGTAAATTCTATATTCTCATGAATGTGCTTATTTAAAGTTATATAATAAGTCTATCGATACGTCTATGTGTATGCTATTTTTACATTTTTAATAATAAAAATTGAATAAATGATCAGCGTGTTTCATTAATTTCCTTTAGAAAAAGACCCCTTAATTCAGCTTGTACAGAGTACAGAGGGTTACTACTATAAAAATGCACTTATCATTAAATTTATCGAGGTAGAACAATTTGTCTTTCCTAGGAAATAGTCAGTGTGAATCTTTAGAATTTATTCTAGATTATATAAATATCCTGAATATATATATTTTATACTGAAACGATGCAATTGTATGTAAGTCACTCACGCAAAGGCATGTCTGTTAAGACAATTTAGCGTAATGTCTGAGAGACGTTTTTGGTGACTACACAAATCGTTGTGCGAGAGCCACATACCTTTCCTCAGGCCTGACACTGAAAGTCTGCGGTGGTCTGTGCCGAGCTGCCTTGATGTCGTCTCTGCTTCTTGTCCGAACCAGACCTCATCACAATACTGGCGACCCCACTACACGTTTGCGCCAATCTGTCTACTAACCAGTGAGCTTTTACAAGTCGCAGTAATAAATATTATTAGCTATGCCTCGCTTGGCACAGTCAAAAGTGAAGCACGGTCTCCCAAAACCAGTTTCTTTTTACAAGCTTTTATTTAACTTGCAAGCTAAATTTAAACCAGATCCCGTTATCAGAATTGGCTGAGGTACACATATGTAAACCCGATGACAATGCAATATTATGATTTTTAGGAGCTGATCTGATGATGGAGCCGGAAGGTGGTCACAGGATCTCTGCTGTAGTTACCGTTGACATACCGAGTTTGGGTTACAGTACCAAATCCGTGTCTTATAAAAGCTTGTCTTGAACAATAGATTTTTCACCCAAAAAACTTATTGCATTTGGTGCTGCACCCAGCAAAACAAGTCGTGGTAATCAGGATGGTCCAGCTGCCGAATTGCGTAACTCACTCGCGATTGCAATCATCTGGATTTTAATCTTCATTGCTCTGTGTGTTATGACAAACCGTCATATTGACAACTACGTACCACGCAATGAATATTGCTGTAATTTCAAAATGAAAGCTGATGTCAATGTTAATGCATTACACAATTACCCCACAGGTCATATCACAGATTACCTATTAGTTACTACAGCCATCGCTGTTGCCTCTGTTTGATAAGTGTGGTGAAAATAGGCAGCTGTGCTCTTTTTATTAGAACCGTCGCACTAGTGAGCCCTGTCTTGCCATGTTATGTCTTTGATATTACGTAGGCACCGTATGGAAAGCGTTTACTTGACGCCCCTGTTTCGCATACTATGTCCAGGTCTCGTCTCCGTACAAGAGGGATAAAGAGCGAATTCTGGAAGACTATCATCTCTGTTTGTTGTTAAATGTTTATTGAACCAGACTTTTGCGCTGAGCTTCCCAAACACGGTCGCCGCTTTGCCGATACGGATGTCGATCTCTGAGTTATGCGAGAAATTGTGTGACACGGTCGAACCTAGGTAGCAAAACCTGTCAACTACCTTCAACAGTGTGCCATTAAGCATAATCCCGGGGCCTCAGGAGCACCTTGTTCTAGTTCAGCCAGCCATATTTTTGGTGTTTGTATGCATTACAAACGGGAAAGTAATATTCTATCTACATGTGAAGATTTGTAAATAGCACAGGATCACCTATTTTCACCATGATAAAGTTTTGTCTGACTGTAAATCTTTAACATAAAAATGAAAAAAAAAAGTTTTTGGGGGGAGGGGTAATTAAGTAAGTTATGTGCACTAAAATCTACAAAAATGTTTCTTTAAAATATCTTTCTCATTGAGACCGATCGATCGGACTTTACATTGTGATTGTCAAAATAAATGAAAAACGCCGTTTCCGTAGTTTTTGCGGAAAGCTCAAAAACCACTGTAGGCTTATAATAAGCAAGAAAAGATAAGCAACTACTATCAGAGTAGAGAAAATCTTTTTAACAAGCATGCTTATAGACCGCGAAATTGTAGAATTATATCGACTATTATAATCGACAAGTTGGTGTAATAAGTTTATGTAGGTACTTTAGGATTTTGCGACCGATGGACACTCCCGAGCTAGGTAAACCTACCTCACTGCATGAAACTTTGATTTGATTGATAGTAACTGTGGAATAATGTTCACAGTTATTTATGAAATCGATTGGAAAAATATTTCAAATTGTGCGATGAATGATACGATTAATCGAATATCGTAAAACGCGAGTAGACCCCCTGAATAATCTACTTCTATAAGTCCCTCTTTCAACCAGTCACCCTTTTTTTTGTTGTATTCGTAATTAATTGTCAGAACAAGGTTTGTATAAACGAAAAATTTGAAAGTTGGAAAGAAAATTGGAAAATTCGGGAAAAATTTGAAATGCTTTTTTCTATGGGATTTTTGTATGAACTCACTATTAACGATGGATTTGCGCAATTCTATTTTTGTTTAATTTAGTTATCTGTGTATCTTAGTTATATAAATATATTTTTATTGTCCTTTTTATTTTATTTCATTAAGTGTTTCTGCACCTACCTAAATATAGCGGACATACGTGGGACACTCAGAAAGTTTTGCGAAACTAAAAAAAATTGTTCTATACGTACATATATTTTTATCAAATCTTTTCAAAGTACTTTCCACCAGCCTCTATACAAAGATTCATGCGCCTAAACCAGTTTTCAAAACACTTTTTCCAGTCCGCCGCAGACACCTCGTTTACAGCCTGCTCGAACGCAGCCAGCGCATCTTCCGGCGACGAAAATTGTATCCCTTTGAGCTGATTTTTTATTTTTGGGAATAAAAAGAAGTCACACGGTGCTAGATCAGGGCTGTAAGGAGGGTGACCCAGGAGTTTGACTGGCGTGCTGTCCAGGAAGTCCCTCGTTTTGAGTGCGGTGTGCGCAGGTGCATTGTCGTGGTGGAGCAGTAGCCCGCGGAGCCCTGTGTTTGGTCGCTTGTTGCTTATAACAGAGAAAATTTCTGGCAAACATTTGGTAGTATACCATTCGGCATTAATGCTTCTTTGATCCCGTAAGGGAATTGATACCAAGTGGCCAGTCAAATTAAAAAAGCTAGCGATCAAAATCTTACCCCCGCTTCTAGATCGCTTCACTTTGGTAGGCGTTGGCTCATTTTGAAACACCCAAACAGTCGACTGGCGCTTGGTTTCTGGGTCGTATTGATAAATCCAGGACTCATCACCTGTAACGATGTCGTAAACACGCCGAGACGAGCCTGCTTCAAATTTGTTAAGCATATCACGGCACCATTCCACCCGGGCCTGCTTCTGAGCATCGGTGAGGTTGTGCGGCACCCAGCGTGATACTATCCTCCTCACGCGAAGATGGCTGTGTAGAATCTCGTGAACGCTTCCCGATCCAATCTTCAATATGTGTTGAATCTCCTGATATGTAATTCGCCTATTGTCTTGGATTAAATTTTTCACTGCTAGCACGTTTTCTTCGGTAACAGCCGTCAAAGGGCGACCGCTTCTTTCGTCATCCCCCAAAGTTGGTCGACCGCGCTTGAATTCGTTATACCAACGATACACGGTTGCCTTGGAAGGGCCTTCATCCATGAATGCCATTTGAAGTCTATCGTACGATTCATCCGGTTTCAGGCGACACTTGAAATCGTATAAAATCATAGCTCTAAAATGTTCCCGGCGCAGATCCATATTTCAGTGAGACACAATACTTTGAATTAACTCGCAAAAAATGTGGAGGGAAATTTTGAAATTGGAACTTACTTATTTTTACTTATAAATAATCATATTTTCGAAAAACATTATAACTGGCCAGTCTCCCATATATAAAAACTTTTTTTCGCAATACTTTCTGAGGGGCCTGGTACAACCTGGGTGCGATACTCCCCGTACCCCACCAACTCTGCCACAGTGTCGACGCTCGGAACGAATCCGACAGCACTCGGGCGCAGCTCGTTTTCCCGCCGTACCACCCCCGGCCAGTCCCATTTGAGTTGCCGATGCCGCATGCTGGAGGAAACGGCCGCGTGCCGACACTATCGCGTCACGTTATCGCGTTTATTTTAGTTTATTGTCTGATACCTATGTTTTTAAATATTTTCACTGTAGTGTTTCTAAAACTCTGGTAACATCATTAAAGTGTGTTTGTTGACCATTTTCGTGGTTTATACGCAAAACACCTAAAAAAAAAAAAAAAAACAAAAAACAAATAAAAAAAAACAAATAAATAAAGAATACAATAAATAAATAAACACCTATAATATGTACCTACATAGAGGTATTTGTATTTGCTATGAGCGTATTAGGGGAATTTTCAGGCTCATTGATGATTCATGCAAAACGATTACGATGATCTATTCATATTTATAGTAGTAAAAATTATAATTAATGCTTCGTAGCTCGCAGCCAACAGCCAATAATTACTTCTGCAAAATTAATTGCGATCGTGAATCGTGATGTTCATATGGCTTACATTAGAATATAATAATATTATCAAAAAACATAAAGCGCAGTTCACACATTACACCTTATTGTTTATTCTTCACACAATACGGTGTTTTATGTGACGTCTAGGAGATCTAGGAGTTCTGCTGAGAAAATCGTAGATACCAAAATCAACATGGCAATGCAATTAAAAATATTTTTCCGTTACCTACGTACTTTAACAAAATTATAAACTGATTTGCTGAAAAGGTACTGTAGGCAATACCTAGGTATTGTGTCTTATTAACAAATCACACTAATACTTAGTAACTAATACAACCTAATAGGTAATCTGTGCTAATACCATGGTAATACCGTAATATGTTCCGTGTGGTGCCGGACACAAAGAATATAGCACCACCCCATCTCTTCCCGTGGGTGTCGTAAAAGCTGACTAAGGTGTTCACCAGAGGATGGGCAGCAGCGTTCTCTGAGTATTTATTCAACCAACCGCGATCGCCAACCCGCCAGCCAAGTGTGGCGATTATGGCATATCCCCCTATTTTGGGGAGGTCTTTGTCCAGCAGTGGACGTCTTTCCGCTGAAATGATGATGATGATGACATGTTAATACCTACTATAAATGCGAAAGTAACTCTGTCTGTCTGTCTGTTTGTTACCTTTTTGAACCAATCGTTATGAAATTTAGCAAATAAGTAGCTAGAAGTTCCAGAGGGATGTATGATAAAGTCTTTCATTATACACGGGCGGGAGCGAAGACGCGGTTATAAATTAAATTGTCAGATTACAAACAAAGAAATGTTCCTAAAATAGGGATCATAAGTAACACGGTGATAGTCATTAACATCCAATACATAAATATTGACAAACTACAAACTTGATAAAACAACGTACAACGTAGCAACGTGTTTTACTCAGTTCGGTATGAGGGTACCATTTGTATAAGTTATGACCAGACATCCGAGAGATTCAGGTTATGCAGTCGCGCGGTATAGGATTTTCCTAGGGAATCCCGGATTCGTCATTAGGATATTTATGTGAAGAAAGTTTTTATGCATCCCGCATATCGTAAGTGATTCGATATCGTAGTGGAATTTACTATGGAAAATCCAGTTCAATAATTTTTCCAGTGTTTTAAACAGTTAACTATTAGAATATGTCTAGGAGAACCAAAAGATTTTGAATTTTTGTTTTTTAAATGGCACAGATAACAAAACGAGCCAAAGGCCTACCTGATGTTAAGCGGTTACCTTTGCCTGTTTGCCCACAACTGCAAAACGACCTAGGTTGTTGGTGTTGCCTAAAAGGTATTATAAATCGCGTTTGCCAAACGGACCTAAAGATGGCAAGTGATTGTAATTTCACCTGCACCCGTAGGTAACACAGCAATGTAAGCATCACTGTTTGACGGTAGAAACAGGTACGGTGGTAGTGCTTCCCTCGGACGAGCTCTTTCACAAGGAACTCTGATACTACTAAAATAAAAAAATTGAGGAATCACAATATTATCGACTTGGAACATATTAGTTGTAGTCATAATTCTAATTTACTTTCGATTTAAAACACAATCTAATTTAGGACACTAAGCATATACTACGATATTATTATCCTATTAATATGTAAATGCGAAAGTGTGTTTGTTGGTTTGTTCCTCTTTCACGCAGCAATGGAGCAATGGATTGACGTAATTTTTTATATAAAGATGGGCCGGAAAATAACATAGGCTCCTTTAAAATAAGTATTCCGTTGTTTGTTCCTTTTTCACGCAGCAACGGAGCAATGGAATGACGTGATTTTTGATGGCCAGAAAGTAACATAAGCTACTTATGATTTTCTTCAAAAAGTCAGTCAGTCGGAAATTAACATTGGCTACTTATATACAAGATGCCCAATTACAAAAGTGTGTTTGTTGATTTGTTCCTCTTTCACGCAGCAACGGAGCAACAGATCAGCGTGATTTTTTACATAGTGATAGTTTATGGACTGGATAGTGATACAGGCTACTTATATACAGGGTGTACCATTGCGAAAGTGTATTCGTTGGTTTGTTCCTCTTTCACACAGCAGCAGAGCAACGGATTGACGTGATTTTTTGCATAGATATTTGATGGGCCGGAAAGTAACATAGGCATAAGAAAAGAGAAGACTATTATCTATTCTATGACATAGGCTACTTATATACGGGTGTCCCATTGCGAAAGTGTGTTTGTTGGTTTGTTCCTCTTTCACGCAGTAACGAAGCAACTGATCGACATCCGGTATCTTCTTAATATTTATAATTCTTCTGTACGTGTGTTTGTAACCGAACTCCTCCTAAACGGCTGGACCGATTTGGATGAAATTTTGTATGTATATTTCAATAGGTTCCTGGGTCGTTTGAAAATACTATTGGATCCGGTAGGTGGCGTTGCTGTCGGTATGTCATTGATCTTCTCCTAAACGGCAGGGCCGATTTTAATGATATTTTTTTGTGTATGTTCGAGTGGGTCCCTGCAAGGTTTGAATTCACAAATGGACCCGGTAAGTGGCACTGCTGTCGGTATGTCACTGATCTTCTCCTTAACCAGGGTTCTTAGATCGAGTTTCTGAATTTTCCCCATATTCATATATTTGTTTCCCTAAAATGATAGCTTTTGCAACTTTTTTCCCCATTTTTTTTTTCAAACAGGATACAAATTGAAAAATATAAGACTATTTTCATTCAAAAAATTTCTATTACAACATTTTATAGTGTATCGTGGATGATATTTAAAACTTTCGATACTTACTTCGTCTGTATTCAAACCCTCAATTATTTTCCCACAGACATTGTATAGACAAGTACAATATGATGTATTATATCTGTATTTTCTTTCCCGAAATATTTCCCCAAAATTTTCCCAAGAATTTCATTCCCGAAAATTTCCCCAAGAACGACTTTTTTTCCGAAAATTGCGAAAAAAACCCCAATGTACCAACCGTGTCCTTAACGGCAATTTAATGTGGCGCTCACGAAGGAAAGATTTCTGTTCTCCATGGTGGCGCTGCTTTTCCGGGCAGGATGACGTCTGCCGGGTCCGCTAGTATACTAAAACTTTATATCCCGGAAAAATGCACGGTCCTTGCGGGATTAAAAAACCACGGAAGCGAAGCCGCGGGTAAAATTACGTATATTATAAATGCGGAAGTGTGTTTGTGGTGTGTCCTTCTTTTACATTAAAAGGACTGAACGGATTTGGTTGAATTTCGGAAAACAGATAGAAGATGTCACGGATAGGATAATTTTTATCAACATACCAGGCCCCTCAGAAAGTATTGCGAAAAAAAGTTTTTATATATGGGAGACTGGCCAGTTATAATGTTTTTCGAAAATATGATTATTTATAAGTAAAAATAAGTAAGTTCCAATTTCAAAATTTCCCTCCACATTTTTTGCGAGTTAATTCAAAGTATTGTGTCTCACTGAAATATGGATCTGCGCCGGGAACATTTTAGAGCTATGATTTTATACGATTTCAAGTGTCGCCTGAAACCGGATGAATCGTACGATAGACTTCAAATGGCATTCATGGATGAAGGCCCTTCCAAGGCAACCGTGTATCGTTGGTATAACGAATTCAAGCGCGGTCGACCAACTTTGGGGGATGACGAAAGAAGCGGTCGCCCTTTGACGGCTGTTACCGAAGAAAACGTGCTAGCAGTGAAAAATTTAATCCAAGACAATAGGCGAATTACATATCAGGAGATTCAACACATATTGAAGATTGGATCGGGAAGCGTTCACGAGATTCTACACAGCCATCTTCGCGTGAGGAGGATAGTATCACGCTGGGTGCCGCACAACCTCACCGATGCTCATAAGCAGGCCCGGGTGGAATGGTGCCGTGATATGCTTAACAAATTTGAAGCAGGCTCGTCTCGGCGTGTTTACGACATCGTTACAGGTGATGAGTCCTGGATTTATCAATACGACCCAGAAACCAAGCGCCAGTCGACTGTTTGGGTGTTTCAAAATGAGCCAACGCCTACCAAAGTGAAGCGATCTAGAAGCGGGGGTAAGATTTTGATCGCTAGCTTTTTTAATTTGACTGGCCACTTGGTATCAATTCCCTTACGGGATCAAAGAAGCATTAATGCCGAATGGTATACTACCAAATGTTTGCCAGAAGTTTTCTCTGTTATAAGCAACAAGCGACCAAACACAGGGCTCCGCGGGCTACTGCTCCACCACGACAATGCACCTGCGCACACCGCACTCAAAACGAGGGACTTCCTGGACAGCACGCCAGTCAAACTCCTGGGTCACCCTCCTTACAGCCCTGATCTAGCACCGTGTGACTTCTTTTTATTCCCAAAAATAAAAAATCAGCTCAAAGGGATACAATTTTCGTCGCCGGAAGATGCGCTGGCTGCGTTCGAGCAGGCTGTAAACGAGGTGTCTGCGGCGGACTGGAAAAAGTGTTTTGAAAACTGGTTTAGGCGCATGAATCTTTGTATAGAGGCTGGTGGAAAGTACTTTGAAAAGATTTGATAAAAATATATGTACGTATAGAACAATTTTTTTTAGTTTCGCAAAACTTTCTGAGTGTCCCACGTACGTATATAATCCAGGTGCTTATCTGTACTAATACTAATAATATTATAAAGAGGAATTATTTGTTGGTTTGTAATCGATATACTATGAAACTACTGATATTTGTCTATTTCAGTTATGGTTGCTAGATAATATTCATACAAAAAAACTGTTTATAATTTTTCATTCTTTCATATTCGTTTCCAATATTAAACTAGTCAATAAGGAGTGCTTGTAATTCATTCTTGTTTACAAAAATCTAGAAGCCAAAATTTTTGTCTTGAAATTTTCAACTATTTGTTAAATAATACTTCTAGACCCGGCCCTGAAAACGCAAGTAAGAGAGAGTACCAATAACTAGTAGTTATTTATAATGATTCCAATGGAATTTACCTCAGGACATTGTACAAATAGGTACAGTTATATAGTAACTATTGAAAAAATCCAATCATGCGTTTAGTTGCACACTCGTATTTATTACATAAAACACGTGACAAGAAGTATGTTTTTTTGTCAAAATCCATTGTACAATATATTGTACAATTAGAATTTGATGCGGCTTTTGTTCATTATTTGAATCGAATACATTGGATCAAACTTCGTCGATCATTTTGGAGCCCACTATAGTGTCATTTGTTCATTTTGTTTTTTATTAGTCAAATACAAAGATTTTACTATAATTAAATAATAATTACTTAAATTGTACCAATGTTAATTAAATCAATGGGTGGTTAAATATACACTAGCGGTCACATAAATAAATAAATTTAGTTTATCCTCTTTTTACTATAGAACCGCTGATTGACAACTTAACATATTTATTTTTATTCGTTTATGAAGCGTGATAAGTGAGTGACAATGCAGGGTTCTGCAGGGATATATAAATATATTTTATAATGAAATTAAATAAGTATTGTTTTAATAACAGATAGTAGGTTAAAAGTCATATCAGACATTCGTTACAAAGTGAAATCTTTGTGAAGACCGAAGCGCGTGAGTTTTCGACGTCTGTAACCGTAAAGGAACTCTAAGGTTCGTAGTAATTTGCGTGCGAAGAGGAAATCGCTGAAGATGCGCGCGGAACCTTTCCGGTCAACTACGATTTACGGCTTTTATTTATAGCATTTTGACGGCTTTCGCAACAGTTCTCGTTCGTCTCTCGCGGGAGACACCCGCATTTTTTTCAATACGTATTTTACCATAAGTGCGTACCTATTCGCATAAACAAGACTAAAGAAACATCATTACCCTTGGAACCCTACATTTGAAACAAGGTATGTATAGTTTAGATAGAGAACTCTCAAATTGATTGTTTATACCGTGGAAATATATAATTTAGAAAATAATAATTTTGTTGACTGATAGTGGCAATGCTGATTATTATTTATATAATAATAATATTTACATAATAATTTTGATAATAAGAGTTATCGTAGTTTCATCATAGATTTGTATAAACTTTTAATGAATTCACCTCCAAGATTTGTGACATTATGCTTTCAAACTTAAATACAATCAAATAATTCATAGTAGGTAATAATTTTATTCCCAAAGATTCAAGTTGCGATTTTACATTATTATCTACTTTGCATGATAATCAAGAAAATCTATATTTAGATTTAGAGCTTAAAGTTGGAAACAAAGAGAAACGAATATCGATATAATAATATATTATTATTTACATCCCTGTACAAAGTGGAGATGAGAATACGAAATTAAATAAAACCACGTACAGTGTATCACGTTCTCTGATAGTACACAAAAAATCAATGAAATTCAGTTAATAGTTTAGCCACAGGAAATTATTATAATTTTATTAATTTTGAATGTAGGACCGTTTTTCTGGCATACATCGTTAGGTCAAAGACCTGTGCGAATCCATATGATTTTAAACTTTCTTTCGCAGTTATTACAGATTATTACAAATGGTCTTACTTGTTATTTCGATATTTTAATATTTATTTATGTTCAAAAGTTTAGTTTGTTTTTAATTTTTCGATAAACTACTTATTTATGTGTTTAAAATATTTCTACATAGTACTAGTAATAACAATGTTTTTATTTATTGTCGTATTGTCATCTCTACGTTATATAACATCACGTCTGTATTCTCCGAAGGGGTAGGCAGATGTACACCTCTGTACTATACATAGTACACCCACATTTGGCCAATTCAATAATAAAATAATAAATAAATAAAAAGCCTCTTTATTCTACCATAAATCATTATAACAATAATTAGTAAATTTGTACTTCTAACAATTAGTTATTATCAATTTAGTTAGATTATCATATGATTTGAATATACATATCATTATTATTATTAATTTCTTATTTAGATTATTGATTATATTATTATTATTGACATGCATGTAAAATTATTTATTTATGGAAGTCGCCTCTTGGGCGTAGGCCTCCCCCAATCTTCTCCATTTTTCCCTATCTCTGGCTTGTCTCATCCAGTCTGGTCCACATCTTTGTTTGAATATGTCCTCCCAGCGCTTCCAAGATAATATGTTTATTTGGTTTACGGGAGTTAGTGAGCTGCTCAGCCTACTACGGCAAATTCTGCAAATATTTATGTGACTTCGTCAGTAGTAGGTACATCTCATCACATAGTGAAAGAAAACTTTACTTTAAAACCTAAACTTATACCTTACTAGGATTTCTCAAACACATGCAGAGTTCAAACGGCATTATCACTCTAAGTAAAATATTAATTTTTAGTCGCTTTCTGACTGAAAGTTGACCTAACATACTTTTAAATAGATTTTGAGGATAGAAGGTAAAATATGAAATTGTTCTTAAACATACAATACTAAGTAACTATAACGGATATGCAAAGTTGGGCTTACAATTTGTAAGGAAATGGAAATATTTGACAATACACGTGGTACAGACGCCTCTTGAGAACCACTTAAAATTCACCATCATATTAAAGCTAATTATTTGGTGAAAGTTCACAGATGTGATGGGTATCGATAACCAATGCAATAACGAGAAAAAATATAATTTTCTAAACTCATCATTTCATTCAAGTCAGCTGATCACGAGATCAACAGTCACAGGACGCGTTACCTTGCAAGTTTATATAGTATATTTTAAGAAATATCGGATTCTACAACACTACAACTGTTTTTAAAAACGTAAAAAATTATTTACTCGCGTCGCGCGGCCGATGACCCCATAATCAGCTGACTGGAGTTGAAATTATGAGTTTAAAATATCTTTTTTATCAGGTATCCCCATCACGTCTGTGAAGTTTCGCCAGCTTATTTGATTTTACCTTATGCATGCTGAAATTTTAATGGCTTCTTCCCGAAAAGGGGTCATTATGAACAACTTTTACTATATATAGGACCAACCCTGAAATCGCGAACAAAAAATCAGGTGGTCCCTACATTTTATCGATTTAAGTGAACAAAAATTTAGGGACCAAACAACGGTTTTTTTTTCGCGATTTCATGGTTGGTCCCATAGTAAAAGTTGTTCATAATGATGAGTACAATGACCCCTTCTCGGAAAGAAGCGATTAAAATTTCAGCATGTATAATAAGATGGATAGTAAAGTTTGATAGACGGATGGTAACTACTGTTCTCATGCTCATTCCAATAAAAATGTGAGTCGTCAAAGAAACATTTGTTTTAGGCTGTATTACTGACCTTGCCCTTATTTTTATTTGAAACGGATCTCTTATTATCATAACTGTCAGGGAAAATGTTGTTGTGAGTGATGGATTGTTTATCAACGTAAACATTAAAACACAGTTATTTGAAAATAAACAACAGACAACATAAACTTGATAAGAATACATCTGTTGAATGATATCAATTCTGGTAACAATAAATTAGGCGTTATAACTGTCTAACTTTGACAGGTACCTACTTATAATCTACTCCAACACTGACTGATATACAACACACAGCCTAAACATGTGAATCTAGAGATTTTTTAGATTTGGACGCAATATTCCTTGAGTACACTAGAGGTAAACTCTGTTTTTCTTAATTGTATTTTTTAGCAAACCGTTTTGACATTTCTTTTTAATGCAATTCGTTATTAATTATTATTAAAAGACATTATATCAACAATCTTACACACTAAATAACATTTTAACCTAATTAAATGTGCAGAATTGTGTGCAGAACCAGTAATTATGTTTCATCAGTAGTTATTTAAAAAATCAACATAAAAAGTGTGCAAAGATTGTTTGCAAAACATGGTGTACACTACGCAGGGATTTTTTGAAAATCCATCTCTAGAGGGATGAAAAGGGGTGTTTTTTACAATAAAGTGTCTTGTCAATGAAGATCATGATCTCTAGAGGAATGAAAAGGGGTATTTTGTACAATAAAGTGTATTTGTATCGTATTGTAAAGTTTGTATGAAGAAAACACGGAAGCGGAGCAACGGGCGCCAGCTAGTAAACAAACAAATTTTATGTTGGTAGGTAGGTACTTGCCGAGGGTAGATTACGTTGTTAATTTTGTTTTGTTACATTTGGATTGCAGCTTCTCTAAAATTTAATCAAGTCGAAAGAGAACTTTGTGAGTCAAGATCAATTTAGCATAATGTTGTCATAAACCAATAGTTTCACAATAAAAGTCAGTTCATTCAAAACCACTACCATTCATATGTGCACGAGTCTAATTAATTAATAAAGAATAATTCAGCAAATAGTTTTTTGAATAAAAACTGAAGAATGTTTGCCTGTATAAACATAACACATAACATAACATCACGCCTGTATTTCCCCGAAGGGGTAGGCAGAGGTGTAATAAATAGTACACCCACATTTCGCCAGTTATGTTATAGTCCCATTTAACAGGGGGCGAGCCTATTGCCATTGACCGGGCACAAATCCAGACTCCAGGCTGCTACTGAGAATTTCCTAATGAAAAAACCCAATAACACTTTGCCCGACCCGGGAATCGAACCCAGGACCTCACGCTCAGCAGTCGCGCTTGCAACCACTAGACCAACGAGGCAGTCAAAACACACAATAATACATTCAAACGATACTGGTGGACTTTTGAAGCCATGTAGAGCATTAGATATATTAATAAGACATATACGCCTATTCGTTCACGTTTGCCCAAGGATTTCATGTGAACTTTAAATAAATAGATAGTAGTACCTATCATCTAGAACAAAAACAATGACATTTGGGTTGCCGGATACAAAGGCTACATTTCCTAATAATAAAAAAACGACATATTATCCTGATTAAGAATGCGCCTGCAGATTGGTTGGTAAACGAGCTACCGAGCCTTCTTCTAAACGCAATTTAATTGAAACTGACAATAATCGATAATAATTACTAGTTCGTGCGAGATAGCAAGGCAATAGAGGACGTTGACCCCTCCATACTAATGCATTATGTCATGTCAAGGGTAACCACGAATCAATTATTTCGCGAAACATGTGAACGTGTCTGGACCATGTTGACAGCACGGTCATTGTATAGCAAGCAACCCTTGTATTGATAGATGACATAGAAAAAGTAACGAGTCCTCTATTGTCATATTATAAGAATATTTTAGAGCACTAAATTGAACATTAAGATATCATGATGTTGTACGAATAAAAAACAATGAACATAATCGAGACTTCTTCGCTTATTTGATAATTGGCTTGTAATATAAACCTATTTTGATTTCAATTGATTGCCTGAATTGAATTAATTGAGCTAATCGTTTTAATGCGACTAACACGACGTCCAAACAATAAACGATCATCTTTGATTAGTAGTGCCAACTATAATGTCTGCCTATATGTCATCAGAAAAAAACAGCACGTTTTTTCTGATGGATAAAGATGGATTGATACAGAATGCCGCGTGTTCACGTGTCGGACCGGCTGGCTGTCTGCATTAGTAATCATACCATGATGTCACTATTATTACTATGTTTTAGGATTCCGTAGGTACTTACCTCAAAAAAAACGGAACCGGGATCACTTTTTTTAAATATTTGGGACATTTTTATACTGCATTATCTAGTCCCAAATAGCATTGCCTAACAATCGATAGAATCGAAAAACTCCAAAAAATTCATACTATCGATAGTATCGATTGGAAGGTATTCAACAATACTATCGATTTACGATACTATCAATATTATCGATTGTTCGAAATCATGCAATACTATCGAATATCTTGCTATGAATAGTTTAGATAGTATTGCAAATTGCAATATAACCATCGGTGTTAATTGAAGTAATTTTTACATTGAATTTATCTTTTTAGAAAGTTTATTTTCCTTGCTTCGGTATTGGTACACACTACACACCACACTGTTAGGGTGTATCTACGTAACCATTTCTTTAATAATCTTATACATCAATACTCTCTAAACGATAGTTTAAGTTTTGTCACGTTACTATAGTACTCTCTCTCACGATAGTATCGTGACAATAGTTTGATAGTATCGATACCATCGATAGTATGACTGATTTGAGGAGGGACTTTCGAAAGATCGATAGTCGATTTTTATGCAACACTAGTCCCAAACTAAGCAGAGCTTGTACTATGGGTACTAGACAATGGATAAAGTACTTTCGTACTTTTTTTTGTAAATACATACTTATAATACATAAGAAACATCCTTTGTTGTCCGTCTGACTATTAATTCCCGTTTTAATCGAGAATTGCTACAGGTATCAAACTGAAATTAATATCAAACATTATATTATATGTTGTTGTTGTTGTGTTAAGTCCTATATAAAAATCAAGTTTCTAACTTGAAACAATAAAAAGTTACGGCCTTTCAAATATTTTAGATAACTGACTCATCAAAACCTATGGGATCGTTTCCGTTGTCCTAGGATATCAAAGTTTGGGGTGCTGGCCAGAAAACCTCCACGTGTGTCTGACGGCTGCTTGTCCTTCTGGACACGTCTAGAGGGAACGGCAGTTGTTGGGCCGGTGCACCCTGGGCACGGGCAATAAGTCTCCTTTGGACCGGGGGACTTTATTGCCTGTGGCGAATATTCTGGCACGGGAGGGGCTCGATGTGGGCCAATGGGAAGTTGCTCCGCGTGTCCCTCTGAGAAAGCAGAGGGCACTGTGGAGGAGCAGGGGCGGGCCCGGTGTGCACTCACCCTGCCACTGGGCAGGCAGCGGGGGGACTGTCCTTCCCTGCCCCCGTCGGTCTCGTAATCCCAAGAGTGCCTGCTGAGTAGTGTTCTCGCGCCTCTTGGGACCGAGGGTCTTGGCTTTACCGCCCGGACCGCGAGGAAGAACACCTCTATAAAAATTACAGGAGGATGGGCCTGCGAGCAGCAGACTGGGGTAGTCTGTTGCCCGACCAGCAGCTGGCGTAGTCGGCGCAGCTGGCGTAGCTGGTAAAGGCCCGTGAGGTGAGGTGGCGTGCAGTGTTCCGTGTGCACCACGGAGGAGGGTGCGGTCGTCATTAGGCCGCACGGGGAGAAGGGGCTCGCCTGCTTGTGGCGAGCCGGGACCTGTCGGGGGTGGTTGTGTGAATACTCACGGGTTCCCACGCCCCCGGCTAAGGTAGTTGAAGGAACACCGTGGTGGTTTTAGTCGGTAAGAGTCCGACGATGGCTCCGCCTACCCCGGGCGGAGTGCGTCCATGAGTATTTACACACGGGAAAAAAAAAAAGGATATCAAAGTTTGGCATGAAGGAAGGTCCTCTCAAATAATGGAAAAAATCTGAAAATTGGTTATAATTAAGAGGCCTTTCACGTTTTTTAGCGGCCTCGCTGTCTTAAAGATTTAAAGAGATTTTAGGCGAAATTGAGAAATGTATTCTATAAACATCCTATGACTTATACAGGGTGTCAGGGAAACGCTTCCGAAAACGAAGATAGGTGATAGTGCTGGTGATTCAACTTCAACTCAGCCTATCGCAGTCCACTGCTGGACATAGGCCTCTCCCAAGTTGCGCCACAATTATGTGCTGGTGATTACTGATACGAAACCACGAAAAAAATGCGATTCTCTTTTTAGATTTTTTCATATTTTTTTTGCATTTTTCGTTATGTATGTGTTTTATTTAACTGTCCAAAGCTGGTTATGTATGAAAAATGCAAAAAAATTTATATGAAAAAATCTAAAAAAAGAATCGCATTTTTTTTCGTGGTTTCGTATCAGTAATCACCAGCACCTATCTTCATTTTCGGAAGCGTTCCCCTTACACCCAGTATAGAAAGAAAAACAAAGAAATTACAATTACAATCACATGAGAAAAAAAATTACAATCACATGAGACTTTCCACCTTCATGTCTCAGTTTGGCGAACCGACTTGCGGTACCATCTAGGCAACAGCCTAGGTGGTATTGCAGTTGTTATGGGCAAAGGTAACCACTTAACATCAGGTGGGCCTTTAGCTCGTTTCGCCATCATATACCGAAAAAAAAAAAAAAAATATATTCTCTCTACTCCTTCTAAGCTACAAATCAAGGCGAACATACCTATATGTTTTAAATATTCGTAATGTTGCCCTGAAGGATGTTTATAGAATACATTTATCAATTTTGTCTAAAATCTCTTGAATTCTTTAAAAAAAAGTGCTAAAATTACAGCAATGGACAGGCAGGTAGCCGGCTGTTAAAAGTTAAGGCCACTTAAAGAGATACTTAAAAAACTACCAATTTAAGTTGGTTCCCCTTTGTACCAAGTTGGCCTTTTGGCGCAGGTCAACTTATACCTTCTGGATTTTTTTTATTGTTATGAATTATGGCACTGACTGAAAATAAAGCACTTGATGATGAAGAAATACATAATGTTTGTGATATATCAGCAGTTTCTTTGTTCACGCATTCAAGTTTAAATACCTGTCTTTCTGTCAAGTCCTTATGATCATATAAGCGCGATGATGAAATTCTGGTACTGAACTCTGATAGCGCGAGCCCAACTCGCTCTTGACCTTTGTTTTTAATTCAACGAGAAATTCCAGCCCGAAAATTGTAAACAAGCTAAGTAATAATGATTAATATAAGCTAAGTAATTATATTGATGAAAGTTATATTATTATTTATAGTCCAGTCAAATTTAGGAATTCTGGAATGAAAGGTAGGATGCTGATTTTTTTAATGAACTTTAGTTTTGATGTTCTAAAGACTTGCAAAAAAGTCTCGTAGATCTTGTGTCTGCGTCTTGAAATACTTAAGGTCAAAGGATCACAAAATCGTTTTTTGTTCTTCAAATGTCACGTTTTCTGTGCATCATACGACATTAGAGTCTAAAGCTGAGCTAAATAGAATAGAATGTCTTTATTTGCAAGGAGTTAACAATATGTATTTGAATCTCGATTCATCTTTATCGGAAAATAGCATAGGTACAATAATTGTCACATTGTGTTATGGTCGTGTAATAATGCAAAAACAAACTGGCTGATTGACTTGACATCCGCAAAAAACGATGCTAATGGTGTAAATAAATATTTACAAAGTGTTTTTATGTCTATTTACTATCTGCAAATAATGACACACTTTATTGTTTGATAGAAAGGTGAATGAACCTTTTCTCATAAAAACGTGTATTGTATGTTACGCACAGGCGTAGCCAGGTTTCAGTATTAAGTGCATGGTATAAAAAAAATGGTGCAAAAGTGAAACATAGATATTCATGTGAAAAAATATAATAAGTAAGCAAAAAGTGTTAATATTTCAATATTAATGTGTTGTTTTAGGGGTTCAAACCCCCCCAGTTTGAACCCCTAAAACCTTCCCCCTGGCTACGCCCGTGATGTTACGGACCTTTATATGGTTGTGTCATCAAACAATATCCTTGTGTTCTATGCGAGTAGTAGTACATACATACATACATATTATTACGCCTGTTTCCCATTGGGGTAGGCAGAGACTATGGATTTCCATATGGATTTTGTAGGAGTACAATAATTTAATTCCGAAAATATGTTAAGTAAAAGCGCCTTCACCCAATTAGACACTCGTATATTTTGTGACGTGTGGGGTAAATTGAGTAAGATACACGTGAATGAATATCACCAATTTAAACTCAACTTTTTGCTTGATTGTAAAAAACTGGCCAAAACAAATTAGGTAGATACATTATCCGCGTAATTATTCTTTGCGAATGTTTTTTTCCGAACCGTATTTAATCGCAGGTTTGAATTTTCAGCAAAAAAACATAGTAAATATTTTTATGATTTTTTAGAATTATTTTGCCGTATCTAATATTTAATAAAGTGATGTATTTTTAACATCGTCATCATCAGCCGGACCTTTTTTCTGTTGGTCTAAGCAGCCGGAATACGTAGATTTTTGGACACATCTATATTGAACATTTTATGTAAAGTAAATGGATGAATTATAAAATTGAATTGTTGTAATCTTTTAATAATAATATTAACTAGTTTGGAGTAGTATGAAAAATAGTTTACATTAACCAATTGAACGATAATACCTGCAGAAGTGTTTCACTATGAATCTTTGTGAAATAATTGGGTTCATAATTTTATGTAGGTATTTTCAAAATATTACGTTGATAAAGCTATTGCTAAATTGTTATTTAATGTAACGATTTCAATACCTTTATCAACATTTATTCTGATAAAGGTTTCGTATCCGTTGAATGTATCGTTGACTGGTTTGGATTCTTTTCAATTTATTTGCAAAATTATGGCTTTAACAACAACAATTCTGATGGTAATTGTGAAGACTTACTGATAAGTTATTCATTATTTTCACTACTTAAGCCCGTAGTGCCTTACAAAAATCATTAGTGCGTCGTTTCCCGCAGTAGGTATGTATTATTCTTTTGTCACGGAAGCACGCTCGAGTAGATATAAAACTTTTCTATATTTCGGTTAAACACGGCTCAGTGAGAGCAATCACCGGAAAAATCGATAATTTCTTTTGGAGAAGTAGGTACTTTAATACCTTATTAGAAAGCAGTAAAAAATCGTTTATCTAAGAAAAGGGTCTATCGTATAACAACGATTTGATAAGATTAGAGATCTTAATAGGAACCGGTTTATTTAAGGTTTGTATCAGAACAATTATACATTCCGACGCGTATATCATAATATTTTAAATTTAAATTTAGTGCCTTCATTTTACTATTTTTAGAGGTTGGGTAGGATTTTATGTCGGAATGAAATAAAAGAATTACATAATAATATGTTATCAATGCATTTTGATTGTTGATGCTCTCACTCCCAAATTGAGCTATCACTCTTGAGTTTTCTCCTTGTCTTTCCCTATAAAACTAATAAATAAGGAGCGGTGGTTAGTTAGTAACTTTTTCCACCAGTCTTAAACAATATTGAACTGAATGAGGTTTAATTGATAGATTAGATTGTGTTATTGTGGTGCCTCTACCTGTTATTTTTCTTAGGAAAATACCAACTGCTCGCTGTTGATCAAAAAATCAATAACTTCGAGTAGCAATAATTCGAGCTTAGCTTTTACAGCTTAAACTTTTGACGTCAATAGAAATGATTAATGAAATAAATAACTTAGAGGCTTTTTTATAGTCTGGTAATTTCCAAGCTTAGACAATTTTATTAAAATGAATATAAAATATACACTCAATAAAATTTAAATAGACGGGCGAACTGCGCAAAGTATTAACTTATAATATTATACATAAATATAGATAATTATGACAGCTAGTTCTTTTAATTATTATATGTGATATAGGTGCGACCCACGCATTAATATTTATCTGTAAAACTAATCGTTAATTTCGTAGGTACTATTTTATGATCTAATATGTTATTCTTATTACATAGAACACTGCCTGCAATGTTCGCAACAAAAAACTTTAAGACATACACCTCACTGCGATTTTTACCCACGCGATTTTTCATCGCTAAATCTGTAACACATGGAATCATACGCAGGAGCCCGCACTAGCGATTTAAAATAGTAGAGGTAGTAGAGACTCAGTGCGCGAATAAAAACAACGCGAATAAAAACAGCGCGAATAAAAATTGCTGTGCGGCCTTAGCCTTAATGTGTCAAAAAATTATAATAATGAAGAGTGAAAGCGGTATAAGCCCCATGGGCCAGCACTCCCATTACTGTTATACGGTATGACTTCTGTTAAATTCCCATGAATCAAGGTAGATCACGAAATTAGTTCAGCTTTACATAATAGTTCCGTGTTGAAGCTGAAGAATATAATTTGATACAATACACACTTTGGGCCTGAAAGCTGGGAAAAGGCGAAAATAATGAAGCGAATAATAAATGACACAATGTAAATATTGGTACAGATATGTGTCTATGTTTTGTAAAGAAGGCTACTATAGTGGCGAGCCAGGACCTATGGGGGGTGGGTGGAGAATGCAGAGTTTAACTCACGCCTCATGCCAAAGATAGTTGGAGGAACACCGTGGTGGTTTTAGTCGGTAAGAGTCCGCTGGCTGACTGGCTCCGCCGTCCCTGGGCGAAGTGTGTCCATGAGGATTTCCCCACGCAAGAAAAGGAGTACTTTTTTTTTTGGTATAGGAAACTATTATCTTAAGCAGCTAAAGAAAAACAGTTAGTTAATTCTGTTCTATTTATATCAAAGTAGTCGAATTAATTTCACTTAATTGTCACAGGGTCAAAAGGTGCCATTGTTTTTTTTTTCTTATTTATTTTTAATTCTACAATCGCCCACAACGTGAACTTTCAAGTAAATTGCGTTTAGAAGTAAAGTACGGGTTAGTTGAGTGGTCATATTGTGTTCTCCTGTCATATAAATTTTACGCTTCAATTAGACAGTCAGTCAGGCTTTAGATTCATACTGAATCACGTAATTTACTGTGTTTCAAAGAAGAAAAAAACATACATTGCACGATAATTTTAAAATTCTTCCAAAACACTGGAAAAGTGACTGTTTCCGTTCAGCTAAATATTCTTAAGGGCGCCTCGTTGCTACCTAAATAGGCTGATCGGCAATTCTATCTCAATTATTTGTAAAGAATTGCAACGGATATTATTAAGTGTTGAAACAATTTAGTCTTCAACCGTTGGCTGCAATCACTACACCACAAGATTCAGTAAATAATTTACGTATAGTGTTTCGTGTTGCCGTACTTGGCATTTGGATCCTTTTGAAGGTTTTCTCTCGTTTGTTATGACTTTCAGTACAAAATTGTGTGAAAAGTGGGCTGATAACAATGTGGTGCTATATAGACAATATCTTCGGAACGTAACCAGGTCTTTCACAGGTACATATACAATATTGATTGAATACTCCATAAAAGCTAAAATATTATAATCTTTCTGAGAAGAGACTAATGGGCCCCAGCAGTGAGACAGTAATGAGCTGATTATGTTATGTATTAACAAACTTTATATCATTAATAATGTTTTAGGCTTTCGCGATCACTACACATTATTTTAACCTCCGATGCAAACAGAGGGGTGTTACATGTTTAACATGTGTCTGTCTGCGGCATCGTATTCACTCCCAGGTGGATGAACTGATTTTGATTTAGGTTTTTGGTTGAAAGGTGACTTGATCGAGAGTGTTCTTAGTTATGATTCTAGAAAATCTGTTCAGCCGTTTAAAGATTATCGGCTCTTTTCTAGTTGATGAAGGGATGAGCAACTTCCACAGGTCTGATCGATTTGAAATTTGGTATCCAGTTACTTCAATGATATTGCAAGAACATGGTAACCTTAACCTGATGCTGCAGCATCACCTGGAATCTGCAGGATAAGTTTTAGATAGGTGGTGATTTGGGTCTGATGATGGAGCAGGAAAGAGAAATGAGGATAAATTGGTGAGGGATTCTAAGCTACTTTCACTCGTTTAATAGATATGAAATGTTGGTATACGATGTAGTGCCGTTTGTGGCGAATTAAATACGAGTCGCAGTCGGTTGCCGCCGTGTACACACGGCTACACATCAAGCTGTAAGTTTCCAGTATAAGCTGACCTCGCATTGTATAGGTTTTCCTTACAACGCGAGGTCAGCCTATACTGGTTTTGTACAGCTTGATGTGTAGCCGTGTGTACGATCCAGTACGACGCGCTGCACATTCGGTATGAATGTGTAAAGTGAACGAGTGAATGGGGTGAGTCGGGGTTTTATTTAAATTTATGTAAATTTATATTATTTAATCATATACGCGTTGTAATCCAGTTACACTTGTTTTATTATAATGTTCAATATATTCTTACCTAATATGAAATTAGGTAAAACAATAATATAATCATATAGCTTCTACATAAAGGATGTAGGCTAATAATAATCAGTCAGGACAATTCAAGATCATTGTGATCGATGGTACCTAACCAATCAGTGAGACGGATTATGACCAGGCTTGCTGACGTGAAGATGCTATAAACAATTGTTCCCTGATGATCAAGGTAGACATGGTTAGTTCGCGAATGAATGAAGGAAATGAACTAGTTCATTTTGCAAAATAAACATATCACTCATTCACTACTCGTTTAAATGTGTCTCTACTTCATTTAGTTCTTTGAAGTAGCTCAAAGAATTCAAAGTCGTTCGAAAAAATAATGACAACCGGCAGAAATTAGTCTTAAGCGACAGTATGGCGCATTATAAATCATATTCTAAACAGCGAATATTACGAAGAAATTTAGCATGAATAAATAATTATAAATAAATAAATAAACATTTTTCAAAGACCGTTGACGGTCCCGAGCCTGTAAAGTATGAAGGGAAATCGAGATACAAAAATCTACTTAGTTTAACAAATTACGCTGGCAATTAAAACAAGGTAATCCTCTTATCCCAAATCAAAAGTGCGTCATTCATTACTTATCCCTTACACTTCGCGAACTAGATGTCAATAACGACTCGTTCTGAAGTACTGAACTAAATTAAGTACTGAACTAAATGAGTGTACTACTTCATTGGACGAAAATATATACTTCATTCTTTTCTTTTCGCTGACACATTTCGCGCATGTCTAGATCAAGGCCTTAATACATTTAATATCTGAGGTGGCGATGGCGACTATATATACACCTGAGGGTAATGCAATAATCATTTAGAAGTTTGCTAGCTTAATCTGTAAGGGTCAACAAACGTGTGAATTTTGGTTTTATAACTAAATAGGTATTTCTAAAAAGATGTGACCTAGGAATTTTGTGCAATGCTTTTATGATTATTACATCTAAAGTACTTCTTACCATAAAAGTTTTCCTTACATTGTAGCGCTGCAATAATTGTGTTTCAGTTGCAACCTGAGTTTCATCGCTTTCAGTTCAGAGTAGTGTGTGTTGTTAAGATTAACTGTCAGTGCAATTATTTTCCATAACCCGGTATTCGGAAATCAAGTGCAAATTAATAATAGAATTCCGTAACTCCCTAATTTTATTAGTGCCATGCCAAAACAAACCAACTCATTTATTTCAGATAAACGACATATGACTGTTTAATTTTTTTTTATCATGCGCCGTACTGTGTATCATAATGAATAAATAATTACAAAATATAGGTGAACAACTAATCCAAAATTCAAGATAACAAGAACCTTAAATATTCATGACATAGATATCATTGTTTGAAATATGTTTCAGTAGACTAATAGAGTACAATGAACTGTAATGCTGTTTTTAGGGTTCCGTACCCGAAGGGTGCCAAACGGGACCCTATTACTCTCGCTATGTTATCCGTCCGTCCGTCCGTCCGTCCGTCCGTCCGTCCGTCCGTCTGTCTGTCACAGGGCTCTATCTTTTGAACGGTAATAGGTAACCGGTTGAAATTTTCTCAGAATATGTGTTGCTATGAGGTGTATCACGACAAAAACTAAAAACAAAAAAAAGTCTAAAACCAAAGGGGGTCCCCATACAAGAAACCTCAAAAAAGATGCATTTTTTTCTACGTTTTTGTTCCTGCTCTATCTTCTAAACGGTAATATATACCAGCGTCAAACTTGGTCAGATTATAGTGCATATTATGTAGTTTAGCAACAAATACTAAAGATAAGACGAACATAGACATATGTGGTGGTATCTGCGTAAGAAAAACTTGCAAAATTTCATATTTCGCGCACTGTGCGTTGATGTCTTTTGATAAACTCTAAATCTTTGATAAAATCAGTTTTTATGGGGTATCAGGACGTTGAGAGGTACGGAACCCTTACTACGCGAGTCCGACTCGCACTTGGCCGGTTTTTATTTTTTTACTTTTGCCATTTTTTACACTTACGTACGTACGTATTTACCTACTCAAAACGTGTCAAAGTATGTATTAAAATAGTTACGACTTAAAGTTGTCATTTAGTTTTTAATTAATTATCTACAAATATAGCGTAGTTTTTAGCACTTTGTTGACATTTATTTATAAGCCGGTTGGCTAGTGTCAACATAATTCTTATTTATCACAGAGAAAATAATCACTACGTTACATTATTCATATATTCATTCAAACGGGCAAAGCTAAATGTCGACAAGAATTGATGTAGATGAATATCGAGTATATTGTCTATAGTGTGGTCAGTGCAACTGCCCATCGGTAGTCAGTTTTGTATGAAAAAAGAGTAGAGACACACGTTCCGCGATATACTTTGAAGTTCATTTCGATCGCGCGAATCGCGCGACTTTCATAACATAATAACTTATTTTATAACGAATATTGTTTATTGAAGTACAAATAGGCTTATTGGATATTTAAACAATATTCATACTTATTATCGTTTTGTAACATTGGCCAGAAATATTTCAGCAGAACATAGGTACCACCAGCAGTGTTTTTTTATGAATTAAATATTCTTAAGTTCTATGTATTATTCTATGATTTTAAATTTTATGTTTTATTTTAATGCGAACATAAAGGTTACTAAATAGCGTGTATATGTGAAAATTTATTTTCATCAGTGTTATAAATGGGGCTCCAAAAAGTGTGTTATACTAGTGTGAAAATATTGATGATATTTTGTCTAATTCTCAAACAAGTCGCGATGGTTCCGTCGCCGTCGTATGCACAACGGGAGTACTGCAGAGAATTGCTGTGTCAATACGGTATTATCACTTTTTCTATTTTCATTTTATATGCTATTTTAGGAAAGTATGACGAATTTTCATCACTAACCTACTTTTTAAAGATACCTAAGTCTTAAAATATGTATCTATGATTTAAATGCTTTTAGAGGGAACTGGAATGTTGGCCTTTAGGAATACAACAATAGAGCGCGTATTAGCCTGCAATAGATTGTTCGATATGCGCCCATTACTATTTCACTATGAATCATCATCATCATCATTTCAGCCGAAAGACGTCCACTACTGGACATAGGCCTCCCCCAATTAAGGGAGGATATGCCATAATCACCACGCTTGGCAGGCGGGTTGGCGATCGCAGTTGGTTGGTTAAATACTCAGAGTTAGTTAGTTATTAAGTATTCACTATGAATATCTTATTTTAACTTGCTTATATTTAGAGTTCAAAGAGTAAGCTCTGTTTTATTGCTAGGTAGCAGGTATAGATAATTATTAATCAGGATATAACATAAAGTTTCGTAAATTATTGTGAACAATACAAATATTCTCATCCTTTACCAGGTCTTGACAAAGCCTCTTTATAGCTGCTTCCATTCTTGTACTAAAATGGCAAGGCCCTGTTCAGCTGCTATAGATTCCAATATTTCAAACGTGAGGTGATTTAACCTTTTATCGACTCTCAATTCTTTTATATTTAAATTCTGTTGCTTCAAATAATGTCCAATGACTTAACCAAGTGTACTTTATGTTCCTATGGTAATAATAAATTAATTACGTTGAGTGGTAACTTCTGCCTTAGAGTACCTAATAATTTAATTTCAATTGATAGTAAATATTGTATTTTAGTATTTTAAATAGAATGAAATATTATAATATATAAAAAACTCTCAAGTTATAAAATCGAAGCCGGCCAAAATACCTAGCATTTACAAAACGTTATTAATAAAAATCACTCGATTGTTGTTTATAAATCTCGCGCAACCGGTTTAGAAAATATCTTCCTCATGGACACTTCAAATGGAAATATCTTTTCGTCCTTCAGATCCGCATTTGCTCGACACGTTCAAATTGGAGATGTCGCAAGGAATCGAGCGGTTCTTCCTGTTGTCGTACTGCCTGGCGTGCTGTTGGCCCGGACTGGGCGCCAAGAGTGACCTGCGCGTGGTCAGACAATGGTCCGAGTTGCAATTTGTGTTCCCCAACGAAGAGGCCAAGGCAGTAGCAATTGAAAAGCGCCACTATGTCCCAGGAAATTCTGTGCCCATAGACGTAGACGTGCATCATAGAGAAGGTGAGTCATAAATAAATATTACCGATGTAAAATACATGGCGATAAATCTGGTCATCGCTTTAAAGTTTAATTTCGTACATTGTTATACGAACACGAACACTTTTGTGAAACAATGTTTCAAGGTGTATACGTATTACTGCTTGAAGTATATGAAACACCAATGATCCCATGAGCCACAAAAAGCATAATTTTATGTATGATGATCTGACACCTGATGGCATTCTTTGCTAAAAATTGCGGTTTCAATTCAATTTGTTCTAAATGTTTATGTTATTTTTGTCTAGATGTTTATGTTATTTTTGTATGCAACGAACAATGTTTTAATTATAATGAATGTCACTTTACAATAAATACTAAGCGTGATATGGAATCAAATCCAAAACTCTGCATATTGCCAAAGGTAACAACTTACTCCTACGACACAATTAAATATAATGCGACCGCTCACTTTGCTAGAGTTCAAACTAAACAGTGCCTTACGAAACGTCTCCTTTTTAATTAAAAAGGTGACATTTCACAACTTAGATGGCTCCCTATTACGAATAAAACCTTTAAGCCTTTACTCAAGTAAGTCTCACCATTATACTTATTGTAATTGTAAACCAACTCTCGGCATACGACTGCTATTTGGATCTTGTTCTACGTTTGTCTATTGGATTGGATGGTCTCTTTTAGCCATTTAAATTTTAATCTGAACGAGCGACTTAGAATTTTAAGTATTTCAGCAGCACCCATAAATATGAATATTTGCTTCTTATGAGCAATCGATTAAACAATTTGACCATGGTGTTTCAAACAATGTAGGCTTACCTTCAAGTCTGTTGATTGTGAAGGTCAAGGGTAGAGGCCAATAATCTGTTCACTATCTCATTCACTTACCCCTCCCAACGCATTTTACTTGAAAGTGCCGTAAAAGATCGAATGTAAAAGTGACAAAATGGCAATTTAGTAAAGAGTGAGACCAATATATTCGATTATTATTTAGAGGTTTTCGTCTATTCGAGATGACAATTTATAAAAGTTGTTTCTTTAATAGACATTTAAAATGCCTTTTTTTTTGCTTAGAGCTTTTTATAGAGACGGAGATTTTTTTATATTTTTTTTTGCTTTTATCAAGAACGTTTTGTCTTTTATAAATCGTGTTGTCTAACCAGAAGAGCAAGTCTTAAATCTTAAAATATCTTAGATCATGAAATGTCATCATACGAATTTTTTGCTTTGAGCAATGACTTAAAAATAGTAGGTATGTATCATATTTTACTTATCAAAGATGTCTGGTCTTTTATTAAAAGGGTTAATATTAAGAGTATCTTAAACCCAATGGTATTTGGGTATATGATTTATCCAATTATTTCGTTACAAATAAATATGGAAGCCCGCCCAGCTCGACCATACAACCCTGCCTGTCCGTATGAGTTTATTGTTATTTAAATATTACGATTTTTATGTAGACAACATCTATGATGATAAAGTTGAAAGAGCGAGCGCTCTAAACAAGTTATAGTTTTTTAAGTCAGTCGTAAGGTGGGTTGATCAATGTCTTTTAAGCCATTTTTATACGCAAGCTTCTCACGTTTTGTGCATACCACATTTCAAAGATCTAAACGACTTATTTTAAGCCTAGTCTTCAAAAAGGTTAGACATTTGCCTCATTAAAACATCCTTGTAATAACTGGCTTTGGAAGATTTTCATTTAAAGTGTAATAGGTACATAGAAGTGATACTTCTTTTTTAATTTATGGCATGTGTTTTTATTGTTTTGTTTATTAAGTATATTACAAGCTTTAATTTTAAAAATGTATTAAATGTTGTACATATTTTTATTAGCTGGTTCAGTAATGTATAAAAACTTGTACACCAATTTTTTGTCGTAGCAGAGATATTAAACCCTCATGTCTGCCCGTGGATTCCTACAAGGAAACGTTGACAAAAAACGTAAACGCAGATGGGTATATAGCTAAAGTTCTACAATAGTCACTACACTTCTCATCCTCCAAGCCTTTTCCCAAATATGTTGGGGTCGGCTTCCAGTCTAACCAGATGCGGCTGAATATCAGTATTTTACACAGAGCGACTGCCATCAGACCCCCGCAACCCAGTTACTGGGTAATGAGGACGTTTAAGGGCTAGACCAGTTGTCAGATTTTCAGGCTTCTGACTACCCGTAACGACTGCCATAGATATTCGTATGACAACCGGGAGCGACAGCTTAACGTGCTCTCCGAGGGATGGACGGGTCTCGATGTGCACCGAAATGGTCACCCATCCACGGACTGACCGCGGCAAGTGCTTAAGCTCACAGATCGTACAATCCACGCGGTTGCTACAATACAATAGTCACTACACTATGCCTTAAGGCACATGTAGCAGCCAATTGGCGCCCCCATCAGTTAAAAAATTCTTAGTCGCTGAATACACCATTTATCTAAAATTATAATTGAAGTACAGGTGCTGTTGTTTAATCAGAAACTATTAACTCTGTAAATTATAGTTCGCTGTAGTTGTAAATAGAAAAAGTTCGAAAAAGTGCAATTTTTGGCACTTTTTCTATCTACAAATACAGCGAACTATAATTTTCAGAGTTAATAGTTTTTGATTAAACTACAGTCCCTGTACTTCAATTGTTAAAAACGAATTTTCGGTAAATGATGTACCTATTTAGCGAGTAATCTTTTTACTGATAGGGGTGCCACTTGGCTGCACATGCGCCTTAAATGAATTAGCTTGGTATTCGTGCCCGTTTATCATTATAATTACTCGATTTTACAATTTACTTTTTTACTTATTAAAGGTTCCTTATCATCGCGGATCTTCGTGACAAACCCCCGGTTCGATGAAGGGCGTCCCATTACGCTTGGCACCGTGGACGACCAGGGCAGGATCAGCGCCTACCCAGATTACTCCTGGCATGACAACCAGGGGGAGAACTGCGCTGGACTCACATCCGTCTTTAGAGTTGCAGTACGTAAGAAATTATAATTATATTAATACTCAAATATATTATGTTCATTATTAACAGCAAGAGCTTGATTTCTGGGATATATGAATCTTGTGGCAAAAGAGCTAAGTCCAACAATGAGTTTAGCCGCGAAATTTTATTACGATATTCCCTCTAATAAGGCTGCGACGGTCCTCATGAAGAAATACATCATTGCCATGCCCACTGATGCAATGTTAAAAGAATACAGCTTTGATAGGCTGTTTAAGGTTTTCATACATCAGAGGACTGAGTGGAAGAATGACACGCCAGACCAGCCTCAGTCCACTGAATTTGTTTGGTTCAGCGACGGATCAAAAAAAAATCGCCAGCCTACGCCAGTACACCACCGTGTTTCCGTGGACCTATACTAATAAGCGAATCTTCATTTTCTCTGACAGTCAGGCAGCATTAAAAGCCTTAAATTCAGAGAAAATTCTCCAAACTTGTAAAGGAGTGTGTCCAGCTATTGAACTCACTAGGAGTGGCAAACTCAGTGGCATTAGGATGGGTACCTGAACACTGTGGCATTAGGGGCAACAAAAGCGCTGACGAACTGGCTGGAGCTGGTGCTGAAAGCTTCACTGTTAGCCCGGAGCCAATCTGTGGCATTCCAAAATGCACCACTACAGCCCACCTTAAAAACTGGGGAGCTGACCAAAGTGTTAGCCTTTGGGAAAAGTCCCCAGGCCATGAACACTCGAAAGCGGTACTAGAGGGCTTCAAGAAAAGGTTTACGAAGGAAGCGCTTTCTTTGAACAGGAACCAGGTAAGTATCCTGAAAAGAACCCTTACTGGACACTGTAAGCTGAATAAACACCTTCACAGGATGAGCCTCAGTGATACCACAGTATGCAGGTTTTGTCGCGAATAGGTTGAGTCGCCCATCCATATCCTGTGCGAATGTGATGCAGTGCACCACATCAGAAGCCAGCATCTTGGAGGCCACGTCATCTCAACGCAGGCGATCAAATCCTCTTCCCCCAAGGTCATAGTCGACTTCATAATTGACTTGCAGCTTGGGGAAGTGCTGTAATGCTGCATGAGGCGTCACAATAAATCTTATCAGGTCGCAGTGGCTTAGGGGCGTTCAAGACCCCTACCTCTTTCCTCAAAATAATAATAATAAACATTTCAGTTACCGAGGGATGCGCGATAACGTCTTTCTATGATAAACTGAATTACACGCATGCGAAACAGCGGGGAGAAGCCAGTCAACATTTTTTTCTAAGAAATTAAAAAACAGAAAAAATCTTAGATCTACCAGGAAAATCTAAAATATTTTTCCTTAAGGTTGCTAGTAAAATATTAGTTAAGTATGTAAACGATGTTTATGTAGCTTTTGTAATTAGCACGTAAATTGAAGACCAAGGGAAAACCTTGTATGTTCATTACTTATAGTTCAATATAATCAACAAAGGCCATTGTCGAGATAATGACTCTATTTATGGGCTTTATTCATTGATACCTAGATAATAAGATGCGTCCTTTGTAATAACATTGAGACCTAGAATTACGGCGTGACATTTCCGTGTACCTATGACGAAAGAAGGTTGATTATTGAAGATGTTTGCCAAGAGCACACTATGACTCTCACACCTAGACGAAAAGTATCGGGATCAGTTGATTCAGGTCGTAGGTAGTTAAATCTCACGATTCTTACAAAGCATATGTACTGCGACAAAATTATTATGTACCTACTTACGGAGTAAAGTACCTGGTCAACAATTAAATTTTTGAGCAAGCGCTTGTATTGTTTCTACTTTCTATTGTTGAATGTATTTGTAACAGCCCATTAGATAAAGAGTTTTATCGTGAATTATGTAATGTACCTGTTACATATGTTTTGATTACCCACTTTTGATCATAGATCCAATCATTTATGAGCCAAAAGTCAGATTTACATTGATAATAAAAAACACGGGACGTGATTTATGGTTTTCCTTCTCATTTTAATTATTCATTGTTATTTTCGTAATAACAAACAATTTTATGACATCATCAGTAGGTAAGTGTATTGATCCGGATTTGATGGTGCACTCCCAATAACAATCATTAACCTGCCCAGCTCATGCCTACCAATAACCCAACCTAATGACTTTAGGCTTCACCTCCCTTTTTGATATAGGTATCTGTATCCAAAAGCGGACTACTATTCAACTCGGAAAAGTGACTGATAGTGGCTGTACAAATTAGTATTTCCCTCGATGTAAATCATGATCTAGATATTTTTCACCTTTCTTTTCCTAAATTTAGAATTTTTATTCAAACAATTTTGGCATCAGTAGGTACCTAGTCAAATGTTTAAGAAAATCTAATTTTAAATAATTCAACTCAATAGCACAGTACTCAATAGTAAATCTTTGTGTCCGTTGTTATTACATTTGTATGATAATCTGAGGAAACTGTTTCTGGATATTGCTTTACCTATTTGTGTACTTATGTTTGTTAATATCTGTTTGTTTCCCAAATAAACTAAAATAAAATAATAAATAAAATAGGTTAACCCAGAACTCATATATAGGTTTTCAATACCAAGTATGATGAATGTCTGTCGTAAAAAGTTTAACTGTAGCACATGTAAAGGCAGCAACGATGAATTGGTAATAATTGTTCGTTCATCACAATTTCAGATAGACGAATGCCAGCGCCTATGGGTGATGGATGCCGGCAAGATCGGTGACAAGCAAGTGTGCCCCCCTCAACTACTGGCCTTCGACCTCGCCACGGACCAGCTCATTTATCGGCACATCATCAACGCATCCTCCTACACTGATCAGTCGCTGTTCATTACACCGGTTAGTATTGCTCTATTTTACTGGATAAAAAGCGAAGGTTTGGGCCCTGTACATTTTTTAACATAACACAAAACTATTATATCGGCACGATACGAGAGAAGAATTCTTGGCTCTTTGTTTTCGAAGGGCAATGATACCTACTGGGTAAATAGTGGCACCGTTTTTCTCCTTGAAAGCGTATTTATTATATTAATTTGGTGCATTCATGAACGAAGTCAAGTAAATCTTATGCGTAGATTGAACATACGTGCGTAGCCTCCTCATAAGTTAAGCAATGTGACCAAAAACTATCCAAGCAATGTGTTATAAATAAAGCATCTGTGTCTGTAACACTAGATCACCAAAGATTTCTTGTCAATTTTAAAACAATACAAAAGATATTTACATACTAAGCTGTTACCAATTCTAAATTGTGGAAATAACTTTGTAGTTTGAGCTGCATGATGAGCAGGAAAAGCCAAGATCTCTGCAATTCGATAAGCTATTATTATTGTTCAGGACGCGTGTAGAACCTGAATGCAGCTCAAATGTTGCCAAATAATTCAGAATGGCGTCATCTTACAACGGGTTTTTTAAAAATTCTGGTTTCGTATGACCTTGTACAATACTAAACAAGACAAAACAACAAGACAATTTGCTTTTAAACACTTAAGGATAGGTAGCCTAAAAACATAAATCATGTCATGGCAAAAGGTCTAAAACAAAATTGACACATTAAATTATATTAAAATGAAGGTGGAACCAAAAAATTAATAAAGGCTCAACGGGAAACCTTCGTTCAGTGATGATAAAACACATTAGGCAATTAGGCATGTCCTAAAAGTGGAGATGGGTCGATGTTGGCAAGCTAAGCTAACAGACTGGTGACTGCATTGACCGAGTTTCTAGTGGAATCACAAACAGTAAAAAATATAGACGAAGTGCTGCGAACAATCGTAGTGAAGCTAAAAAAACCGTGCTCCTCCGTGTACAAACCAGCGCTCACGCATACACCATGCACCTGAAGGATATTTGTTTTCGCGATGCTTACTGGGCGATGCCGCGACATGTGTACTGAGAGCGGTGAGCACGGTTTGAGGTGTGCTTGAGCGCTGGTTTGTACACGGAGGAGCACGGTTTTGTTGGCTTCACTATGGTTGTCCGCAACACTTTGTCCATATTTTTTACTATGTCTGTGAGTGGAATATACAAAAGCCGTTACAGTTTCCTAATACAAGGGACACTACGGTGTTTCGCGTCAGTGGCTTAAATTATTTGAGCTGATTGTCAATCTGGTAGAACCACTCGTAGTATACCTTGATGTCACACGATGACACTTGGGAAGCTGGATAATCCCCGTTATCACTAATATTCTGGATTTTAAAACAATTGAAACGCAAAATTAACTCCAGGTGGTGGACATCCGTCCACGCGGACCAGGCGACTGCGCCAATACGTACGTGTACGTAGCTGACGTAACTGGGTTTGGATTGCTGGTGGTGGACGTGATGCGGGACCAGTCCTGGCACGTCACGCATAAGTACTTCTTCCCCTACCCATCCAGAGGCACTTTTACCATTGACGGTATGTATCTAACCCTATATCAATAGACTAGATAAAGTACTCCACTGATAGGTATAGCATATCCTAAATAAGAAGTCGGTAGTCACCGCGCTGGAAGAGTGAATTGTTACGGCATGCGGCAGAGGCAGCCCTCGGCCCATGTATTCAAATTCTCCACTCATATTGGCGGCCAGCCCCAGCATACTTATGAAAAAGGCTGGAATAATAAAATTACGTTTTGGTGCTACGTTGCAATTGCGAATTTTCCTTATAAAACTAAAATAACATGAAAAAAATAAGAATGATGCGCAGTTATGACTAGCGATTGTTATGAACTTTATTTGTAAATGATACCGGCTCCTACAATGTCGTTGTCCAACATTGATTTTAGAGGCGCGACAATGTTGGAATGATTCTGATATCTTCACACACGTAGAGCTGCTTATTATCTTACGTAGAGAAAAAGGTTAACGGGTTGTGCCCGGTCAATGGCAATAGGCTCGCCCCCTATTACATGGGACTATAACATAACTGTCGAAATGTGGGTGTACTATTATTACACTTCTGCCTACCCCTTCGGGGAAATACAGGCGTGATGTTATGTAGAGAAAAAAAATCTATCACTGTGTAGATTTTATCTTTTCTACTAAGGCGTTGTGAAACCATGGCATCGCCATCACAAATCTTGTACTAAGTTATTATATGCTTGATAAAAAGAATGAAGCAATGGAACGCAGTATTTTGGGGGTCAAACTTACTGATCATGTAAGAAACTCGATACTGCGTTCCCAAAATAAAATTGCAGACGTTGGTCATTCAGCCGCCAAGTTAAAATTGAACTGGGCTGGCCACATCTGCTGCATACCGGAGGGGCTATGGGCGAAACTCACAACAGAGTGGATCCCAGACAGCCGGAAACGAAAACACGGTAGGCCCAGAAGGGGATGGCGGGATGAGCTGGACTCCTACTTAAAGGATTGGCCACAAATTTCCATAGACCGCGAAAAGTGGAAGAAAGGAAGGGAGGCCTTTGCCCTGCAGTGGGACAAAACAGGCTCGTAAAAAAAAAAAAGAAGAAGATCCTATAAAAAAAATACGCGTTACAGTTACCTAAAATAAATGTTTCCAACTTGCTTGTTACAGGTGAAAGCTTCGACTTGATGGACGGCATCCTGGGCATGGCTCTGTCACCATACCAGCCTGGTAAAGATCGTTTCCTATACTTTCACGCCCTCGCCTCTACTACCGAGAACGTAGTCAGCACCGGGGTGATCAGGAATAACTCATACACAGAAGATCCCAACATCGACTCAGGCGCTATTTACGTAAGCTAGCTAAAACATTTGATTTATACTTTTAAAATTAAGTATGTTCAAAAGCATTGCATGGAAAATAATGTGAATATTATTTCAGGTGTTCCCAGAACAGCGCTCGACGCAATCAGCAGCTGAAGCTATGGATCGTAATGGCATTCTGTACTTTGGACTCATGGATCCACCTAGCATCTGGTGTTGGAACTCTGCCACTGAATTCTCTCGACGTAATTTCTATGAGATAGCCGTCGACCAGGAAACGCTACAGTTTGCCAGCGGTGTAAAAGTTGTCAACAACGCCAAAGGAGAACAAGAACTATGGGTGTTGACGTCTAGTTTTCAAAGAGTCATGACGGGATCTCTTACATCAGATAGGGTAAATTTCAGAATTCATGCTGAGAAAATTCCAAATATTTTAAGAAACTCGCCATGCATTAATTCCCCAAAGGGGCAAAAGCCTGGCTACCATGCCAACCTTATCGACAGAGTAGGAGCCGGTCATATGCATCAGCCGCACAGGTATGGCAGTGCCTCGTATCTGTAGAGATTAGTGCCATGTCCGATCGCTTACTCAGGAGATTCATGTGGCATAATTGGCCATATGTGTGAACTTGTTTAATATTAGAAGTTTTTAAACTTTCGCGAATTTCACTCATATTGAACTATGTTTACGGGACTTGTTGTTTAATATTATTGTTAATAATATAAGTCGTATACTGGGGGCCTAGTACGAGTTTGACACTTACGAATACTTTCAAAAGTATTCGTCGACTTTCATTAATAAATCTGTAGTTCCTCCTCGTATCCGCCAGGGGCGCTACTGATTTATGAATGAAAGTCGACGAAAACGATGAAAGTATTCGTAAGTGTCAAACTCGTACTAGGCCCACAGGTGTCCTTTATTTATTTAGTTATTATAGTTCCCTTATGAATTTGTTTTAAGTCTGTCATCTTTATTATAAATTCACGTAATTTATTTTAATGAATGATAAGACCAGTATGACAGAAATGACTGAAGTCTAAGTTTAGAACATTATATAGATACGTGGGACACTCAGAAAGTTTTGCGAAACAAAAAAAAAATGTTCTATACGTACATATATTTTTATCAAATCTTTTCAAAGTACTTTCCACCAGCCTCTATACAAAGATTCATGCGCCTAAACCAGTTTTCAAAACACTTTTTCCAGTCCGCCGCAGACACCTCGTTTACAGCCTGCTCGAACGCAGCCAGCGCATCTTCCGGCGACGAAAATTGTATCCCTTTGAGCTGATTTTTTATTTTTGGGAATAAAAAGAAGTCACACGGTGCTAGATCAGGGCTGTAAGGAGGGTGACCCAGGAGTTTGACTGGCGTGCTGTCCAGGAAGTCCCTCGTTTTGAGTGCGGTGTGCGCAGGTGCATTGTCGTGGTGGAGCAGTAGCCCGCGGAGCCCTGTGTTTGGTCGCTTGTTGCTTATAACAGAGAAAACTTCTGGCAAACATTTGGTAGTATACCATTCGGCATTAATGCTTCTTTGATCCCGTAAGGGAATTGATACCAAGTGGCCAGTCAAATTAAAAAAGCTAGCGATCAAAATCTTACCCCCGCTTCTAGATCGCTTCACTTTGGTAGGCGTTGGCTCATTTTGAAACACCCAAACAGTCGACTGGCGCTTGGTTTCTGGGTCGTATTGATAAATCCAGGACTCATCACCTGTAACGATGTCGTAAACACGCCGAGACGAGCCTGCTTCAAATTTGTTAAGCATATCACGGCACCATTCCACCCGGGCCTGCTTCTGAGCATCGGTGAGGTTGTGCGGCACCCAGCGTGATACTATCCTCCTCACGCGAAGATGGCTGTGTAGAATCTCGTGAACGCTTCCCGATCCAATCTTCAATATGTGTTGAATCTCCTGATATGTAATTCGCCTATTGTCTTGGATTAAATTTTTCACTGCTAGCACGTTTTCTTCGGTAACAGCCGTCAAAGGGCGACCGCTTCTTTCGTCATCCCCCAAAGTTGGTCGACCGCGCTTGAATTCGTTATACCAACGATACACGGTTGCCTTGGAAGGGCCTTCATCCATGAATGCCATTTGAAGTCTATCGTACGATTCATCCGGTTTCAGGCGACACTTGAAATCGTATAAAATCATAGCTCTAAAATGTTCCCGGCGCAGATCCATATTTCAGTGAGACACAATACTTTGAATTAACTCGCAAAAAATGTGGAGGGAAATTTTGAAATTGGAACTTACTTATTTTTACTTATAAATAATCATATTTTCGAAAAACATTATAACTGGCCAGTCTCCCATATATAAAAACTTTTTTTCGCAATACTTTCTGAGGGGCCTGGTATAAACCCTATCGTGTTTTTATATAATGTGAAAACTTATGATCTTGCTTATACACCAAAGCTACATTTTAAATGATGAAGTCCCGTTTATACTGCAAGTTCTATAATAATAACTTTTGTAATTACGTACAAAATAAATGTAACATAATAACTAAGGCACGCTTTTTATTTTTGTATAAACTGTTTCATGAGGCCATCCATCTTATCGGAAAGTTTATTGAACTGAAACTAAACTTGTTTACTATTATTTTATTCATTATTCGAACAATTAGATAGAAATTTTTAATAATTCACTGTACTGCTGTACTCTCCTTGCGATACTCATATCAATATGTTTATCTTCGAAGCCCACAATCACACCTCCAATGACAGATGGGTCCACTTTTTCCGTGAGTTGAATATTTTTCCCTTGCTTGACCAACTTTTTTAGCACTTCCATGAGTGCCTTCTTGGTGGCGTCATTCAGTGGTTCGGCGGTGATGACTTCGCACAGCGCCTCGTTCCTATGTGCCACCATGACGGTGAGGAACATGTTTATCATTCGTCGCAACAACTTCAGACGACCATTCTCGGCTACCACACCGAGAAAGTTCGTTGCAGTAGCTGGCATTCCTGAATGATAAAGAAAGAAAGAAAGAAAGAAAATATTTATTTCAGTCTCTGTACAGGCGAGAGAAAAAAAAACTAAAAATAACATATTAATAAAAAAAACTTAAAATGGTTAACATAACGTGGTTTCGCTACAGTAAACAACATACAGTACGGAAACCACGTCCTAACGCTCAGATTGAATCACTCACACAGACACACGCCTGAGTGATTCAATCCGGAGCGTAGTTTCCGTACTGTATGTTATGTTTACTGTGGTTTCACTAAGTGAGCTTAGTGCCATAAAATAATTCTAAAGTTAAAATATACATAAACATGAACAAGTATTTGGAAGCCGACCCCATTATAATTGGGAAAAGGCGCGGAGGATGATGATGAACAAGTATTTGAATCTGTTAACGTCTCTCGGGGTCATGGATTTAAGATCTTTGATCGTTAGGCTCAAAGGGATTTTACGTAAAAAATCCTTTTACCTAAATAAATATGCATTACAAAAGTCGCCTGATTAATGCACCAAACGTTGATGTAGGACACAGTGATGCTTTTTTTTTGTAAGTCCTTCATAATCCAAGTTCGTCAATTTATCATCATAAACTTGAGCTTGAGCTCCTAAATATCTATAATTAATCGACTAGTATGTAATATATTAACCTAATAACATACAGACCTGCTTCCTTGCCAATATCCATCAGTAACTTAGCTTTGGCAGCTCGCGAGATCAGACTGGTTTCTATGAAGTCCACAATTTTAGGCTTAGTGAGTACTTTTTGAAGGTCCCGCAGACCTTTCTCTACCCCCTCCAGTTCATTCATCTGTGAAGCGGCGCTGTAAAGTGCGCCCACGTAGCGACCTTCTATACCTTTACGTGAACAGAATTTTACTTAGTAGACTTGATTTATTTACAAGTACACACAGCTATCATATGAATTAGGCAAACGGTACCTACCTATATAACGTTATTACGTTATGTTAGATGTATATCTTCACTCAGGCACTCGAGACCTTAACCAATTTAAAGGTCTTAGGACCGTTGGGAATTCTATGATAAGTGAAGAGTTTGCCCTATGGTTTTAACATTTTTAATTTTTAGTATTTGTCGTGATAGCGGTCATAGCAACACATATTCTGAGAAAATTTCAACTGGCTACTAATTACTGTTCAAAAGATACATTCCTGTGACAGACAGACGGACGCAGGGACGGACGGACGGACGTAGCGAGAGTAATAGGGTCCCGTTAGCACCCTTTGGGTACGGAACCCTAAAAAGGACGCCTGAGTGCTCATAGCCAACCCAAACCAATTTGGTACTTAGGTGATACTGTGGTCGTATGTTTTTAACCGACTTCAAAAAAAGGAGGAGGTTATGTATTCGGCGGGTTTTTTTTTTTTTTTTTTTTCATTAACCGACTTCAAAAAAAGGAGGAGGTTATTGTATGTACACCGATTACTCCGAGATTTCTGGGCTGATTTGCGTGGTTGTTTTTTTATTTGGTAGAGGAAGTCCGCGCGGTGGTCCCATATAAATTTTATTGACTTAGGTCGAGTAGTTTTTTAACCAGCTTCAATAAATCAGTTTAATTTAGCTTCGCTTACCTAGATGATCTACTAATAGTTTCGTTTTTCTATAAATAATCAACTAAAAAGTATGAAATAAAAACTTTTTAACAAAAAATAAAACCGACTTCAAAAACCTTAACTAAAAAGTAAAAAATAATCCTTGTATGTATTTCAAAATCTTAACATAAACCAAAATTTTGAAGGCGGCGCGTGTTTTTTTTTCATGTATGTTCGCATAAACTGTTTTTTATTACTATAGATAAGCGCTCGACAGTACATTATATTTACATTACGCAAAGGGACAGTCACGCGCCACCTTCATGATTTTGGTTTATGTTAAGATTTTGAAATACATACAAGGATTATTTTTTACTTTTTAGCTAAGGTTTTTGAAGTCGGTTTTTTTTTTTTTAATTAAAGCTTGAGGACTTTACCTTCTGGAAAACGAGATTTCTTAAGCCATTCAAGTCGCGACCAAATCTTAAACGTTTGCGACAAAAATGCAACATCTGTGTGGGTGACCAACATAAACATGGTGCTAACTTATAAGTACCTATACCTATTACTTACCAAACACTGATATTGGTGGCTTTTTAGCAAGCGTGTATGTTGTAACGGTTCTAATTAACCGTAACATTTTAAGGGATTTTAGAAAATCAAACATAAGATGTTTTTGATTTGACAGATTTGAAATTGTCACCAAAGATAATTAATCACACAGAGAAAATAATCACTACACTACGTCTTAATTGTCACCGTAACTCTACAAAGAGAATTTAATATATAATCCTTAGGGTGGTATGCCCATAGAGTTATTATACTGACGTAAAACATAGAGTTATTATACTTACGTCAGTATGGAAATGTCTTTGGGTATGCCACTGTTCAAATTTTTATTTGATGATCAGGGTTTTTTCGTCAGTCATACAAAGTCTTTGGTTTTTTCACATACAACATTTGATAAAATCATCCAATTTCTTTGATCTAAGTCACATTGGACAAAGAAATTTGACGGGTGGCATACCACCCTTAAATATAATTACTATATGACTCAATTAGGACTGTGGATTCAATGCATAGGTACCAAAGAGAATATAATCACAGTTTGCACATTTATTTTTATTGTTACATGAACGCATCTTTCGTTAGAGATATATGGAATACAAATAATAAATATACTTAAACGATACGATTCAAGTCAGAACGTCGTACTGGAACGCCTGGTCTGTTTCAAGGAGAGCCCTGATGTAGATCACCAGAGAGCCGAGAGCCATGGCTGATGTGAGCGAATTGCAAGCCCCACCTTCAGACGTCGCTGCCTTTTTCACCCTGTATTCTTCCTGAAAATCGATATTTCTGTTTACATCTTTAAAGAAACCATACCATAAACGGCATGATTAAGACTGATCAAGCTCTTTTATTAAAAATCTTCGAAAATTGCAACTGGAAACGAGAGTTTAGAATCATTTACAACGAAAAAAATTACAATGAAATTTTTTTCAGTCCCTTTCATAAACTTATTATAATAACGTAAGTCCCTCTACTCATTTAAGATTATTCGAAAAAACATTATTCTGTAAATCGTAATCTGGAACCATCTAAAAAGATGATACACTATACAATAAACTAAAGGCTTTAAGCATGTGTTTTTTTTATTATGTTTCTTTGAGTTCAAAACCATCGGACTAGGTCACGTATCCGTGCTAATCAAAAATAATAGTTTTTCAAGTTTGTACTACAGTTCCTATTTGGTAATCAATACACTTATTTGTAGAACGATTTTTCACATTTAGCGCTCTATCCCTAAAATATTGCACCTTATTTATAAGAAAATAGTGATAAAGCTAATTTGTTATAATTAAAGTAACTATGTCATAATATTGAAATACGCTTCAGTCTTGCAGTTTTGTTATATTTTTCTTTACAATCAATCTTATTGAATGGTGCTAAGAGATCAACTATTTTATTATTTATTGACTACGGTAATTCGCTTCGGTTTAATATAGTCATTTCCGAAACAAATTGTACTAGCAAGTCAATGACGTTTTAGCAAGACATTACTTTTTACTTTCTTTTTCCAAGTACAAATTAATGATGCATAAAATGATTTTAACTCGATATTTTTGTAGCTGGTTTGAAAATCACTATCATTTTACTGAGACACTTAACATGTACACACATAATAATATGGCTCTACAGACCTCTCTATCTTTTGCTGGCGGAGCAGATGCTGGTCCAACAAAACCAGTAAGTTTCAGAAACGGCTGGCGATCATCTGAATAGCACCCCTTCGGTTCCTGCCACGCTAAGACTCTGTTCATCCAACGAGGCTTTATGAACTCCCCGTAGCCTTGTGTCGCACAATATAAAACTGAAAATATATAAGTAATACAAAACATTCAAGTAAATATTTTAAGAATCCAGACAGAATTCTTGAAATATTACGAATTAACTCTAAAGTTGGTAAAACGCAATTTTTTTGGGTTCCGTACCTAAAGGTTACCGAAGGGACCCTGTTATTATGCCTACGTCGTCTATCCGTCCGTCCGTCTGTGTGTCTGTCACAGGACTGTATATTTATAACCGTAATAGGTTGGCAAGTTGAAGTGTTCACAAAATATGAGTTACCATGACCTCTATCATGGAAAATATTAAAAATAATAAAAGATTTAAGCCCAATGGGAGTCCCCATACAAGAATCCACAAATGAAAAAAAAAAAACAACGATTTTCGACCCTGTCTATCCTAGAATCGCTAATACGACATACAAGTGTCAAACTTGGTCTGATTGTAGTGCACTCTCTATAGTTAAGACTAGGCTCCCAAAATGAGGTGACTTTTCGGAAACATATGCCGAGTCGTACACATGCCTGATGAATTTCAAATTTAAACATATGTTATTTTGAACCTTTATCTACCGTTTGACTATCCCAGTTACATGATTCGTTGTTTTTTTTTCGATGCTTTTAATTTTTCAAAATCATGCGTTTTTAGAGATTTTCCGAATATTTCTCCGTTATTATTTAAGTTAGGTATATAAAATTTATGGAGATAGGCAGATAATAAAGTATATTAAATACAGCTTTAAGGAAATTTCTATTGATTAATTATTATTTATGTAATAAACGAAAATTGTTTTGAGACTTACGGCCTTTACTTCCGCGGTAAAACGCGCGAGAATGATTTATTTGAAAGTGAGCTCTATTGCAGCTAACATAAAATTTACGAGAGCAAATCGCAATGCTCACCTTCAGTGCCGCGCATTGCGCTATAGAGGAAGGGTCTGTGTCTGTCGCGTCTATGCGTGAATTGTCACGAATTTACGAAAATATTTAATACCGTAAACAAAAAAGACTTTATAGCCATAAAACAAGCATAAAATATTTAAAAATCATTCTGACAGACGTTGACGTCTTTTACTAGTGTCATGGGTAATAAAATTAATAGAAAATATGATTCAAAAAGAAAAATAGCTAAACGTTATAAAGAAGCAAGTATGATCGCTAGACAATCTAAAAGGTAAGTGCATTATTATCTATTTTATTTCTAAAAATGTATTATTATTATTTTAGCTTTAATAAAACTAAAATATAAACGTTTTCTTTATAGGAAGCAATTTACTTGTTCGGAACAGAGATACTACCGGAGTCGCCAGTTGAACTAATTAATTTAAAAATTTACTTCTAGTTCAAGTATTATTACGTAAAGAAAAGTGGGTATGTATAGTGTAAAATTGTACAACTTGAGTAGGTATAACACACGAAATATTGTATTAGCGGTTTATACAGCGTGAATTTATGGAATAGGTTAGGAGAGGGCCAAACTTGAAATAAAACTATAACTACTACTTTGACTACGTCTGTGGTCTAGTGGTTCGAGTGTGCGACTGCTGGTCACGAGGTCGTGGGTTCGATTCCCACAAGACACAAGTATTTATTTGTTGAACATGTTTGTGTTGGTCTGCGTGTTTCTTATGTATTACAAGTATGTTTACCTACACACGATTCTTGAATGTCTGCAAGACAAAGAAAAGGCACCATAGCCTCTGCCATTTTGGTCATTGTCATGTCATGGGTGCTTTACTGTTTGTTTACTTATGTAAAACCTTGGATGAATAAAAAAGGCGGACGGAATCTCGCTAAACAAAAAGTAAAAACACAATCGGTTGATTTGCTTACTCAATAAGGATTTTGACATAACTTGTGATAGGATTGAATAAGTTATGTCAAAACTCTTATTGAGTAAGCAAATCAACCGATTGTGTTTTTATTGAAAATGGCCATAACTCGTAACATATTTATTGAAAATAGAATAAAATCTCTACCTATAAACTTGTTCACATAGCATGGGTACGGTATCAGGTGTCAAATACATGTTTTGTAGTGGAGTCTCTTTTACCCTTATTCATAAGGCATCGTTTTGTCCTACTGTCATCGTACCCATGCTATGTAAAAATGATTAATTAACTTTTTTTAGATTGCCAGCATTGAATTTTGGCGCTAATCACACTGATAATATAATTGATCAAGGTGGAGACCTTTTTTTTCTGTTGAAAGACTCATGGTTTCCCTCCGTGTGGGGACGGCGGAGGGGTATGTCGGCCTCTTACCGACTAAAACCACACGGTGGCCATCCTCTGCATAAAATCGAGGAGCTCCGGGAATTCTATTGGACCGCGCCGGAGCCCCTCAAGTGCTATGCCTTTGGCACGTCCCGGGAAAACAATATTGTTTCCCCCACAGTAGCACGTGACCACCACGTACTGCTGTCCACCCCAGGGTCGCTTAGTAGACGCTTCGAGGCCCCCCCACTCTTAGCGTCCAATCATCACCAGTACTAGAAGCTTGTATATTAGGTACTTACTTTTTAGGCTACAATCGTTTTAAAATAAAATAGATTGAGTTTTTTGGAGATGTAGGTATGCACATCATTAGTTATAAAACATTTAATTTTAAGGCAAATGGAAATACAAGAAACGATGGGATCAAAGAAAATATTCTTCCTGAAACTGTTGAGAGGTATAATAAAATGGAGTTGTTACAGGATACGACTAACTTGGTATGTTTATAATTATATTTCTTTTCAAAGCAGAGTTGTTACGAAAAAAACATATGTTTTAAACACCATTGAATCTGATTAATATAACCACCAACTGATTTAAAACACGAGGGAAAAAACAATGTTTTTTTGCCAATGTGTTTAAAACATGTTTTAAACAAAGTATTATATTAACAAATAAAACAGCAATTATGGAACATTTAATTCAACTGATTTTCATTAGCGTTACATCAGGGACATCATACTGACGTTCTAAAATTAAATTATGAGTTATTATGTGAAAAATTATCGTATGAGTAAGTCAAAAAGGTCATCTCATCACAGTGGCCTAGTACGGTACACAGTGCTGGGCTTTTCCAGTGATTTCAAAGTAACAAACTTTTTTCAGGCCTACGACCAATACAACATAAACATCATGTTTGTATATTTGGATCATGTTGTCCGTAAAAAACAAGTATTTTTATTAATAATAGGTATATGTATGACGAGGTTAATAAACGTAAATGAAACAAAAGAGATGGCAGCCTACCCCAATGGGAAACCGGCTTGATAATACGTACTGGGTGTCAGGGAAACACTCCCGAAACTGAAAGGCTATTATTATACTAGGCTGCTAAACACAATCGAATACCAATAACCATTAGCCTTATACTCATTGTTTTAGTGATTTGGTATTTTGCAAACCCGAAATGTAAAGCGTACAAAACTCGGGATCAATGCCGCGCGTACCTAACATACCTACGTTCGCTACGACACGGACTGCGTATGCGAGCGGATGTCGTTCACCCCTAGCGCCAACTGATATTTTATTTGAATTCGGTTTAAAGAAATTTATTTTCAAGAAGAAAATATGCCACTTACATGAAAATAGTTTTAACATTTTAGTAAACTTATTGTAATGGTCGCCGAACACTCAGTCAATAGTTTCATAGCCTCAACAGGAAGGTGAAAAATGTTCTATTATATATTGAGACAGTTGAGACTTAAAACCACTAAATGAGCTCATTTTTTTATATTAGATGGCAATTTATTTTATAGCTTTGCTCCTTCATAGGTAATACTTTTTTTTGCGAAGTTTGTTCTTACCTTTGGCAGTACAAGTAAGCTAGGTTGTCGAAGACTTCGTTTACTAATTTGTGATATTTTTACAAAAGACAAGTTAGTATGGATGGGTTTATCGATTATTTTCCTTATTAAGATGCAAGTATTATACATATATAGTTGTTTAATTACATTGCGAACTTAAAAAAAAGAAGTAAATAAATGAGGTTTTTTTTGCAAATCAGTTTTATTTAACTGCCCAAAGCTGGTTGGTTATGTATGAAAAATGCAAAAAAAAAGAGAAAAAATCTAAAAAAAGAATCGCTTCTTTTTGTGGTTTCGTATCACCAGCACTATTACCTATCTTCGTTTTCGGAAGCGTTTCCCTGACACCCAGTATGTATGTATGTATCTAGGGTATAGCGTGTGGGGTGCTGGGCCAGAAAACGTCCTCGTATCCCTGACGGCCGCTGGTCCTTGTCGATGCGGCCAACGTTAGGCCGCACGGGGATAAGGAGCTCACCTACTTGAATTGTGCCAAGCCGGGACGGGAGAGAAAGGGTCTAGCGTATATAATTTGTAGTATTTCTACGAAATGATTTTCAAACGTCATAATTATCGTACTTTTGCGTACGATGAGATAATTTTTTAAAAAACAAGCTGTCAATGTCTAACCAAGGCGAACGCAATATCCCATTCAACATAAAATTTCCTGTTTTTTGCAACTCTGTTTCAAAGTATCCAAGAGGGATACTAACTTTAATAATATTTCTTGTGATTATACTAACATCTACGCCTTCGTTTTAGGAAAGCAAAATACTAAGTGGGAGACGGATGGTGAACACACAACGTTTTTCGATAATTTGTAAGCTATCGCCGATCACGACGCCCTTTTTAACTGTGGGTTGAGTTCTGTTGAAGTGGTTTCTGAACGTCAAAACGGACTCTATTTGCGATTAAATTTAAATTGTTTAATCTGCAACAAAGAATTTATTTAATATTGAATATTGATTGATTTGAGATTGGGACATAAATAAAGAAGCCGTAGCTGGAATTATGGCAAGTGGCGGTGGATATGCTCAATTAAAATAATTTACATCTGCAGTCGGCTTAAACGAAATAAACAAAAAAAAAATGCAAGACGAAATTGCAGAAGAATGGGAGAAAACAGCTTGGGGTGAAATGAAGAGGGCTGGTGAGACAGAAAGAGAAGTCGCTTTGAAAGAAGGTCGCGTCAGTAAAGATGGCATCCCGATGATTGAAGTCATAGTAGATGGGTGTTGGTGCCGCCGTTCATATCAAACGAATTACGCTGCCAAAGAATCAAAATGCAGAGCAGCCAGATATCGATCCAGAAACTTTCAAACTGTCAAAGGAAACTTTTATAGATAATTTGCGTAAGACTGAATAAGAACGTAACCGTATTAGTCAACATACAGTTTTACGAATTCAGTGCAGTGAGTGGTTTGAGCTTAGACGCAACTTATTGACCGTATCAAATTTTGGTAAAATAATAAAACGTAGAAGGACTCAAAGCTGTAGAAATATAATAAGAAACATACTTTACAGCACACCAATTGCCCATGTCTCCTCCATACAGTACGGAAGACAATATGAAGCAGTGGCACTAGAGCAATTATCACAATTACAAAATATTGAAATTATGGAATATGGCCTCTACATAGACGAAAAATATCCCTTTTTAGGAGCCACGCCTGAAGGTATCATTGACGATATGGTTGTAGAAGTAAAATGTGCTCTAGCTCCTTTTAAAATGGGTAGTATTGATGAAGCAATTGACAAGAAAAGAACATTTCTGGAAAAAGGACAAAAATGGTCAGGTGAGTTTTTTTTTTTTTTTTGTGTAATTATTCATTTAAATTTGTATATAGGCGCACTGAGTAATTTGAACACCTAGTTCATTAATGTCACCAACAAACGGCAATCAGAAACATCTACTGTCAGGAGATTGAGATTAGTTTGGAACTATATTTTGAACGTTTTTAATTACGAGAAATGGCCTTCTGATGTTCCGTTCAAGTTTTAATTGTATACTATAAACAAATTGTAATGAAATTCTAATTTTAATGTGGTGTTAAAAAAAAAAACATAAATATTAGTAGGCAATTCCATGGTTTCCCTGTTCTCTGTCTTGACTTTATATTTCAATATTAGCGGTGAGTGACAAGTGTAGCTAGCGGGTGGTGGGGTGTAAGGGAGGAGCTAGCGTGGGAACTATTTTTTCGGAGCGTCCTCTTAAACATCAAATAATAAAAACAAGATAAACATATTTTTTTTTCTTAAATCTTAGATAATTATAAATCTAGTCTCTCACTTTGTTGCATGAACAATGTTTTAGTTCCGGGCGGATGGTCCCACGCTTCCAGGGATTTAGTTTCTTTGTAAACTTGTATACAAAGTTTGTATATGTGTGCAGAAAGGTCAAGTCCTTCCAAACAGTCGAAAAGGTAAGCTAAAGCAGCAGCTCTGACGCGGCTGGTCTGCTGGAAGGCTAGACCGGAGCCCTTCAGTATCTGCGCAGAACATTCCGGGGTCAGTTCACACGTGCCGTCCGTCTGTGTCGTCTGAGTCTCCATCGCCGATATCAACAACTGCATTGTGCACGCATCTGTAATTCCGTACTTGAAATTAAAACTAGGTTGGCAAGCTTTCACCTCATTTTCATTGTCACCAATGTTGATTAATTTCAAGTGGCGCCACTCAGTGGTTGTTGGCGGAACTACAAAAAGTCGGCCTTCGAAGAAGTCAACCGTGTCAGCGTCTGAATTGAAAACTAGCTTTATATAGAACGCTGAAGTATGTTACGCAGCTACGCAATTAGAATAAATATTATTTCTAATCAAAAGAATTTCACCACAACTTCCAATTGGTTTATCTTGTAATGTTTCGTGAATGTTAAGAGTTAATTTATGATTGCGCATGATTTATTAGTAATTTAGATTACGAACTCATCATCTTCTCAAAGAATTATATAATTTAGTAATAATTAAATTAATGTATCTTTTCTCCATCTTTTCTCGTGGGTGTCGTAAAAGGCGACCAAGGGATTCAGGATTTCAGAGGATGTGCAGCAGCGTTCTATGAGTATTTATTCTACCAATGGACTCGCCTCCTCATTACATAAGACTTATAACAAAACTGGTGAAATGTGGGTATACTGTACGCACACCTCTGCCTAACCCTTCGGGGAATACAAAAGTGATGTTATGTTGTTAATTATAAACCAACCTGCTGCCTTCCTTGTCGGCATTTTAGCTCTCGCCTCCTGCACGTATTGTTCGAATGCGAACCGATAAGGCTTCTGCGTGCCCATTGTGCCGATAGAGATTGGCTCCATTATACTTGACAGCACCTCCAAGTTTTCAAACATCGCTTTTGATACTAAAATAAAGAAAACATGAGGGTAATCTTTATCTATTCTGCAAAAACAACTCTGAACAATTCTATTGCACGTCTTCACCCGCGCAGATTTCGTTTATCGCGCTTCGCTCGGGAGCTGTTAATGTTCCCGGGATAAAGAGTAGCCTACTTATATGTTAATGCGGGTTATGTTCTATCTGTATGCTAAATTTAATTAAAATCCATAAAGTAGTTTTTGCGTGAAAGAGTAACAAACATCCATACATACAGCCTCACAAACATTCACGTTTATAATATTAGTAGGATAGTAGCAGTATCTTCTTGATGATAAAAACTTCAAGTTATTGTGTCGATTACATTTTGACGAGACTGAGCGACAGCAAAGACAGGGTTATGTTTTTCACGCGTAAATATGTTTGTATGTGGGATTCCTTATACCCTCGAAGCATCGCAACGGATGGATTTTAATCAATGAGGTGTCTATCGACTGAGCTAAACCATGCGATAGATATAGGCTACATACGACTGCATGTTATGATTTCGGTTCGATATGATGGATTTTTTTATTACATAATTACCTTTTTTCCTTTTTTACATTTTTTTTCAGTTTTATAATGATTTTGTCCTTAAAGCGCCAATCTGAGATTAATAATTAGTTATTAATCTGAGGCGCCCGGCGCCAATGCGCCAATGTGCTCACAGATGCCTAAAATTATTTTGTCTGTTGTGTAAGTAGTTATATTCTCAAACTACATCAAACAAACAAAATGAAAGCGCGCCAACAGTGAACGATTTAGTGATATAACTTCTATAAAACAATAAAATCTATTTATGAGAGAAACGCAACAATTTTCACTGTCCACCTCCCGACGTAAACCATAATAAGGTACATTGATTTATATTGACTTGGGTTAATGTTTTCCTTCGTAATGTTAAGCTACTTGTCAACTATATTTTGCCACATATTTAGACTTTGTGTTTTCTTACTTGTAATATATAACCTATGCAACCTATGCTATATGCTATATGTAACCTATGCTAGCTGTTTATAAATTTTTATATAGCTGTTGGTTTTCCTAATTATAAAAAAACATAAAAAAAAAATCGTATTTACAATAATGCATAACAACACAAAAACAAGCCGCACCGGCCCGTCGGTGCGTAGAGCGCTATATACTTACTTGCGGATCTAGTGCACATGCACCTTAACTTGAAAGTTGTTACTCAAAGAGTGACTGTTTAGAAAAAAACCGTAGCCTAATACATTGGTACACACTACATCATGTAACATATTATTATGTATTGTGCAAGTAAAGTTGCAAAAAAAATCTCTTAAAATCTTATAAAACTTTTTTAAATTACGGCAGTAGGTATATAATAATTAATCATGAATAAATTGTACCCTAAATTAGTTATTACGGTATTGCTCAAGCTCATAACCTTCACTTTAAAAAAATCTGATAGTAAAAAAAGGAAGTGGTGCACCAAGTCACAGTAAATATATAGATAAAGCAGTAACGAAACTACGTACAAACGCTCGAAATGTACGCTTCAAAAAGACCCCTAAGCGGGTGTTTGCACTGACAGCATTACGACGACGCCGCGACATCCGCTTAGAGCCTTGTTGGTTGAGGCGTGCGTCTATTGTGTGTGCAACGCCGACGAACGTATCGAACGTTTGTACGTAAGTTTCTTTACTGCTTTAGCTAGTACATTTACTGTGACCAAGTGTAGTGCATAACATTTGACTAGATTATATAGATGCTATTTAGATATGCTACATTATTGATTAACAATTAAATTAATGTTATATAAGATCCAGACTAAATAACTGCTATTAATATATTAAGGGGTGATCGAACGCTAGTTAATAACAAGAGTGAGTGTCGAACTGCTGATCACGAGGTCGTGGGTTCGATTCCCACAGGATACAAATATTTGTGTGATGAACATGAGTGTTTGTGTTGGTCTGGGTGTTTCTTATTTAGGTATTATAAGTATGTATTTACAAAAAAATAAAAATAATATCCATTGTCTAATACCCATAGTACAAGCTCAGCTAAGTTTGGAACTAGATGGTGATGTGTAAAATGTCCCAAAAATATTTATTTATTTATATATTTAAATATACTTTTTATTATTATTAATGATATACCAGGCCCCTCAGAAAGTATTGCGAAAAAAAGTTTTTATATATGGGAGACTGGCCAGTTATAATGTTTTTCGAAAATATGATTATTTATAAGTAAAAATAAGTAAGTTCCAATTTCAAAATTTCCCTCCACATTTTTTGCGAGTTAATTCAAAGTATTGTGTCTCACTGAAATATGGATCTGCGCCGGGAACATTTTAGAGCTATGATTTTATACGATTTCAAGTGTCGCCTGAAACCGGATGAATCGTACGATAGACTTCAAATGGCATTCATGGATGAAGGCCCTTCCAAGGCAACCGTGTATCGTTGGTATAACGAATTCAAGCGCGGTCGACCAACTTTGGGGGATGACGAAAGAAGCGGTCGCCCTTTGACGGCTGTTACCGAAGAAAACGTGCTAGCAGTGAAAAATTTAATCCAAGACAATAGGCGAATTACATATCAGGAGATTCAACACATATTGAAGATTGGATCGGGAAGCGTTCACGAGATTCTACACAGCCATCTTCGCGTGAGGAGGATAGTATCACGCTGGGTGCCGCACAACCTCACCGATGCTCAGAAGCAGGCCCGGGTGGAATGGTGCCGTGATATGCTTAACAAATTTGAAGCAGGCTCGTCTCGGCGTGTTTACGACATCGTTACAGGTGATGAGTCCTGGATTTATCAATACGACCCAGAAACCAAGCGCCAGTCGACTGTTTGGGTGTTTCAAAATGAGCCAACGCCTACCAAAGTGAAGCGATCTAGAAGCGGGGGTAAGATTTTGATCGCTAGCTTTTTTAATTTGACTGGCCACTTGGTATCAATTCCCTTACGGGATCAAAGAAGCATTAATGCCGAATGGTATACTACCAAATGTTTGCCAGAAGTTTTCTCTGTTATAAGCAACAAGCGACCAAACACAGGGCTCCGCGGGCTACTGCTCCACCACGACAATGCACCTGCGCACACCGCACTCAAAACGAGGGACTTCCTGGACAGCACGCCAGTCAAACTCCTGGGTCACCCTCCTTACAGCCCTGATCTAGCACCGTGTGACTTCTTTTTATTCCCAAAAATAAAAAATCAGCTCAAAGGGATACAATTTTCGTCGCCGGAAGATGCGCTGGCTGCGTTCGAGCAGGCTGTAAACGAGGTGTCTGCGGCGGACTGGAAAAAGTGTTTTGAAAACTGGTTTAGGCGCATGAATCTTTGTATAGAGGCTGGTGGAAAGTACTTTGAAAAGATTTGATAAAAATATATGTACGTATAGAACAATTTTTTTTAGTTTCGCAAAACTTTCTGAGTGTCCCACGTATCTAAGCACCTAAATACAAGAACGCCAAACTGAACGAAAACAGTTTCAGTACAACTTTAACAGCAATTCATATTTTTTCTCAAAATCTTCAGCAAAATCAACCCTTTCGTTTTAAATCATTATTATAAAACGGCAAACGACTTTACTATAATACAGACTACATACCAAACTGTTATTCAATAGATGGGTTATCGGCCAAAATTAATATCTATCCACGATTTGCCCTACTAGAGATAGAAATTTGACATAAACTGTATGGAGCTTTGTCATATTTCTTTCTCTAGTAATAATCATCATTTTAATCTAATAATCATAGATAGATAGGATATTAATGTTTGGCCGTATATAATTTTTATATGGGAAATCGGGTCAGCCGATGTGCGCACTCCCGTATATCCCCTTAAACTGATTAAGAACTCTACTTAACTATCGGCCGATTAAAAGTCTGCTGTCTGCGGGTACTATAATCTCATATCGAATATTCATATTTTTATCTATCTCTATATTTTTATTACAGAAAATTATATCAATAAAAAAACCGTTCAAAAAAAAATGAGAATTTTCAGGATAACTTCGTTCCTGACCGCACAGGTTTTTTTTTCTTTGATGATGGCAACTCGTTTAAAAAATACTGAAAGGTTCCAGTTTTGAGAAATCGGTTCTTCTTTTATACAGAAGAAGAATGTTTGCATGTCAGTGGAATTGCTTACATTTAATTACCCTGAATTTTAGGATATGTGCATGTCAATAATTTGACTAAAGTTGTAAGAGCTAATCCTAATTACATGTAAGACCAACTGTGTTATGTACCAACTTTTATCTGAATAAATAAATTTGAATTTACAAGAGAAAGAAGGTTAGTAAAAAGTATTCCTTACAAACGAACTCAACAGGTTTTTATGGAAATAATTATTACAATCGACGATAATGGTTAATTACAACATTTTTATACTTATAAGGTTTACCGTACTGTCCCATTTCAATAATAACTAATTAATCATCCTATACTTTCGCTAGGTATCGGTTGTGCGACCTGGTTTCAGGCAAAAGCCTGTTGTATTGTATTGTTCAGAGTTGGGCAAGCAAGCGTGAACAGATGCCAACATTTTTGTTTCTTTTTATTTTGAACGTAACCCGGCCAAGTGCAGGCCAATCTTACATACTTAGTGTTTATTACTACTTATGAAAGTAAGTTATTAAAATTACATTTCAGTCATTGTGTAATTTTTTATACACATCTTTCAGCCATTTTTTCAGCGGAAAATAGCAATTTTTTTTACCGAAAAAGTACTTATTGTGTCACCTGAGATTAATGGAACGTATAAAAAAACCGTGAATTTAAAAGATTTCCACATTTCATTAAATACATTTGAGTCTTTTCACAACTTATCAGAACAGATTGCTCAAATTGTAACCATTGTACTGTACCTACATGACATGTGGCATGAAATATCTCAAAAACTTTGTTTCAATTTCAATTTCAATGTTTTTTATTTCAAATAAACCTTATTACAGGCACTTTTGAAAGGTCAGGCTCTAGTTGCACGGTTCCAAATTGTGGGTCCTATGGAGAAGAACCGGCAAGAAACTCCATGGATAAATTCTTTTTAAAATAGGTTATTGTTTATTACATCAAATTTATTCAAATAATGTGAGTATAATGTAGGTTAATGTCAGAAATAAACAAGAGTTTAAAAGGTAGTATATTGCCTTTAGAAATAAACGTAAAAAGAGTTGCCATAGTATGTAGAAGCTGACCTGTCCCGACAGACGGCACCCGTTCACGAGCATGACCATGAGCATTTTCTACAAAAAAGTAAGTTTCATTTCCTAAACTTATTTTGTAGCTTCTTTAAAGTTTGCCCAGACAAGCCATGAATAGAATATACAAGTGAGATAAGTCAGCTACTGAAATTAATCAAAAAGTAATTTCAACATAAAACTTGTATGAGTAGGTACTCTAAAATTCTTCAATTCACTACGCAACTTTTTAACTGTGTGTAACAACTAGATGTGTATCTAACTAGACGCAAAACTAGCTTTTGCCGAACACACTCACTTGAAAGAATTAGGCAATTGCGCCGGCTTAGGTAATGGCTGGTCCCCTAGATACAGGTCAGCCATATTTGGGGACCAGTATTCATTTGCTTTAATATGTGTTTTTTTATCCTACAAATATAACAAATCTAAAAGCTTGTGAAGATGTTTGGATGATGGTTTCTCAATTACGCTGAAACGGCTGAACAGATTTGGATGAAATTTGGCACACAAATAGTTCATAACCCGTATTAACATATAAGCTTATCTTGGTAAAATAAACATTTCCCGAGTGATGCGCGATAAGTATTTCTGTGATAAGCCGAAATATTGGCGGGCGAAGCCGCGGGCAAAGTCTAGTTTATAATAAGGAGAAAGTCAATTCTGCTAGTTTCCCTATTAACTCTTAATTATAATTATTAAATGCTTACACTTGACCGAATTAAAATAATGATTGACTGCAAGAAAATATTGATATCTTAGTCTGTAAACATATTTTCAGTATAAAATACTCCAAAATATATATATTTAAACGTTTGTATTTGGTACATGTATTTTCTAATATTTGACGTAGCAATTAAAGCCTTGCAAAAACATTTAAAGACATTCGAGCAAAACATAAACGGATAACTTATTATTTTCGATATTCTTATAGACTGGATTTTGACTAGTAACTACATAATAATAATCGTGACCACAAACTAATTGAGTATTGTTATGAAGAAGACACAAAAGCTTAAATTCTATAATCGACCTTCACGTAACATATTGCTATAGTCGTAAATGGTCAAACTACAGACAATACTATACTATTTAGACTGCTGTGCAATTTATCGCGAGTTCGATTCCTGCAATTAACAAATTTTATCCATACAAGTAATTGTGTCTATCTGTCTGTTTGTTACTTTTTTACGACTTAACCTCTGAACCGATCGTAATGAAATTTAGCAAAGCGGTAGCCTGAGACCTAGAGAAGGACATAGGCTTCTTTTTATCCCGGGAAGATTATCAGTTCCCGAGGGATACGCGATAACGTATTTCTGTGATAAACCGAATTACACGCGTGGGGTAGAAGCTAGTTAATATTTATTCCGTATCCCGCACCGTATCCCCACTCACATGTACTCGCCACACTCACTAACACCACTCCACACACATACACTACCACACATAAATCTTAACACTTAGGTACTTATTACTACATACTACCTATTTTATCTTAAATTATACTCTCAAGCTTAGATTAACAGTACTATTGTTGATCGAAGCTCTCAAGTCTAATATAGTAAAACTATGTTTTTATTAGTTAACCTTAGTCTTCTCATAATGAGAAGAGGCCCGTGCCCAGTTGTGGGACAGTAATGGGCTGATTATGTATGTTATGTATGTTTTTATTAAAGGTTGTCAGTGTACAAGTAAATAGCAAAATGAAAATTTAGGATTGGAGAGCTGGTGTACTGAAACACCAGGCATAGAGCTTAGTTTAGCCACCAGTCTCTCACAGTATTCACTCCTATACCATGGCTTACTCTGATACCATGTAAACCTATTGGATATTATTGTGGCGAGAAATAAACCATTATTATTATTATTCCAGGTCTGGGTGTTTGTGCATGTGAATTTTTGTGTCTGTAAAAGTACCCACGATAATGTCCTCCTTGCTGAATTTTGGTTACGGTGGCCAATCTCAACGGAGACTAGGCATCTGCGCGGGACATATTATAAGTGCACAAGTGTGTGCGCAAACACAGGTGCACTCTCTATTCTCTCACTCTCTCAATCCGATGGGACGGCAATCTGACACAACCGTAGAGAGATCGGGCGCAGGACCATAGGCTATACGTGATCTCCGAGGCACGGGGGTGTTAGCACCGCCAACTTACTGACTCCGGGCTGCTACTGAGTAATTTTCTTGACAGAAAAATCTGAATAACACTTTTTACCCGACCCGGGAAACGAACCCAGTACCTCATGATCTGCGGTTGAAAACGTACCGCTTGACCACCGAGGCAGTTAGGAAACTTAATTAAGATTTAATAAATGTAATTATTGAATTTTAAAAATTGAAAAAAGATTTAGGCAAGAGCCTAGGAGGTACTGAAGTTGTTATGGGCAAAGGTAACCGCTTAACATCAGGTGGGCTTTTAGCTCGTTTCGCCATCCTATACTATAAAAAAAACTTAGTGATTTTAGAATTTAAGAAACTAATTAATACTAGCTGTACCCGCGGCTTTGCTCGCGTAAAAGTTTTTGCTCTTTATGAACACCACGTCGTCGGTCCACCGTGTAGGGGGCCTACCCACGCTGCGCCTTCCGGTACGTGGTCACCACTCCAGAACTTCCGGAAAGCGCAGGACCGGTCGTCGTGGCGATGCTCGGGGGAGGCCTATGTCCAGCAGTGGACGTCTTTCGGCTGAAATGATGATGATGATGATGAAATATGAAAATAATTAATATTTGAATATTTGAAAACCCACGATACAGAAGTATTCCAAGTCTGCGTTTAGTAGTTAAATAAAATATAGAGTACAAACCATATCCGTAATCTTTACTCCGATACACAAAACTGGGGTAGTCTGTGTTGTTTCTGATGCGGTCCATGCGTCGCGTGATGTTCTGTAAGTTCTCCTTGAGCTTCGCCGGCACAGACTTATCCAGTTCATTTATCGTATACTCTAACTGGCCTGAAAAACAGTTCACTTCTGTACCTAATACTTTTGTAAAGATTATTTACACGATTTTTTATCTTGCCTTTCATTTTTTGTCCTGATTTACATAAAATACATCTTTTGTCTTCTGCAATTGTACGTGAGACTCAAATTTGAATGTAGGTGTGCAAGTGACCATGGATGATGTAATAAAATCTTGCATGTTTTTAAGTGATAATTACCAACAACAACGATAAGAGCGCACAAAGCTTCTCTAGTAAAGAGCTTATTACATTTTCGGCGATAAAAGAAATTGAATGTATACCTCTAGCCATTCCTAGGGCAATGTACCACTCGGGGTCTTTTGAAGGCTTCTTTTCATAATGTTCTAACAATTTGTCCAACGTGATAGATATTCTATAAACTTTTGGAACATTATAGATAAAGTCCTGAGTATCAAAGTATGGATAGATACTGTAAGCCACTTCGGCAGTCACAATAGTTAACAAGACGATATATTTTATGTACATTTTGTACAAAACTAACCGTTTTGCAGAGTGGAAAGTAATGGCAATCGTAAAAACTATAAAGTGACCACTTGGCAACCACTGATTGGACCATTTGTACGTATTTTATTGAAGTGTATCGTAATTCACAGTTTTCAATCAACAAGAGTTATGATCTAATTTCCTTATGTTTATGATACAGCAGAAACCTAATTCATTAAATGCTTACGTGGTAAGAAGAAAACAATAATATTTATGTAATTACTTCTTACATAAGAATTATCTAACACTAATATAAAATTCTGATATTTTCTATAATTAAGATTTATTTTACGATGCAAATTATAAAACATTTATCTTACGTATAGACTTCTACCTACCTACGTACCTATTTCATATTACAATACAAAAGTTAAATGAAGTGTAACTGATTTGCGGCCTGCTACGTTATTAAGGCTGATGTCGCAGAATAAAGCGATATCCATTAGTTGAATTCGTGATAGAGTAATTGTAACGTACAAACACAAAATATAAACCCGCTTATGAAACTGATGAAGCGTTTGTAGGTACAAATTTCCTTAAATATATCATGACAACCAATAGATATATATATATAGGTAGGTATAGAGTCGCTAAACATATTGTGATAGTAGCACAGAAATATTCCGTAACTGCTACATCTTAAGGCTCGTTAATTTAAAACGTTTCGTAATTAATCGTGATGTATCCTCGATCCCCACAATGAAATGCAGAAGCTACTCGTGTGTATGTCAAAATCGCGAAAGCTAAGCTGAGAGGGGCTGAACGTGGTCTTATGGAAAGGGCGCGAGCACACCGGACCGACAGATAAACTCAAGTGGCGTACTTGTGCTCACGTATTTTTTGCAATGCAGACAATTGTACCGGGACCGTTCTGCTCTCTTCGTCTGATCAGTGAAATACACCTTCGTAGGAGTGAGAGGTTTCAATTATAGTGTTTAAAAGATATTTTGCATGTTACGCAAGCCATGGCTGTGTCGCATCAGTGGTTCGTTCAGTGGTCCGCCCCGCCGATGCTCTTCGCGGACATTACTAGTCAATATAATGGCGTAAATGAACGATGGAAAAATCACGAACCTAAATGGAGTGACCCTCTCGAAGTTCATGAACACAGTGATGATAGTTATAATGATGATTCAAAACGAGGACGCTGGATACAAAATAATAATTATGAGTATAATTCAGATAGATTTAAAAATAACGGTGAGTTAAAAATATTATTTCTTTAAATTTGTTAAATAAAAATACAAAGCTTTTTAAAATTCTAACTTTATGTAATACAATTAGGTAACTACTATACATGTTTACCTAAAAAATCATAATAATTATGAATTTTGCTACACAAGATGTGAAATATGACCTGCAGGATATGTCCCGCATAGGATTGCGGGTGTTACATATTCTATGGCATTGATTTGGATACATAAATACACACGAAGTATCCAGTTATGTTCTTGTTCTGGATCGTAATCTTAAACTAAAGAAGAAAAAGAAATCTGTATTAGTGCTTCACAGACAAGTGTAACAAAAACAACGGAAATGCGTTTTTATCTTGAATCGAAATTACAGTGCATTGTAATTCAATCAAGTGGAAATATAATAATTTAAGTGCCGAACATTATGCTCAGATTGCGCACTAATTACCGATTATGTGGATTATTCTGCATTTAATGATAGACGTAATAGGTACCCATGAATAATATCTTATGGAATAATCAGTTGCAGTACTTCAACTACAATTTGAAATAGTGGGTAACACACGAATTAATTAATCATTTCGTGTACTAGTATTTCTAGCCACATTGCGTACGTTATGTAATGACATATGGTTCTAGACGCAGGTCGTAACTACGCAATACGTTACGATTTATTTAGAGCTTATCAACCGGTATTTTTACCCTACTTATCCTACTATATCCTACTAATATTATAAACGTAAACGTTTGTGAGGATGTATGCATGTATGGATGTGTGGATGTTTTTTACTCTTTCGAGCAAAAACTACTGTATGGATTTTAATGAAATTTGGCATACAGGTAGAACATAACCCGGATTAACATATAGGCTAATTTTATCCCGGGAAGATAAATAATAATAAAAATAAAACACATCAATGTTGTACATAGCCACAGTAAACATTAACAGTTCCCGAGGAATGCGCGATAAACGACATTCACGCGGGCGAAGGCGCGGGCATAGGCTAGTCAGGTATACATATATGACTTACATAATAAAAGCATAACATAATTATTGGACATCTTGATCTATGTATCGTTATTCGTTAATCGTAATATTTAAATATTCCCATGTACCTTTATTCATTCACTCAAGACCAAATATTTGTGTTATGTTCAAAATATTCTTATTTGGTTCAAAATCTGGAGAAAGAAACTATAATTACGTTTAATGTCAGTCAGGGCCAACTGTCTTACAATATAAACCACTCACAATTCGCACAAACCTCGTGTGATCGTATAAAATTAATATTAACTTCTGTGATATGAATGTCGAGTTTGTTGTCGTTGTCATTATTAGTGATAATAATCTTTGTCCCCACGACATGAGATTACTCTCGTAAAGCTTGCACCAACATGAGGGAAGGTGATGACTGAATTGCTATCGACCGCGTCGTCGTCCATTGTCAAATTTAGGCTCATCTTCCCATATAGAAACGGCTTGATGGTGCGTTGGTTGAAAGAAAATACAATCAACCGCATGTCAATGATAACAGAAGCGGAACTAGCTTATTGTGTAAATTTCATACAAGACAGGTTCTGTTTTTATACTGGTTTTGATAGCATCGATGTGCGCTTGACTGTACAACAAATATTCTTATTACGATGACCAGCAGGCGTAGCATGACCACTGTAGACAAGCGTTTTGTCTACGAAAGAGTAGATAAAATAACAAATAAATTTCTATACAATGTAGTTTTGTGTATTCTTCCGTACCTACTGCTCCGCCAAACAGTGATGTATTGCATTGCTGTGTTTCAGTCTAAAGGGTACGGGTGCCGGTGAAATTACAATCACATGAGACTTTCCATCTTCATGTCTCAGTTTGGCGAACCGACTTGCGGCGCCATTTAGGCAACAGCCCAGATGTCCGAAGATGTCTGAAGTGCCGGTATTGAAGTTGTTATGGGCAAAGGTAACCGCTTAACATCAGGTGAGCCTTTAGCTCGTTTCGTCATCCTATAATATAAAAAAAGACAAATCTAATAAAACAAGTTTAAATAATATACGCGATATAATCCGCGGATTATATCGCGTATATTATTTAAATTGGTTTTCCTGACGTTTCGAAAGCTTTGCAGCATTCGTGGTCACAGGTAGGCTAAGATGACAAGCGACTTTACAGATATTTCTAAAAAATATTTTAATCTACCGTCTATCCAAAGGTTGTCTGGAAGATATCACTTTTAGCGATAAGACCGCCCATGTACCCATAATTTATACGTTGTTCCTGTTTACTACTATTTTCATGGTGTACAATAAAGTATATTCTATCTATCTACCGTACAATTTTATTAATTCGATGCACGCAGTAATCACTTAGAATATCATTATCTCTTAAAATTATCATCATTTTAAAAGATAATCTTTTAAAATTATCATCATTTTAAAAGATAATCTTTTAAAATTATCATCATTTTAAAAGATAATCTTTTAAAATTATCATCATTTTAAAAGATAATGATTGTTTTTTAAATATATTTTTTTTATAATCCTGTTAAACTTGTTTTATTAAATGTGTAGTGATCGCAAAACTTAAAAAAAAAAAGACAAATCTCTTTTGTAGGTACAGTGGTCATGGTACGCCTGCTGAAGAACTGTCGCTTCAGCATGGTTACGCTGAAAATGCTCATATAAATTCAGGTTTAGGAAATGCGACAGGTTTTAATAAAGAAGCGTTTTATTGTCAACAATGGCTTTAATTAAATTCTACATTTTCCCAAATTAAATAACCGTACCCCCTGATAATAGAGTATTTATAACGCAAAAAAAAATAAAGGCCAAAAATAAAACAATCTTCAATTTTCAAATATAAGATATCGCAACTGCATTATTTACACTAACATTCGAATAATTATTTAACATTCTTTTTGCTAATTTTAAAAAAATCGTTTTAATTTTTTTTTTTTTTTCGAATGGACTCGCAGAATTGGTACCCAAAATAGATAGGTACCCTAACTGCTTAACTGGGCGGGTGGCGGAGAATCCCGTTAGGGACTCCATACGCCGAAATTTTAAATTTTGAGAACTGCTGCATGTATTAATACAGTTAATACTAGTATGTAACCCACACGTTTATCTTAAGCAACATCGAGCAGGTGAAAGTAAAGTCGATTACACTTATCGGTCAACAAAGCCATAGCGGGTGCGGTTTATGCCTCTAATTGTACTATACCGCACGCAAATTTTAGAGTAGCTACAGTCGAAACACGAATAAAAACTGATTTACATCTACAAAAATTACAAGTAAATTAGAAGTTACGTCGACATAAGAATTAAGAATCGGACCATTAATGTAGGAAGATAATATGAAGCAGAATAGCACGGAAATACAACTTCATTCTTAGTTTATACTAAGCCTCTTAACTGGTCATTGTATATACAATAGTCCTCCGGTAACGGCGACCCCAACGAATTATTTCCTAACATGAGCCCTTATATGACTCGCTAGACCGTACTTGCTATCGCAAGAAAAGCAATATAGTTGATCCGCAGAATTTTATATACGTGGGCTCAGGCATAGTACTATTAGATATTCTGTGGCTCAGGTCTCTCTTTGCGTATTTGGACATTTTATCGATTTATGTGAACACAAATGTAGGAATCAGCTGATTTTTGTTTCGCGATTTCAGGTTTGTTCCCATAGTAAGGTGTTCAAAAACCTGAGTACAATGACCCGTTAAGAGGTTTAGTATAATCTAAGAATAAGGTTGTATACAGGGTGGGGGGAAAGCAATTAAAGTCGTTTGGTCGTGAATAGGATCCTTAGGATCTTTAGGCCTTATTTTTTATAGATATCAACACATCACAATCGTCACATAAAATGTAACAAAACAAACAAACATAACATCACGCCTGTATTTCCCCGAAGGGGTGGGCAGAGGTGTATAGTACACCCACATTTCGCCAGTTATGTTATAGTCCCATGTAATAGGGGGCGAGCCTATTGCCATTAACCGGGCACAAATCCATACTACGCCTGATAGAGCTAGCTAAACCATAGGGAAATTACTAGTATCCACCAGATTAGCTAGAAATAGAAGAAAAGCTTGTAGTAATGAAGCTAGGATCCTAATAATTTAATACGTATAAAAACACAAAATTCATCACAGTTGCAGAATGAACTGGGAAACGATGCAACATTGTGCTCGTCTGTATGTCTGCAACCCACTTATTAGATGCAATTATTATATTTGATTTATTATAATTAATTCTGTGTATGCAACGGACTGTATCTGTTATTAAGTAAATAAATCACTAATGAATATTTATGCTTTGATTAAAAATATTTGACTACCGTATACTTGTTTATAAATATTTAACCATATTTTAATAAAATCAATAATAAATAAATTGATGTAACTACTGACCTGCATCTTGATTATTTTGTTTTAGAATAATTATGTAGTTTTTTTGAGGGAAACAGATCACGGTATCAGTGGATACAACGCTCCGGGATCCGTGGCTAATTCAGTCTGATCCTGGGATCCGTGGACACAAACCCTGTTTATCGGTTTCCTGTTTGTCTTTATTCGACAAAACTAGCAAAGCATCATGAGCGGTAATAACAACATACTGTGAATAATAATTCAAATGCATTTAGCTCGATATACTATGTTCCAATATTTGTCATTAGAGATGACGATCGTATAATTTGACGGTCTATTAAAGGCTAAAATATTAGCAACATATTAATCAAAAAGCGCAGGACCGATCGATGATGCGATGCTTGGGGGAGGCCTATGTCCAGCAGTGGACGTCTTTCGGCTGAAATGATGATGATGATGATCTATCAAAATATTTTGTACCTTTGTCCGTAAAACATAGGACAATACAGTAAAAAAATATAGCATAGCTTCAATGCTCAAAATAAGCATACACTTGTGGTATCTGGATTTAAATTTAGAAAAACCAGTTAGTCGTTTATGGAAAACAGTATTAGGTTCTATAATAAAATTCCAAGTTGTATTACCCAATTAACTTACATGAAATTCACGCTGCCTAACATATATTACTTATAAAGAGAGATGTCCTTACTAATTCATCTATGCACAGCCAAAATTACTCAAGTTAGAAACATGTGGACATTATATTGAACTATATTTACGGGACTTGTCGCGCACAATAAAATCTAAACACAACAAACATTTTGACTAACCTCGACGTTTCAGCCAACTTGCATTGCCCGTGGTCACGAGCAAGCAGACTGAAGTATGCCGATGTCATCGTTTTGAGCGGCGGGTGTTTTCTCGAACTACCCGCGGTTGGTTTTTCGTAACGTCATGTAGACAAAACACTACGATGAAAGAAGCTACTTTGTAGTAAGTAGCTTCTTTCTTCGTAGACAAAACCCGACGCGAACTGCTGACAGTTTCGGCGCACATACATGTAGACAAAACACGACGCGAGTTCTCGATTACCTGATTCCAAGAGGAGGACAACCTATATCCATCTTCACGATTGAAATTTTCATATTTTTTTATCTCAATCGCTTCTCGTACAATTCTGGGATAGTAATGACGATCAGTGGAGAGGATTTTTGGGTCGTGTAGCTCAATCCAATGGTTTGATCCTGACTCGAGGAAATGTTCGGCTATGGCAGATTTGTCCACTTGACGGTGCCTTACCACTGTGATGTGCTCCTTCACTCTCTCCGCGATAGTACGCTTTGTCTGTCCAATGTAGGAGCTACCACAGCTGCAGTCAACCTTGTATACCCCCGGTGTTTGGGATGGTATCGCATCCTTCGCTGACCTGACCTGATGTGCTACTTTAGATAACGGAGTATATACAGTCTCAAAACCAAAATCTAGTTTTGATGATGGGTTCCATGTGGAATTGGGGGAACTCCTCAAATATTATAGGCATACATAATATAGCGATTTTGGTATTTTCATCAACAAGTCAAGCATTTGCATTCAGAAAGTATCATTTGGTGAAGATCTGATGAAGATCTTCGGAGATACATAAGGAACTCTTCAATTTCAATGGATGACAGCAAATCATCCGGGATTGCAGCAATCGCTTTTCTTTCCATTGTTATTGCCACTCAAAATAGAAAAATAAAATAAACTTTAAAATAAAGTAAAAACCGACTTCAAAAAGAATAAAATAATAAAATTTGTGTGAAACAGTTTAGGAAGTCAGTGCCAATTTTTTCTTAAATCAAACCGAATTAAAGGCACCTACTTCCTAAACTGTTTCACGCTAATTTTATTATTTTATTCTTTTTGAAGTCGGTTTTTACTTTTTTTTAAAGTTTATTTTATTCTTTTTGTAGTCGGTTTTTTGTTTTTTTTTATATTTTTAGTGGCATATCAATAGAAAGACAAGCGATTGCTGCAATCCCGGATAATTTTCTGTCATCTACTGAAGATCTTATTTATCGCCGAAGATCTTTATCAGATCTTTACCAAATGATACTTTCCGAATGCAAAATACATGATTTGTTGATGAAAATATCAAAATCGATAGCGATTTTTGATTTACATATAATATGTACAATTTTACATGGATCCAATTATCAGAACTATTTTTTTTTTAAATGGGACCAATCTGGAAGTATATCCTTTCAAATAAAAAAAGAATTTTCCATATCGGTTTGTATTTGACGGAGTTCTGAGGTAACAAACATAAAAAAAAACCGGCCAAGTGCGAGTCGGACTCGCGCAGTAAGGGTTCCGTACCTCTCAATATGTCTATGTTTGTCTTATTTTTAGGATTTGTTGCGAAACTACATAATATGCACAATGCAAAGATTTAGAGTTTATCAAAAGACATCAACGCACAGTGCGCGAAATATGAATTTTTGCAAGTTTTTCTTACGCAGATACCACCACATATGTCTATGTTCGTCTTATTTTTAGTATTTGTTGCTAAACTACATAATATGCACTATAATCTGACCAAGTTTGACGCTGGTATATATTACCGTTTAGAAGATAGAGCAGGAACAAAAACGAAAAAAAAACATCTTTTTTGAGGTTTCTTGTATGGGGACCCCCTTTGGTTTTAGACTTTTTTTTGTTTTTAGTATTTGTCGTGATACACCTCATAGCAACACATATTCTGAGTAAATTTCAACCGGTTACCTATTACCGTTCAAAAGATACAGCCCTGTGACAGACAGACGGACGGACGGACGGACGGACGAACGGACGGACGGACGAACGGACGGACGGACGGACTGACAGCGTAGCGAGAGTAATAGGGTCCCGTTTGGAACCCTTCGGGTACGGAACCCTAAAAAAACAGTCAAATTGAGAACCTTCCTACTTTTCTTGAAGTCGGTTAAAAATATGTATAACCATATAGAGACAGAATATTGACGTGGCACTTGGCAGAGAAAAGCAGCAAACTCTTTTGCTGCTTTATTCTGTCCATGTTTTGAGAGAATCCGTCACATTTTTGCGATACCCACAGGTCAAGAATGGTAAAGGCCAACCCGTTGTTTTCTTTTCCGGGAATGACACAATTCAATATTACTATGGGAATTGAAAAAATAATAACTCTTTATGAGACTTTCCATCTTCATGTCTTAGTTTGGTGAACCGACTTGCGGTACCATCTAGGCAACAGACTAGGTGGTATTGAAGTTGTTATGGGCGAAGGTAACCGCTTAACATGAGGTGGGTCTTTAGCTCGTTTCGCCATCCTATACTATAAAAAAAAATGTCGACTTGAAATAACTACACAGGATAAGTGGGTTGGTTCTTCAAACTTATGTCTCCTTAACATGAAAGTCTTACACGAAACGTAATCATTATTTATTTTAAATTACAAATGTACATTAGTCATTGAAAGAAAGTAAAGCGGCCACGCATGAAATCGATTAACTATGGTTGCTGAATCGATACCTATTGACAAGTAATTATATTTTCTTTGCCTATTGTGTGCAGAATGCGTAAACAAGCCACAAAGTAAAGAAGCGTCCTCTTCCACTAGGAGTGCTTGTCCCTACGCATCGGATCATTAGATACGACACGCTCTATTCGATGGGCAGCCATTAATAACAAATTATAGAACGGAAACTAATACTTATTACGAGCATTAAGGGGATTGTAGCAGCCAAGAGGCGCCCCCATCAGCAGAAAAAATAATACTCGCTGAATACATCATTTATCGAAAATTAGTTTTTAACAATTGATGTACAGGTACTGTAGTTTAATCAGAAACTATTAACTCTGTAAAATATAGTTCGCTGTAGTTGTAGATAGAAAAAATGCCAAAAGTGGCAGTTTTTCGCACTTATTCTATCTACAACTACAGCGAAGGATATCACAGAGTTAATAGTTTCTGATTAAACTACAGTACCTGTACTTCAAACGTTCATAACAAATATTCGATAAATTATGTATTCAGCGAGTAATATTTTTTTTACTCAAGGGGGCGCTACTTGGCTGCTGAGACATCGATAACTGCTTTACTACAAGATGAATTTGAATTTGAATTGATGAATTGATGGGGGCGCTACTTGGCTGCTACGATCCCCTTAACATAGATTTCTAATAAATCACTTTAGGATGATTTTTTTAAACATGCATCAATCTCGCGAACACTGACTTTATCATTAAATCTGAATGAGCACAAATTACGGTTAACCGATTTAACGCGATCAGTAAATTACCTATTGTAGACAACAACGTTCGTAAGGGGGAATATTGACATTATCACTACCTACGCTGCGCAAAACGATCAGTGTTTGCGATATGCTATTAGGAAGTATACTTCATATAAGAAATAGCAACTAAACGAAACGCTCAGGAATTCCTCTAATTAGAAAGTAATCCGAGTAGTAGTAATTAGTTAGTAAGTAATTAGGAGTCTGGATTTGTGCCCGGTCAATGGCAATAGGCTCGCCCCCTATTACATGGGACTATAACATAACTGGCGAAATGTGGGTGTACTATTACACCTCTGCCTACCCCTTCGGGAAATACAGGCGTGATGTTATGTTATGTTATGTTAAATGTAGAAAGTAATTATTTTCCTATCCAAACCCAAACCTACCTATTGAGGCTATGAAACAATTGACTGAGTGTTCGGCGAACATAAGTTTACTAAAATGTTAAAACAATTTTCATGTAAGTGGCTTATTTTGTCTAATTGAAAAAAAAAAAATTAATCCGAACCCATGAATGGAAATCAGAAAGGAAAAAATATCAACCCTTTAAGAAGAAACAATTTCAAAATAACCACCAGGAGGCTTACTCCCGACTGTTTCGAGTTCTGAATAAAATCGAGCTAATGTAGATTCCTAGAGGAATGCAGTACGATTTGACACTAACTCGAATTCAAATTTGATTGATACGGAACTCGATTTAGTCGTAAGGCCCCTATATCATAGAATATATCCTGTACACCTACGACCATTGAATGGGTCACTGTCGCGCGGAGTACATAAACATCCGCTAGCGAAAATGGACTTCCTCGTAAACATGCAGCTACGATGAAAAATACACGCGAAGAACGCGCGCCTTCATATAAACACTTACAATTAGTAAAAGAAATGTTTGGTTACAGTACCATTGTTTCAAATAATCGTTATCATTTTCAGAACCAGCGTTTATATTCAATTGAACTCTTATTTAAAACAAACGAAAGTATTAGTCATTCTTTTACTCAGTTCCAGTTTTCATGTGAGTGAGAAGTGCTGTGTTCCTTGTGCTTTTGGATTTTTTCAGATGAATACAGGTGTGTGTATCAAATTTCATGTGCGTTCAGAATAAAATTCATCATCTTCTTGCCCCGGTCTCAAATCACGGGGTCGGCGCAATACGTCTTCTTCTTCAATTTTTGTCTATCAGCCGTCATCTCACCATTTACTTTCATCCATATCGTTCTTCACGCAATCCATCCATCTTTTCTTTGGTCTCCCTCTCTCTCTCCATCCATAATTCATATTCATCACTATCTTAGTAACATGCGTTTCATCCCTCCTTATCACATACCAATACCAATCCAAACGATTTCCTTTCAAATTTTCTATTACTAGCGCCACTTTGAAACTTCCTGTGATATATTCATTTCTTACTTTCTCCATTCTTGTCACTCCACACATCTATCTCAACTTTCTCATCTCTGCTACATGCAATCTTCTCATCCATCTTCTTCATGGGCCAGCATTCCGATCCATACAGAACAATAGGTCTTATAACGGATTTGTAAATGTTGCCCTTTATTTTGAGGGGCATCCGTGGGTCACAAATAGTTCCTGTGACCTGTCGACATTTCATCCATCCAGAGTTGATCCGGTGCATAACGTCTCGGTCCACTTCACCGAATGTGCGTTCAAATTACAAAGGCTAAAAAAGGAAACTGGGCCATTTTCGTCAAGATAAACATTTAGGTATTTGCCACAAAAAATTTGGATTCCAATTTAGTATTCTTCAAACAATAATTAAATAATAAAATATCAATTAATATAGACCATGATAGGTAACATTGATTGAATACTAGATATAAATAACAATGCCTGTAAAAAAACTAGGTAACCCATTATAAAAAGAATCATGTCTGTCTGTATCGAATGGTTCAAAGTTACACCACGTAATTTATATTAAGCTTTTTAGTGTACTTATGTTTACGATGGGAAAAGATCTACATGTAACCCGGTAACCTTAACTTAACAGTGACAGTAAAAGTTATCAGAAAATAGTCAGTAAATCTATATTTGGACTTGACTTTCCTCAACTGCACAAGTAACTTGACAGAATTATAAGTTAATTGTGACATATAACTTACACAACTTGTACAGTCAGCTGAGTCAGCCATCTTATGAATACCAAGTAGTATTTTTTTTTATAGGAGATATTTTTTTTTATTTTTTTTGTCTTTAGTTAATTTTTATTAAAGTATTTGTAACAGAATTAGTACTTATATAACAATTAATAACGAATATTCATGTGTTATTGATTCTTTCGCTTTTTGAAGTTTAGACTCAAAAAGAGTCTAAACTCTTTTTAAACTCCTTCACAGTTCGCGACCTGTGAAAGGGAAATTGTAATTATTTTTTAACAAATTAGACCACGAGTTCCGGTTTAAAAAAATACGAATATAACTACGTCATATAACTTTCTTCTCCATTTGATTTAATTTTTGATTACCGTTCATCATAAATCAATCTCCAATTTGATGATTTAATCATATTAAACAGACTTTACAGATAAATTAAAAGTCAGCATGTATGTTAAACGTAGATATATGTTCATAATTATGGCGATTCTAATCTATACCAATTGATAAAAAAAGTACATTGAATTCCATGTACTTTTAGAACATCACATAGGTACAATACATGTACGATATGTGTTCGTTAATTTGTCTCTTTTTGTTCATAAGAATATATTCTTATGTACAAAAAGATGTCTACGTCTATAGATGAAAAACCAGCCAAATGTGAGTGGGACTCGCACAGTATGTACCACCTGATACCCTGGTAGAAACTGATTTAATTCACGAAAGTTTACCATGTCTTAAAGACATCAACGCGCGTTGCTTGCTGCAATGTTACAGTAAATTATGAATATTTGCATCTCTTTCTTACGCAGTAGCACCATACATGTCTAGGTTGGCCTTATTTTTATTATTTTTGTTAAACTACATTGTATGCAATAAAATTACATAAACTTTGTCGTTTGTATGTATTACCATTTTTAGATAGAGCAGGAACAAAAAACGTTGACAAAGTGCACTTTTCGCGAGGTTTCTTGTATGGCGCCTTTTGGTTAAGATTTTTATTTTTAGTATTTGTCTATCAAGAGGCCATAATAATATATATTCTGTGAAAATGTTAACTGGCTACCTATTACGGGTAAAAAGATACAGCCCTGTGACAGACAGACGGATGGACGGACGAACGGACGGGCGGACGGACAGACGGCGTAGGCAGAGTAATAGGGTCTCGTTAGCATCCTTAGGGTACGGTACGGGACACTAAAAATTGACTACATGCAACATAATAAAAACCAGGATACCCGATGTGTTAGTATTAAGTTAAAACTATTTGTTTGTATACCTAAACCTATTTTAGTAATTATTGTATAGGTACACGTCATGTTCTATACCGGAAGCCGAATCACAACATAGTTGGGAAAAGATTTGGAGAAAGAAGGCATTTTAATGCAACCTTATCCTCTGGTATCCTACATTGAGTGGTGGTAACGATGCTTAGAATTATTATACAATACAATACAATACAAATACTCTTTATTGTACACAAAAGAAGATAGAACATATATGACTTATATAGAACACATGTACAATGGGCGGTCTTATCGCTCAAGGCGATTTCTTCCAGACAACATTAGGATGGACAATATGGGCAAGTAAAGAGAGGGGTAGTACGCAGTGTAACAACATAATAGAATACATATACTACATAACATAAATACTATACATATATCTATAACAAAACTACATAAATATAAGATACAATAAACATAATAAATACAATACAATATGTCTAAATATTACATAATGTACCTGCCGGAAATTACAGTGATGATAGGTAGTGATCTTTTACCAGTTTTTTAAATATAGGCAAAGATTGAGCACGCCTCACTTGTACTGGCAAAGCATTCCACAGGCGAGCAGCCTGAACTGTAAAAGAATTACCAATGAAATTTGTGGAATGCGATGGTATCGCCAACGTGAGGTTTTCTGATGACCTTAAGAGCCTCGAATGTGTGTCACGAAGGAACTTAAAACGTTCTTTAAGATAGTGGGGAGTTGAGGGATTGAATAGGATACTGTAAAGAAGATGAAGAACGTGAGCATTCCGACGAAGTCGTATAGGTAACCACTTGAGTTTAGTACGAAATTCGGACACATGATCATATTTGTGAAGACCAAATATGAATCTTATACAAAAATTTTGAAGTCGCTCAAGCTTATCAAGTTGGTCCTCATTAAGATCAAGATAGCTGGTGTTGGCATAGTCAAGGATTGGAAGAAGAAGAGATTGAACAAGCGCAGTTTTAGTGGAAATGGGCAGGAAGTTACGAAGCCTCCGTAAAGATCCAGCTGATGCAAAAATTTTCCTGCTGACTTCCTTTACTTGCGGTCTCCAGGACAACGTTTTGTCAATGTGTATCCCCAAATTTTTAACAATGTCACTTATAGGTATCGCAGTACCATCGAAAATGATCTGGGGGAGCTGGAGCCAGTCGATATTTGAGATCATTCGGGGGCTACCAACAACAATAACCTGGGTCTTCAAAGGATTGACCGTAAGTCCATATGATTTGCTCCATGCGCTAATTTGTCCCAAATCTTGGTTTATAGCATTAACAGCCTCCGACAAATTATCTGGTGAAACTTGCGTATATATTTGGAGATCATCTGCATAAAGGTGGTAGGAAGAATAAAGTTTACTAGAAATCGTATTTATAAATACTGCGAAGAGTAAAGGAGATAAAACGCCATCCTGAGGTACACCAGCAGACGTGTTGCACCATGAAGAGCAGGCTTCTTCAATACGAACACGCTGCCGACGGCCGTACAGGTAACTACTAAACCAATCAATTGCTGTTGGAGATATGTTGAGGGAGCATAGTATGCCAAGCAAAATGTCAAAATCTACGCTATTAAAAGCGTTACTGAAATCTAGAAGTGATAATATAGTTAGATTTCCATTTTGCATGGCTAACCTAATGTCATCCGTAATATTGACTAAAGCTGTGACAGTACTATGTCCAGGTCGGAAGCCGGACTGTAGTGGATTAAGGAGGTTGTTCTTATTAAGAAAGGAGCTAAGTTGATTGGAGGAGAGGCGTTCAAGTACTTTGGATAGGAATGGTAAAATAGAGATAGGGCGATATTCGGAAAAGGATTTGGGATTAGATTTTTTAGGCAATGGAATGATTTGGGCTTCTTTCCACGCTGTCGGAAAAGAGCCAATGGATATAGAGGAATTAAGGATATGACAAATTATTGGGAGGATTTCATCAAGGACGGGAAGGATCATATTGCGGCTGACACAGTCACTACCAACAGCGTTGGACGAAATTGATAATATGCTCTTCTTAACATCACAAGCAGCAAATTGATTAAAGACGAAAGGTGAGTAGTTAGGAGTTGGAAGAGTTGAAAGATAGTTCAAAGTATTTGCTTTCGCAGTCCTATCACAGTTGGACGAAGAAGAAAAATGTTGGTTAAGTGAGTCGATGTTTAAATCTTTAGGAATGGAATCTTGCCGCGATTTTCCAACCCCTAATGTTTTCAGAAATTTCCATACTTTAGCTGGATCACCATTTTCAACCGAGGCATGAATATGTTGGCGTTGCGCGTTTCTACACACCTTATTGCAGTGATTCCGTACAGATGCATATTTGTCACGATTTAAGGAGGTAGACCGAAATTTGTACTTGGTTTTTGCAGCTGCTTTTAAAAAAATTAAAGCCTTGATGTCATCAGTAAGCCAAGGTGCCGGAAGATGCTTTACTTTAATTTTGCGTATGGGAGCATGCACGTCGTATAACTGCACCAGGTTTGCCGTAAAAATGTTGACTTGGTCATCAATAGACTCTGCATCGAACAGTGGACCCCAGTCAATGCTATTGGCATCCTCACGAAGATTGTCCAAATCCATACCACTAAAATTGCGTTGGAGAAGAAATTTTGACTTAGCTTTGGGAGGACGGATTTTGTATGATAGAAAAAGTAAATGATATGAAAACTCATCTGCTGTGCTTAGCGACGTGTTGAGAAGAGGAAACAAGGATATGATCAATTAGTGAGGGGATACAGTTGGGGAAATGATGGGTGGCACTGGCATTTACTCCCTAAATGCATGTTCTTAGATTCTACTAAGGAAGTTAGAGAAGAATTTCGTAAATCTTTTTTTAAAAGGCAGGTATTGAAGTCACCCATAATAATAGTATGACTGTAAGTTGGAGTTAGGTTTTCCAGAATATTTTCAAAAGAAGCAAAGTAGTTTATGCTTGATGAGAAACAGTAAAACACACCAAGTTTCTTGTGGTGGAGTTCGATCTCAACAAAAAGATGCTCACCAGCATTTGATGGCGGGGGTTGTGCTGACACATTAATAATAGAAAAGGGAATCTGTGCACGGAGATACATGGCAACACTGCCACCGCGACCATTTGTACGATCATTACGTATAAGAACGAATCCAGGCAGAGAGTAGGAAGTAGAAGGGAGGCAAGGCTTAAGCCACGACTCAGAAATCAGAATGGCATGGATATTCTTACAGTCAAAGGTTACCAGCATATCGGGGAAGTGGAACGGAATACTCTGGGCATTTATATGAACAACATTGAAATTCCTAGGTACATCAGAAAACTGAGTATCAAGTATTATCTGCGAATTTTATGGAATATGTTACCATAATATATAGCGACCCCGACGCGATGTATAAAATGCCGCTGCTGTGTCTGACTAAAACAAAGACATTTCTATACTGAGTATAAGTAACTCTATGGACTAAACCCTATCCATATCGTCGATAAAGTCCTCTTCTCCTCTCATGTCCTAACTAACATTTTTATTAAATTCTACTATTTTATTGCATTAAACTTAACATTACAATCAAATAGTGTAAATAAACATTAATGTCACTTCATTGATTATATTATGACAGGCCCGCTACATATTTAAAAACAGTCCAGCTCAGCCAGATTTCAGACGCGCCTTTATATCTTTTGTTCGCAAAAGCTTTCCATTGTAGCACTGGGTGACGTGAGACTAATATGCGATTTACAAGTTTTATAAACAATTGGTTTGTAAAACTTGTAAAGTACTAGTAGATAGTTTTGTTTGAAACCGTGACACCGCCAACAAAATCATGCATACAGAAACACCTTCCACACGTACACTTCCACAAATTCTCACCACACTTACACTTCCATACATACACTCTCACACTCTAGCACAAACATATTACATACACTCTCACACTCTAGCACAAACATTACACGCAGGACTTAACATTCATTTTCAATTTTTTTGTTCCTAAACAACTTATTTTTTACTGTTTATGGAAAGAATCGAATATTGTCATATTACCTATACCTGTGTTTATTATATAGCGAGAAGACACTGGCTCCTGCAACACAGTTATTATTAGTGCAGGAGTCAGAGAGTGTATTAGCATTTATGTCAATAAACGATTATTTATTTTATTTTATTTTAAACAAAACTATGAACACCGTGGGCTATGAGTGGGCTAGTTTCAATATACGGCGGGAATTCTGTCGTCTGTCGGTACCCGTAACCAGCAAGTCAAACCACCTGTTAGTTCAGCTTTTTAGGATTCTTTTAATAAAACGCCAATAAACAGCAGCAATTTTTTTTATTGTTATGCTTTTGTTGATCTTCGCCTTAAAACTGGGTTCGTCAGTAACCTGCTCGTACAGCGTGGTAATTTGCGACTATTTATTATCCGAGTATCGGTAATTCGCGCTTTTAGGAAAGGTAAGGAACGCTGAGTAATGTTATTTTAAGTGATCATCATCATTATCATTTCAGCCGAAAGACGTCCACTGCTGGACATAGGCCTCCTCCAAAATCGCCACAATCACCAAGCTTGGCAGGCAGGTTGGTGATCGCAGTTGGTTGAATAAATACTCAGAGAACGCTGCTGCCCATCCTGTGGTGAAACCCTTATTAGTCGCCTTTTACGAGAAGAAATTGAAATTGAAATTCGCCTGAAAAATGTAAGGCGGCCCTATATAATTGTGCAATATTATTCCACAATTATTATTGTATCATCCCTATCTTCAAAACTATTTCAATATTACTCCTAAACGGTCAATATTTTTTTGCGCAATTGCAAAAATTGCACAATTATGTTGTAGGTGTATGGGCTGCCTAAAAGTAAAACTACAGTTAAAACCTAGCTAAAATTCTGTTACGAAATGGTTTTTCTAGATCGTGCAAGTGCGGCGGGCATCACGCTGTGGCTGGCGATGATGGGTGTGATGCGCGCGCAGTCCGTGCCCGCCGACAACGACACGCCGCCATTCAGCACGCTCTACAAGTGGAAGCAAGTCGACTTCGAGTTTCCCACTCCTAGGCATCGAAGGCATGCGCTTACTACAGGGTATAATGATATATTCTTGATATTACCTCATCAAACGATTTTTATTTATTTGTATGGCAAAGCTATGTTACCAAGATTGTTGTTTGGCCAGTTTTTCTATTAACCACGCACGTGTTTGTGTAAGGTATTAAAATATAATACTACAGAGATGCTACGAAAGGGAGGAATGAAAGGCAATTATATGCAGCTGAGATGAGAATGTTAAGAGGAATGTGTGGTGTAACGAGAATGGATATGATAAGAAATGAATATGTGAGAGGGAGTTTGAAAGTAGCGCCAGTGACGGAAAAGTTGAGATGCAGTAGATTGTCATGGTATGGACATGTGATGCGGAGAAATGAGGAGCATGTTACGAAAAAAGTTTTGTGTATGAATGTGGATGGCTATAAGAAAAGAGGTAGACCAAAGAAGAGATGGATGGATTGTGTGAAAGATGATATGGATAAAAAGAAAGTGAACACGGAGATGACGGCTGATAGAGATGTATGGAAGAAAAAGACATGCTGCGCGTACCCCTAATAGATTGGGATAAGGGCAGGAGGATGATGATGACTACAGAGATGAATAACACTACTCTCTTACTAATAATTATTGAATAGGCGATAGCACACTGCCAATGCCACGCGCCAGCTTCATCATCATCATCAACTCAGCCTATTGCAGTCCACAATAGCCAGCTTTATGCTTATAATGTAATTTAAGAACGTCAAGGGCCCTAATTCACGTAATTTCATGACGCGCCGATCAAGTTGCAATAAAGCTGCAGTTCGTTTCTGAGAGCGATCGCCGTAGATCAGAGAATACGAAAAGAATTGTTTTGATCGAAACTTAACTGACTGCACTTCTTTAGTTATTAGTTTCGTGAATTGGTCTTCTGAGTTGCAATAAGACGGCTTCGCATACAAACTTGACTGTTATTATTATACCTGTGGTATCAAAACAAATGTGATGTGCACACTATAAGTTTGAGACAATCCAGGCGGACTTTGAAAACTGATGGGTTGGTGCGTTGGTGGTGATTGCTCAGACTAACTTAGTGACTCGGCTCAACAATCTGTTAACTATGATTTCAGAAAATTTGTGCCTGCAAACGTGCTTCCCCTGGGACTGGAGGTGTGGGGCAACCGTGTATGGGTGACGGTGCCAGCGTGGCGGCGCGGCGTGCCTGCTACTCTAGCCACGCTACCGCGCCAAGGGGGACTCGCCTCGCCACTACTCAAACCGTACCCTGACTGGAGCTTTCATAGAGCATTTGGTGAGTTTTTTTTCTTGCGTGACAAGATTATATAGAGATGGATGAACTTTAAAACGTTCAATGTCCGTGAAATAATCGCCGTGACCCATATGTGAGGCACTGGATAGGGAAAGGGTTAAGCTCGTACACACGGCAACACATAAAGCTATACATTTCCAGTATAAGCTGACCTCGCGTTGTATAGGCTTTCCGTACAATGAGAAGCCAGCTTGTACCTACAGCATGGTGTGTAGCAGTGCGTACATATAATTATTATGACGTCTTGTCTTAACATGGTCTTAACACTCCTTTATAGGTTCCTTTATAAGTTTTAGGAAATAATATTTGTGTGATGAATATAAGTGTTTATTTTTATTATAGGATGGATTTATTTTTATATGGATATTTTTATTCGTCAAACAGACATGAAGATGGAAAGTCTCATAATATGGATGTATGGATAGTGTCATGTGATTGTAATTGTTTGTGTTGGTCTAGGTATTTCTTATGTATTATAAGTATGTATTTAATAAAAATAGTATATAGGTATTGTATCCATTGTCTATTGTTTGTCTGTGTAGGCGCTTATATGTATATATTTGAAGATATTGTGTGCATAATTATGACACGATGTTATTTTCCGACATCCACGCGGACGGAGTCGCGGGCACAGCTAGTATATCAATAATATCGTCATTAATAAAATAACATATAAATTAACTTCATTTGCTTAAAATGTCGTACAGAGGATGGTACGTTCTAAATAGGTGCAAAGACACATTTTGCCATATAATAAACAGCATGCAAAGGATTTGATACCCTAAAAACAATTAATAAAGTCCTATGCGGAAGTTTTGAGGGTACTGCAGACGTGCCTAACACAATTACAGAACTAGGCGTCGCGTACGCGCCAATTACATCATGTGACGTGGAAAGATCTTTCAGCCAATATAAGGCAATATTTGGACCAAATTGACAGAGTTTTAATTTCAATAATTTAAAAAACCGGCCTAGAGCATGTCGGGCCATGCTCAGTATTATAGGGTTCCTTAAGTAGGTCTAATATATCTATACAAACGAATCAAATCGAATATTAATCATTGCTATTTTAGTTTTTGCAAACAGCGCCACCTAGCGCTAAATTTAAGAAGTGTGTCATATCAATATAACACAAAGTTTCTTTTTCTGATTTTTTAAAATAGAAAGTAACTAAAGGACCATTATTTGCTAAGATCATTTTTCTCTAAGGTCAATGACCTATGAACTAAGACGTCTTAAGTATTTTTCAGTTTTCTCACTATAACTCAAAAATTTATAATCACATTATAGTCGAAATAATTTTAAAAGAGAGTTTTTATAAAGGTCTATCAATGTGGAAGACTATAAGTTTCTACGTTGCATAATTTAGAAATGGCAGGTGGGGGGGACACATTGCAAGCCACTTTGGCGAACTGTATTTCGCAGATGGTATACCTGATAAAAAAGTTATGTATGAAACATTACCTTCATTTTAGTAGACCTATTCAATGATATCCCACACGAGGGGTAGCAGCGAAAAAAAAAATGTCATCCCCATTTCACATGTATGGGCGCCACCCCTAAAAAATGTTATCAAGATTTTTTTTATTATTTTAAAATTGAGATCTTTAACTAAACCAATTTTTAACAAAATTTCATTTACTTGTGTTTATAACTGTTGATGTTATTAAGCTGTAAAGGATTAGGACAGACGGACAGACGGACGGACATGATGAAACTATAAGGGTTCCTTGTAGGACTACGGAACCCTAAAAAGCATGTAATTGTGTACTGCAATCAATTTAATAAGACAGATTTAGTAGAAGATGAATAAAACTTCATTTTTTTATTTGAATTACCTAAACATTTCAACTGTTACTGTAGTCATTTTTTGCAATAAACAATGTTTAATATGAAAGATACTAGATAGATAGATAGATAGAATATTCTGATAGGTACTCTTATTTTAGTCTCCATATTTTTTCCATAATTTACATTTTTTGGTCCATATTATATGTAGATATTTTGATTTTTTTAATACATATTTATTTATCCGTGCCGTAATGATAAGTAACTTCTTTATGTATTAAAATTTCCAAATTAAAATTTTCAGGTGACACAAACAACAACTGTTCTGGACTAACTTCAGTTTTCCGAGTGCATGCCGACCCTTGCGGAAGGTTATGGGTCTTAGATTCTGGACAGATAGACTCTCAAGATAATCCGAAGCAGTTATGCCCACCAAGCATAGTGGTGTTTGATCTCCGAACAGATAAACTAATTGCGCGATATACGATACCAAAACAATATGTGTTAGAAGATTCGCTATTCTCAAACATTATCATTGATACGAGAACGCCAGATTGTTCAGATCTTCACGTCTACGTAGCGGACACCTGGCGATTCGGACTCCTCGTTTTTAGACAAAGTGATTTAAGATTTTGGAGATTTACCAGTCCTTTATTCTTCCCGGATCCACTGGCATCCAATTTCACTCTTCACGGACTTAATTTTCAATGGACAGATGGCATTTTCGGTTTAGCCCTTACGCCTATTGATCCTTTTGAGGAACGCATATTATTCTTCCACGCCATGTCTAGTTACAGAGAATTCTACGTATCAACGTCGGTGTTACGACAGCCATCCCGTGTTGATAATAGTTCGATGGAGTTCAATCTAGTCGGCGAAAGCAGAGGATTAAATGGACAATCTTCTGCTTCTGCTATTGATAGACGTGGAGTAATGTTTTATGGCTTAGTAACTCGGGACAGTATCGGTTGTTGGGACACAAGGAAACCGTATAAAAAGAAGAATACTGAAGTAGTGGCGTTTAATTCAGAGACTTTAGTGTTTCCGAATGATATCAAGATTGATCAAGATACACGGCAAAGCTTATGGGTTATATCGAATCGCTTGCCGATGTTCCAAGACGGTCCGCTGGACCCTGATGACTACAATTATCGCATCTTGTATGCAGACACCAAGGAAGCAGTACGAGGAACAGTCTGCGACCCGGATGCAGAGCTTCCGCCTCCCGCTAATGTAATACACAGAGGATGGCTGCCATAAACATGTACCTCAAATGTAATAAATGTTATTTAGTAATAAAGATATAAGTACCTTATTGGTTCTATAAATTTTAGCGCCTACACAAATAAAGATTGCAACCATCACTATAAAAACACTTATTTTAACTTTTCCACGGCGCTGGTGTGTTTCTGATTGTTATTTGCCTCCTGTTTCTATTGGTTACACAAAGGTCAGATTGGTAATCTCCATCAAAATAAAATGTACTACCGTATTTCGATGGAAATCTCGAATCATTCAGATGAACTACCTAGGTTCAATAACTACTTATTTAATGTATAAAACATTTCACATATGAATATACTTACTTACTGAATGTTTCATTGTTTTTTTTTTAACGGTTACCGTTGATTTGCTGATCTCTTGTGGATACAGAGATATAACTATGAGTTCCGAGTTTCCATAAAAGTCAGTTTATGTAACTCTGTATCTTTCTGTGCACAAATACCATCCACAGAGATGGATTTCAAGAGAGAGTTATAGACTGATATTATGTACTATTACAATTGAGCTATACAATTGGGGGTAGATGGTAGATGTAATAAAGAATTGGTCCTAATAGGTACCGACCCCAGCGGAACTCCAAATACAAAGCAGAAGCTTCTCTATGACCAAGAATGACTATGTGCAGTACGACTTTATGCAAGGGCAAGGACGAAAACACTTTAAAATCCAGCTTTGAAGTTAGAAAGGTCGCGGGAGAATATTCTTCTTTTGAAAATTCTGTTGCTCCAATAAGCATACCTAAGTATAAATATGCCGTGACCCTGCTCGACGGTTAAAATTTACTTCCTGACGCGAAATGTGGACACGAAGGTCTGATTTGTAGGTTTCTTATACAGGTCAGTAAATACTTATAAACCGGTCCGAAGAGGTCTTATGTGCGGTTTGTTTTGGAAATAACGGATTTTTCGTATTTTATAGGAAATCTTCCAAAGAACGCTTCTATAAAAACAGGAAAGGAATAGACTCTTCAGTAACTTCGCCAGGTCTTTTGGAGGGACGGTCTTCTCTTAGTTTACATCTTGTTCTTCTCACAATTTTAATGAGGTTGATTTTCATCTAGTTATACATTTTGGTATCCCTGACTTTGTCCAATGCGTACAGCCCTATTTAGAAATCTAAGGCAACCCGGCATTTTCATTAACCATTGAACAGCTGAGGTGGATGACGTTTTAATTTAAAGTAAATTACCGTTACTAATGATGGTACCTTCAGAAATTTCATAACATTTATTGAGACACTTTGAGGACACTTTTGATTTCCTGGGCTGCAAAAACATAATAGATATACACTAGGTACATTAAGTGGTACCTACTGGGTATATAAATCGGGCCTTATGATTGCATTAACACTTATGCCAGATTAATATTGATAGTTTAGACTCATATTAAAATGGCTATAAGTAGGTATGTACCGCAGTTATTGGCCAGTTAACAATGTAATATTATGTATGTAGATACTATTACAGATTGAACTACAAAACTTCCTATTATATCTTCCACGAAACGTCTTTTAGGCGCATTTAAATCTATAATCGACGAAGTTACCTAAAATAGTTATTCAGTAATGTTTTAACACGAATGTAAAAACATTCCCTTCTCGATAATTAGACCAGTTGGCAGCGTCAGGTATCACCGAGTATCACAGAGTATCAGCCGAGTAGGGCCACTCCTTGAAGTCAGTTCTAAGTAATAACACACTATTGGCTGGTCACGCCAAAACTATTTATGTAATAACTTCTTTAATTCGTACGAAGTCTTTGGTGTTATACATAACAGTTCTAAACCAGCGACGGAACGGACGTGCTTCATACAAAATTATGCAAAAGTGATTAAGTGAAAACGTTAATATGGAAAAGGTAAGATAATATTACGTACTTAATTTTTCATATAGAGATTTTAATAACTTAAGCAGCTTAGGAGTGAATTTGTGTTTTACAGAATGAAAGTCTTGTAATGTTAAGGATTAGTGGAATATTTCTAAACGTATCTGTTCAAGCAGTTTTTCTTACATAGACATCTAGATTAATTGATTACCGGTTTCCTAGGTAATTACGTATTAAAAACTTTCTGCAAGCACTTATGTTGCTTTGAAGGAGATACACTAAATTAAGTGTAAAAAAAGAATTTTATATTTAAGTATTATACCGTCGTCGTCGTTGTTAACACACAGCTGATATCCTCTGACTTTATCATCATCATCATCATTACAGCCGAAAGACATCCACTACTGGACATAGGCCTCCCCCAATTAAGGGGGGGATATGCCATAATCGCCACGCTTGGCAGGCGGGTTGGCGATCGCAGTTGGTTGGTTAAATACTCAGAGAACGCTGCTGCCCATCCTCTGGTGAATCCCTTAGTCGCCTTTTACGACACCCATGAGAAGAGATAAGGGTGGTGCTATTCTTTAAGTCCGGCACCACACGGACTAACACGCGGGTTTTATAACTTGATAAATTACAAACATATTATTATTATTACTAACATATTTTGACTTAAACTGGTTTGTTAAGTCGTTGTCCTCGGCAGTAACACTTAATTAAGCAATCCTAATGTAACAAAGTTACCTACTAGTCGAAAAGTAACTTATACACTGCACTCTCTGAATTAGGAAAATAGAAAATCATATACATCAAAATTAATTACTAGAATAGGAACCTTCTTAGGATTTTAGTGTAGTAATGCTTGCAACGGGATATCGCTTACAGATTGCAAAATATAGATATTTCACTAATGCGGTGTTTGGAATAATTCATTAGCTATGTAAAAAAAAGTATATAAGTATTATATCTATTGTCTAGTACCCATAGCACAAGCTCTGCTTAGTTTGGGTCTAGATGGTGCTGTGTAAAAATGTCCCAAAGATATTTATTTATGTAAGAATCCTGTTTGAACATTCGTAGGTGAATGCCAAATAGGTCGATGAGGATTTTAAGCGATTTTTAGGTTAACCAGAACGACTTACAGGAAAAATTAATATCCAATCTATCCACGATTTACCCTACTAGAGATAGAAATTTGACATATTTAGTATGGAGCTTATGTCAAATTCCTATCTCTAGTAGGGCAAATCGTGGATAGATTGGATATTAATTTTGGCTTATATTACACAAATCCCAAATATCTATCAAATACACAATGTTGTCAAGTCACATAGAAAAGGCTTCTTAAATCTTATCATTTTGAATCATTGGCTCCATCGTCAAGATTAAATAAAATTTTATCCTAAGGAAAACAGATGCAATTAGGCATTATTAAGATTTAACTATAGGGACTGTATATTGTTTATAAATTCTTTTTACGTAGCTATCTTTTCATAAATTAATCGTGAATATGTAGTCGTGAATTTATAGAGTCATTTTGTCATTGGTTATGTAACACACATAGAGATTAATTAATTATAATCTTAATACCTATTTAGTTTTTGGGGCGAGAAGAAAACCCAAAAGACTTAATTTTATTTTAAATCTGACAGTTATTTCCGTTACGTTTATAACACATACATATGAATTAGTTACTTTACATATTATTTAACGTTGATGATATTATTACGAGCCAGAGTCTAATTCTCGTATACTTTCTACTATGTATCCTAAGTACCTACATGAAAATAAATTATTATCATATTAGTCGCCGTCTTCAATAATGCTAACTAGATTTTTGTCTACGGAGCTGATATTATAGTACCTACCCGACTTACATAAGATCGTCTTAACACAAATTCTGTTTTTGTTTCACATAAATGCTCATTTGATACAGATAATAATAATGATAACCTTATTTTATTCTCGAATAACATTATGTTTAACATAGAATTAATATTATGTCACATCATAAATTACATAAGCTGGTTAGACTAATCTAGGCTTCCTTTTTAGATCTTATTAAGCATTATTTTAGCGAGCATTGTCACAACAAGCTTCGGGTATATACAAATTGCCAGCAAAAAGCCACTAGGCACTTTATACAGATGGAAACAGATTGATTACGCATTTCCAACGCCCCAAGATCGCCAGGAAGCAATCAACAACGGGTAATATAGCCAAAATTATGAGTTTTGTAAGAAACTATAAGTGTACATCAAATACAGTATTTTTTTATTTTATAGGCGATTCATTCAAGCTAATGTAATACCTCTTGGAGTAGAGCGCTGGAAAGATCGCGTGTTTGTCAGCACACCTGCATGGAAGAAAGGTGTTCCAGCAACGCTCTCTTCTTTACCGATTGGTGCACAAGAAGAATCACCACGTTTAGAGCCATTCCCTAACTGGGACTGGCACAATGCAGGTATGCAGTTTTTGACTCTCGGGGTCTCGGAGTCTCGGGGTCACGTACTCATTTTAGAAAGACATTTTGCGATGTCCATTTCTCCAACGCTAAAATAACGAAGAGCTATTTAACCGATGGGTTATTTGTGTTTTTGTTAATCAAATTCAAAAAACTTTATATGCTTTAAAATGTGGTTAAGTGTGGTAGGTACATTTTAATTGTAGGTACAAAGACACATTTTGCCACACAACAGACAGCAAGCAAATCGTAAAGAACATTTTTTTCCTATTTATTTACGACTCATCCACAATCATATAACATGCTTTTTCTAGCAGCTAGTTTTTACAACTTTTCATAAATTGTGCTAGCGGATGTGTCTTAAATGATGCTGATATTTTAAACAAATATAGATGGGCTATTTATCATATAACCCATCGGTTAAATAGCTCTTCGATAATTTAGCGTTGTAGAAATGGGCTTCGCAAAAATGTCTTTCGAAGATTTGTAGGTACGAGACCTCAACTTTATTTTGTTACAAAATTATAATAAGTGTCCGTTTTTTTCTTTTAAGGCGCTACTAGCAGCAGAGTGGCGCCCCCATCAGTAAAAAAATAATTACCTGCTGAGTACATCATTTATCGAAAGTTCGGTTTTACCAATTAACATAAAGGTACCAGAGTTATGCCCGAACATATAAAAAAAATGCAAATGAATTGAGAACCTCTTCCTTTTTTAATTTTTTACACATAACATCACGCCAGTATTTCCCCAAAGGGGTAGGCAGAGGTGTAATAGTACACCCACATTTCGCCAGTTATTTTATAGTCCCATGTAATAGGGGGCGAGCCTATTGCCATTGACCGGGCACAAAACCAGACTCCGGGCTGCTACTGAGAATTTCATAATGACAAAACCCAATATCACTTTTCCCGACCCGGGAATCGAACCCCACGCTCAGCAATTAATTAATTAAATTTTTTAGTCGGTTAAAAACTAAATTTGATGAAACTGTAAACTGACTGTACTCGTTTCTTACTTGACGAAAAAGGAATGAATTAATTAGGTGTCGTTCTAACCAATTAAACTAGAAACTATTAACTCTGTAAAATATAGCTCGTTGACTTCGCTGTATTTATAGATAGAAAAAAAACAAAAGTGGCTGTTTTACGCATTTTTAACCGACTTCATAAAAGGAGGAGGTTATGTATTCGGCGGGTATTTTTTTTTTTTTCTCATGTATGTACACCGATTACTCCGAGATTTCTGGGCCGATTTACGTGGTTGTTTTATTATTTGGTAGAGGAAGCCCGCGCGGTAGTCCCATATAAATTTTATTGACTTAGGTTGAGTAGTTTTTTAACCAGCCTCAATAAATCAGTTTATTTTAGCTTCGCCTACCTAGATGATCTACTAATAGTTTCGTTTTTCTGAGAATTCTTGGTCGATTTGCGTGTTTTTTTATAACGATAGTGATTGCACATTTGGAAGAACATGAGCGAGACCTTTGCCCAGCAGTGGGACAGCATAGGTAAATAAAAAACATATTCTCAAATTGGTTACATAAACATTTATGAATCAACATCGCAATTATCAACTAAAAAGACACACAACATTTTGAAGGCGGCGCGTGTTTGTCATGTAAATATAATGTACAGTCGAGCGTATAGGTGTCTATAGTAAAAACAGTTTATGTGAACGTACATGAAAATCACGTGCCGCCTTCAAAATGTTGGTTTATGAAAAGGTTTTGAAATACATACACGGATTATTTTTTACTTTTTAGTTAAGGTTTTTGAAGTCGGTTTTATTTTTTGTTAAAAAGTTTTTATTTCATATGTTTTAGTTGATAATTGCGAGGGTTGATTCATAAATGTTTATGTAACCAATTTGAGAAAATATTTTTTATTTACCTATGCTGTCCCACTGCTGGGCAAAGGTCTCGCTCATGTTCTTCCAAGATGGTAGAGGAAACCCTCTACCAAATAATAAAACAACCACGTAAATCGGCCCGGAAATCTCGGAGTAATCGGTGTACATAAACGAAAAAAAAAAATATACAAAAAAAAAAAAAAAAAGCCGCCGAATATATAACCGCCTCCTTTTTTTGAAGTCGGTTTAAAAGTAAAAAATAATTCTTGTAAAACCTTTTTCAAAATCTTTTCATAAACCAACATTTTGAAGGCGGCGCTTGATTGACCCTTTCTTTACGTATGTTAGTAACATGCGCCGCCTTCAAAATATTGGTTTATGAAAAAAATTTGAAAAAGGTTTTACAAGAACTATTTTTTACTTTTTAGTTAAGGTTTTTGAAGACGGTTTTTTTTTTGTTAAAAAGTTTTTTATATCTACCACTACACCGAACTATAATTTACAGAGTTAATAGTTTCTGATTAAACTACAGAACCTTTAACCGAATTTACGATAAATTATGTACTCAGCGAGTAGGTAGTTATTTTTTTACTGTTGGGGGCGCTGCTTATAACGCCTTAAGGTACGGAACCCTAAAAAGAAGTTTTATTTACTTTGTGTTTTGTTTCGTTTTTTTACAGATAATAATTGCACCGGCTTCACTTCAGTATTTCGCATGAGCATTGACCACTGCGGCGTTATGTGGGTCCTTGACTCGGGGCAAGTAGAAGCCTTTGAAACACCGCGTCAACTGTGCCCACCAACTCTGTTTGCTATAAATCTAAATACCGATACAGTATTGGGGCGTTATCCCTTCCCAAGTGAGTTCGTGCTACAGAATTCACTGATCACTAACCTCGTGGTGGACTCCAGAGACCTGCGATGCCGGGATCTACACGTCTACATCGCTGACGCGTGGCGCTTTGGACTGATCGTCTTTAGAGATGAAGACAGCGCTTTTTGGCGATTCAGTCACTACAGCTTCTACCCCGAGCCATTATTATCAAACTACACTTTACATGGACTGAATTATCAGTGGTCTGACGGTCTGTTCGGTATGTCCTTAGGCAAGTATCACCAAGGTGACCGACCACTGTACTACCACTCTATGTCGAGCTCCCTTGAATTCGTAGTGAAAACCTCGGTAATCCGCGACCCTTCGCGCGTGAACGACGCAGTGAGCGAGTTCACACTGCTCGGCGACAGTCGCGGCGCAGACGGACAGGTCTCAGCCGCAGCCGTCGACCGCAACGGTGTTATGTTCTTCAACCTCATTTCGCGAGACAGTATTGGATGTTGGGACACACGTAAATCGTACACAAACCAGAATTTATTAGTTGTAGCTCAAAACAATAATACAATGATCTTTCCTAACGATTTACGACTGGACCATGAAGTACCTCAAATGGCTTGGATTATAACTAACAGATTACCAATGTATCAATTCAATTTAATAGATCCTAATGAATATAATTACCGCATAATGTTCTTGGACCCCGTGACAGCCGTACAGAATAGCCTATGCCAACCGGAAATAATTTAGGTGATAATCATTATAAAACCAATTAAGTCATACAACATTTTATTTATAAATACATAACTTAATAAAATACATGAAATTTTTCCTAATTGTTTTTTTTTACATTGATAACTTTATACAATTTTTAATCTCTTTTAGGTTTATTTGATGAAGTATCCGATGTCTGTTTTGTTTTATCATTTATCGTTTTCTGACTGTCTTGTTCCAAGTTTTGTTCGTTTGTACTACTGGATGGAATAACATCTGCAGATTCTTGATTCTTGTCTTCATTTGAGATTTTACTGTCAGTAGATAATTTATTTTGGGTTTCAATCGGTATTACAATATCTGCAGATTTTTCGTTATTGTCTTCATCCGATATTTTAATATCAGTAGATACTTTATTTTTATCTTCATTCAATGGTCTAGTATGCGTAACTTCTTCGTTGTAGTCTTCCGACAATATTTCACTTTGTGTACATTCCTTATTTTTAGCCTCAGTCGATATTTTCCCATTAGTGGATACTTTAATTTTAGCTTCTTTCAGTACTTTACGTTGTATAGTGTTATTATCTTCACTCGATGTTTTACTGTTTGTTGTTTCTTTATTGTTGTCTTTATTCGATAATATTGTACTATGCGTAGATTCTAATTTGTCATCGTCAATCGATTTTTTACTATGTATTATGCCTTTGTTGTTGTCTTCAATCGATATTTTACCATTAGCTAATTCATTAGTATTGGTTTCATTCGACATTGCACTATGTGTAACTTCTTTACTTTTGTCTTCCTCCCATAAATGACGATGTGTAATTGTTTTATCATTGTCTTCATTCGATATTTTACAAGACATACATTCTGTATTGGCAACATCTTCTAACAGTTTACTATGTGTAATTTTTTCACTGTTAGCTTCATTCGATATTTTACTATGTGACAATCTCTTTAGGTTTTCATTACTTGATATGATGCTGTCTGAAGATTCTTTATTGTTCTCTTCAATTACTATGTTACTTTCTTGTAGATCGTTCTTCATAATTTCACTGAAAATATCTTTAGATTTAGATTCTGAATCACTTTGTTTTATTCGAATAGATTTTGATATATTTTCTTCAGTTTTAGTTTCTACTTCTTCTATTTGTTTCGTCTTTAAAATATGCCTAGGCATTATTAGTTTATCAGTTGTATCTTCCTGTGATTTATTATCTGAAAGCGTTATTTTACTCTTGCTTGCAACTTTTTCAACCTCGAATGTAATTGTTTCCATAGAAGAATCAGGCGTGGCCCGTTTTATTTTACTTTTACTTGTGTTGCCTTCATCAGTTTCAACATGACTGTGAACAGTTTTTAAAGATGCAATAGTTCGTTCAGTCTGAGGAATATCGGTATTTAGTTTTTTCATAAATATTTGTGGGTATTCACGAAGGTATGAGGCCATGTTTCCTTTGCTGCTGCCCACGAGTGGAGGCGTTTCAGTGTCGTCTGCGTTCATTGCTGCGCAATCAATATTATCACGCTGATGCCACGACGCAGGCACAGCCGAGTTTAATATCTGAGAATCAACAATAGATTCTATTCCTTCCTTCTTCAAATAAGCACCTATTCGCAACAACATAAGAACAATTTGTTCTAAAATCCGGTCTGTATCCCGAGGTATCATAACTTCGCTCCCGAACCAATCTTCGTATGCACCAATATCCGACCACCCCGTAGATGACATGGTTAATGGTTTCGTAACGTCTGCTTCTGGTACTGCTTCTTCAATACTTGTATCAGTGGAATGTAGCATTCTCGAAGAAATTTCCATAGCTGGGCGTAAATATGTTTCATTGGTCATACTTGGAGTTCTTTCCCCGTAACTGTAACATGAGTAAATTTAAAATGGGAACTTCCTTAAGAAGAACCTCATAACGAAATTATTTAAATAGATACTTATAAAACTGCTCATGCAACGTTGCAATTGTCATATAGCTAATACAAGATCAAATTCACGAGTGACGTAAAATGTTATGTTTGTGAACTACGGTACAAACCAGACAATACATACGAACAAATTACGTAAATGTTATATTTACAAGTTTGCGACTAGTTTTTTGCGGAGCTGCTCTTCTCCCAGCAGCGACTTGGTGCGTCGTCTGCGGACAGCCAGCTCCAACCCGTAGTCGTTATCGTTCGGGGGCAGGACGGCAGGAAACGTTTTGAATGCCGATGCCACTTTGAGCGCGTGATAGTAACTGCATATTATAGTATCAATGCTTTTAACCTCCTGCCTACATCTGTTCTACCCGTGGAACATAAAAATCAAATTTGGGTATAGATTGTACTGAAATGGTATATAAAATACAATCTATGAATATTTTCTTTTATATTCTACGGAAACAGATGTAGGCAAGAGGTTAAATGAAATAAACACTAAACTAAAAGTCCCCTGTGATACTTACAAATACGGTAACAGACAGCAGAATAGATCATCTTATTTTAAGCTTTGGTCTTATGTACCTATTACTACCATTCCATTTTAACTGAACTACCTTTAAATCTCTTAAAAATTAATATCAACGAATGCCTTAACAGCAACAGTTTAATCACCTGAAAACCAGCATCCACATGTAAAAAGCGGGCATGATCGACGTAAACTTGACTACAACGAACTTAATGCAGGGTGGTCTGGCGGGGCCCAGCAGTACGCAGGTGCCGAGGCCCAGGGCCAAACTCGTCAGCTCACACAGCAGCTTTCTTATAGCAGCCAGCAGAAGCCAGGGTAAGACCAATGTAGGACGTTCTTCCTATAGGTACGATGGACATAATTTAACTATACTGCTTATCGCCTATCACAGTCTGGTAGATCTAAGCATCTGGCCTCTCCCAAGCATGTTGGGGGGATATTCCATAATCGGCACGCTTGGCAGGCCCAAGGTCACATAAATAACATATTATGATAGGTACCCTATTTTTTCACCTTCAAATTGAAATCGTACCGTGGCCTTGATATTGACAAAGCGGTGCGCCACCAAGAGATTATTGTTAATTTTGCTCTGTTTCCCTAAAACTATAATAAGTAATGTTTTATTCGTAATATTAAAAGTATTGCGTGATTTCACGTAATGTCTAATAATGCATATCCATGTACGCTGACCGATGACACATTCAATATGTTTTTTTCATATTTCTTCATTTTTAATGTAAATGGGTAAAAACATGGAATCGTGTCATAACAGCATTGTATGAGTAATTATTACAAATGATGTACGTGAAGGAATCATTTATATACAATAATAATAATATAATATTATACAGTATGTAAAAAAAACGATATTCACTGCAGACAACATTTCAGAGTTATAAATTAGCTATTTCTTGTGTTAAGAATACTACTTAAATTAGACAGTTTTGATAATCTTTTTTACATTCAAAAGATAACTAAGTTCCTAATCAACTCAGCCTATTGCAGTCCACTGCTGGACATAGGCCTCTCCCAAATTGCGCCACAACACTCGGTCCTCTGCCTTCCGCATCCAGTCCCCCCCAACTACTTTCATCAGGTCGTCGGTCCACCTGGCTGGGGAGCGCCCTACGCTGCGTTTGCCGATTCGCGGTCTCCACCCAAGGACTCGCCTGCTCGCACAGCCATCGGTCCTTCAACAGACATGGCCAGCCCACTGCCACTTCAGCATACTAATCTTACAAGGTATGTCGGTCATTCCGGTTCTTCTCCGGATAATCTCGTTACGGATTTTATCCTTCAAAGAAACTTCAAGCATAACTCGCTCCATAGCTCGCTAAGTGACTTTGAATTTGTGGACTAGCCCAACTGTCAGTGTCCACGTCTCGGCACCTTAAGTCGAGTCAATAAGTTTGCCAAATGCTGCCCAGCCCAAACAGATCCTTCTGTCGGCTTCTTTCTCGAAGTTGTGTCTACCAAGCTGAATTAACGTATTCCGTTACAATTTTGAGTGCCGACCCTTCGACGAATATTGGCCTCAACATGACATGCATATTGAACATGACTTTAGTCTGGTCCAGATTCATGCCGAGACCGACACGCCCAGAGGCTCCGTTTAAGCTGTGCAGCATTTCGCCCAGTTGTTCCAGCGACTCAGTCATTAATAGTTTAAGTTCCTAATACGAAGATAATATTATGTAGGTATTATGGGAATTTAAGTTATGGGGATATAATTTAGGATGAAACATTTGCATAACGTACCAGGAACACAGGATACAGCAGTACTATATAAGAAGCGAGGTACACGTAGACGGTGAAGCACTGCACCAGCATGACGCCGGACACCATAGTGCGCAGCACGCGCTGCACCGGCATCGTCAGCTCCTCGGGCATGCGCATTTGCCATACCTGCCCACGATCAAAATGAAAGAGATTAAGATATTTTTCAACACACTTGCTCGTAAAGTGGCTCTTATTGCACCGCTTTTAGGTTCATAATGTACCTTATAACGCACGCGTGCTTTTTACATTATATTATCGCACTAGTGCTTTTTACTTTACTACAGTTTATTTTTAAATCGCAGCAAAGAGTTTTTATGCCTGAACAAAATTAAACATTTTTGGGAATAAATCAACTGTATTAATAAAAATATGATAAATAAACATTTCATTTCATCAAAGTATTTATTTTTGTCAACAAATTAACATTAATTTAAGTTATAAATAAGAAAATCAATTTATTATATTTTTAATATTAGGCTGTTTGGCGGTTTCCTTCGACCACCTGTGCGCGCATAGCCATAGGTTATCTGTGGCATAGCTGTATGTCACCGTGCGATTACAGTAATCCGCGCGCCATTTTTCACAAATTCAATGTTTGTCTAAAATGTGTGTATGTTTTTTTCCTCACAAGTGTGTTGAAAAACGTCGTATGATACGCGTGAGCATTGACTATTATACTCTCGGCTCCATTACGCCATCGCCTTCGGCTCGGGCTGCAATCCAGCCTCGAGTATAATAGTCAACTTAGCTCACTTGTATCATAATGTACTTTTTCAACACACTTGCTCGTAAAGTGGCTCTTATTGCATCGCTTTTAGGTTCATAATGTGGCTTATAACGCACGCGTGCTTTTTTCATTATATTATTGCACTAGTGCTTTTTACTTCACAGTTTATTTTTAAATCGCAGCAAAGAGTTTTTATGCCTGAACTAAATTAAACATTTTTGGGAATACATCAACTGTATTCATTAAAATATGGTATTTATTTAATTATGGTACATTTCATTTAATCAAATTATTAATTTTTGTCAACAAATTAATATTAATTTGTTTTATAAATAAAAAAATCTATTTATAATATTTTCATATTAGGCCGTTTGGCGGTTTCCTTCGACCACCTGCGTGCGCATAGCTGTATTCACCGCGCGATACGCGCGCCATTTTCATCATTTTTAACAAATTCAATATTTGTCTAAAATGTGTAATTTATGTTTTTTTCCTCGCAAGTGTGTTGAAAAACGTCGTGTGACACGCGTGAGCATTGACTATTATACTCTCGGCTCCATTACGCCCTCGCCTTCGGCTCGGGCTGCAATCCAGCCTTGAGTATACTAGTCAACTTAGCTCACTTGTATCATAATGTACTATTCTATAGATTGATATAATATGCTTTATTATACACCATAACAATAGCAGAAAACAGGAACATCATGTAAATTATCTAAGGGTACATACACACAAAGCGATATTATCCAGGCAACCTTTGGAGGGACAAAGAAAACGTAAGAATTTGATCATTGGGTTTCATTTCTGTGGCGTATTATTACCTACGTTATACAAAAATAAGTTCCATAAAATTTATTAATTTACACGTTTAAGTATCACAAAGAGCCTAGAGCCTCCACGAGTGACGATATTTAATTGATCGTCCGGCGCACCCTGGGCAGTCAGCCCCGCTACCAACCTGCTGACTGGCTAATATTTTCCCTACGGCATGAGCTACAATCATTATGTAGCTCATGTCGACACGAAGAAGAAGTATCACAAAAATGTAAATAAATATTATGTAGGTACCTAAAATATATAGGTACAATATGTCCCGGTGTGTAGTAATAAAATTTCAAGAGTGGTAAATATACTCCATTATATCGATAGAAAACCCCACTTGTGGGGCCCCATCCCAACTCCAAATACCCCAATCCCCTAACTTCAATAAAGACACATTTTTACTCTCAAGAGGAAATGCGGACGGAAAGACATGAAAATTAGGTAGGTATTTGAAGAAACTATTGCCGTCACTGCGAGCGATCGGCCTCAAATATTATCTTGCGCAGGTAATCAAAATCTACTGAATGTAAGTGCTATATATTTTTTTTTTATTATAGGATGGCGAAACGAGCTAAAGGCACATCTGATATTAAGCGGTTACCATACCTACCGTAATTATAGATTACGATCCGTATCTACAATAACCATGATACTTTTGCCCTCTGCCAATCATTTTTAATAGTGGTTAAATTCAATAAAAACTGGACTAGGAGGAAATTCTGTATACAATTAAGGATTATTTTATCTTGTCGTCACTTGAAATAACAACATTCAGCAGCTGATTTACACTTGTTGATTAATCCACTGAGGAAATATGACTTCCTGTGAGTGAGTGATTATACGCCAGTATTACGTGGTACTACGATGAATTAACTGCCAAAGCCATTGTTTGTTAAATCATTTAAGGAAAAAGGTTACAATTTGGAATAGCAGCGATAATTTTTATTATCACCAACGCTCTATTCATCAATAGTCATCACATTCATCACCTTTAAAAAATGGATAACGTCCAGCGCTTAAATATCAGTACCCAAAATGCTATGACTGTTCCCGTTTTAAGAAGTCAAATTCATCCACTTATTGAAAAAGTCATAATTAACTAGAACGTCTAGAACCAGATTAAAATAATAATTTTGTTGTAATCTAGCTAGATACTACTGCCTTTCCTCATGATTTTTTTCTCTTTTCTTATACCTAATGGGCTTGCGTTTGACCGCCACCTTTCAACCGAGCATCTTTACGTTTTATTTTTTTGTAAATTTTATCTTATTGAGAAATGGGAAAAGTTAGCCGCTTAACATCAGTTGCGCCTTTAGCTCGTTTAGCCATCCTTTCGCCTCCATCATCATCTTCCGCGCCTTTTCCCAATTATATTGGCTCGGCTTTCAGTCTAACCAGATGCGGATGAACACACACCTACATATAATTTCATATTCGAAATTAATTCACAACCGAGATATGATTGATTTTCATCTGATTTGTATAAATATCTGTTCAGTAATTTTTGAGACATAACAGATGAAACCATTGACAGAGCAGAGACTTTCAAATCACAACATATTTGAAAGATAAAATCTGTTGAAAAATTTTGTGCTCAGGTTAATTAAATAAATTTAAAATCGTAGGCATTTCTGCATTATCTGACGAAAACATACATAGGGCATAGAAATCAATATTAATTGATAGTGATTATTCGATAGCTTATTAATCTTTCATAACACCGAAGTATGTATACATAATCAACCCAATATTATCCACTGCTGGACACGGGCGTCTTCTCCGAATGAGAAGGTTAAGGCGTTAGTCCACCACACTAGCCTAGTGCACGTTGGCAGACTACACAAACAATCTAGAACAGTATGGAGCACATCAGGTGTGCAGGTTTCCTCACGATTTTTTCCTCATCGTTAAAGCAAGTGATAATCAAATTCTGATCCGCAAATTCTGAAACAGAAAATTTTATATGTGGGCCGGGTTCATATCACCTATTTCAACATCATCATCATTTCAGCCGAAAGACTGCTGGACATAGGCCTCCCCCAATAAATGGGGGGATATGCCATAATCCCCACGCTTGGCAGGCGGGTTGGCGATCGCAGTTGGTTGGTTAGATACTCAGAGAACGCTGCTGCCCATCCTCTGGTGAATCCCTCAGTCACCATTTACGACACCCATGAGAAGAGATTAGGGTGGTGCAATTCTATATGTCCGGCACCACACGGAGCCTATTTACTGTACGAAAATTCTTCCTCCTCCTCCTCCCAAGATTTTACTAATTATTAATCCCGCTGTAATGCAGACTCACGTGAACTTCATGATAGTAATAAAGATAATCTCACAGCTTACTCGTCGACAACACGTGTGTGTATCTATAGTGAGCAGCTGCACCTCAAGTCCTACTTAATTATATTCTGGTAGATATGTTTAATAAATCCGTCGGCGGCTCAGCACCTGCTTTAGATTAGCGTTCACTTTGAAGAGTGTGGCGTCAAAGATAGTTCGCACGAGGCCCAGCAGGCACCACAAACAAACCTCGGACTGCATGTTCATGCCCACGTACGATAGTATATTTATCATTTTTATGCTAAAGAGATTTTGTTCTCAAGTTATGTAAAAGCCGAAAACATTTTTTTATTGTAAACTTACTGCTTACTGATTTTATTTATATTATTCGGTACATTTAAGCGGGTTAATGTCAGACGAGTGAAATTAATTTATTCTGTGTAATTTATTTATTGTCATTTTTTATTTATAAACGATGTCAAATGACTTCGTAGCCAAGACATATTTGTGTCAGTCAACAACAAACCTTTTTTTAAATAAAATAACTCTATGCTTTGATCAAGATTGATCGAAGACTACGAGAAGCGAGAAGCTCCTTTACTTAGGTAGAGCCACGCAACGTATGGTTAATAATTAGATCATACCTCATTTGAATATTAAATAAGTAGATATAGATTGGTTAAATCTATCGTATTGTATTCAATTCTTCATTATAATATATATAAAAAATTATTATATAGGTACTGTATTCATTTGATGAAGATTAGACAGTCAGTAAAACAGAAGCACAAAACATTAATTATGAATGAGAGTACCGGGTGGGTACGCATTACTGTTAAACTTATTTATTTTGCTTATTATCCGAATGAATCCAATCCAAGAAAACAGTTGGTGCAGTATGATTAGCGCTGTCATCATCAGCGTGCGTCAGCCCGAGCCGAGCCCTGCGGGTACAGTCGCGCGCGAGCTCCTTCAGACGATCTCTGGCGGGCGAACAGTCACATCGCGTACTACCGCGCACAAACGCACGACTTACGACAAAAATCCGGTGATCATTAACATTGTCAGTGATTAACAAGTGGTAAACAGTGATACGCAGTGATTTACTTTAATAGTTTGAACCTCACATACAAGGTAAATAACTAACATCATATAAAATTAATCTTTGTTTTTTTTCGATTATAAATATCTTATTTAATACTAGCGATGTGTGTGGTAAAGGCCTTGATTTTGTTTTAGAATATATTTGGGTTACGCTACGTCCTTACCTTGAACGGCGTGAGTCGCAAGTTATTTTTAATAATTCTATCTTTCGCACCACCCGTCGTCATGTTTATGTAGAGATTCGCGAGTAGACGTCATAATCCGTAGAATAATAATAATAAAAACCGCAAATAAGGCCGCGATGCGATTGCTATCCTGTATTGAAAATATAACTTTAGTGAAAACATTTAAACTAGAGCTATAATATTTTATATTTTTAGGCTAAACCAATGGACTAACACATTGAATAATTATTCGTTATAATACGGCTATATTATCCATAAAATACTTATTGCAGATACGAGTTTAGTATTATTTCCAATCACGATAACATAATACCTATCGGAATAATAATATAACCAACAAAATAAATGTTTGAAACAGGTTTAAATCATTATAATAAAGTACCTACTGAATGACTAATAGACTAATTAATTCGTAGCTATTAAGCCTCAGCCACATCAGAACACAAACTTCACGAGAATTGCATTCTCCAATGCACTCCTCAGTTGGTCGTTGTACTGACTAGTTACAGTAATAGCCCTATCACCTTTTCCATCAACGGGATCCTGGACCGTGGCGGAACAAAATTTATAACTTGGTACTGTACGCGATCTGTGACGGGACGCAGGCTAGGAGGTGACACGGCTGTCACTTCCAAGTGTAGCTTGTCAAGTGCAGCATCATCCAATCAGTCCCATCTATGATTGCGTTGGATAACCCGCACCCTGATACTATAGTAGCACGGAGACATTGATGGTTGAGTCAAGTTCCTGAAACAGAGTCACCATCCTACTACGGTACGCAGTGAGGTTAGTTACTACCTCTGTAGACCCGTAATATGCGCGCATGATGTTCTCGTATGCATAATAGGTGCTCTAACTGAAGGTCTCAAACTACTTTCCTATGTAAAATAATTTCCTGATGATTTCCTATAGATACCTATTTAGTTTCAATGAAAACAACTTCAACCTAGACATAACTAGCTATCATAAAATTCTAACATACGGTAACTGGTCTAGCCATTCGATTTTTACAATATCATAGAGATGACATAACACCGAACAATTAGGAATTAAGCGTGGGATGCAGATTACAATGATAGTATCACCTATTCAATTTATTTATGCATCATTGTGAAGAGACTAAGTAAATAGTAGTAGCAGAGCAGTAGTAGAGAGTATCAGCAGTAGCAGAGCTCCTTGTGAAGGAGTTCGTCCGGGGAAGTACTACCACCGTACCTACTTCTGCCGCCAAACAATGATCCTTACATTACTGTGTTTCGGTGTGCAAGATACGGGTGCCAGTTAACTACAATCACATGAGACTTTTCATCTTCATGTCTTAGTTTGGCGAACCGACTTGCGGTACCATTTAGGCAACAGTGTAGGTGGTACTGCAGTTTTTATGGGCAAAAGTAACCGCCTAACACCAGATGGGCCTAAAGGCCCAAAAAAAGAAAAGCTAAAGCTCGTTTCGCCATCCTATATTATAAAAAAGTAAATAATCGTATCTGGTGTAGGTAACTCTCATTGGTAAAATGTTAAGGCGATGATGTTAATGATAATACAGACAAAAGAGATATACCTCTTTATGAAATGTCTGAGTCTCTGCTTATCAATCTCTGCCAGACAACAGTAGGGTATTAAATTCAAATGTTTTTTATTTCAAATAAACCTAATTTCAGGCACTTTTGAAACGTCAGACTCTAGTATAATAATCATTTTTATTTCCACAAGCAACAATGACTCAATGAGTAGGTATTAGTAACAATATTACTTAATAGCTGTTAGTTTTCCAATTCTATAAACTTAATCTAGACACTACTAAAGTTCGGTCAAGCAATATCAACAGAGATTTTTGGTCCACAGCACCAAACAAATATACAGTCGCTTCTGGGCAATTTCTCATTCAGAAGATGTTGTTATAGGACTCAAAGTTGCCAAAGTGTGACAAATACCACTTGGCCAATATTCAAGACATGACTGAATTTCAGCATGATGTCATTCATATCCACAATGTAATTTAGAATCACTTAGGTCCCCAACACCGAGCATAGTACAATTTATTCAAGGATCTATTTCTATTTCTGCACGCGTGTGGGGATAGGATGTTTAATCGCAAAACAGATCAAAAGTAAGAATGAGGTCATTGGTGATTTTATGATATTGTTCTTTTGTCTTGCGTTTATAGTCCAAAGGCAGCCATCAGGGTCCGCGCGCACTAAGTGATTCTCCAAGGTATAATCAAACATGTAAGAGAGCTGCTAACTGCAAAATCAAACATAAAATACCCAAACTACCGAAGAAAGAATGACACCCTGACGTCATCAACACCATAAAAGCATATTTTATAGCGATGAGATTTTAAGACTCACGGTGAATAACCTCTAGACAACCCGGTTGAATTTTTATCTATGATTTGGCAATAGTATTACCATCTGTCTACTGTCTTAAGCCCCTAGCTTTCCTCATGACATGTTATCAAAGCGCCTTTTAGGCCGGGCAAACATAATAGCTCTTTGATGCAAACAACGCACGCGGCACACAATATACGCAGTATTTAAATGATCTATGTAAAAAAAAAAACTAAGAATCAATTAATATCTTATAGAACACTAATCTGAAACCGATCTTATCAAAAGAAAGATCCGAGATCAAAAGGCTCCGTTACACAAAAAAGACGATGAAACAGAAAGTAGCATCGTTAGAACAGTTAGAGGTAACCAAAGCTAAACACAAAGTAACTGTCTCATATTAACGACAGTTAAACGCCGACAAAAAACCGTAGTTTAACACGTTACAGTTTTCGGTTACGAAAATCATGACAACGGAAACATGTGTAGAAATATAAACGAAGCGGAATTCCACAGTGATAGCTCAGCCACGCATAATATTGCGTCAAACCATGGAGTTTATCGTCAAAGTATTTTTAAAACTTCTCCAGACATAAATACACCTACTCATCTAACTCAGTAAACAAACATTTTTTTGGATATTGAAAATGACCCTTGCAAGTACCTAAGTATTGGTAAGTGCCAGTAGAATGAAACCTTTTTGCCAAAAAAAAATAATGACTTTAAAAACCCTTACTAAAAAGTAAACAATACCTAATCCTTGATATCCTTGTATCTCAAAATCTTTTTTTTTTTCATAGTTTTGCATGAACCAACATTTTGAAGCTCCTCCTTTTTTGAAGTCGGTTAAAAAAAGAAACCAATACGACGCCCTGATTTGTTTTGTGTAGAAGATTTTCATTCATTAGGGCTGCCTTTAAATGTTTTGACTATCTATTGTACGCACAACAGTTCATAATATTTAGTAAAATTTCTTTGGAAAACAGTTGTGTCAATACCGGTATCAAATGGAAAACGGTACGAGCGGTTGTGACATGCTTGATGTACGTGAGAACACGTCTATGTTCCCGACTCCACCCATATATGGAGCCTCTGCATATGGTAGTAACATGCCTTGAGAGCTCGCCTGGTAATTTATCCTCGTTTTCCCTACTTTCTACTTAACAACTACACGAGAACCATACGGTGGCCCACGTATGAACCTTTTCCGTTATACCAGTAAAATTCTTACAATTAACGCCCCATATTAACATCAATTGCCCGTCGAAAGTAGCACCTAGGGAAGTAATACAAAAGGATTTTAGTATGTACGTTGAACTTTTGTATTTCTTCGGTGTTTGTTTCCTGATGACGAATCGTCTTGAATCATTATCATTGATCTGGAACAACGGAGTGTATCAACATTCCAATTAAAGATACATGAACAGTAACCTGATTTGGTCAGCAAATTAGATTCTGTGAAAGTCAATGAACGCTTTAATCAATAATCAGCAACTGTGATATTTACGAGGCAGCACAACATATACTAGAGATGTTCAAAGGTTTTTCATTTCGTTATTCATCCTCACGAATATTATTTCCATCCAGCAATGGAGTTTTTAGAATCAGCAATTTATATCTTAACATTTCGTCGCCTCAGTGCTTGAATGTCCAACCGACCATTGACCAAATTTTACCGGAGACGTTTTTAGGGTTCCGAAGTCCTACAAGGAACCCTTATAGTTTCGTCATGTCCGTCCGTCTGTCCGTCTGTCCGTCTGTCCGTCTGTCCGTCTGTCCGTCTGTCCGTCTGTCCGTCTGTCCTAATCCTTTACAGCTTAATAACTTCTACAGTTATAAACATAAGTAAATAAAATTTTGTTAAAAAATAGTCTGCATATAGATCTCAATTTTAAAAGAATAAAAAAATAGTTTTTACGTTCTTTAGGGGTGGCGCCAATAAATGTGAAATGGGGAAAAAAAAATTTTTTTTGCTGCTCCCCCTCGTGTGGGGTATCATTAAATAGGTCTACTAAAATGAAGGTAATGTTTGCTACATCACTTTTTTATCAGGTATACCATCTGCGAAATATAGCCCGCCAAAGTGGCTTGCAATGTGCCCCCCCCCTGCCATTTCTGAACTATGCAACGTAGAAACTTATAATCTTCCACATTGATAGACCTTTGTGAAAACTCTCTTTTAAAATTATTTCGAGTATAATGTGATTATAATTTTTTGAGTTATAGACAGAAAACTGAAAAATACTTAAAACGTCCTAGTTCAAAGGTCATTGACCTTAGAGAAAAATTATCATGGCAAATAATGCTCCTTTAGCTACTTTCTATTTGAAAAAATCACAAAAAGTAACTTTGAGAGATCAGATTTCTTAAATTTGGCTTCTTGAATTTATCGCTAGATGGCGCTACTAACAACACTATCTGAGTCGCGAATGCTGCCGATTATTGCAAAAACTAAAATAGCCATGATTAATATTCGATTTGATTCGTTTGTACACCTACTTAAGGAACCCTATAATACTGAGCATGGCCCGACATGCTCTTGGCCGGTTTTTTTATTTGGTAGAGGAAGCCCGCGCGGTGGTCCTATATAAATTTTATTGACTTAGCTTGAGTAGTTTTTTAACCAGCTTCAATAAATCAGTTTATGTTAGCTTCGCCTATCTAGATGATCTGCTCATTGGTTCGTTTTTCTGAGAATTCTTGGCCGATATGCATGTTTTTTTTTTCACGATAGTGATTGGACGTTTGGAAGAACATGAGCGAGACTTTGCCCAGCAGTGGGATAGCAAAGGTTAATAAAAAATATATTCTCAAATTGGTTATATAAACATTTATGAATCAACCCTCGCAATTATCAACTAAACAGTATGAAATAAAAACTTTTTAACAAAAAATAAAACCGACTTCTAAAAAGTAAAAAATAATCATTGTATGTATTTTAAAATCTTGACATACACTAACATTTTGAAGGCGGCGCGTGATTTTCATGTACGTTAACATAAACTGTTTTTAGGGTTCCGTAGTCCTACAAGGAACCCTTATAGTTTCGTCATGTCCGTCCGTCTGTCCGTCTGTCCGTCTGTCCGTCTGTCCTAATCCTTTACAGCTTAATAACTTCTACAGTTATAAACATAAGTAAATGAAATTTTGTTAAAAAATAGTCTACATATAGATCTCAATTTTAAAATTAAAAAAAAATCGTTTTTACGTATTTTAGGGGTGGCGTCCATACATGTGAAATGGGGATGAAAAATTTTTTTCGCTGCACCCCCTCGTGTGGGGTATCATTGAATAGGTCTACTAAAATGAAGCTAATGTTTCATACACTACTTTTTTATCAGGTGTACCATCTGCGAAATATAGCCCGCCAAAGTGGCTTGCAATGTGTCCCCCCCCCCCTACCATTTCTAAACTATGCAACGTAGAAACTTATAATCTTCCACATTGATAGACCTTTGTAAAAACTCTCTTTTAAAATTATTTCGAGTATAATGTGATTATAAATTTTTGAGTTATAGAGAGAATACTGAAAAATACTTAAAACGTCCTAGTTCAAAGGTCATTGACCTTAGAGAAAAATGATCATAGCAAAAAATGCTCCTTTAGCCACTTTCTAATTGAAAAAATCACAAAAAGTAACTTTGACATGACACACTTCTTAAATTTAGCTTCTTGAATTTATCGCTAGATGGTGCTACTAACAACACGCTCTGAGTCGCGAATGCTGCCAATTATTGCAAAAACTAAAATAGCCATGATTAATATTCGATTTGATTCGTTTGTAATTACACCTACTTAAGGAACCCTATAATACTGAGCATGGCCCGACATGCTCTTGGCCGGTTTTTATAGTTTATTATTGATTTAAGAGAAATATTTTAAAAACTTTGATAATTTAAAAATAATGTATAGTATATATTACATTATTCTTAAATCTTCAAAGTTTAAAAAATATTTCTCTTAAATCAATAATAAACTAAAAAAAACGTCTCTGGTAAAATTCGGTCAGTGGTCGGTTGGACATTCAAGCACTGAGGCGACGATTTGTGTCGCTTCTCTTTTTTACGAACTAAACTTATTAACTATCGCTCTCTTTTACTAATAGTAGATATAAGAAAGGGATGGCAACAATTTTAGAACTGTCAAATTAGTTTACATGTTACATTTCTTTGTATTTTAGTCGGTACGTTCCGAGATCACGACTAGACTTTTATGGAAATTTTAATTCCGTCTAATTGGACAGGACTAAAATTCATCCCTTTCTTGTATCTACAGTTAGTAAAAGAGAGCGATAGTTTAAAATAAGTTTAGTTCGTGAACAAGTGAATCGACACCATTGTGAGTCATTTATGTTGCATATTTTATTTTTATTACACATCGCTATAACATTGGTGTTTCGATGATGTCATCCACATCAAGCAGCGCATTTATGTCGATTTAAAATCCCATGTGACCGGGACAGACAGGCTCGAATCTTTTATGTATTTTCAAAGTGAAGTTCAAATGTCTCGACATGTTGTAAATGAAGCCAGTGTGACGAGTTGTACCTAGACGAGGTAAACATGGTTACTAAAAATGACGTCACTTGAAATCGAACCTTGACCAAGTAAAGCATAGTGGGTAAAACTGAGGGTCGTCTTATAGATACCTAAGTAAAGAAGTCACGTTGACATTTACGTCGAACAAAAGAAATAAAGCTAACACACTTTATGCTCATAGCGCCCTATAATGGTAACTTTTACATAAGTATCAGAATAACTGGACAACAACCAGAAGTGAGATATAAAAATAAAGATTCTACCACGTAATTCCGACAGACAACATCTCGATGAACGCTTAAATATTTATAGTTTTTTTTTATGAAATCAGTAGCAAGTAGCAAACAGTGGTTAGCCTTGGTCTCCGTCAGTATCGCTGAGTTCCATGACCATATATAGTTTTTGCGTGAGTTCACTGCTTCGACGAATCGTAATCTACTAACCAAGCTTGACACTGACATTGCGGTTGCTCTTGCGATTATTGGAACCAAATTAGTCATAAGCTAGTATTTATAGTTGTTTACACTGAACTAAGGTAATATTCTTAAACTAGCCAATGCCCTCGGCTTCACCCGCGTATAATTCAGTTCATATCAGAAAGACGTTATCGCGCATCCCTCGGGATTTGTTGATCTTCCCGGGATAAAAAGTACCCTTTATATTAATCCAGGTTATGGTCTATTTGTTTGCTAAATTTTATCCAAATCCGTTCAGCAATTTAAGCGTTACATTGAATATGCATTTAAACTATCTATCTATTTTTCGAGTATCTGCGTCAGCCGGTAGGTGAGGGCACCACGGCTCCACTCCAGCCACTCAATTACCGCCACTTTTACCATTAGCAGCCGCGATAGCGCAGCCATGGCCCCTAACAACTTGCCCTTGGCTTGACAGATACTGCGAAAACTGACTGATCTGTGAGGTTAAACTGTGCAGGGGGCACAGCGATGCTGTTTCAGCGTGATTGAAGGACAAACAAACAGACATCTATATTTTCGCATTTATAATATTAGTAGGATTTTAGATTGTATTTTCAGTTAATTTCGACCATTTTACAAGATATTTGACGACAAAAAACACAACTTTTTTTAATTTACCAGAAAGTGTAGAATTTTATAAACACTGCTGTGAGAAAGTAAAGCTTATAATGATAAAAGGAGAGGACTGATTGTGTTTACAATTTACATTCTTGTACAAATGAGTGAGCATCACTGCGTCACACGACATGAAACTGATGACGTCACGCTACCTTCTGCGGTTGTGCGTGCGCCGGCCTTCGCCTACGTAGATACGGGCGTATCTGTCCAAAGTGAGGCAAACTGTACTTTTTACTAAAATGATATTGTCTTATCCTTACATAAGCGTTTTCTCACAGTAAATAATCTGTATTTGTCTTTCTGTATTGTCCATTGTGCCGTGCACTGAATACAGCCAACGAACTTTAAGATTGGGTAATGTTCAAGTCAAGTCATAGATAACAAAAAAGTAGGTCGGTATTCATAGTTTCGTTATTCATATCTCCTACATAACATGGCGGGCATAATAAAACGTCAGAGACGTTTTTGGGTGAATGGTGCATTGAACACAAACACAGACACTACGTTAGGTACGTATTTGTACGCGGGTTGGCTTAGTGTGCGCATCAGCGTGCAAGCAAGGCCCCTTGTTAATTAGTTAATGACACTGACTTTGCTCTACAACCAACTATGTACTCGTTTGACCAATGACCTTCTCTAACCATTTTTATTTAAACAGCATTAATATGTATTATGCATAGACTCACAACACTTGTCTACTTATTAACGTAGTAGTAGTAGTACCTAAATAATGATAATGATAATTAGGTAGTAAGTATACCGGAGTGACCGACATAGCTTGTAGGATCAGTAAGCTGAGGTGGCAGTGGGCTGGCCATGTCTGTCGAAGGACCGATGGCCGCTGGAGCAGACGAGTCCTTGAGTGGAGACCGCAAATCGGCAAACGCAGCTTAGGGCGCCCCCCAGCCAGGTGGACCGACGACCTGATGAAAGTAGTTGGGGGGCGATGCAGAAGGCAGAGGACCGAGTGTTGTGGCGCAACTTGGGAGAGGCCTATGCACGCTATTACGCTATGTATGTGTGCCAAAACATATAGGATTGATAAAATCAAAATTCCTCATTAAAAACAAAAACCAGATCAATTTCTGCAGTGTAGTCGGTGGCAGTTATTTATTTTAGTTAAATCTGTGTTTTTATTGATGGAATACACTATACAACGTTTCTTTTTGTTTACGCAATTTCAGAAACTAGTTTGTTCAGTATCACGAGGAGAATCGATTGGGATAGTTTTTTTTTTTCTAAATCACAAAATTGCATCACTGTAAGTTCCCCAGTTGATAGTGGAAAAGGTGAAGAATGTCCTCCAAGGACTACCTGATTCACGGAAACTAGTCGAGCCGAACTTCCTGGCCCTTGAGAACCTATCCGCGATCAGCTGATGTACTAAATTTAACCATAATAACCAAACGGTTTTTAAAAAATGGTTAAAATGTACGTGGTAAAAAACTATGCCAATCGATTCTCCTGGTGATTCTGAATAAACTAGTTTCTCAAATTGCGTTAACAAAAATTAACGTTGTATACTGCAGAAATTGATGTCATTTTGATGTTTTTAGGCGTTTAGAAGATATAATGATCTATAGAAACTCACATACATACATGAAAATCCTCATGGATATCCTCCGTCTATGGAGGGCGGAGGGATATATGTCCGACATCGACCGACTACAGTGGCCATCCTCAGCACAAAATAGAGGAGCTCGGGAACTCTAATAGACCTCGCCGGTGCCCTCTAGTGCTACGCCTTTGGCACGTCCTGAGAAACAATATAGTTTCCCTACATGTGCATTATACATGCATACCTTTTTTCTTTTTCTTTTCGAGTGGAAATCCTCATGGATACCCTCCGTCTGGGGAAGGCGGAAGGGTATGTCGGACTCTTACCGTCTAAAACTACACGGTGGCCATCCATTGCACAAAATAGAGGAGCTCCGGGAACTCCAATGGACCGCCCCGGTGCCCCTCCAGTGCTACGACTTTAGCACGTCCCGGGGAAACAACAAGATTTCCCCAACAGCAGCACGCGACTACCACGTGCATACCACGTGTGCAAAAAAATAGCAATAATGTAATTTTTTTATAAGACTGCTATTCACACGAGACAATCTTTATCACATTCACGAGAATCAATCTAACAGTACAATAATATCGATGGGATTACTTGGTGCATGGGCGTTTAATCGGGAGCTCGCATCTGGGCTAGTGTGGGCACCGAGTGGAATGCCCGGATCAATTGCATACAGATGCGATGCATCGCGGGCTCTTGATTGCGTTACTTAACATCGATTTAGTGAATTGGGAGCGTGATAGCATTAGATGATACGACATGCGAACAGTTGTAAGTGGATCTCGTAAATTATTGTTTGGTTTGGTTTGGTACGTTAAATAGTAGTTAGGTACACAGCTGGGTGTTTGGCTCTCTGAGTAATGCTGAGGATCGAACTTAGTGCTAGTGCCACCTATGTCCAGCAAGGTACTGCCATAGGGGTTATTCCAGAAATCCCCATTGATTTTCCCCATCAAGTGCTCATGAAGCTCACGATGGAGATTTTTGGACGAAAAGTCTGGGTTAGTATGATAATCAATGGTGGGGATTTGTTGACTTAATAATTTCTTAGGTTTTCACAATCACTACACATTATAATAAAACAAAGTTTAACCGGATTATATCGCGTATATTATTTAAATTGGTTTTCCTAACGTTTCGAAAGCTTTGCAGCATTTCGTGGTCGCAGGTAGACTAAGATGACAAAAACAAAAAACCAAACACCGTCAGGAAAACCAATTTAAATAATATACGCGATATAATCCGGTTGAACTTTGTTTTATTATTTGTGGACTTCTTGTTCATAAATCCCTAGGTACCGTGAGCTTCATCAGCAGTTGATGGTGATTTTGAGATTTCTGGAATAACCCTACCATAGACTGATAATGATGAATAGTAGTGATTTTCACGATTAGTGTGATGTGACGAGCGGTACCGACCGAAGTCCAGTTTCATTTTCCATGGATATTACAAAAAAACTAATAAGAGGGAGTACGAGGCAGCAGTATCTTTACGATCACTAATTCTCATTCCATCTATCTCTTCCTAAACAAAACAGCTCCCAACATTATATTTCCTTGTAAAAATCTCTGTGACCGCTTGTTGTGGTGACAATGACACAGAAAGCGCAGCTTTAACCGACGGCCTTCGTTTGTTTAATGACCGATAGTCAAGAACGCACCTCGCTTGCCAAAACTCCACTTTCGATATCGTAAATATCTAGATACTATACCTACGTGCACAACAAACCTATTTCAACTGGGTTGACTCAGAGGATTAAACTGGGTATTACAAAATTAAGTGTTACTGCATTCATGAAATTGAAATAGAGAATAAGAGTATTCTACAGAGTAGAAAAATCAGTCTTCTCTTCTTTCGTACCCATCATAGCTTTACTCATGATATCATGAAAGTTATCAAAAGTACTCAGTTTGACCCTCTTATTCTTCGTAACGATGATTCTTTTGTGTATATTATATTATTGTGGTCCAGAATTTAGCTATGTTAACAGCATTATCAGTGGCCTCACCTCGCACTGCTCCTTGATAGTGCAGGTGTAAAGCTCTCAAGACGATCTACCTCCGGTCTCGGAGGGTCAGGGTAGTGATGTAGAGACATCTATCACGCTACATGCGAACTAACACTGATGTAGAGATGACGTCACAAAATCCTGAATCGCGCAAGCAGAGACACGCAACGCAACTTTAGTACATACAACGTTAAATCAAATTATATTAGTTTGGCGGAACTGAACAGACGTGATGGGTATCGATATATAATGATAATAAGACAAGAAAAAATATGATTTTCTGAACTCATAATTTCAACTATAGCCAGCTGATCTCGGGGTCAACGGCCGCGCGGTATGTTTTACGTATTTAAAACAATTGTAGTTTATTGTACAAAGAGCAGGAGAGGAGAACCATCGTCTGTGTTGTTTTTTAGTATAGGATGGCAAAACCGTACATGGCGTAACAGCAACGGCAAAGGTAACCGCTTAACATCAGGTGGGTCTTTAACCACCTGATGTTAAACGGTTACCTTTGCCCATAACAACTGCAATACCACCTAGGCTGTTGCCTAAATGGTACCGCAAGTCGGTTCGCCAAACTAAGACATGAAAATGGAAAGTCTCATGTGATTGTAATTTCACCGGCACCCGTACCCTTCAGACCGAAACACAGCAATGCAAGCATCATTATTTGGCGGAGAAATAGGTGCGGTGGTAGTACTTCCCCGGACGAGCTCTTTCACAAAGGAGCTCTACTACTAATAAAATGACTCTACATTCACATTTTAACTCATCTGTGTATCCCCATCTGAATAAATTTGACCTGCAGAGGCTCATCTCGATTCGGAGTCAATTCAGGGATTTCCAGATGGACCATGGTAGTTCGTGGCCTGCTGGGAGCTCTTCTCCAAGGTAAATCTAGTAAGCTGGAGGAGTTAGACCATGTGTGTGTGGTGAAACTGATCTCGAATACTACAACGGAAAGTTACAAATCACACCTGTACTAATATAACTTCATAACTACAACAACAAATACATAAATTGACGAGAACTGAACCATGACAGGAAAGAAGCCATTAGCCGGTGGCTTCATCCTACTTGAACATTGATATAAACAAAGACCGAAGTAGCTACTACTGCTACTGCGAAGATTATACTCGTTACAATGTAACAAAGAAACGGCTCATGGTTTCATGGAGCGTTACACATCTATAAAATTACAAGGATTACTATACTAATCCACTGTTCCAAACATAGAAATCTAAATAAAGGTAATAGAGATGGCAAAGGCGCGTGAACTTGTCGCCGCGTAGGTGTCTTTTAGGACACCAGTGCGCGGACCATTTGCTTGATCATCAGTGCTGTTTTGGACGTAGAGTCACTAAAATTGTATTTTGCAGCATATCTAGCAGCGGAATTTTGTTAGGCTTAATTTATTTTGCATTGAATTATATAATAATAAATTATTTATTATTTTTAACGCATTTCTTTTTTTTTTTTTTTTTTTTTTTTTTTCCACAATTTAAAAATCGTTAAATTATTTATTGTTTTTTTATTATTAATTTTTTTGCATTGAACGCTAGAAACATGGTGGGCATGATTACGTATTTATGTGTTGGTAACAGAAAACTGGCGACATGCGTTCCCGTAGTAAAAGACAGTAGATATCATTTATATTACCTTATAATTTATATTTCTGTGGGTCCAATGGATCTCAACATGGAGTGAAAACATACTTCAATGTTTTCCCTCCATGTTGAGACTTTGACTTATCTATAAATGAAAACAGTACGAGGTAAAAACTTTTTATATGCCATGCCTCAATGTGGAACATGGAACTACTTCATCCCTTTACGACCATAGTCATTTTAGCAGTGTATGACGGCAGTGGAATTCTACTGTGGGCTGACCTGGGTACTTACCTATTTTCTTAAAGGCTATACATACAGTTTGTTTAAAAGACGTGGTACTGAAGGATGGGCTAACTGATTGATAAAGACTCTAGCTGCTAAAATTCTGAGCTACGAAATATTGTAGCTGCTAAAATTCTGTGCTACGAAATATCACTTTGCCTCTATTTGTTACGTGTGGTACTTAAAAAGATGATGGTAACGTTTTGATTCCGATTTTCCAAACTCCACCAAGTGAATAACTGGAGTTAGTCTTAAGACGGAACAAGAGCAATACTGTGTGACATCTGTTACAATCTCCGTATTGCGCAATGGCCCTGACAAAGACAAGCATGTTGATACTTCTGACTACTCACGACTCTGCCGCCTACCGCACCCGACGCGGCGACGACGAGGAAACTACGCACTCTGATTTATTACTCATACAATTCACTATTTACAAGATTTACAATCATATCAACTAAACATCTTAATTCCATCTTCTGAGTTGTGTATCACGATATCAATTGTTAGATAACTATTTCATTAATTCGGTTATGGTATGCAATTTGTAGCCCAGTAACTAATATTTACTTTGTATCCACAGACGGTAAAAAATATAGACGTAGTGCTGCGAACAATCACAGTACAGCCAAAAAAACTATGCTCCTTCGTGTACAACCAGCGCAGACCATGCACCTGAAGGATATTTGCTTGCGCGATGCTTATACCTACTGGACGATGCCACGAAGTGTGTACTGAGAGGGGTGAGCACGGTTTGAGGTGTATGTAGTGCGTGAGCGCTAGTTGTACACGTAGGAGCATAGTTTTTTTTTGGTTTTACTCTATGTTTGTTCGCAGCACTTCGTCTATGTGTTTATATCGTATTTAATGATTAACTAGATGTTATTATAATGTTATGTAGCGAAGAGTGTTAGATAGAGCAGAAAAGCCAGTGAATAAACTAGAGTGCGATAGCACTTCATCTTTCCATGATAATGGAAAGTCCCTAATTTGATATTAACTTGTCTGCTTGCCTGGTTTCGGGTTTGTAAAATTTGAATGTGCTTTATCTAGAGCACAAAAATATTAAGTAGGTATGAAAATGGTGCGTAACGCTAACTTCGATTTAGCGTTTGATATTTGTTATGCTAGCAACTCTACCGCTACCCACTTAAATCTGTGTTTATTTTTCTCCTATATTAATCTTCTTAACAGCGAAATTCATACTACATCATCATCATCATCATCATCATCATCATTTCAGACGAAAGACGTCCACTGCTGGACATAGGCCGCCCCCATGGGGGGATATGCATAATCGCCACGCTTGGCAGGCGGGTTGGCGATCGCACATACTACATTCAACTCGCACGCATACTCTAGAGTAGACGACCTGATTTATAAATCAAGCGTTTAATGGTCCCAGATTACATTTGCAGTTAAAAGCATTCAAAATTAAACATTGCGATTGGTAATGGGGTGTAAAATGTCTAGGTGTGTCCTATAGTCCATTGGCCATAGCTAAAGGCGAGGCATTTGTTCTAATGGGGCCGATCTGCGAACTGGGTCAGGCCAATGCCAGCGATAATGGAGCGAGGGTTATCGTCACCCTATGCTATATATAACATGTTGATTGCAAATCAGTTTCAATCCAGTTTATGAAGTAGGTAGTTACATTTACATATTTGCAATGTAAATGTAACTTGACGACGTCTGTGGTCTAGTGGTTCGAGTATCGGACTGCTGATCACGAGGTCGCGGGTTCAATTCCCACAGAACACAAATATTTGTGTGATGAGCATAAGTGTTTGTGTTGGTCTGGGTGTTTCTTATGTGGTTATTATAAGTACCTATGTATTTACAAAAAAAAAGTATACAAGTATTATATCCATTGTCTAGTACCCTAATTACAAGCTCTGCTTAGTTTGGGACTAGATGGATGGTGCTGTGTAAAAATGTCCTAAAATATTATCTATCTATATTTATACTATAATAAAACTGAAAAGGTCGAAAAGTCTGTACATTGAGTATTTTTTCGCGAAAACCGGCTAGGGCGACTAGAAATAAGCTATAGAACACGAAACAATAGTTTTTAGAATTTATGTCTGTCTGTCTGTCTGTCTGTCTGTCTGTTTGTTACCTCATCACGTGAAAACAGCTGAACGGATCGTAATGAAACTTTGCATTTGTATTGGTATTAGCCTAACTTAAAATATAGGGTATGTTTTATCTGAATCGGTTGACTAGATCCAGAGATACAGCTTGACCCCTCTATTGTATAAAGTTGCATACAAAGTAGAGGTCATGATTGTTGGTTATTGCAGGTTCCTAAAAATAGAACTAGATAGTATTTTAGAAAATATAGAATAACATAACATAGTTAGCCCATCACTGTCCCGCTGCTGGGCATGGGCCTCTTCTTGGAATGAGAAGAGTTAAGGAACTGGATATTTAACAATATAGATTATCATAACATAATCAGCCCATTACCTACTGCCCCACTGCCGGGCACGGACCTCTTCTCGAAATAAGAAGAGATGTGGTTAGTGGTTCTCGGAATAAGAAGAGTTAAGAAACTAGAAAATATAGAATAACATAACGTAGTCAACCCATTACTGTCCCACTGCTGGGTATGGCCCTCTTCTCAAAATGAGAAGAGTTTATGAACTGGATATTGTTAGTATTATAGAATAACATAACATTATCAGCCCATTACACTCCCACTGCTGGGCACGGGCCTCTTCTTAGAATAAGAAGAGATGTGGTTAGTGTTATAGAATAACAACATAATCAGCCCAATTACTTCCCACTGCTGGGCACGAGCGTCTTCTCAGAATGAGAAGAGTTTAGGGCTAATTCCATGAAATTCCATCACCTTAGCCGGTTGGTTGTAAAAACATAATATAGTATGGTCGGTAAATAGTGTAGTCGTCTGTGTAGGCGCGTATATGTATATATTAGAAGACATTGTGTTCATAAATATGACACGATGTTATTTTCCGACATCCACGCGGACGGAGTCGCGGGCACAGCTAGTTTTTAATAAAGTAATTTAAAAAAAAAAAAGTCCCGTGTTGTAGTTCCGTGTGGTGCCGGACACAAAGATTAGCACCACCGCATCTCTTCTCGTGGGTGTCGTAAAAGGCGACTAAGGGGTTCACCAGAGGATGGGCAGCAGCGTTCTCTAGTATTTATTTAACCAACTCCGATCGCCAACTCACCTGCCAAGTGTGGTGATTATGGCTTATCCACACGGCTTCGGCTGAAATGATTATGATGATTTGCAATGTAAACAAGAGCTGTCTGCGAATGATTAATTAAATTATTTTTTACAGCCTACGTTTTAGCGCCTTTACTTTATCGTAATATCACAGGGACATTTTAATTTTTCTAGTTATTTGTTGATTTCAAAAATACAAAAAAAATTACCCTCCTTCCTGGGCAATCGGGTAAAAAGTAGGTGTACGCATTAGAATTATTCGTTCCGGCCAACAAACAAAAGCAGTAGGTCTACTCGCGTTTTACGAACGACAAACGAAGTAGGTACGAACTTTCGTTCCGACTGATACTTACATAATAAAGATAGGCACATAAAAAAGGCACAATTAAGATAGACTACGGTTCATAGTCGTATACAATTTACCGGAGATGAGAAAAACAAACGTCAAAACACGATCATCGCATGCGATAAGGGAACGATGGTTGACCGGAGTAGCAAATTGTGCGATGAATCGTACGATTTATCGAATATCGTCGAACGGGAGTAGACCCCCTGGTACTTGATACGAATACGATCTAATGGACGAGCGTTATTATTGATTGATTGCCCAAATCAAAAGGGAGCACAACAACGCAACATCCCGTCGTCCGTCGCGGTCGCCACATTTTCAATCCGTCAGAGTTCATAAATAGGTACATAAAATCGAACTACTAAGCGTGATCCACAATTGATTTGGTACCTGTTAGCCAATGCGTCTAATTCCGTACCACATACTGCAGTCAATCAAAATGGAGCGTTATTGCGAAATTTTTAATGTAGGTACACCAGCGGAAATTGGTTACACACGCTTTGATATTTAACGTCTGTTTAATATAATACTATAAAAGTTTATTTTATCTATTGACATTTAAATTGAACTGATACTTAAACCGGTTACTGGATGTGCTGTTATTCTTTTTTTCATCTAGACTTCATGTCACTAATTCTTAAGCAGGTATTTTAGATTTTAACTTTGAATACTATTAAGCAACTTGATAATTTAGTCAATAATTTTAAGCTTCTGCTGATGACTTTCCGAACTAAACTACATAACTACAAGTTCAGATAAATTAGGTAACAACAAAACATTTTGCTAAAAGTTCTCAACACTAATTCCAAAATAGATGGGCGATGTAATCGTTGCTATAAATATTTTCTTGTTGTGTATGATCACGATTCGGCATTCCTCACTCCAAGGAAGTTAAACATGAAAAAAACAAAAGGTTTTATTTTAATTTCTTGAATCGATCTAAGAGTGAGCCACGCTTGTCTTCACATTGCTTGTGCACTACCACACTACCGTTGCATTAGTGTAATAATGCACATGTCTATCTACCTCTATATCGCATCAACCTATCTACCTCGCGCTTTATGAGAAAAATAACAAAATAGCGTCCCGTGGGCATGGTGCTGGGCGTCTTAATGAGTAGCCACGTGTCACCCGATCAAAAATAGCTCCTGCCGATCACCGAGGAACCGATAACAGCGGTGTCGCACTTTGGACGACTTGCGAACGGAAGTCGCCCGGTGGTGCCAGAGATGCAATATTTTTACGGCTTTCTACTCGTTTTATGGCACCGACGTCGATATTGTCTTCTTATTTATTTATTTATTATATTCTATATTGTAGGTACATACACCAAACGAAAAACAAAGACAAAGACGACAAACAATTCTTACGTCTTAAATAGCATTTTGTAACACTTCATGCTATTATTATGTTACAAGCTTTTATTTAACTTCACTTTGGGACAAATCTTGCAAGTAACTTTTGAACCTGCAGCTGCCTAATTGCGTAACTCACTCGCGATCGCATTCATCTGGATTTCAATGTTCATTGCTCCGTGTGTTTTGACAATCCGTCAAATTGACAACTATGTACCACGCAATGAATATTGCTGTAATTTCAAAATGAAAGCTGATGTCAATGTGAATGCATTACACAATTACCCCACTGTTCCCGTTATCAGTATTAGCTGGTTTTTAGTACATATTTATGTAAACCCAATATCAATGCAATATTATGGTGATCTGATGATATGGAAGGTAGACAATATAACTCCTTTAATGAATAAGAGTAAATTGATAGTGTTCGTATTTGGGCTCATTTTGATAAGTTGATTAGATTGATAAAATAACCTACACAACGTGTACCTACCTATCAGAATTACGTGGTCATATTTTAAGAGCTCATTCGGGACATAGCATAGAATAACTTTTACTATGGGACCAAACTTGAAATCACAAAATAATATCAGCTGTGTGCCCTAGAAAATCATCGATGTCGCTCGACAAAATATATGGATGAACTGATTTATTTTTCGCGATTTTAGGCTTGACCCCGTAGTAAAAGTTGATTTATGCTATGCCCTGAATGAGCTCTTAAAATATGAGCAGCCCACCCATTTCTGATACACGTTGTATTTTTCAACAAAAAACTTATTTTGCTTAGATAGGTACGGCGCGACCCATTATCATTCCTACCATCAGCTCTTCCTTTTATTACTTTCGAGAAACTGCACGTTGGAGCAACAATTCCAAATAGCTATATTGTAAACATACGTTTCGTACATTCTTAAGTGTCCAAATATTTAAATTTATGCGCAGTGTTGCACCATCTTGAATATCAATGAGATAGAGTTGGGCGTTATCTAATGTTTGTAATATCACTAATATCTCAAACTTGTAGAACTGCAAGAAATCACTAAAGTCAATGGCGACGCGGAAGTAACGGGTCAAGCCAATGACGGTCGCCCACGCCTCGCAGGCGCAGGTACTTAGCCACATTAACAAATTACAAAACAATCTGCACATAAAGATAAAACTACAACTTCACTATTTTTATGTAAAAGACGAAAGTGCCTACGCAATGAAAAATTGCAGATGGTTGTTATGTAACTTGGCATCGGTAAACAAATGAACTAAACTACGTTATCTATATCTATTTACTATAATAAAACTGTAAAGGTCGAAAAGTCTGTACATTGAGTTTTTTTTCGCGAAAACCGGCTAGGGGGACTAGAAATAAGCTATAGAACACGAATCAATCGTTTAAAAAAATTATGTCTGTCTGTCTGTCTGTTTGTTACCTCATCACGTGAAAACGGCTGAACGGATCGTAATGAAACTTAGCATTTGTATTGGTATTAGTCTAACTTAAAATATAGGGTATGTTTTATCTGAATCGGTTGAGTAGATCCAGCGATACAGCTTGACCCCTCTATTGTATTAAGTTGCATACAAAGTAGAGGTCATGATTGTTGGTTGGATGCAGGTTGCAGGTTCCTAAAAATACAACTAGATTCTATTAGAATTATAGAAAATATAGAATAACATAACATAGCCTATCACTGTCCCGCTGCTGGGCATGGCCCTCTTCTTGGAATGAGAAGAGTTAAGGAACTGGATATTGTTAGTGTAATAGATTATCATAACATAATCAGCTCATTACCTACTGCCCAGTGGGGCACAGCAGCAGCCACTACTGGGTATGGCCCTCTTCTCAAAATGAGAAGAGTTAATGAACTTATTATTATTAGTATTCTAGAATAACATAACATTACCAGCCCATTACAGTCCCACTGCTGGACACGGGCCTCTTCTCAGCATAAGAAGAGATGTGGTTAGTGTTATAGAATAACATAATCAGCCCAATTACTTCCCACTGCTGGGCACGAGCGTCTTCTCAGAATGAGGGAGTTTAGGGCTAATTCCATGAAATTCCATCACCTTAGCCGGTTGGTTGTAAAAACAAAATATAGTATGGTCGGTAAATAGTGTAATCGTCTGTGTAGGCGCTTATATGTATATATTTGAAGATATTGTGTTCATAATTATGACACGATGTTATTTTCCGACATCCACGCGGACGGAGTCGCGGGCACAGCTATCAGATATAAAAAAGACACCCAATGGAAGCTACACACCGTGTAATGCCATAGGATTACATTACACGCCTATTAAAAGATGTAAATGAATCTAATTTTCAAGAATAGTTACAAGCTCAAGCTATTATTGCAGATGCTGTACTATTCAACAAGACCTTGCCCTTGTTATTAAAGATTAAACAAAACAAAACAAAAAAACATGTTCTTATCAAAGGCTTGACAATTTTTATTGTTTTTGTTGCAGACATGAGACGGTGAGACGGTGACTCGCAGTCCAGAGATTGTTAGGATTCGAACTAATATTGAACAGACGCCATGAAGCGGTTACAGAAATGCTGTTGCTGTGCATCTACGCGCACTGGCACGCTGGTCACAGCGATCCTTGGGATCATACTCTCCATAGCCACCATCATCGTAGTATGGGTCGTGAAGAGGCACAGAATTACATTCAGCACATTCATCTTTGATGAAGACTTTGATAGGAAACTTTCAGATTTAGACAGTAAGTACTTATACCAATAAGATTTTCCAATGCAAAACATCAAAATAGGAAGATTAAGCTTAAGAGGGCTATGCTCGGAGTCTCCCTGCGTTATCGAATCAGAAATGAGGAGATTTGCAGGAGAACAAAGGTAACCGATATAGCCAAACTTAAGTGGCAGTGGTCGGGGCACATTGCTCGCAGAATGAATGGCTGATGGGGCCGTAAAGTTCTGGAATGGCGACCACGTACTGGAAGGCGCAGCGTAGGTACGCCCGCCCCCCACAAGGTGGACCGACGACCTGGTGAAGGTCGCGGGAATCCGCTGGATGTGGAAGGCGCAGGACCGGTCGTTGTGGCGATGCTTGGGGGAGGCCTATGTCCAGCAGCAGACGTCTTTTGGCTGAAATGATGACGATGATGAGGAAGATTTCATACATTATTTTGTGCTAATTATACTTAAAGTATATTAGTTCTGAACTTCTGACCTAGACACTACTCACAAACTCAATTAAATTGTACACTAATTAATATGCTATTGTTAATGATACGCAGTACCGCTTCAATGATCACATCGCACGAGGCACAAATCGGAACAATGACAAAGGGCAACGTCTTCAAGTCCATGACACAGTAGATTTAAATTCTCATGGGGCATAAACGAATTTAACACATTAGACCACAGGCTACGTCTGCTAAGCGTGGAATCCTGGGTTCGATTCCCAGGCCGAGGCAAGGGTTACCCAGTAACACTTTTCATTAGGAAATTCTCAGTAGCAGCCCAGAGTCTGGATTTGTGCCCAGTTAAATAGGTTCTAACCCCTATTACATGTCACTTATAACCTACCTAACTGGCGAAATGTGGGTGTAAGTACTATGTAGTTACAGGTAGTACCTCTGCATACCCCTTCGAGTAATACAGGCGTAATGTTATGTGTATGTATAGACCAGGCAAAAAATATTGAATCGTCATGTATTTTTTTCCAGTTCCGAGGATAATATTAACAATAAACCTATGCTTCACCATACTGATATGCACATTGCTGATGGTCGCAGTACACAAAGTAAGTAACACTTTATTAAACCTTATGAAATCAATGTTACTGTGAGTAGTTATCTGTATTTTTCAATGTAATTCTGCTGAATGGGTGAACGATTTGTAGATGACATAAACTTTAAAATTGCATGCTACCGACAGACGTCGTATTCGGTAAGTAATTGATAATCAAACATGGGTATTCATCTGATAGATGGTTCAATAGAAAGTTATGAAATAAAACAGCTGCACACTTCTGGTAAAGAAATGTGTTGAAAGCCTGTCACTGCGAAAGACTTAGTTATTTAAAATAAGTATAAGGCACAAAACGTAAGTAACACTAAGCATTGGCATTGTAAGTTAACATCACGTGACTACGAGTTATCATGATTCATAAATTACTTACTTACTCCAACAGCTGCTGATGACATTATCGTTTTTCCTCTTTGTGTTCACACTATCCAAACTTATTAGTAATTGCCAGGATCAACTTAATTTACATTTCTGATGAACTTTCAACACAAACCACACACTCCATTGCTTTAAAATACACGGCAGATTCAATGCACGGGACCCAGAGCATGGGTCATCCTGCTATCTGAAACGTTTTCGACTGATAAGGAGGTAGTACCTTATTTGCAGACAAGGTAGATGTTGTCATTCTTTACTGATTTATTTCGTTGTGGGTTCCAAGACAGTTCAATCATTTCCCCGGGACACGCCAAGCTTCATTGTTTCACATTTTTCTTTTTGGCAAGATATTATACCTTAAACTTCTTGATCGCCATTGTAGATCCTGGCATACAGGAGTCGCAGTGATTGAGAATGTGTGGTGGGGTGTCCAATAAAAAATATGATTTAGGGAAACTTGGATGTTATGTGGTTTCTTCTTACACTATGTTTGCATCAACTGGCACTCTTCTAGTATCCTTTATAATGGTAGTGCCTATAAAAAGTTTATTTGGTGTTTTGTAGCGGCGGTCATGGTTGATGCTGCCGTGGGTAGTGTTGGGCATCGTGTTGGCCATCGGCTTGCTGATCAGCGTGCTGCACACCTCCATCACCTACTATCTCGATAAAGAAGACCATGTCATCGTTGCGACAGTTATACTGATTGGTGGACTCTTCTATTTATGTAAGTTTATAAATAAAATTATTTACAATCATTGAGGCATTGAAACACAGAAAAGAAATAAATATAAATAAGCAGTACCTACTACTTATTAAATGTTACTTATTAGTAGTTATCTTCTATATTTTTTAAATATTTCTAATATTTCCATAAGATTTTTCCTTATGAACATGTTGACTGGATGACTTAAATTTATTGGCGACGTCTGTGGTCTAGTGGTTTGAGTGTCGGACTGCTGATCACGAGATTGTGGGTTCGATTCCCACAGAACACAAATATTTATACGATGAACATTAAGTGTTTGTGTTGGTCTAGGTGTTTCTTATGTATTATAAGTACCTATATATTTACGAAAAAAAGTATATAAGTATTATAACCATTGTCTAGTACCCATAGCACAAGCCCTGCTTAGTTTGGGACTAGATGGTGCTGTATAAAACATTTATTTATTATTGTTATTTATTTCATTGTCAATTTCAGGTCTGTACCTCTACCTATGGGCAGTGGTTTTCAGCCATTACCTGGACGTCCGCGACGAGGAGGAACGAGGCCGATACCGCAAGGCTCCCTACAGACGATAAGTCTTCACACGACTACACAACTAGACTGCATAATATTCGAAAATCTCGTCATCGTCTAATCTCAATGCTTTTATTCGTAATAATATAGGAATAAAATGATCTAAGTATAAACTAAGTAGGTACATTCTCGTACACAATTTGAGAAGCTACGTGCTGGTCTTAATATGGTCTTAACCGTGCCTTAACTGAAAGTCAAACAAATTATTATTTTTACTTTAGTAATGACGTAAAAGTAATGATGATTCACAATAAGTTTGGAATGCATCTGAATCACTGGAATGTAGGTATGTGTGATGATAGCTAGGTATATGTTGTATGAGCTACGAAAGTACAAATCATTAGAAATTATTTGGTAGCATCATTTTAAACAGAAACATTTTTTTTATATAATTATTATCTTATTTTGCTTTTCTTTCTTATTTTCTTGGATCGACTATTGGGACCCTGACTACCAAATATTTTGATACCTACCTACGCAGGTAGGTAGGTATCAAAATATTCGGTAGTCAGGGTCCATACGTGGTGCATACGTAGGTAGTTACCTAATATTATTGCATAATACGTTAATAGGTAACTACTGATGCTAAAACAGAAAGGAAAACCCAACTTTCTTCATGATTAAAAGTTTATTAGAAAAGAAAATCCGCCTTTCTTCATAATAAAAAGTTTATTCTTAGAATAAAGAAGCAAGCAAGCGCGACTGCTGAGCGTGGGGTCCTGGGTTCGATTCCCGGGTCGGGCAAAGTGTTATTGGGTTTTTTCATTAGGAAATTCTCAGTAGCAGCCCGGAGTCTGGATTTGTGCCCGGTCAATGGCAATAGGTTCGCCCCCTATTACATGGGACTATAACATAACTGGCGAAATATGGGTGTACTATTTATTACACCTCTGCCTACCACTTCGGGGAAATACAGGCGTGATGTTATGTTATATTATGTTATTCTTAGAATACAAAGAAATACAAACACAGATAAGTTACCTACCTACCTACCAAGATGGTTCATTTAAAAGCACCTGTAGATATTACCTGAATGTCTGTTTAATAAGAGAATACAATTCTATAGATTGGTATTAACTTATTTTTATATTTATTTAACAAAACTATATTAGACATAAAATAATATTTAAGTAAGTTTAAGAAGATAAGTTTAATAAATGTTTAGAAATATTAACGAAATGTCTTTTAATTCTAGAACCTAATTCAATCAAACCCATCTTCATCTACAGTTGGTTAGTTTTTTCTTAATTATAGATTATCACTGGCCTGCTTTGAATGGCTTACCGCACCCTGCTGGTTCTGTAACTTTTGTGTTCTGTTGATTCCGAGTTTGAAGCTTACGTAATCGCTATCGAAAACGCTAACGAATGCGTCGACTTTCATTCATAAATCAGTAGTTCCTCCTCGTTTCCGCCAGGGGCGCTACTAATTTATGAATGAAAGCCGACACAATCGATCACGTATAGGTAGGTACGTAAGTTTCAAACTCGCACTAGGCACCCTGAACATACAGAGGGAGTTTAACACTTTCATCGTTTCCGGCGACTTTTATTAATAATGCAGTAGTTACTACTTTTATCTGTCAGGGGCGCTACTGATTTATTAATGAAAGTCATCGTACTAACTACTATAATAGGTACCTACTTATTGTAAATGTAAAAGTTTGTGAAAATGTTTAATTTGGATATAAAAATTTGTTACTCAATCACGCTAAAAGAGTCAACGGATTTAATGACATTTGGCACACAGATCTTAACCCGGATCAATATATTAGGCTCCTGTTTTATCCCAGGATAATAAGCAGTTCCCGTGTGATGCGTGATAAGTATTTCTGTGACAAGACGATTAACACGCGGGCGAAGCTGCGGGCAAAGTCTAGTGTAGGTATGATCTGCATAACCAAAGCATAAGCATAACCAAATATTCATAATTCTGGATTTCTGGTAATTTTGACCCACTGTGCACCGTATTTTCTTTTCATTAATCTGGCAACACTGAGTCATGATGTCGCTGTTCGCTGAAGTGTTGCCAATGCAACAGCAATTGCCGTGTTCCTACGGCTTTCAGGCCAAAAAATTATAAAATCCACGGCCTACGGCTGTAACGTCGTCGCCACCACCGCAGCAAATTTTATGGCTTTCAGCTTGCATGGTAAGCATGTTTTCGATAAATATGTCACTGCTTGTATCGAAATTAATCTAGAGCGTGTTCATATTTGCTTGTGTATCCAAATTGCAACCTTGCGAAGTTGTCTGTATGGACGTGGATTCCTCGATTATCTAATCGAGGAATCCACGTCCATACCACTATTAATTTTATCTGACTAATCTTAATAGGAGTACAACAACAAAAAAATAAGCACTATTAATTTTATCTGACTAATCTTAGTCAGATAAAATTAATAGTGCTTATTTTTTTTTAAACAGAGAAAATAGACTAACAATTAATTTTGTAATTAAAACAGTACCATTCGGCTGATGTTTAAACGTACAACTTCCTCTTTTAGCACTGTTGAGTGTTGATCTCTTTTCATATATAAACGGCTTTTTCAACGAACGTACACAGCCGCCCAAAAAATTTCATTGGCAACACTGATTCGCTGTCAAACCAGACGTCAGTCAATGTCAAAGACCAAGGAACATGTCAAAGACAGTCAAAGTGTCAAACCGATTCGGATTCGGAATGCGAAGGGTTGTACAGTGTGCGTGTGTAAAACAATTTAATTTTAGAGCATATTGGTGGAATACTATTATTCTCATCTCAAATATTAAAACAGCAAGTCCAAAAGAATATTGAATACGTATTCAAAATGGAAATCTCATTTAAAGGCAAGAGAATACTAGTGACCGGCGCTGGGCAAGGTTGGTTCGCGTTCTTGTTTAATTCTATTGATTGTAGTTATAGCCATGGAAACAACTAAAACCCATGTTATTCTTCAGTTCATATTCTCATTATAAAAATACCTATAATTTTGTCGAAAGTTTTTTTTTTCTTTGTAAATGTGCAGGAATCGGTCGGGGCATTGCTGTAGAGTTGTGGCGTGCTGGGGCAAACATTGTCGCATTGTCTCGAACAAGATCTCATTTAGAGACGCTTCAGAGTGAATATCCCTCTATAGACATAGTTGACGTCGATGTAGCTGATTGGGAGAAAACTCGGAAAGTGGTAGAGTCTCTGGGCCACTTTGACGCACTGGTCAACAATGCCGCCATAGCCATATGCGAGCCTTTTCTCGTTTGCACACCCTCCGATTTTGATAAGTATGCCTAGAATTAAATAGTAACTTGAATGTTTATTGCATGACTTAATATTAAATAAGTACATTTATGTGCCTATATGGACTGGAAACTATAAATATATTTTTACCTAACTGAATAATTGAACATTTACACTTATCATGTATCAACAAATTGTTACATAGGTAAAATATGTATTTGTTTTCAGAATGTTTAATGTTAATGTAAAGGCCACTCTTAATATTAGTCAAGTTGTAGCAAGAAAGATGGTGGAAAACAAAACTCATGGTACCATAGTCAATATATCTTCACAAGCTTCAAAGGTAATTTAATGTTCTTTATCAATTTTAATATCATGTTGTTTTGTTATCATTGACCATCAGCTGGGCTTACATGTGTAATCCTTATCATATCATATGCATATTGTGAAATATATGATGTTGTTTCACACAATTTATGTTTAACAGTACTGAGGCAAAATTTTATCAGTGTGTGAATTTCCCAATTAAGGAAATAATTTAAAAGCTGTGTTCAAGGCTACCTAGCCCAATGAAACACCTCTACTGTTGTGACAATATATTTAAAATAACCAAATCTAAAGTGAGGAGAGGTGTGGTCACAGGAATCTGACGACCTCTGTGGTCTAGTGGTTCGAGTGTCGGACTGCTGATCACGAGGTCGTGGGTTCGATTCCCACAGGACACAAATATTTGTGTGATGAACATGAGTGTTTGTGTTGGTCTGGTTGTTTCTTATGTATTATATGTATTTACAAAAAAAAAGTATATAAGTATTATATCCATTGTCTAGTACCCATACCACAAGCTCTGCTTAGTTTGGGACTAGATGGTGCTGTGTAAAAATGTCCCGAAGATATTTATTTATTTATTTTATTTATTATTTATTAATCCGCTGGATGCGGAAGGCTCAGACCCATTGTTGTGGCGATGATGGGGGGAGGCCTATGTCCAGCAGTGGAGGTCTTTCAGCTGAAATGATGATGAAGTGAGGTGACAAGGATAAAATTATTAACACTGTATCTACAGTACCTACAGTCACCGCAAATTTAAATAAGTAGGTATAGTTATCTGCATTTAACTTGAACATGTGCAGTAATCAATTTAAATGATTTTAGCCATTATGTCTTTGCTCAAGTTGTTTGCCGTCAAGTATACCTACATAGACTGTATGTAGTAATTGCAAAAATGAAATAAATAAATAAATCAAAATATTTATCAATGGTTCCAGGCTGCATTGACAGATCATACAATCTACTGTGCATCTAAAGCAGCTCTGGATGCTCTGACTCGTTCCATGGCACTGGAGCTTGGTCCCCATGGCATCAGAGTGAATTCCGTCAACCCTACTGTCATCATGACTGAAATGGCTAAAGTAGGCTGGTCAGATCCAGCTAAAGCTAAGGAAATGCTTGCCAAAATACCACTTGGAAGGTAAGCTACATCAGATTAATTCATCACCAGGTGCAAAACAGCCAGCGTTGGGGAAACAATAGATTAGGTAGAAATTAATAATTACATAACATTTATGTAGCTGAAATACCTATCACTTATCTTTATAGTGATACCTATGTCTTGATAACAAAGTAAGGTTAAGAGGTTATATTAACCACATCTATCTCATGTGTATTCTCCATAGAAATAGGCTGAGATGCTGTTATCAATCCATTTTTCCCCATTAGTCCTATTGCCAGTAACTGAGCATAAAACCACATTTAGGCCAATATTCTAATTTCTATAATTATGCTTTGCTCAAGCATCAGTCTAATTTCAAGAACTGTAATTTCATACCTAAGTATTATACTATATAGGTATTAAAATCAGAAGAATACAGGGGCCTTACTCCAGAATAGTTCGAGCTCTGAACCAAATCAAGCTAATGTGAATTCCTAGAGGACTTCAGTATAAATTGACACAAACTCGAATTCAAATTCGATTGATACAGAACTCGATCCAGTCGGGAGTAAGGCCCCCAATATAGCTATGTGGAGGAACGAGGTGTTATGTCCCTCCAACCCCAAGGTAGGATCCCCAGGCTGGGTCTTTTTGCCTGTTGGGCTGCTGATAGATTATGTTGGGTGTTTGTATTTATTTATACTAAATGCGCGTCAAATCTTGCTTGCGCGATTCAGGGTTCGGAGACGTCATCCCGTTTCACAGTGTGATAAGATCCCGGTTTTTGTCTCATCGTGTTTTTATTGAATTAATCGATAGAGTTTACAATTCCGAAGATTAGACTAAAACTCCGGGTTCGCTCAGACTTGAGGTTTTTTTTTTAAAAAATGTCAAAGTTTCGCAATATCCGACTCTTGAAAAATGAAAAAAAAATCATTATAATTTAATGGAAGTACTTATTACAGAATTTATTTATTCTATCGAAAAATGGAATAATAGCCGACCGTTCTACCAATTCCTGTTGCATTAGTATGAATGGGTCGAGAGATATGATTTTTTTTCTCATTTTTCGTTTTCATTTTTTTATTCATCTAAACCACCGTAGTAGGTGGTCATTCCTACATCAAAAAATTGCTGATACTTTCTATTATGTGTAGTATTAATTCCAAAACCTAATTCGTTGGTTTCCAGGAGTTATTGGAGATTCAAAATTTTCCTTAGGGGTGACACTTTCATGTATCCGAAAAAAAAACAATAAGAATATATTTTATCTGAAAAAAAAAGAAGGTGTATTAAATACTTTTTAATAATTAATATGGAGTTGGCTATTTGAAAGAAAGGAAAAATTTTTATTTTTAATTTTTTTGTGGCTAAAATCTAACTCCAGGTCTCCATTATAAACCCGACCCTAAACATATTGCCGACGTTTTTAAACATCATTTTAAAGTGGAGTCACCTTTAAAAACGTATGTCTTACCTAGCACTGTTACCAGTGATGTCTGTTGCGTTACACATCCAATTCGAATTACTAGTGGGGAGGTACGTCAGGCTATTGGCAATATGAAAAGAGGAAAATCGCCGGGGCATGACGGGCTCAGTGTGGAGCATCTTAAGTATGCGGGTGTTCACATACATAGGTTGCTGTCTATGTTGTATACTCTGTGTATAAGGCATTCATATTTGCCACCAGACTTAATGAAAACTATTGTTGTACCACTTGTTAAGAATCGTACGGGAGATATATCGGACAAAAATAATTATAGACCAATCTCACTTGCAACTGTGATTGCAAAAGTACTAGATAGGATAATGGACGAGCGCCTTAGTGGATGCATACAACTTCAGGACGCTCAGTTTGGTTTTCAATCAGGTTTGTCAACGGAAACGGCGATTTTGTCACTTAAGCATACTGTGAACTACTATGTTGAAAGAAAAACACCAATTTATGCATGTTTCCTAGATCTATCTAAGGCGTTCGATCTCGTGTCCTATAACTTACTTTGGGCTAAGTTGAAACAGGTGGGTGTTTCTCTGGAGGTCATAGAAATGTTCTCATATTGAAAAAAAAAAAAAAAAAAAAGAAAAAAAAAAAAAAATATCATCAGAAAAATATTATAAAATGGGCAAATGTTTATTCAGATGAATACTCATTAAATTGTGGTGTGCGACAAGGAGGGTTAACCTCTCCTAGACTTTTTAATTTGTATGTAAATCAGCTGATTGAGGGGCTGAGCAGCATGCATGTCGGCTGCCGAATGGATAATGTTAGTGTTAATAACATTAGCTACGCAGACGATATGGTGCTGCTGAGCCCGTCAATCGGCGGTTTGAGGAAACTTCTCAGCGTATGTGAAGTTTATGCTGAGGAACACGGTTTAAAGTATAATGAGAAAAAGAGTGAGTTTATGGTTCTGGTTGGAAAGAATAAGAGACCTAACAGTGTTCCACCTTTGACTCTGAATGGAGTTCAGCTGAACCGTGTTCCTCAGTTTAAGTATCTCGGGCACATTATTACTGAAACTTTACGCGATGACCCGGATATAGAGAGGGAAAGGAGGGCATTGTCGGTGCGTGGCAATATGTTGGCTCATCGATTCACTCGTTGTACGGTAGAAGTCAAGCTTACATTATTCAAGGCTTACTGTCAAAGTTTTTACACGAGTGGTCTATGGGTTAACTTTACGCAAAAATCCTACAATGCCCTCAGAGTTCAGTATAATAACATCTTCAGGGCTCTGTTGCGCCTCCCTCGGTATTGTAGTGCTTCAGGCATGTTTGCGGATGCACATGTGGATGATTTTCATGCCATCATACGCAAGAAAATTGCGTCTGTTGTGCAGAGGATGCGGGGGAGTAGCAATGGAATCCTGAAGATGTTAGCGGGAAGGATGGACACCGCCGTCCTCAGTCGTTTCATTGATTTACATGTGAGAGGTGCGAATCAATGACTCGACATTTGTTAATATTTATTAATGATTGTTATCTGTGTTTACTAACATAGTTGTTTAAGTTTTTCATTGTTACTAACAAAAATGATTATGGAATGTTGTTTTCTGAAGATAAAATATTTTATTATTATTATTATTATGTTGTAGTGTCTAGAACATTTATGTATGCCAAGTTTCAACGGAATCGGTTAACAGGTAAGAATTCAGTGGGTGAACAAGCACTCATCCCCTGTTTTCCTACCCTTAGGGGTGGATTTTGATTTTCAAATTTAAATGGGAGCAACTTCGAGATATACCCTATCTATTAAAAGAAGAATCATCAAAATCGGACTACTCTGTAAAAAGACGAATTGAGAACCTCCTCGTTTTTTTCGTCGGTTAAAAAGTAAAACAAAATTGATTTAAAAGAATTGTAAAATTAATAACAAAGAACTAAATTGACTAAGAATATTTAATAAATTGTCAAAAATGTTGATATAGGTATATTACTCATGTTTAATGTTGATTTATATACTTATGAGACATCGGAAAGGATTTTCTTTTATTTACTATTAGTTGAGTCTTTTGGGTTAGAATTTATAGACGGTTTACAAAAAACGTGTAACAGTCAACATGATACCAATTTCTCCATTCGTTTTTTAATTTCCTTTATAAAATTACTCAATCTTTGCCATCTAAGCCACAAAATAATGATATCTTGTTATGGTCGTGATAAGGAAGCTAAAACTTAATAAAAATAAACAAATTATGTTTTGGTTGAAGTGGCAGCCCTAAGTACGGATATTTCGGATATTACTAAAATTTCCAATAACTCCTGGAAACCAACGAGTTAGGTTTTGGAATTAATACTACACATAATAGAAAGTATCAGCAATTTTTTGATATAGGAATGACCACCTACTACGGCGGTTTAGATGAATAAAAAAATGAAAACGAAAAATGAGAAAAAAAATCATATCTCTCGACCCATTCATACTAATGCAACAGGAATTGGTAGAACGGTCGGCTATTATTCCATTTTTCGATAGAATAAATAAATTCTGTAATAAGTACTTCCATTAAATTATAATGATTTTTTTTTCATTTTTCAAGAGTCGGATATTGCGAAACTTTGACATTTTTTTAAAAAAAAACCTCAAGTCTTAGCGAACCCGGAGTTTTAGTCTAATCTTCGGAATTGTAAACTCTATCGATTAACTCAATAAAACACGATGAGACAAAAACCGGGATCTTATCACACTGTGCGTTTATATCGCCGATGTCCAGGGGGGGCCTAGTACTAGTTTGAAACTTACGAATACTTTCATCGTTTTCGTCGACTTCATTCATTAATCAGTAGTACCTCCTATCCGCCAGGGGCGCTACTGATTTATTAAAGTATTCGTAAGTGTCAAACTCGTACTAGGCCCCCAGTATGTCGGTAGTAGTTCGCATGTAGCGAAATAGATGTCGCTACAAGCCACAGTATTGATCAGTGATTACTGCCAATCCATAACTTAATGTGATTGGTATGGGTTGGACATGGATTGTATAGTGATTGGTCTAAACACCAGTTACCTACTTAATTTAACAGACCTTTTCAAGCGACAGTTTAGCAATAAGTTATACTTCACGCACTTGTTAAAATGTGCCTATTTGTGTGTGTTGTTGTGGTTGTGGTTCAGATCTTCACCCCTTATTTTAAAGCAGGCGGAAACTCAACATATACATAAAAGATATAAAGTAATTAGTTGAAGGACTTAAAAATACGTTAAATTCTATTTCAGGTTTGGAGAAGTTTCTGAGGTGGTGAATGCTGTAGTTTTCCTCTTGAGTGAGAGGTCTAGTATGATCAATGGTGTCGAACTGCCAATAGATGGAGGTTTCCTTGCTACATAATATTATTTTGTTGCTAAATACATACTCGATTTAGCAAAGTACATAATTACATAAAATATTAATTATGGCTTTTAATATGGAATATTTTTTTAACAATTGCATATTTTAGGTTTAAGTATATTGGATCTATGATAATTTTATTAGTGAATAAACCAAAGATGGTATTTTATAATACATATTACCATGATTATACTTATCATGTGTTTTGCGTTGTGATAATATCGTTATCAATTCTGGTTAATTAACTATACCTACCAAATAAAAATTGAGAATACTTCCTACAGCAAACATTTTCGAGAATTAAATATGAAGGCAAAAGATAAACCAGTTGCTTCATTTTACTTTACCATGCAATACAATAATTTGCCGTACACATTGCAGCAATGTAACACACGTAACAAATCACCAGTCTGGACGCCTTGCGCGCACGCTACGTGCATCCCAAGACGAGCGCAAAGCGATCCATCAATTGTCGGTTTTTCGGACGAACATAAAGCGACGCGTGATGCCGAACTATTGATAGTCATGCTGTTGACCTAGAAAATCAGTTAGGATGGTCACCTATCGAGCGGCATCATTAACGCGCAGTGTCCACGTTGCAGCACCGTGGACGGTTGTGTGCAGAGAAAACCTTGCGGAGTGACGTGCACGAAACGAACATGGAACAAGGCGACTACGAGGCGTAGAGTAATGAAAGGGCTTTACGTGATCTCAGTAGACTGGCAGAATTCTGGGTGCACGAGGGAGGTTCTTACTAATTGTACGGTTCGTGCCCGCGAAGCGTCCAGACTGGTGTAATACGTATAGAATTTCCATTGCACCAAACTGTACGCAGCGTTAAATTCATCATACCTACAATATGCCTACAATACATGCACACAGTCCTCCACTGACAGAACACTGCAGTTTATGTTACCTACTTTTAACAATGTATAAGCCTTAGCCAATATAGTGCACTGATTGTTCTAAGTAAGAACATGAATTGTATGAAAAATAAGAATAATGTACTACTTATTTTCGTAAAACGACATGGGATTGATAACATAACTGGCGAAATGTGGGTGTTCTATATACCTCTGCCAACCCTTTCGGAGAATACAGGCGTGATGTGTCATGTATGTTATTTTCGTAAAACTTGTAACGCGACTATAATATAGATAAATGAAATGTACAAAGATACCTACCTATTAATAATTGTCAAGACTAATACATAATTTAAATAATATTTATAATAGCAATGTTTATAAACCGGTACCTAATGGCCTGGTAAAGTTAGTTTTAACAGTAAATAGCTTGATGGGATTTGTCCTACCAATTTTAAACTTCAATTCATTTTACGCTTGCCCGTACATTTTATAGTTAATCAAAGCCTGAAAGTTATTTTGTTAAATAAATGCAATTTGTTAGACGTCTGTTATTTAATTTTTACCTTTCTTCTGCCTCTATTTGCATACTGTTCTGGGAATAAAAACTGTTTAATGTATATTGCAAATCGTAAATAGAAGTCTGCTTTCGAATGAGATAACATATATAAGATAAACCTTGTATACTAACGACCAAAATGAATATCCAATCTATCCGCGATTTGCCCTACTGGAGATGGAAATTTGACATTAGCTCCATACAAATTATGTCATATTTCTATCTCTAGTAGGGTAAATCGTAGATAGATAGGATATTAATTTTGGCCGTTATAAAACAATTACCAACCGAGAAGAAAAATGAAATCAGAACAGCTATTAATTTTACAACTCAACTTGATTATTCTGTAGGTAGGTAATCGTAACAAACATAAACGACTCTTATCTTAGTAGGTAATAAAAGTTGGTACAACAATGAGATAAGTATTGGCTTATCGAATGCGATAAGTGCTTGAAAATATTATTTTGTAATTAAGCTTCTCCGCGAAGTACATCTCATTTATTATTGTCAGTCATGGATAAATATTATAAAGGAAAAAGAATATTAGTTACCGGTGGCTGCCAAGGTAAGAATTTCCTTTTAAAACGAATAAATAGTAAGTTCCAGGCTATTGTTCATACTGGATGATTTTAAGATCATTAACAATTCTTTTATGATTGTACTCATCAATTTGAACAACTTTTACTACGAGACCAACCCTGAAATCGCGAAAAAGAAAACTTCTGTTCCCTAAACTTATGTTCATATAAATCGACCAATTCAAAATCATCCTGTTTACTATATAATACTTTATACAATATAAATAGGTAGGTACATTAAATATTTTGTTCGCATTAGATCTAACTTTCTTGTTTGCTTGAGTTTCCCAACTCTTCCATAATCTGTTCTTGAGTTTGAATAGTGAAACGGACGATTTACATAATTACATACATAATTATATGATAATTATAATATTTCAGGCATCGGACGTGGGATAGTTTTAGAGTTGTGGAGACAAGGCGCTAATGTTGTCGTACTTTCCAATCAACCAGAAAATTTAGAAAACCTTAAAAAGGAATATCCATCCATAGAAATAGCATGTGTCGATCTACGAGACTGGTCTAAATCAAGACAAGTGGTAGACTCCTTAGGTGTCTTTGATGGACTGGTAAACAATGCAGGAATTGCTATTATTGAACCATTTTTACAGTGCTCGCCAGAGAGCTTTGACGAGTAAGTAGGTGCCGGTACTTTACCGATGTAACTCATGAATCTGAATTTATTATTTTTGTCTACCTGCTGCTCTGAATCTATGATTTTGTTTACCTACTGCTTGTTTCAACAGGACCATTGCTGTTAATGTTAGAGCTATTCTGAACGTAAGTCAAATCGTTGCAAAGAAAATGATCGAAAACAATGTTATAGGATCTATAGTTAACATTTCATCACAAGCATCTATGGTAAGTTTCTTTTGTAACTATTAATTTTAGCAAAAAGTAATAGTAGCACCTATAGCTTGGTGTAAATGAGTCAAAGTGTCTTCGCAAAGGTATGTGTAATCTGCGAAGCCAATGTGGTCGACGAAGATCTAAACTTATCACATTTCGAAGTAGAGGCCAGCGATGTAACAGTAATGGCTAGCCTGATTACGGTAAACAATATCGATAACGATATATGTAATAACTATATTTCTATATGTATATAATTAGCCTCAACGCAATAATAGCGTTACCTTCAAAACTAAACACTACCTACATTCACAGGCCGCCCTTAAGGATCACACTGCCTACTGCGCGTCAAAAGGTGCAGTTGATTCGATGACTAGGGTTATGGCCTTAGAATTAGGACCACATGGCATCCGTGTTAACTCCGTTAACCCGACGGTTATAATGACAGATATGGGCCGGAAAGTCTGGTCAGAACCTGCCAAGTCACAGGGCATGCTATCGAAGATACCTCTGGGAAGGTAAAGGTTTCATTTATAGTTTCGGATATAACTTGAACATTCGCAGTAATCGATTTAACCCTTGGCCCTTATGTCATTATACTAACATGCGGCAGTGACGCAGTCTTTGTTCAAGTTATTTGCCGGCAAGTATACTCTGAAGTAATTTTTTAGATTAAATAAGTACCTACAATATAATTAAGGATTCCAACATTTATAAAGTTACTAGCTTTTACCCGCGGCTCCGCTCGCGTTAAATTCTGCTAACTCACTCACTCACTCAGCCATCCATCCAGCCATCGTACATTACTATCCGCTCGTGCAAATGCGTAGAAGCTTCGTATCTGTCGGGTGAGGACGCACCCCACGATTTTTTTTCTTATTTTCTTTCTTTCCTTCTCAAAACCCATACCATTTTCAAGTCGGATCATCAGCTTTCAAACAAATTTTTTTTTATCAAAATCGGTCCATTGGTTTTAGCGTGATGTAGGAACAAACAAACAGACGTTTACAATTTTATAATAGTTAAGATTATAACAAACATGAGCACAGTACTAACAATTGGCAGTCTTATAGCTCAAAGCAATTTCTTACAGACAACCATTGGAAATGTCCAAAGACCAATGGATTGATCTACAATTAATTGACTTTTAGATTGCATTGATTGTTGGAAGCTCATTTATACGGAGAGTTACTTGCCGTTGTCATTTTCTCTTGACGAGAAAACACGAGCATTGCTTGGCTTGGCGAAACTCTCCATGTAAATCAGCCTTAAGTTAAGACCACATCATGAGCATCAGCTTGCGCACTCACTCCTTGATTGAAAAGTGTCGACTACAGAGTACAAACTTAACGACAGATAGCAAGTTCCTATCTGTCTATTAGCAACAGCAGTACAAAATGATATACCATCGTTACTTTCACTGCAAGCAAACTTCGCCAAAACATTTTAATCTAAATTTGTTTTCATCTTTTTAGGTTTGGAGAAGTACACGAAGTTGTTAATACAGTTTTATTTCTCCTAAGTGACGGTGCTAGCATGATCTCTGGCGTTCAGCTACCTGTTGATGGAGGATTCCTTGCTACATAGAGACATCTTAGCGAATCATTCTAAAATAAAGCTATTAAACAAATAAAACTTAGTTTTATTCAGTTTATTGTGCCAAAGGAATTTTTACATACTGGACATAGAAAACAATGCAAGCATAACAATTTATTTATAATACATAATATGCTAAGACAGGCTAGCATATATTATATTGTATTTGAAGTCAAAATATACCACATTAAAAGGTAAATAAAAACAAAGCGCAACCATATTAGCTGTTCAGACGGCCATTATTTGAACTACCGCAACCTTCGGTCAACAATATGTTGATCCAAGACTGCAACCAATCAAAATTTATATCAGTGCGAGCGAGAAAGTAGTAGTATTACTACAGCGACGCTATTAACAGTTAAGACGGGTGCACTTTAGTATGGTTGGCCTACAAGTATTAAATTAGTCTCATGTTTATTAGTGTAACTCGTCTTCATCGGAGGGAACAACACGTACGGGTACTTAAATTTAAATTGTATATTGCAATAAAAGACAATATGTTTTTCTTAAGTCCCATGTTTATTCTAAATATACAAATTTATTTTGTTCCCTCCCCTATAAAGGAAACATTTAGTGTGTCCAGCCGATTATTTAGTTAATTTTAAAAGATATAAAAAAGTAACTGGGCCTTACTCCCGACTGGTTCAAGTTCTGAACTCAATCGAACTAATGTCAATTCCTAGAGGAACTGACTGTCAGTAAAACGAATTCATGACTGACAGTAAAATTAATTGATGTTAAAATTTTAGTTCATTTCAGGGCAGAGAACGGCAGCCCCCGACGGATTGATTTTCTTGGGTTTATATTTATAATTATATTAATAGGTATGTACCTATCTATACTAAAATTATAAAGAAGCAAGATTTATTTGTGTGTAATCAATAAACTCTTCAAACTACTGAACTTAAATAATCTTTCACCATTAGACAGCTACTTTATCCAGAAGAAACAGGCTATGTTTTATTTCAATAAGCTGGCGAAGCCGCGTGCAGTCTAGTGTTTGATATTATTGCTATGTCTATCTCTCTCTACGACAAACAAATAGTTACACAAAGGTAGGAAGGACAAGTCATGATTAGTCGTTTATATGACAGACCTCGCGACAAATGAACCCATTTTAAAACGCTTTTTATTTTTATCTTTCGTTACTTATTTTCTTTTAGTCGGATACAAAAAAATTAAACCTTTTTCGTTTACACCCGTAGTCGTGTTTTATCAACAACAAAAAAAAAAAATTTTAACACGCTGTTATTTTAAACTTTTTATTATTTTAAACTTGTCTAATTATCATCATCAATTATTTCTAGTTAGAAATATCAAATATTGTATTTTCTTACTTCTCTTCAACATTGTCTTTTTTTTTTGTATTTCTTCATGAGTGCCATAGTAAATATCCAAAAGTTGAAATTTTGAACACATGGCGTAATTTTTGTAAAGTTTTCATGTAATTTTATTCATTAAATGACGATTTATTATTCATTAAACGATTAAAGTTTCGTAATATCTTTTAATTTGACGAAATCATCGACTAGACATACTTAATGTTTCCACCTATAACTGTAAATGAAGACCATTGAATAGGCAACTTTTTACTTTTCGTGTACGTGACTTAAAATTGACGCAGTGACCGAAAATAGTTACATGTCGTAAGATAACAGCTAAGTATTGTTTCTGGTGTTGGATTGATTGGTTACAAAAACTCTAACTTGGTAAATACGCAGGTACTCATTATATAGTGATAGGTAGCAATTTTCGGTCACCGCGTCAATGCTAAGTCAGGCAACCAGTCATCCTGACGCACTCTTTCGATCACGAAGACATAGTACATCATATGATACGTGACACGTCTACAAAAAATACAATAACAGCAAAATAATTTCAATGACATTAACGCTACAACAGTTATGTATTTATTTTTTCCATTACCTATATGATATTGTAAAAAACAGTGTGTCTGCTTACCTAGTTACCTTAAAATTATTATTTACAAAATTAAGTCCATAAAGTCTTTCGTCGTTTATAGCGTACACTAACTTTAGGAGCAAGCCACGACCTTTCCTCGCCAAAGCATTTGAGATACATGTTGCGCACTCCACACACTGACGACAAAAATGCGACGGACAGCGCACCACAGCTGCCGGTGACTACTGGCGGCATCAAGCCGCTCGCCGTCCATTCGCCGACACATTCACGACATCGCTGCCGCCTCCACGTATTTGAACACGAAAACATCGTCTAATATACAATAATATAAATTCATAAGGATTAGTAACACAATATCATTTAATTTGGATACTAACATGAATTTCTCTAAATGAAAGAATTAACTAAAACACACTCATTGTAAACGCTAAAAATACACTGATATCAATATTGGCACAGCGTTGAAAACTAAGACGACTGTCACTCTTGGATATAACTTTGAACTGTCTACAAAAATTAATTCAAACAGAAAATTGCTTGATATTCTCAAAATGCTACAAAATACCCTGTAGATCTAATAAATTTAGTATTGAGTTGAACTTAAATTAGTGTGCATTAACATACAATAGAAACTGAACAGTAGAATGATGGCTACAATATCAACAATATGATTATAATGTCATACTTTCCAAGTGCCCAATACGAAATAATGCTCAGATGATTTTATTCTAAACTAAATCCCTATTTATACAATATCATGACAACAGGATGATTTTGAAATCTCAAAGCTTTGCGATACAAGCCCTTGAAATAAAATTGAATATTATTATTATACCGTTTGTATTTACACAAAATTGAACCTAATTCTCAGTCATATTAAGAGGTGATTGATGCTGGCTACATGAATCAATGAAAATATATTTTCACTTCGTAAAAAAATCACATTACTTTTTTCAAGTCATATATTTACAAACTATTTATTTAACAACATTAGTTATATATTGACAGAGAATAGGACATTTCACAGCTTTGCATTTAAAAGCAAATGAGAGTCAGAAAATGAGAATGGTAACAGAGTTAATTGAACTAGGTACATTATGTATGAGAAAATTTGGTAATTTATATGAGATCATAGATTCCTTGAAGTTCTAGATCGGTAAGTAGAAAGTATATAATTTTGTAGAAAACAATAGCTCTAACAGTAAAGTATCTACGTGCAGGTGATTCTATTACATTAAAACTTCAAGTATTTTTATTAGTTTTTTTAAATGTTGTCTAGGCATTTTTACAACAATCAAAAGAAACTAAATCAAAACGTATTATAAACAATAAAATTAACGCATAATTATCTCTGGCCAACTTTCACCGAATGAAACTTACCTAGATCAAACTATGGCAGTGGTTGGACATAATTTTACAAGACTGACTTTAAAGTGCGTACTCACCGCGAACATTCGCGTGTTGTACTTTATGTAACAATTCAAAATTTTATGTTGAGCATTACGTTACAACAGTGCGTCAGCTCAACGTACTGACCGACGAGCATTCGCTTTTGTAACCGCTCGACATTTAGCATCGCTTGTTACAAACTGCTAACATTCGCGTGTTGTACTTTATGTAACAATTCAAAATTTTATGTTGAGCATTACGTTACAACAGTGCGTCAGCTCAACGTACTGACCGACGAGCATTCGCTTTTGTAACCGCTCGACATTTAGCATCGCTTGTTACAAACTGCTAACATTCGCGTGTTGTACTTTATGTAACAATTCAAAATTTTATGTTGAGCATTACGTTACAACAGTGCGTCAGCTCAACGTACTGACCGACGAGCATTCGCTTTTGTAACCGCTCGACATTTAGCATCGCTTGTTACAAACTGCTAACATTCGCGTGTTGTACTTTATGTAACAATTCAAAATTTTATGTTGAGCATTACGTTACAACAGTGCGTCAGCTCAACGTACTGACCGACGAGCATTCGCTTTTGTAACCGCTCGACATTTAGCATCGCTTATTATAAACTGCTAACATTCGCGTGGGTAACATTGATTGATACAGTTGATAATGTTATATCAACGCTTACAAGTGGTGCGTACAGAATTGCTCGGCTTAATGTCCTCCCTGCTGTAATGTTCGAAGTTGTAACATTCAGCCTGCGCACTGTAATGCTCCCCTCGACGTATTCACCAGTGTAATGCTCAAACTCGAATTGTTACATTACAGTAGATGCGAATGCTCGCTGTGAGTACGCTCCTTTATAGAACCACTTTAGACCGCCTATCCACAAAAGGGGAACCATCAGAGATTTTGAAGAAAAGAACTATATGATTCATAAAAATGAGCTGAGAAATGGGAAAAGAAAGCGATTCTATAGTGCAAATTTGACACAATCTTACTTCTCGCTGACCGTCCGCCGTTAGACGCCCCTATACGGCTCGAAGGTACTTATAATTATTACTTCTATCAGCACAAAACAATAATGTCGAACATATTTAACTTAACTTGGAAGACAAAATGCTTAACTCAATACAACTCGTATTGAAAAAAAAACTAAAAGAGAAAAATTATATTGCACAAAATAACATATTTGAATTTTCATTTGGATTAATTTTACAATATTGCAGAATCTATAAAGCAATTTAGAATAATTAATTAAAGCCTGCTGATAGGATAAATTTGTCAAAATATGGGTCTGCAAAAATATCGGCCCATGGAGGTCTAGGATTAATAATATCCATATAAGGTCTTACTTTAATAATGGCAAATATTTTAGGAGGTAAATCTACTTAACATAACAAACAAAATTTACTATGGGAGAACACTGAAATCGCTATAAAAAAACAGCTATTCAATAAATACATTTTGCTGATTTGTGTGAACACAAATGTAGGTAACAGTTGTTTTCTTTTTCGTGATTTCAGTGTTGCTCCCATAGTAAATGTTGTTAGTTATGATGAGTATATGTACCTATTTACCTCCTAAAATATTTGCCATTATTGAAATAAGACCTTTTGTACAGTCGACTGCATGACAGTAGTAACATTTAAATTAGAAAACCGCCCTTACTGCTTACGAAAAAGATGCTGTCAATCAGTCAGTGTCATTTACTTGCGGTCGACCATACTACGTTAATATATATTTGAATGCTATAGCAATAATACTAATATTTTGAGTAAATAAAATATTGGTATTATTGCTATATAATACCAATATTTTATTTACTCAGTAACAAAAAAAAGATTTGATCATTTTAATACCACCAAATAAACTGCTTCGAGTTTCCTAACATCTGATATTTATAATACCTATGTATAATCGAGCCCATGACTTTCAATCAGAAGAGGCAGTTTACTAAATATAGTAGGAATGCTATATAGCAAGCTTGTCATAATAGTACTGGTATTTATCATTAAGAAAAAAAAACATCAATTATCATTTTATCATCTTCATTATTCGCAGCTTTTATCAACCCATTGTATACACATAAGCATTTACATGGCAACATAATCGTATTATTATTTTCTTATGGCTATTTTACTTAGTTGTGCCGGCCTAAGTTGAATAAATCATAAGATTAAGACTTTCGCCAAATAGATAACTTAAACTTGTCAGAAAATTGTTTTCATTGATTTACAGAGTCAAGGTCCTTGACCGATTTTTTGGGACCAATTGACATTTTACTGTACCTTACCAATATGATAGAATATGTATCTTACTTCTAAATATAACTGAGCATAAAGTACAACGATGCATGGGTAGGCCTACCAATTTACTCTATGCTTAAATGAGTCACATTCAAACAGAAACAACTCTATTCCACGGCCCACTCATCATCTCACTTAGCCTATAATTAAATAATTTACAATAATATGAATGTTAAAACGAATGCATACAAAATTGTTTCCTTATTTTAATACAGAATCTATATCTCGGAACGTGATAACGTCCAACGACGTCCGTCCACGGTCGCGCCTCAATTCCTACCGAGCTGTTCGATGACGTGATAAGTCGTCGTTAAAACACCGTCATAATACGTGAATATATCGAGTCTGTGTTACGTGTGTCCGGGCGAACAGAACATGCAGGTCACAATACGAACGTGGTTCCATGTGGTGGTGTTAACACTGCGACGACGGCGAGCTCCCTCACCGCCACTCGGAGATGGCCGCCACCGTGGTGCTGGGCTGCCCCGCCGCGCCCGCCGCTGCGGACGGCACACAGTTAGACGCACACTCAACCCACACACGAGGACCATTACAACAATTAGGGAAGGTGAATATTTTTTTTATTAGTTTTTAGGGTTTCGTACCCGAAGGGTTCCAAACGGGACCCTATTACTCTCGCTACGCTGTCCGTCCGTCCGTCTGTCTGTCACAGGGCTGTATCTTTTGAACGGTAATAGGTAACCGGTTGAAATTTTCTCAGAATATGTGTTGCATCACGACATATACTAAAAACAAAAAAAAGTCTAAAACCAAAGGGGGTCCCCATACAAGAAACCTCAAAAAACATGCATTTTTTTCAACGTTTTTGTTCCTGCTCTATCTTCAAAACGGTAATACATACCAGCGTCAAACTTGGTCAGATTATAGTGCATATTATGTAGTTTCGCAACAAATACTAAAAATAAGACAAACATAGACATATTGAGAGGTACGGAACCCTTACTGCGCGAGTCCGACTCGCACTTGGCCGGTTTTTATTAGATACCTCGAAACTTTTTCAAGCAAAATAAGCAACAGTGAAAAACCAATAAAATATCCGGGTTTTAAGCGATTTAAATTTGTTCACTAGACAGAGAAAGCACTATTGAAGAATGACGTCATTGTACAAATCCTTCATAGTAACTTGACATCTCTCTGAACAATACTCTGTTTACTACTATTTTCATGGTGTAAAAAAATAAAGTATATTCTATCTATCTATCTAACAATGTCCGTTTCGCACGACAAGGACAGAAAATGCCCAAAAACTCAAAAAGCGTGTATCTCTCTCATTTTTTTATGGATTTTGTTTATTCTTTCTACAATGTTGTCCTTTCTGTACCTTCTTTTAAATAATATAACATTTTTGGGAATTTTTGACTGTAGTCAACTACCGGATTACAGAGCCCAACTACTTACTGGTTTCTTGTTCCTGATTCTGTTCATGACGCCTTAGTGTACGATCATTGGCACCTGCTTGATAATTGCCGCGCTGACCACCTGCAATGCAATACAAAAACGTTAAGTGTTAAGAAATTTAAAGCATTACGAGAATAACTCAAATAACTCATGCTTATTGATAGGATTACTCGGTCAGCAAGGTTGGCAGTGCATGTATTCACCACTCCAATCGGTCGACCAGGGTGTCCCAAAGGTACTTAAAACACACACGAACTTGCGCACTCTAACCGGTCGACCAGGGTATCCCAAAGGTACTTAAAACACACACAAACACCGCAAGGTTGGCAGTGCAGATAGTCACCACTCTAATCGGTTGACCAGGGTGTCCCAAAGGTACTTAAAACACACACAAACACCATTTAAAAGCGTTAAGAAATTTAAAGCAATACGAGAATAACTCGTGCTTTATTGATATGATTACTCGATCAGCAAGGTTGGCAGTGCATGTATTCACCACTCTAATCGGTCAACCAGGGTGTCCCAAAGGTACGTAAAACACACACAAACACCTAATATTACTAAAAAAGGTGTCTCACCAAATTTGAGCATATTCCAATCGAACACATAGTCATATGTGAATCCTTGTCGATGAAAGAGTGTGCGGAATAACTGACGAAGGTGACTGTAGTCTGGTCTCTCCTCAAAACGTAGTCTTCGGCAATACTTGAGGTACAATTGAAATTCGATAGGATGATTCTGAAAAAAGTATTGTTTTGTTTGTAAAATGCATTCACATAGAAGTGGCTATTCGCAGAGTGCTTTAATTTATTATCTAAATTATAATACGACATATCCACAGACACAGACCAGTAAGCCTCAAGACGCCGCTTAAATAAAGTTTTGCATGAGAACAGTTGTAAAATGTTGGCGAGGGACAGGAGGCGGACGGCGCGTTATGATTGGTCGGCTCAAAAGTTCGGTGGTATCATTGGTGCCGCTCGCTGACGAAGTTCACCTCTAGGGTACTAAAAAGAATATTTACTCCAAATTCAGGTCCACCGGCTTAAGCTGCGCATTGTTTACAGTCAGTTAGTTTTATTAAGTGGATAGATAAATTTGAATGTTTGTAAAGATGTTTGGATGTTTGTTACTCAATCACTCACGGCGGCGGACCCGATTTGAATGAAATTTGGCACACATATAGCACACACACACACATATATTTCACCAGAGGATGGGCAGCAGCGTTCTCTGAGTATTTAACCAACCAACTGCGATCGCCAACCCGCCTGCCAAGCGTGGCGATTATGGCATATCCCCCCCTTAATTGGGGGAGGCCTATGTCCAGTAGTGGACGTCTTTCGGCTGTAATGATGATGATGATGATAGCAACATAACCCGGATTAACATAACATGGCCAAACTTTGATCACAGAATACCTAATAGTACTATCGTACAGAACGGCCACTCACCGCCCCCCGCCAATTTAAGATTCCTCACCCGCACCCCGCACCCACCCGCGGTTTGTCGGCAATTGGACTGCAAGATTTCAATGGATGAAAATCGCCAGTCGCTATACAAGCACGCCATCTTTGAGAACTACTGAGAAGCGCTTGGAACGCAGTCGGCATTACGAGCGGCGAGCATCCCTAACCTACACGTGTGTGCGCGTTCGTATACAGACGTAATCTTGTGTATGTAGGTGATGCTAGCATTTATATTGTATTGAGTGGCCGAGGTGTGCTTTGATAGTGAGCTGTCTACATTTTGATCCAAAATATCCCTAGCGGTCTACTAATCAATGGTTTTTACATAAAACACTAAAACTGTATGATATAATGGCAATTTTTCGCAATTTTTGATTAATTTTCATTTGCCCAGGTAGCCCACCTAAAACGTGTACGCGGAGGACGTCTTGGCCATCCCTGATATCATCATCATCATCATCATTTCAGCCGAAAGACGTCCACTGCTGGACATAGGCCTCCCCCAAACATCGCCACAACGACCGGTCCTGTGCCTTCCGCATCCAGCGGATTCCCGCGACCTTCACCAGGTCGTCGGTCCACCTTGTGGGGGGCCTACCCACGCTGCGCCTTCCAGTACGCGGTCGCCATCCCTGATATATAGGCTACTTTTTATCTCGGTCAAATAAACAGTTCCCGAGGGATGCGCGACATGTCTTTCTGTGATAAGCCGAATTATAAGCGGGCAAAATCTAGTCTTCTTATAAACACATGGGCATTTATTCTTACATTATTTTTAGGTAGTACCAACTTAAAGATTTAAATTGTGGAAAGAAAAAATCGCTCACGAGCAGGATTCGAACCTGCGACTCCTGGCTCAGTACGCCAGTGCTTTAGCCACTAAGCTACCGTGAACACTACTCGTGGTATCGAAATTATCCTCCACTATGGTAACGACTTTGTATTTTTTCTTTCTACAATTTTAATCTTTAGATTTCGCTTCGCATGCGTAAAATGCGTTAAAAAATAAAAATAATTAGTACCAAATTATTGATTACTTTTTTTTTGGGCTACTGCTGTAAGCCAGGATCTACAATGGCGACCAACCAAAAGAATGCCGAAACAATGAAGCTCGGCGCGTCCCGGGGAAACGATTGAACTGTCTTGAAAGTTGAAACCCACAACGAAATTAATCAGAAAGTAAATTAGGAGGAATAGGAAGAAAATTTGTTTCCTCTACCCTCCGCATCTTCTTTCATAATATTCATTCATTCATTACAATAAGGCTGAAGTTATAACAAGCGCACGGGGCGCATTTCGTACGCTCTATGAAATTGTATGCAACGGATTACATCAAGCGTTGTTGTGCATCAAACAATTTTCATAGCGCCCACGCCCGGCGCGCGTAGGGCGTGCGCCCCGGACGCTTGTTATTAAACTTCAGCCTAACTGATCACATCCTGTTTTTTTTTTCAGACAGTAAAAAAGTCATCTGATATAATGAAATGAAGAGATCACAGCAATACAAAATGGAGTACTAGCAACGGGCAAACTGTCTTACTGGGTTAATATGAGGCAAATTAATACGAGTAGCAGAACCAAGCATGTTCAGACTCATCTAAAGACTTGAACCAAAATCCAGTTGAAAAAATCGTTTGACTTACTTTGCAAAGTTCGTCAAAAGGTGTGGATAATTTCTTCTCAGATATTCGCTCGTATTTCTGGCGTTTGGTGGCGGCTTTAAGTCCTTGCCAAGGCAGACTACCACGATTAAAATACATGAGTACATAGCCCAATGACTCCAGATCATCGCGGCGCGATTGTTCAATGCCTAAATGTGTATTTATCGATGCGTATCTCGCTGTTCCTGTAATTTACACAATTCAATGATTCAGTGATGCGTTATATGAATTTTAATGTCGACAGTATGATCGAGACAAACGTCGCGTAGTGATGACGTCATTAAAAGGAAATGCGGTTGGTCTTTTCTCCATACTGTTTGTATGGAGAAAAGACCTCAACTGTTTTCTTTCTGGTTTGTAACTCTAGAGCAATATTTTTTTACAGTAAATAAATATCAACTTTTTTATGACCATGTTTTCGTTTTTATTGATAAATTATTTCTAGAATCCCCAAAAAAATCTCAAAATTGCCTATTTAGACCGCTGCTACAGAGGCCTAGTATATAAATTTGAAAACTATTAATGAAAAAGGAATAACAGCGACACAGTACAATTATTCTTATTCAGCTAATGAAATATCTTTTAAATTAGTTCATTTTCGGAGGAGAAAATAATTGAGAGCCAAACCTCGAATTACGACTTTTTTATTAAGGCTATTCAGTCGGAGTTGCAGTTGTCCTTATCATACTTATTTGAGGCTGAGCGCTCACATAGCGACAGATAGTTTCTTCAAATACCTAATTTTCAAGTCTCTCTGCCTGCATTTCCTCTTAATTTTGAGCATGATTCATTATCGTACAATTAAGGTGGGAATTAAATAAGGAATTCATGTTTACAAGACTAGACAGTAGCCAGTTGTTAATAAAAAAAACTTAATTCTCTCAAATCCAAGAGTAAGTAAATAAAGTTTTATCATAAATATTATTTTGTTACCTGTTAAGTTTTTGTTTTCTCTGTACGGGATATGTTGCAATGTGCGCGCATCTTTGTACTTTTTCGCTAAGCCAAAATCTATTATGTACACTAAATTCCCTTTTTTACCTAGGCCCATAAGAAAGTTATCTGGTTTTATATCTCTGCAAATAAAAGGAAAACACATTATATTAATACACTTAACACTAAAATTATACAAAGATGAGCAATGAGACGAGCTGATAGTCTTAAATTGATGCAACGCAATAACCCGCAAAATTCAGAATTTCTTGCGTTTTTTACAAAAGTCTATTTCACGTTGTATATTGATCGGAATATGTTTCGCGAAAACAATTAAAACGTATCTACTGAATAATACTCATAGAAAACATTAACCTAAGTTTTTAAACTAACATGATCACTTAAGATGGTTTCAAACCGGCGAGGCGAGGATTGGATGGGATGGGCGTGAATTGAAATCTCGCTGACACTTTCACACCGAAAGATGGTTTCAAACCGGCGAGGCGAGGATTGGATGGGATGGGCGTGAATTGAAATCTCGCTGACACTTTCACACCGAAAGATGTACAGTCGAGGAATGAAAAGGTTCGTCACATTAATGTCTATGTTTGCTTGTACTGGCAGATAACAATAATGACAATTGTACGTACACCCACCTAATTATCTCTCGTTCGGAATTTGAAAAGGTAACATGTACTCGCGACACGTTTAAAGGAATCAATTTGAAAATTGACGAACCTTTTCTTTCCTCGACTGTACATCGCGAGCTCGCGCTGTGCCGCGCCGTCGAGCGCCGGTTCGCAATGTACAGTCAGCTGCATTAATTGGTTACCCCACTTACGACTCTCGAATAAGAGTATCATTAACCAATTAATGACGCTGTGTATTCATCGCGGGTCGGCGCGAGACATCGCGAGACAGAGCGTGGCAGAGCATGGCCGAGCGAGACCGCACGGGACCTCGACGACCAGTGCGAGATTTGTGTATCTACGTTTCAAAGTAATAACATTTATTACTAATAATACTCTATTCATGCAGCAATATAGTTTTATGTTGTCATCATCCTCGGAGCCTTTTCCCAATTATATTGGGGTCGGCTTCCAGTCTAGCCAGATGCGGCTGAACATCAGTATTTTACACGGAGCGACTGCCATCAGACCCCTGCAACCCAGTTACTGGGTAATACTGACATTCGGAGGTTAGACCAGTTGTCAGACTTTCAGGCTTCTGACTACCCGTAACGACTGCCATAGATATTCGTATGACAACCGGGACCGACAGCTTAACGTGCTCTCCGAGGCACGGAGGGGTCTCGATGTGTAACGAAACGGTCACCCATCCACAGACTGACCGCGGCAAGTGCAGCTTAACCTTGCAGATCGTACAATCCGCGCAGTCGTTGCTTCGCTACGAGCCCCTCAATATGAGCCCCTAATATAGTTTTATGATGTACCAACAAATATTTCAATTATCGCCTCGCACATCCTCGCGCATCCCGACCTTTCACAGCATAGATAGGCGTGACGAGAATCGTTATTTTGCCATACAAATTTCAATTCTCGCTCGACCATCCACTCCACGCCTCGCCGGTGTGAAACCACCTTTACACTAATATTGTTACTAAAATGTTTTTATTGCTATCGGGAACTCAATAAAAAAATATTTACATGGTAAATATCTCTAACTAAGTAACAATATTAACATTAACCCAACTCTATAGGCTTTATCCTATCTTGATAAAATTAGCAATTGCAGCCTGGAGTCTGGATTTGTGCCCGGTTAATGGCAATAGGCTCGCCCCCTATTAGATGGGACTATAACATAACTGGCGAAATGTGGGTGTGCTATTCACCTCTGCCTACCCCTTCGGGGAAATACAGGCGTGATGTTATGTTGTTTGTTGTTGTGATAAAATTATCAATTGATAGAAAATTAATATTATCAAACAAATATAGCTTGTACAGCTAGGATAATGCTGAGTATTATAAATAAAATAAAATGTTTATTTCAACAACTTGTAAATCTATTTCATTATACACTCTGAAAATGTTGTCGTTTCGAAAACGAAGAGGGATCATTGTAGACATCAGTATGAACAACTTTTACTATGAGACTAACCCAGAAATCTCGAAAAAAAAAATTGCGGATCCCATACATTTGTGTTCACATTTATAAATCGACAAAATGTAGGGATCTCTATTTTTTTTATCAATAGATCGGAATATGTTTCGCGACAATAAATGCAATATAATATATTAGATAGGTAACTTGACAAAGATGATAGCTAATTAACACCTACTTTACCTAATTATAAATAAACAGAATTACTAGATCCATTATCCATTCCCACTGACAAATATCTAATTATAATCTCAAACAGAATGTATCTTGCCTATACCCATTCAGACAATGTTAGTTCATAAGGCCTTATGATTTTCATAATTGTTAAATAACTTAATTTCACAGAAGAATATGTCTTAAAGATTGTGTGATCTAAGATTATATTTCGCAATATAATAACATAATAGCACAATGTCAAGTAAATTCTAAGCAAAGGTATTTTTCCGACTTAAATGTGTTAAATAGCATATTTAAAATGTAATAAACTTTATCAGTAAGTTTGTCTAATACTACGTTAAATCAAATTAGTTGGCGAAACTTCACAGACGTAATGCGTATGTATCCACTATCCATATCTAATGAAAACAAAACAGGAATAAATATGATTTTCTGGACTCTATAATTTAAACTACAGCCAGTTGATTACAAGGTCAACAGCCGTCTAACGTGCGAACAGTATTTTGTATGTATTTAAAAACAAATTGTAAAATATGGTATCTGATATTTCTTGAGAAATACTATGTAAGAGCTCCTAAACAGTAGCGTTTTCCTGTGTGAAGGAGCTCTTAACCTAAAAGGTCATGCGTCCCGTGACTGTTGATCCCGTGAACAGCTACTTGAATGAATGATGAGTTTATAAAATCATATTTTTGTAACAAAGTTCCTTAACACGGCTTGCGGTAGTTAAGTGTGATTAGGGAGAAAATTTAACGTCACGCATGATATTTGCGTTATAAGCAGGCATATACGCACACCGCACAATCTCTCTTTCTTTCTCTTTCTAGTGTGTCTGTGCATGAGGAACTTCGTTCTTAACAGGGGTCACCTGACCGCCCAGGTTTTATTCTTATTATAATATAATTAGATATCAATGCCCATCATGTCTGTGAAGTTTCGCCAACTAATTTGATTTAACCTTATACACAATTAAGGGACTAAAATTTTTTTCTTCTAGAAACACTAACCTATTGAAATTAATTCTTCATTTCTTTGAGATTCATTTTAGTTCATAAATCGATCTAAGGCTGATATGTTTGTGATGAAACACTAGTTCAGCTTATAGTATAAGAACAACACACAATAGAAATATGCAGAAAATTACATACCTATGAATAAAGTTCCTGTAATGTATGTCCTCAATGCGAGTGATGAGTTGATCAGCAAGAAGTAGAACAGTCTTGAGAGAGAAGCGACGCGAGCAGAAGTTGAAAAGGTCTTCCAGGGAGGGTCCGAGCAGCTCCATTACCATTACATTGTAGTCTCCTTCTGAGCCACACCATTTAATTGCAGGGATGCCAACTGTTAACAGTTTTAATTTACATTAGATAATTACTACTTACTTACCTACTTAGTATTTGTAGTTACACTGGTAACATTCTTAATTCATTATTAACTGTAATTTACTCATAGGCACATCACTGTGCACTAGTGTGCACAGGTAGTAACACCACACTCATCAATCTGTCTTCACATTATATATTCGTCGTTTTCTAGATTCTTTGCCATTACACAGTCCATTTTTAGAAGCTTTTATTTAGCTTCACTTGTTAGTGGGTTGTTTGTGGTGTGTTGTATGGTTGTGTTTGGGAAAATTTTGCAAGTAACTTTTGAACCAGTTCTCATGATCAGTAGATCAATTCTGGTAATTAAAAATTTCAAAAATATAGTTCTGATCTAGTCTCAATGTTGTTAATGTCAATCTCATCACTTGCTCAAGACAGTTGATGTTATTTATTTATTTATAGTTAATTAAATGTTCCTGTCACTGAGTACATAGTAGTAGTAGAGCTCCTTTGTGAAAGAGTTCTTCCGGGGAATTACTACCACCATATCTACTTCTCTGCCAGATAGTGATGCTTGCATTACTGTGGTTCGGTCTGAAGGAACGGGTGCCAGCTAAATTACAATCACAAGACTTTCCATCTTCATGTCTCAGTTTGGCAAACCAATCTGCCGTACCATTTAGACAACAACCTAGGTGGTATTGCAGTTGTTATGGGCAAAGGTAACCGCTTAACATCAGGTGAGCCTGTAGCTCGTTATTTATTTATTTCCATTATATTAACAATCTTACCTACTAAAGGATTTTTTTTCTACCTATTTCTGTGTGCAGTATTATCACTTGAAATGTAGATGCAGTGGACTACATGTCAGTAATAAGCTACTAGTAACATTTGAATTACAAAAACCACCCTTACTGCTTACAAATAAGACACTGTCAATGTCAAACTTTCACCACTGCCATGCAGTTGACTGTACCTAATTAACTAATACTGACTCCATTGGAGCAGCAACCCAAAATATGTCTTGGCCTCCGAAAAGAGAGAACACACTTGCCACAATTAACTAATAGTAAACTTAATGACTTAACAAAATTTTCATTTAACGAATCTACACTTACAAATGAACTATATGTAAACATTTAGTAAATTTTAAGTAACAATGGTATTTTATAATGAAACATTTATATTTATACTTACATTTTTAGATGATAAGACTCAAGCTTTTCTAGTATGCTAATTATATTAGTTATTTTAATAATAAGGATTAAGGAGACCGGCCAAATTTGCCCACTAAATAAGACAAGTATAGAAAAACATACCAGGTAAAACAGGGTTAATAGGAATGAAGGGGTGAATAGAGACAAAAGTAGGCAAGGATTTTAACATTGAAATAAGATAGTTTGTTGCCCACAAAGGCTTTAGAATGTTTACCAAATTATGACAGAACATTTTTGAAGTCTGTGGGCAACAAACTATCTTATGTCAATGTTAAAATCCTTGCTCACTTTTATCCCTATTCACCTCTGCATTCCTATTCATCCCATTTTAGGGTACTGTACACCAGCATAAAAAATATTGGGACAAACAGGCTGTTCAACATTATCTGAACAACCAAGAAAATTAAAGTATATCTCAATGATACAAGGGTTGTTTCAGAATGAACACATACATGCCAACTGTCATCCTGACAAGAATTTTATCCCAGTGAGATAAAGTTAAATTTTCTTAGTTATTCAAATAATTTTGACCAGTTTTTAACACTGATTGTACATACCAACTGAATGTACCTAGGTGTTTCTTTTACAACTTGTTGATTTATGGGGACACTATGAATACTTACCACCTCCTTGCATAAGCTTGTAAAACTTGCTCTCTATGTGTAATTGTGGGTGCCTTGTCTTTATACATTCTAATTTGATAGCTACCTCCTCTTTGGTGACAATATTTGTTCCTGTAAAACAAGAATAATTATATGTATTACAAAACTTGGCAAATTAACGTCCTGTGCATTAAAAATGCAAATTCTAACAGTTAAATACAATACAATTCGGTGTATTATTTTCAGGTAGGTAGGTACATAAAAAGCCAGATAAACAGTAATAGGGATTCAATAGTCAATAACATGTTATCATCAAACTTAAAATAGCACTACCTATTAATTTGTTTGTTATGTTACTATTAACTAATAGAAAACACTCGAAACCAATCACTAACAATTAGGACGTTCATATAAAAAGATATGCTAGCTATTTCGAAACGAAAAAAACTGCAGCTGGCCTACCAAATGACTTTTCTTTGTTTACTATAATCTCTCAACGCACTCACCAAGATAAATGTCTCCAAAAGATCCTGAACCGATTTTACGGCCCAGTCGGTATTTATTACCGACTCGAAGCTCCATTTTGGTATTTAGCATACAATGAAATCACAATACTAATACTGGCCACCAAATCATTACAGGACGGCCATATTGCGATAGACGCAGAATGTATCTATGTGAAGTATGTAACTTAATTTGGGTGGAATATGTTACAAACTGTATTTTTCTGCAAGCTCTAATCGTTTATTACTTGTTTATTCAATCTTAAATCGCATACAAAGTTTCTTACACAAAATTGTTCTAAAATTGATCTAATCTAACTACACACGCACATGAGGATGAGGACTTTTTTCGTAGACAATCAGTTTGTAGTAGTGATGCGACTCGAGACCATTTTTACTCGAGAGCCACGAGTGACATAGAAAAAATCGTATTTGATGAAAAAAAATATCGACTCGAGTTCACTCCGAGTCACTTGACCATCATTCACCGAGCCATGCGTAACGTAAAGACTAAAGAATAATCAGAACCTTGAAGGTATTTTCATTCTTAAGCAAGCTTTTAAATTTTTATCAGAAGAAAATTAGTATACCTATTCTTTAGTTTTTAATTTTACCATTTTAATATCCATAAATTAATATAAATAACCACAACTTTACTAAGTCTGTAGTTCCTATAAAATGTTTCATTTTGATGTATTTTTTATGAATAGACCGTATTTGCTAATTTATTATCACATTTGAAATTCGATAATAGGTGTAATTGTTGATTTTATAAGAATGACGATGTTTGTAATGTTTAGTAATAAAACTTCTGAGTAATTAAGCTTGTCGTTTTAATAAGCCTCAACTTTTTGACATAAATAAGAAATAGTAAATAGATAAATAATAAATTCAAGGATTGTGTTGTGACAGGTGACTCGTAATGACGCAAACAAATGTATCGTGAACCACTCGAATGACTCAACCACTCGAGTGGTACTCAAGTAAAATTGTATAATGACTCGAGTGGTTAAATCGAACTCGAGTTGCATCACTGCTTTGTAGAGCTAGAGAGCCGAGAGGTGCTTTTTTTTTTTCCAATTTATTCATGACCATGGATACTTGTCCTTCAGTCGTAATCATTGAACATATTATACTTGTATCCTAGTAAAGTGATGGAAACTTTACTAGGTTTCTGAGAGGATGATGAGATGATACGAAAGTCATGTTTTTCAACTTTGTACCATTTATCCACACTTGTACACGTTAACGAGCACTTAACATTTAATAATCCACCATTATTACACATTAACACTCGAAGAAACACAAATTTTGGAAAATAATAAAAAATCCACAACACGATCTTTACGAATTTTCCCGCCAACCCACCTCCGAGAGGTGCTCTAGCTCAGTGTTGCAAGATCTTAATTGAACTTTACCCCAAGAATGTTTTTTTTTAATTACCCCAAATATACAGGGTAATTGAAATAATACACAAATCCTCTTAGCACTAACTTTGTACATAATACAAAGTTAGTGCTAGGAGACCCTGAACATTTTTTGTTCAATGACTTTTAATAACAACTTTATTTTTCATATAATAATATGAAAATTCTTGGTAGTTCGTGCACGTTCTAGACGGCCGACGAGAGGCTAGCCCCGGGGTCGCGTCAACGAGGCTGTGGGGGCTGCATGGCTAAAAACGCGCTAGGGCTTGTGGCATAATAATTATGCCATCGTATATTGTAGTGTTGCATCTTTTACGCCTATTTTTACTTACGATTTATGTTTATAACATTGTATTTACATTCATATTTTGCTGTAATCTTCTGTAAATTATAATTGTTTACCATTATAATTTGACTTTGACGCACGACATGTGTCATCGTGTCTACTCTAAGGTCCGTATTACAGAACGATACTCAAGCGTTGATCTCTTTTTAAAACTAGTTTTGAGTTGAGCTTTGATTTAGAACGTTCCTCAAGCAGAGATTGATTGATCACAGTTCAGCTGAGTTTAGTTTTATTTTACACTGTCACCTGTTTCGGAATTTCAGCTGAGATTTGATCTGTAATCACTCTAGTGTGGTCCAGATTACGCTTGAGTGGAGATTTCTATTCTGTTTCAGGTCAAATTCGTGTGTTATGTTGTTGAATTAAAGTTTATAATTACCGTTCTGGAATAAGACCGATACTCAAGTGACGATTCTATCCTTAAGTAGTGATCAGGTGATTGGAGTTTAAACTGTACTTGAGGAAGCTTCTGTAATACGGGCCTTAATGTTTCTTGAACTTTTATAGGCAAGCATTCTTAGGCCCGTATTACAGAACGATCCTCAAGCGTTGATCACTGTTTAAAACTAGTTTTGATTTGAGCTTTGATTTTAGAACATTCCTCAAGCAGAGATTTATTGAATCTTGGAACAAGTGAACAACTGTAAAAAATATTTTAGATCCCTCCATTTAAAAGAAAAGCAAGAAGTTATATTTATTAAAGTATAGTAGATATAGTTTACTGGCGGATGACAACACAAAAAACTAAGGTACAGTCTGTTTTTTCTGTCTTGTCTTATTTAGTAAATAATCTTGCTTGGCATGTATTTTTTATGCAATTCGTCAGATATAGGCTTTGAGTATATACCATAGGAGGGAGTAATAACAGGCGTACCCCTCTGCCATGTTAAAGTGGCGTATGCCCATTGACGTTTATAAAAACTAGTTCACTCGCAATATCTGGACATTCTGTGTCGCTTTGTGTCGCTTTATACCACTCATACAAAAATGGTTATTTGTTCGGTGTTTCTGTGCAAAAGGTGATCTACTACCTCAAACCTGCGGGAGCATGGAGTTTCCTCTCACATGTAAATATTATTTCTGTCTAAAATGCATACATTTTGCATAAAATCGAAGATAACTAAATAAAAATTATACCTCCGTACCACGTTTTATTACGACAGAAAAATTATAGTACAAGACGTAGTGTGGGGACATGGTGAATAGTAGTTGAATGAACGAAATTAAAAAGTGGTTCACCGGTTGTCATACTATTACTTGGTGCTTTATCTTATTGTTTTATTTTATAATAATGCCTTGTTAACTGAAAATAATTAAATTATTTTGAATTTAAAATTGAAAAAAATTGTATATACTTATATCAAAAATTGCTAGTGCGTCTGTTAGTAATTGTGTAACTTCTGAACGACTTGACCGATTGAGGTCATATTCACATACTCAGATGAACAACCTATAGATGGTTAATCACCGACATTTCAGCTAGTTAGATAGAGAACGTTAAATTACGTAATATCTATGAAAGAAGGAGACGATAGATTAATATTTTGTCCTTATCGTCCTGGCCGGTTTTTTTAAAACTACAATACTAACCCCCAGTTTCCGAAAGGCTGATCATCACAAAAATTAACTAATCGACTGTCAAACCTCCTGAGATTTGACCTGTCAAGCGATGTGATTAGTTGTTAGTATTTTTGCCGATCAATCACAGGAGCTCACATTAGATATGACAATAGATCAAATTGATCAGCATTCCAGAAACTGGGGGTAAGTAATAAGCAGGGATGTTATGGAGCTCCGTAACCGTAACCGTATCCATCCATCCATCATCATCATCAGCCTATCGCATTCCACTGCTGGACGAAGGCCTCTGCAATAGAACGCCACCGACTTTTATCCTCGGCTACTCATCTCTCATCCAGTTTCTACCATAAAGTGTACAGTTATTAAATTGTGACATGAAAATTTGAGAAAGTAAATACCTACTTTTTAATTATTATTAAAAAAATTAAATACTCATGATTTCTTTTTAAATACGCCTTATTTCCTAAAATTTATTTAATTCAATAACGTATCAAAATTAAAGTTCAATTATTATCTCCTACAATGCTGTACTAAATACCTACATGTAATTCCATAACCTATCTACAACTACAACCTACAAGCTTTTCAGTAGTAATCAGAGATGGCGTGCTTGTATAGCGACATTAATTCAAATTCAAATTCATTTATTGTGGATCACAGGTTCATAAGATGTGTAAAAATTATTAATAGGATCAGCCATGTCCCGCCATTGAGGCATACAATCATAATTTAATTAAATAACATAACATAATATATATATATATATATATTAGCGACTGGCGATTGACGTCCATTGCAATCTTGTGGTCCACTTGCCATCAAACTGCGGGTGCGTGCGGGGCGCGGGTGAGGGATCTTAAATAGGCGGGGGGGGGGGCGGTGAGAGGCTGTTCTGTACTTTAGTATTATTAGGTATTCTGTGCTAGAACTAGAATTATATACATAATATACACGCTGAAATTTTCATCGCTTTCATCCCGCGGTGTCCTACTCTATCTCAGTCGTTACTATCTTTTAGTCAAACCAGTTTACAAAAAAAAACCTAGAATACAAAAACTGGCAAGTGAAAATAAATAACTTATGAAATCGTTGAAATTTGTAGTAAGGGACAAACACACGAAAGTAGTTAAATACGGCGGCCGGTCGGCGGCGGCGCGGCGTCGGCGGTGGCCGGAGCTACTGCGCGTTATCGTACCTAGGTAGGTATTTTATTTAGGATTTATTAAATAAATTAATAAATTTGTAGGTAAATGAATGGTTTAGGAAAGTTAAAGAAAAGACAATAAATTATGTTTCTGTGGTTTCTAAAGATTTGTTTGAATGCCATGTAGGCAGGTAAATGATCGATGTGACATAAGTAGGTACCTAGGTATGTTCAAGTTTGCAGGAATACAACAGCTGCCCCAAATAAATACCCAGTAAGGGGTTGTAACTAAATTTTACAGAAGCGCGTAAAAACATAAGATGACAAATACGTAGACAGTGTTTAAAAAGTTTGTAGGTACGTCGACTGCAGGATAGTGGTAACACTTCAATTCGAAAACAGCTCTTACTGCTTACGAAATAAAGATGCTGCTAATGTCAAAGTGTTGCCACCGACGTGCAGAAAATATGTAAAATAGTCATAATCATCGTGTACATGACTGTTACAAATGTTATAAAAAAAATAGCAAATAATTATATTCTATTCTACATATAATAAATTTTAACACAGTGTTTTATTTTTCATTTTCAAACAATGAATAACTACAATTATGTTTTCTACGATATCAAATCAATTCCTGTATCATTCAGTTTATCGGTCTTTATTAGTCTTTAATCATACCCCATCACTAGTTTTTTTGCGTCTGTTGACATACGTGAACAAATATATACGACGATAATGTTGTTAGTGTGCGTGTTTTTTGTTTGTATTCTGAGTTTGTTTTAGTGTGAGTTCATTGCGACACGATATATTTTTGCACTTGTGTGCTATTACCTGTAAATGTGTGCTGTACGTGTTTTCCTCGTACCCCACCAAAGTTGGCAGAAAAAAATGTTTGTGAATTTGCGCGTTGCGACCTCCTATGGTATATACTCAAAGGATATAGGTAATAATTAATAATTTTAATGGTATATAATGTTAATAATTTCATACACATTTTTTTTTTACCTAGATACATGTGCAGATCTAGTAATTATATTTAATCACTACTTCAGTAGTTATTTGAATAAAGAGACATGCCAAGATCGTTTACTAAATATGACAAAACAGAAAAAAAAACTTTAGGCATAGAATAATATACTAACGACCGCTCGGAGCGTTCCTTGGGCGTTCGTTAGTATGATCGCTCTTCGCTCTGAGTAACTGAACGACCAAAGTAACGGACGTCGTCGGACGATAATACTGAACGCACCCCTAGATGCACAGACATTACATCACGATGATGTGATGATGTGATGATAGTGGCATACATACCACTTGCATGTTACCACCCTTTAGACGTTAGTAATAAAATAAGTAATCTGTGCTTGGGCTGCGTTCAGTTATATCGCCCCACGTTGTCGGCCGACGCACGGACAGCACGGAGAGTACTTTGGTCGTGCAGTAGTTGCTTAGATTATAAACCTCAGTAGTTGTTACATACGTAGTATCCCCTAGTAGTCTGTGGTTGTTACTCAGAGCGATCATACAAAGTAGGTCTGTGATACAAACGAACTCGTACAGTGAACGCAGCCCTTGATGATTCAAAAAGGTGTGTTCTCTTTAGGCGTAAATTCTTATCCCAACAAAAAACATCTGTAATAACGTGGCAAGTCTCGACTATGATAACTTGGCCATAAAAATAGTGAGATCAAATAAAGAGCCAAGTTTAAGTGAATAAAAGAAAACAAGTGACTTGGCCGTCATACATTTTGTAAGAGTACCTTCTGTATTCTCTTGCGGGCAAACCTATGTGGCACGACTCGGAGCCTAATGACGAAACTCGAATGGGTCCATCTCTATGAGGAAAGAACCTACTTACTACAAATAGTAGAATCCATGGTCCATCTCATTAATCTTCTCTTAAAGCTCAAGAATCAGTTGCCAAGAATTACACAGACACACAATTAAACAGAACAAGAAAAAATTGTCAAGAAAAATATCGAAAAAAAAAGCCGCGGTGTTGTGAGTTTATACACATCCAGTGTGAATTAAAAAAAAACCTATTAAGCGGGACGGCCCGCCGGTGGTGACGCGGTGTGTTCCATATTTAAAATTTAAGAAAGACTATACAATTTGCTGGGATACTAACTTTGTCTGTACCGAAATTCAAAATATCTGTTTTATAGACTAATATTTGGTTAAAAAATGAGTTCAAGCGATTCTGAAATGTTGACCCCAGATTCGGTTAAAGACGAGGCAAAAAAGTAATCGAAAATCTTTTGCCAGATATTTCAAAGTAACGATACATAAATACATAAAATGATTTTATGAAGTAGCTAACATACAAGAAAATATGTATTTTAGAAAAACTACTATTTATTACTTTCCTTAGATTCGAAATGAAAAGTAGAGTGTTTAACTCGGGAGAAAGTCATCAATTCCTACTCGGACTATAGCCCCCCTCGCTGCGCTCGGGCCACAGCTCGGGCGTCTAAATACCTCGTATGGGAATTGATTCCTTTCGACCCTTGTGTAACAATCTACTATTGATCACGTTAGGTTATGCTGTGGTGGCATTTCCATATCACTGATAATAGTCTAGATGGTCTCTTTTAGGGTCCTACATAAGGTGTTCCAGATCTTCGATTTTATTTCATCATCAGAAAATGCCAATGACTAATCAAAGGAAAATGCCCATCATACTGTGCAAGTTTTGCTAAGGTGGCAGTTCCTAACCTCTAATAGTTTAACTAGTCTCCTAGAATTTTAAATCACGTACCTACTCCAGACCTTCAATATTTATATGTTAACAGAAATGCCCATCACAATAAGGAATATAATAAATAACAACGTTTGCTAAGGCGGCATTTCTTTATCTCCAACAGTTTAGCTGTTCCCACTATCGTCCCTCATCATCATCAGGTAAAAGAAAGATGAAACGGGGGCTGATCCTCATTCTGAAAGTTTTCCCTTTGTGTGGATCATCATCATCATCAGCCCATTAATGTCCCACTGCTGGGCACGGGTCTCTTCTCAGAATGAGAAGGTTAAGGCCAGGCGCGGTTCCAGCCCAAGATTTTGGGAGTGTCAGCTTGGCTTACGTACAGTTTCAAGGTCCAAATGTACCAGCAAAACCTGTTATTTTTTTATTATTTTCGCAACAAGTACAATCAACATTTTCGGAGTTAGTACCTATAATATGCAACAGAATAGTTGCTTCCAAAATGTGCGTTGACAAAGGGGAAACTATCGGCGAGTACAAGCGCGAGCGTAGCGAGCGCGAAATTTTACATATGCGAAAAGTTGACTCCAATTTAATTCAATTTTTTGGAGTTTAAGGCTATGTACTACTAGTCCAAATAAAGAATGTGATTGAAAATGGCGGCATTTGTATTTTCCTCTCGCTCACAAGTAAAGTATTGTGTGAGCGTGAGACACATACAATAAAAATGCCACGATTTTCGATTCCATTTATTATCCGCGCCGAGTGATATACTTAATATAAAAATGTAGCACAACAGAAGCCCAAAATACACATTAACGAGGAAGCGCGAGCGCAATGAGCGCGAAATTTGAATTTTTTTTTTCACCTCCAAAGCTTCAATCGCTTGCGCCTTTAATATAGGGTCCAATCGCGACGGCAGGCTCGTGCAAAGTAGCGCAAACCGTTCAACAAAATGAAATATCGCCGTCGTGTATTATATTATTTATCATTGAATTGGAAATTTCATTCATACTTTATTTTGAGCAAAATAATACCCATTACCCATGCTGTAAATTGAACTTTAGTACCTAGACCTAGGTACTTACACGAAATTCCAAAATAATGTTAAGTATTTTTTTACGTACGAGTAGATGTCGTGACAACTCATTATTGGAAATTAGTTGTAGTTAGGTTAATTTTGAGGTACAGTTTGGATGGTTTTTTTGGGGGGGGGGGGGGTCATGACCCCTATGACCCCCCCCCCTAGAACCGCGCCTGGTTAAGGCCTCAGTGCACAACGCTGGCCTAGTGCGGGTTGGCGGACTATACACACCATCGAGGACTGTATAGAGCACTCTCAGGTGTGCAGGTTTCCTCACGATGTTTTCCTGATCTGTTAAAACGTAATTTTGATCCACACATGAATTCGAAAATTCAGTGATGCGGGCCGGGATCGAACTCAGACCCGCCTGCTTACTGTGTAGATACTAAAACCTATCCAAATTTCAGCTCTCTAGGTATATGGCAAGTACTAGTTGGGTCAGTGAGTGTCAAATTAGCTGAACTTTACCATCAGATATCTTCGATAATATTAAAGTTATAAGCTTGAAATTCTAGAATCCTTACGACGGAATCGGTTGCGTGATGGATGCAGCTGGAAATTATATTTTTGTATAGACTTTGTATAGGCCTATGTCCAGCAGTGGACGTCTTTCGGCTGAAATGATGATGATGATGATGATGATTAAATTACCAACCGCAAATGAGGTTTTTATATTTTTTTGTTTTAATGTACCTACACTTAACCCTAACTGCATGCAGAAGTTCGTAGGTCTGCTAAAAGTACCTTAGAATTTTGATGATCGGTGAGTGTGTCAGTGAAAAAACAAGGGAATTTTGACTTGAGATATTTCATAATAAAATATTATGTACAAACTTGTAATTTGGGGGTAGAAGTAGGTTTAGTATGTACTCTCGGTAACCGAAATTTCAGACTACTAGGAGGACGACTTCAACGAAGATGGGGCTTAAAAGTGACGATATTAATTTACAGAGTTAATAGTTTCTGATTAAACTACAGTACCTTTACTCTACATACATACATACACATTATCACGCATCGGATTTCCACCTGCTACGATCCTGACACACCTCTTTCGCTTCATCTACGTCCATTAACCTCGTCATGCATGCTCGTCGGTTTAGATAACTCTTAACCTGGCATTTTTTGAGAACTCGGCGAGTAATTATTATTTTACACTTAGCTCTTAGTAGCGCTTACCTTAAATAAAATCTTTGATAAATGATAAGTTAGGTACATCATTAAGTTCGTTATATGCTTTATTACGCGAATTTCCGTTGGAATATTCGCTACTCCGTTGTTCCGTGTGGTGCCGGACATAAAGAATTGCACCACCCATTCTCTTCTTATGGGTGTCATAAAAGGCGACTAAGGGATTCACCAGAGGATGAGCAGCAGTCTATTTCTGTGGGCAGCAGCGTTCTGTGAGTATTTAACCAACCAACTGCGATCGCCAACCCGCCTGCCAAGCGTGGCGATTATGGCATAACCCCCTTTTTGGGGGATGCCTATTTGCAGCAGTGGACGTCTTTCGGCTGAAATTATGATAATGATGATGATGATTCGCTACTCTTTATTTTTCATAAACATGGATGTTCACGGTATAAACCAACGATGTCTTGTGTATTTCGTTGGTATAAACTAATAAATTTAGTAACGGACTCTATTTTGTTTGCTGGCGTTCATACGTTCGCGTACGTTCCAAAACGACAGTTTGTAATGGCGATGGCGCGCCATTTTTCAAGCAAACCGAACTGTAGGTACGTGTAAACCCGCCTAAAGGGTCGTAACTACACCAACTAATATAGTAATCTGTGAACTACACCGTCTACACCATTATAAGCGGAACTGGCGTAGTACCTATGTAAGTTTCATACAAGACATGGCTCTGGGACTCTGGGGCCTTATTCCCGAACTGGTTCGAGTTCTAAACCAAATCGAGTGTGTCAATTCCTATAGGAACTGACGGAAAAACCTCTAAGGAATTGACATTAGCTCGATTTGCTTCAGAACTCGAACCAGTCGGGAGGAAGACCCCTGCTTATGGTTTATCACCATCGATATGCGCTTGACTGGTAACTAGGTAGTATAGATAGTAAAACTGTGTAGGTAGGTATTAAAATGGAACATTTTGAAATGTTGGAAATTGCTAACATAGTGCTCTCTTGAAGAAAAATTGACATAAGAACCGTTTTGAGAGAGGTTTAAAAATACTAATAAATAGATCTTGTTTTAATGTTCTCGCATATATAATTGTCATATAATTTAATCACAAATTGTTTGCGTAAAATACAAAAAATATTTGCACATTTCATAATTATATACTAGGTACTAGATACATCATATAGCTAAGTCACAATGACTGTAAAAATGCTTAATTGAGAATGCTTATTAGTAGCCTTTAAAATGCAGCTCGCCAACATTTTTATTGTATCTATGTGTACTTAAACAATTATGTACCTATTTATATTATAAACTAAACTTAAATAAATTCAAAGGTAGGTAGGTAACTATAGGTTGAGATTTCGTAAATTATAATAAGTACATTATTTTAATCGCACATTACACCTATGACATTGTTTATAAAATAGGGCTAACATGTAAATTTAAACGACAATAGCTGCACGCATCACGTAGGTACCTATTTCTTAGGTAACAAACTTCTACTACAAACATAGATCATCAAAATTCTTATAAAGTGGAATTGACTGTTTACCTGTAGACATAATTTTATACTAATTAACAGTAGGTAATTCAGATTATTAAAATAAAAGCAAGCCATTTTTACGTTAAACATAAGCCTAGTATAGTATTATATTATCTGTGCATAAGCAGTCATTTTGGCACCATGAGAAAAATCAACAGACGATAAATTAGCACAAATACTTTACTACTTTATTAGATGTAATAAGTTTGAGATCTGAATATATTAGTATTTTAGTTTCCCTTGATCGCTGCTCTTAACATTTTGTTTAAGTATCATAATTATTATTATTTTATTTCAGTAATTTCAGGTATATATCGATTATCAATTAGATTTTCTGGGCTTTACTCATTTTCAATTCTGTAGAAGTATTAAAAATAAACAATCTGGCGGTAGTACCTAAGTCCTTTAATTACATTCAAAAATATCCACATAAATTGTCTAAACTAGACACATAGACATATTTAGGCATCCGCCTTATCAATTCGGCTACCAATCAGGTTTTTTTTTTCATTTTATAATGTCATTTTAAATAACATTCTTAAATTACGATTACAATACTTTAACATCTAGCAATTAATTCGTACCATTGGTCTTTGGGTGTGCTCTTACAGGTATCAAACTATATTGTTATTTTTTTCGTAGTCGGAACTAGTTTGCTTAATACTCGTTTTAAAATTTTAAAATCAACCAACAACAGTTAAATAATTTTCTCTGGCCGTAACTTACAATAATAAACGCTTTACTCGCTCTTACCCCCCTTACCTCTCTCGGTTGGGTTCTCAACCCCAATGTTTCCGTTTCGTCCCCTATTAGGTAAGTTGGAAAGTAACTACCTACATGATTAATTTCAGGTAAAGGGCTACGAGTATCCTTCACTACCAACAATTTTCAGCGATAAAATAAATAATATGTGTAATGCCTTACAGTTTTTTGTTTTCATGTCAAGAATATGAATAAAATATAGGTAGGTAATATGCACACATACTAAGATGAAGCAGGGAGTGTGCATTTGGCTGGAACAGTATTCATTAGTAGTTTTTTGTTCACGACGATTCTGTTGGAGATCTGGCGGTGGACACGAGGAGAGCGAGACGAGGACTAGTGCGTCTTTGTCAAAGGCAACTTTGGGAGCCCGGGTTGGAGTCTTCTTGGTCTTGATCACTTGGCACGTTGTTATTTTGTTCCTGGTCTCGATTCAACACGAATACAGGCTCTACGTTTTCGTCTTCACTGTTAAATCTGTAAAAGGAAAATAATTTGATGAAAAGATTTTTAAACCACGTTTTTAAAAAGAAAGTGAGTTAATATTGCATTGTCATCCAGCCCTGAGCTATGTTTAAATTTTCAAGCTCATCGGGAAGTTAGTTTAAAATCGATTTCTACCGAATAGAAACATGAATAGACATGACTGAAAGAGAGTTAGTAAAAAACGTGGTAATAACATACATTTTTAAGAACAAATAAGGTCATTATTTTATTATTTTAACGCATTTACGCATGCGAAGCGAAATCTAACGATTTAAATTGTGTAAAGAAAAAATAGCTCGGTAAGGGTAGGCATATCTATATATACGACTTTGAATTAACTGCAAAGTTCGTCGAGTCGGTTTAGAAACAGTGTTTCTTAATAAGATATCGCTGACGTCGCCCAAAGACGTACAAAAAAGTGGAGGTTAATTTCGATACCACGAGCAGTGTTCGCGGTAGCTTAGTGGCTAAAGCACTGGCGAACTGAGCCAGGAGTCGCAGGTTCGTATCCTGTTCGTGAGCGATTTTTTCTTTCCACAATTTAAATCATAAAATAAGCTTATTTTTCTAAAATTCTGCTTTAGGTGAAATACTTACAGGTATCGAGGAACTTCTCCCCTCATGGTGCATATTGCATTAGTAAGGGCCTTGACATAATTTTTGGCTAAAGTCAGAGTTTCAATTTTTGACAAACTCCTGTTGTCCTTTTTGACGTGTGGTATTACCCGTCGGAGATCCTGTAACAGAAATGAATCTAAGTCAAGCCAAAATGCTTATTGATGACGGATACAGATTGAGAATGTTGAGTTTGTATTTTGATTGATGCTTACCTCAAAGGCTCTGTTTAGTGAGTGCATTCTCATTCGTTCTCGCTCATTGCTCTCGAGTCTGCGCAGGTTGCGCTCGCGCGCGGAGATGCCGCAGCGCCGTCGCCGGCCGGGGCCCGCGGGGCCACTGCTGCTGGCTGCTGACGACGACGAGCCTGCAGCCGCCCGGCGCGGCCGGCACACACGACGCGGCGCTTGCTCATCGCTGCCACTTCCGCTGTCGTAGAAATCTGAAAGTTCAATTTTCATAATTAGAAAATGCTGAACCACCGTTAAGGCGCTACTAAGAGCTAATTTGCGCCCCCATCAGTAAAAATATAATTACTCGCTGAGTACACACGGCTACACATCAAGCTGTACATTTCCAGTATAAGCTGACCTTGCATTGTATAGGTTTTCTTTACAACGCGAGGTCAGCCTTTACTGGTTTTGTATAGCTTGATGTGTAGCAGTGTGTACATCATTTATCAAAAAATCGTTTTTAACAATTGAAGTACAGGTACTATAGTTTAATCGGAAACTATCAACACTGTAAATTATAGTTAGCAGCAGGCGTAGCATGACCACTGTAGACAAGAGATTTGTGTACGGAAGAATAGACAAAACTACATTGTATAGAACTTTATCTGTCATTTTGTCTATTATTTCGTAGTCAAATCGCTTGTCTACAGTAGTCATGCTACGCCTGCTGTAGTTGTAGATAGAAAAAGTGCCAAAAGTGGCCGTTTTTCGCATTTTTTCTGTCTACAACTACAGCGAACTATAATTTACAAAGTTGATAGTTTCAGATTATACTACAGTACCTGTACTTCAGTTGTTAAAAATGAATTTTCGATAAATTATATACTCAGCGAGTAATATTTTTTTTACTGATGGGGCGCCACTTAGCTCTTAGTAGGGCCTTAAGTCTTAAATATATTATGAAGAGATGTGAAAATACAATTATAAAAAAAGATAAACCTACTTCGCTATTAGGAACACAAATATCTACTAATTAAATAGAGATTAGCTACGTAATACAGAAAGTTATAACGTGGGTGTAGGTAACATAACATCCTCCATGAGGCCGGCAGCCTTTTGAAGGTTTCCTCCTCGAATATAAAAAAAAAAAAAAAAAAAAAAGCTAACATAACATAAGATCACGCCTGTATTTCCCCGAAGGGGTAGGCAGAGGTGTAATAGTACACCCACATTTCGCCAGTTATGTTATAGTCCCATGTAATAATAGGGGGCGAGCCTATTGCCATTGACCGGGCACAAATCCAGACTCCGGGCTGCTACTGAGAATTTCCTAATGAAAAAACCCAATAACACTTTGCCCGACCCGGGAATCGAACCCAGGACCCCATGCTCAGCAGTCGCGCTTGCGACCAGACCAACGAGGCAGTTTATTAAAAATAAACTGTGTATGCACAATGCATAGACTTTACCTGAGCAGCAGGCTGAACGCCATTACATTCTCCGTCACGAACCGTTGGCAACCACAAAGCTGGCAGCGACACGATAGCGAAGTGAGAACACTTAAACATTTGTGCAACAACTCAGCTGCTCTGTACGAAACTTGGGCATTACGTGACGCCGCTGCACGCTTGATAAACTATTTGCGTAAGAGCGCGAGTGCAGAGTTGCAGACTAATCGATTTGTACGCACGGCTACGGGTGATTTTCGTAATGCTCTTATCTGCTCCGTGCTTTCCGACGGTTGTACGTATTATAATAATAAATTAAAATTCAATATCCATGCAGGTTCAATTCCGAAATATTTTCTTTTGTAACCGTCCCGCATCATCAATTCAACCTATCGCAGTCCACTACTGGACATAGGCCACTTCTAAGTTGCGCCACAAGACTCGGTCCTCTGCCTTCCGCATCCAGTCCCCCCCAGCTACTTTCATCAGGTTGTTAATCCACCTGGCTGGGGTCACCCTATGCTGCCGTCACGCTTATAGACCGTAATACCCAAAAGACGGTAGACTAAATTGTAGGTAGAGTCGAGGTAACTATCCTGCACCCACGCCAATAACTTGCGGGTGATACACCTACACCTATTGCTATTTTTGTCGGACAAACTTCTAATTCCAATCAACCATTTGGAGAAGCATATTTCTTCTATTTTATGAAATCTTACCTCCTGCTTGTTCAATTTTATCTGCAATATCAGGTTTGTTATCATAGTACTCGGAGGTCTCGTCTTCAAAGAACAACATCACCTGGTCGGGCGACTGGGCCTCTGAGCCTCCACCCTCCGCACTCGCCCACTGAGGCATTTTTGTATCTGAAACAAACAAACATTTCATTGAACAGGTGCATATTTTTCATTAACATTCTTATGTTGCCTGGCTGCAATACCTAAATATAAAATTGTAAACAACTGTGTGTTATATAGACTTCGTAGTAAACTGCTAAGGCATGAAAAGTCAGCTTGGATACAATACATTCAGTAAACACTTACTTTGACAAAAACATAATTGTGCAAACTGAGCTAAATAATCGCAATTTTTCATTATGTCTATTATTAGGAATAATATACCTATCCAAGATTTCATTTAAATTCATTTAAGAAATATACAGTAGGTAGTGAGTAGGTGCTGATAATTATTTTTCGGTATACTTATTAGTGAAATTTAGGCACTACCATAGAACTAACGTAGCCAGTCGTCGGTCAGTCATATTTGACTACCTTAGAGATGAGATGAGATGAGACAACTGATTCGACTAAATCCGTACGGTCTTCGTTCCTGGCTTTACTCCAATAAATAAATCGGCAAAACTACATAACACATGAATAAATAATATTTTAAGTAAAAAAATATTTATAATTTTAAATATTTATTACGAGCATATTATACTTACGCGAATAATTATAAATTCAATTAAATACAGTTTTCTTAACTTTCAGGACTGGGGCTCACTACAAAACAAACATCGTAATTTTAGCAGAACCTCTATTATACACATGTATTGATATTTTTTAATGTGATAGCGAAGTGTATGTATATATTCTAATACTAGACATACATCCAAAACATAAAATTATTATAGTAGCGTAAAGTATGATAAATTTATGATCTAAAACTAATTTCAAACGAGTTTTCTAACAGCAAACCTTAGTTAAAGCAATATACAGATGTTAATGTACTTAGAGCCTACCTACCTACAATTTAAATACCGAGCCGAATATTGAAGAGTACCTAGATATCAAACAAAATTGCTCCACCCCACAGCTTGATAACAGACTGTGACGTAGTTGATGACGTCGGCTGGTGAAATTTGAATAGTCATTAATACCCGTGTCGGGTGTTGACTCGTGGGCAGCTAGTTGATCGTAATGACAGCGATGCGAGCTGTCGTACATGTTAAGCTGAGGCACCGGCCACTACGTAGAGGACAGAAGGACCATTCTAAATGCCAACAAATCAAAATCAAAATAGCATTTATTCAAATTAGGCTAAAGCCCATTAGCGCTTATTGAAAGTCAACAAAAACACAACCCCCAAAAACGCCCGCCCTTCACCGCTTCATAGTGTAACATGCTGCAGCTGAGAAGAAGAAGCGGTGCAAAAAACTCCCAAACAACATTTTTCTGTCAAAGGAAATCATTACCACGAACATATTCAATTTAATTTCAATTTATTTCCAAAAAAATATAACAGTACAATTTTTGACAAAGGAACATGCAATCAAAAACACAAAAAATAGGGTTTAGACTTTGCTTCCCAAAATAGAGCGGTGAGGCCCTGTGTTATGGGTTAAGCAAAACGCTCTGCCCTCCAGAATTGTGATAAAGAAAATTATTGAGGCTGATCTGTGTGCAAAAACATAGTCGCTATAGTGCTGGTAAACCTTAAAACGCCATCTATATTTGTAAGCTACTGCTCATTGCTGAGACGATCGCAGTTCCAAAGATCGACCAAACCAAATACGAAATATCCAGAGACTCAACGCTAGGCAAATGAGTTGGTGATTAGTTATCACGTCACCTATCAACCACAAGAACCTGTTTGGTCAGCTGCAAAGAATACAATCAGCATGTGAGATCTGAAGAAACGAAATGAAAAGCGCAGGCAAATATTTCTCATGTTCCACAGTCACCACCTACCACCACACGTGAATTTGCTATTTCGTTTGGTGCCTATATCCATGAACTATGTCATCAAATCTTTTATTATTCTAAAGAATGGTCTTTCTGTATCCGTCTCCCTGTCGGGGGTGAGGGCTCGGCGCCGCCGGTGGCCGGCGACAGGCGCGGCGCCCACGCGGCGCCCAGCCGTGCTACAAATGACACGTTTATATACTAAATACAACGTATACAGAGTAGGTATATGCCTGTCGTGTTAATGGAAAGCGCCATTTTAGTGTTATGATACTCGATAAGCTAATGAAGAGCTGGTTTTGTGGATACTTGGAAGGTTTAGTGTTTTATGAACAGACTTTTTACAGTCCGCAGCTAGTCATAATTATTATTTTCTCTAGATAATACCAGATTCTGGTACTTATTTACTTCTGAAGTAAACTGGGCAAGCAGGTGGAAATTATTATTTGAATTAAACTATTATTTTATTCTTTATGTCTGGCACCACATGGAACCTCTATCTCCCTATCTCTTCTCATGGGTGTCGTAAAAGGCGACTAAGGGATTCACCAGAGGATGGGCAACAGTGTTCTCTGAGTATTTAACCAACCAACTGCGATCGCCAACCCGCCTGCCAAGCGTGACGATTATGGAATATCCCCGCCTTTGGGGGAGGCCTATATCCAGCAGTGGACGTCTTTTGGCTGACATGATGACGATGATGATTATTATTTTATTCATGGTGTGATTAAATTAAAATATTTTTTTCGATTCCTAGTAGTTTATGCTTGCAATTTTAACGCTTTGCATGCTTAATAGCAATATTTAATGCCGAGCTAATTAACCGAAGCAATAGACGGCAGGTAAAATTGCTGGTAATTTTGTAACGTGAATTATACACAAACATTATTCCCACTACCTAAAAAAAATTAAGCCTAAAAAATTAGGTGATACTTTTGTTTCCAGCACAATTTCCCTGATCACTAGAAATAACTACCAGATATCTAGACCGTTCATTATTATTTATAGTTGTTAGGATGACGTATGCTATAAAAAACATTCAAAATTCAAATCAAAATTTATTCATAGTTTAGTCACTGCACATAGATTGAATGAAAAATGCGTGAGCTTTCTGCGCCACGTCATCTTCGCTACGCACGACGCTACGCGGCTACGACGTTACGAATAGGGCTACGATTTTTTATTTATGTTTGGTTACGATTTAAAAGTATTTTAAACCGGTTTGAACTGTTTATGATCATTATTAGCATACTATTAAGATTAATTTATGTTTATAGAGAGTATAAAGTCTCTCGTATAAACGGTGCGGCGATAAACTGGTACCCTCCTGACGAAATGTTATTCTAGACAACCTAGACTGTAGCGAGTTATATTAAAGCAATAAGTTAGAACTACTACTCTGACTTAATTTATGCTGCAAGTGTAGTAGTGCAAGCATGTGTTTAATTATTCATATAAAGAACCCCGCCCGTAGCCCTGGTTTCGAGATTGACCGGCCAGTTTCATTCGCCAATAACTATGTGGGTATCGTTCCACTTTAAATAGACCGGTTTCTAAGAGATAATTGGTGTTCCAATGAAAAAATTACGTTGAAACTTATTATGAATGCCTTTAACATTAAAAATACTTATGTTAACAGTTAATGGTGCCTCTAATTATTATAAAAAAAAACGAAGTGATATATAAAAGTATACTAAGTTTAATATTTACTAGAAAAAAAAACCATTTAGCGCTAAAGATCTTTAGTTATTTAAGTGTGTAGCCCTACTTCTAAAGTTAACAATGTCCTACATAATGATTTAGAAGGTGAGGTTGTAACTGACATTTGACTGATAATAAGTACACACGGCTACACATCAACTTATACTAATCCAGTATAAGCTGACCTCGCATTGTAGAGACTTTCCAAACAATGAGAGGTCAGCTTATACTGGACAGTTCAGCTTGATTTGTAGCCGTGCGTACAGTAAGCATGTAACGTATTGCGGCTCTACATAAAATGTTTCATACGACCAGCATGTACACTACTTTTAAAACTAAAATACTATCTAGCTAGACCATGGAAATCTAAATAATAAGGTAATAGAAATTTCATCTACTGTCTTTTGATAGCAAAAAGCGTGTCGCCGGTTTGCCGGTACCAACACACAAATACGCAATTACGCCCACCTTTTTTCTAGCATTCAATACAAAATAAATTAAGCCTAAAAATCCGATGTTAGATATGCTACAAAATACAATTTTAGTGGCTCCACGTCCAAAACAGGATGATCAAGCAAACGGTACGCGCACTGGTGCCCTACGAGACACCTGCACGCAGCCACAAGTTCACGCACCCTTACCATTTCTATTACCTTATTATTTAGATTTCTATGATCTAGACCAACCACTTACTTTGTATTTTCTTGTTACATTGATGAGTTAATCAGAACTAATTAATAACCTTAGCAAGTCTGGTTTCTCGAGTCTGTTCTACACGTGTTCACACAATATCTACTGCGACGCAAAACTTTGTTCTTCGTGTAACGAATCATCACTATCCCTGCACTGGTCCCAAATTACTTGAAGTCGGCACAATAAGTTTTCTTCCATTTTTCTTTATCAATCGTCATCTCATCATTACTCCCTGTTCTTCTTTTCTTTGGTCTCCTTCTCCATCCATAAATATTCATATTCAACACTCTTAGTTGGTTGGTATGGTATGGACCAAACCCAACGATTTCCTTTCAACTTTTCTATCACTTGCTCCACTTTCAAACTCCCTCGAACTAATATGTATATTCATTTCTTACTTTATCCATTCTTGTCACTCCACACATCCATCTCAACATTCTCATCTCTGCTACATGCAATCTCCTTTTATTCGTCTTCTTTACGGCCCAGTTCTTCGTGTTATGAATGCTATTGAGAAACTAAATACGGTAGAAAAGTACAACGGTGCCCACATCCGGATGTTTTGCTTGTGCGAGCTCTCTCTCTCTCGCGCCGTTCTGTGCGCGGCTGTATCGCGTGCAGTTTGCACGTGCACGCAAAATCAACCACACCAATTATGCACACATTTTCAACATTTCATTATATAATAGCAGTAATACATGTTTTACATTGCAAGTTAATTACAATTCTTTATTTAATTACTAAAAACCATGAAGGTTAGCTAAATGGTTATACACCGCAATGATGAGTTTCATGATTCTATGATTTCAGTAAATGATTGAGATATTTTAGTGTACTCTGGTAGGATAAGTGGCAGCTACACACATCTATTCGATTGAAAAACAATTTTTAAAAACAAATTCATCCATATATACTTGCGATAAAAATAATCTTATTGTATTAACCCAGGCATAATACGTGGGACACTCAGAAAGTTTTGCGAAACTAAAAAAAATTGTTCTATACGTACATATATTTTTATCAAATCTTTTCAAAGTACTTTCCACCAGCCTCTATACAAAGATTCATGCGCCTAAACCAGTTTTCAAAACACTTTTTCCAGTCCGCCGCAGACACCTCGTTTACAGCCTGCTCGAACGCAGCCAGCGCATCTTCCGGCGACGAAAATTGTATCCCTTTGAGCTGATTTTTTATTTTTGGGAATAAAAAGAAGTCACACGGTGCTAGATCAGGGCTGTAAGGAGGGTGACCCAGGAGTTTGACTGGCGTGCTGTCCAGGAAGTCCCTCGTTTTGAGTGCGGTGTGCGCAGGTGCATTGTCGTGGTGGAGCAGTAGCCCGCGGAGCCCTGTGTTTGGTCGCTTGTTGCTTATAACAGAGAAAACTTCTGGCAAACATTTGGTAGTATACCATTCGGCATTAATGCTTCTTCGATCCCGTAAGGGAATTGATACCAAGTGGCCAGTCAAATTAAAAAAGCTAGCGATCAAAATCTTACCCCCGCTTCTAGATCGCTTCACTTTGGTAGGCGTTGGCTCATTTTGAAACACCCAAACAGTCGACTGGCGCTTGGTTTCTGGGTCGTATTGATAAATCCAGGACTCATCACCTGTAACGATGTCGTAAACACGCCGAGACGAGCCTGCTTCAAATTTGTTAAGCATATCACGGCACCATTCCACCCGGGCCTGCTTCTGAGCATCGGTGAGGTTGTGCGGCACCCAGCGTGATACTATCCTCCTCACGCGAAGATGGCTGTGTAGAATCTCGTGAACGCTTCCCGATCCAATCTTCAATATGTGTTGAATCTCCTGATATGTAATTCGCCTATTGTCTTGGATTAAATTTTTCACTGCTAGCACATTTTCTTCGGTAACAGCCGTCAAAGGGCGACCGCTTCTTTCGTCATCCCCCAAAGTTGGTCGACCGCGCTTGAATTCGTTATACCAACGATACACGGTTGCCTTGGAAGGGCCTTCATCCATGAATGCCATTTGAAGTCTATCGTACGATTCATCCGGTTTCAGGCGACACTTGAAATCGTATAAAATCATAGCTTTAAAATGTTCCCGGCGCAGATCCATATTTCAGTGAGACACAATACTTTGAATTAACTCGCAAAAAATGTGGAGGGAAATTTTGAAATTGGAACTTACTTATTTTTACTTATAAATAATCATATTTTCGAAAAACATTATAACTGGCCAGTCTCCCATATATAAAAACTTTTTTTCGCAATACTTTCTGAGGGGCCTGGTACACTAATGTATTTACAACCATTTGCGTCACTAATATCAATTTCACACCTGTTTTAATAAAGGGGATATTATATTTTATACGATATTTTATGTTTCTATACACCACATTCACTATCGTAAATTGTTTACAATCTCTCTTATAGATGACTGATATATATGTAGAGACCTTTGAAAAATCAACATTATCATAAATAAAATCATTAATTTTATTTAAGCGTTAAATCCCGTGTACATTTTTGACACGTTGCAGCTTCCGCGTCCGTTTTGAATCAGATTTACGAGTAGCCGATACATTGTTAAGCTCAGCAAGTCTACAATCACGAGCAAACATTGACATTTACGTGACATTTGGATCAGTAATGTCAGTGACGGCGATGCGTGCGCGCAGGCCGCGGGCCGCGTGGCGACCTTCGCGGACCCCGCTCGGACACTTTCACCATACTTACCACTACCGTTAGCCCACATACGCTTATCGTTTCCATTGTTATTGTACTAGAGCAGTTACATAATTATATGTGAAGGCAACTGAGGGGCGAATTCCATTCTATGGATGTCAAAATTCCAGATTTCGAGCCTTGCATTGTTCGTTCTTGCTTTAGTTGCAAAAATGGAATGAAACTAAAAGAAGTCAGTGAGTGAGAGTATTTATGCCAAATTCTTAGTGCCGAGCATAATATTAAGCCATCGATAAAAACAAAAAATCTTAATGATAGAGTTAGTGCTATATACCTATGTATAACATGTACCGGCTCGTTTATTTATTGGACCATTCCGCGTTCCTATCAGCCAGAATATTGTATAGGTACTTATATACTAAAAATAACCAAATAAGACATATAAATGATGCAATGCTAAATGTTTTTAAAACTGGTTTAAAACGGTTTCCTTGCAAACTACATTACATGGCGTTATGCTTTGATTTCTAAATTATTATTGCTGGTTTAGAAACACTTGTAGGTAAGATTTACACACTCTAGACAAGCACCATTTCAAAATGCATTGCAGAAGGGAAGAAGTCTTACTAATACATTGGTCTATGCCAATACCTAGTAATTAACTAACAGAAGAATAGAGGAAAGTAAGGAGGAAGAATTCTATAAAAAAACCGCTGAAGTGCGAGTTGGACTCACGCAGTAAGGGTTCTGTACCACCCAACGACCTAATATCCCGTAACTAATTAAATAACTAACTAATTAACGTAACTAATTTAATTTACGAGAGTTCATCAAAATTATTGATCGAAGATCAAAAGAGATCAACGCACCGTGCGCGCAATATGAATTTTTAAATCTCATTCTTACGCAGGTACCACCAATGTCTATGTTTGCCTTATTTTTAGTATTTGTTGCTAAATTACATAGCATGCACTATAATTAGACCAAGTTTGACGCTGGTATGTATTACCGTTTTGAAGATAGAGCATGAAGAAACAACGTTGAAAAAATGCATTATTCAGAGGTTTATTGTATGGGGACCTCCTTTGATTTTAGACGTTTTTTAGTTTTTAGTATTAGTCGTGATATGCACTATAGTAATACATATTCTGTGAAAATTTTAACTGGTTATGTATTGCCGTTACAAAGATACAGCCCTGTGACAGACAGACGGACGGACAGCGTAGCGAGAGTATAGGGTCCCGTTGGCACCCTTTGGGTACGGAACGCTAAAAAACTGATTGAGGTTTCGTATTTTCATTTTATAACATGCATAATTTCACTTACGTAATAAAAGTAATTCGTGCACGGTCGACGTACGCAGATAATGCCTACAATGCAAAGTACGTGTATTATCGTGTTTTTAATTTGAGTGTACGCAAGCTGTTTTGAATGTCGTTAATAATACGGCGGATCAGCTGGTTAAACATTAAACAATTGAAGTAATTTTATTGTGGCCATGCAATTACTTTCTGGCCTTTTAGTTACAAGGTTTCTTTTAATAAAAAGATTCTTCAATTCATTGATTTTCTATAGTTCTCGTGTTATATTTAATCTATGTATTTAGGTATATTGTATACAGAAAAGTTGCCACATACTCATGAAACGTTAGACGTTATTTATATGAAAACAAAGTTCTCCTAATACAAATAAATGTAAATACATTCTTCTTACGGCTTCTGTGTCAATAGCATTTCACATTTATTGACAAAATCTTTTTTTAGAAACGAGTTCTTTATCATTATTTCAATTACCTATAGCTTTTTTAGGTGTACCTACAGTTAGTAGGTGTATGTAGGTGACTTTATTATGTGTATGCAGTTTTCACAGCTACACTGATAAGATAAGAACAACTTCCGTTGAAAATAATTAATAAATCTACGATTTTTTCTAACGTGATAAGTCATTATTCAAAACAAGTTGTAATTAAACAGAAGGTATTTATTTACTGTTTTTAAATAATAAACGAATAAATAACGTATCTAATAGGTTTGAGGGGATCGTGACTCATTTTTATCAACTGCTGTTATAGACAAATCGTGATTGTTAAATTGCATTATGCAGATAAATGCAATGCCACGAATTGTTTTATTTTAATTGCACTGTTGCTATAGGCATAATGTAATAAGTTCAAAGTTAAAATAAATTAAATTTTAAGTTCTTATTATTTATTACACATATGGTACAGGTTCGTTTTTCTAGAATGTGAGAAAGAAAAATCATCCTCTTCTGTTTAAATTGCAGAGGAGGTCTGCCTTTATTATTCCAAAGATTTAGGAAGAAAAATAATTTGCTTGTAACATGAATTAAATTTAGAATTAAATAAATAATTTATTCAAAACATATAAATACAGTTTTACGGGTACAATTTTATTTGTAAACATGGGTTGTTTCTGTTACTGCTAGTACAGTATTGCTACCAGAATAACTCAATGGCAATATCCGGAAATTAAATCCAGGAACGCCCTTTCCACAGATTTTGCGGAGAACATTGCCAAATTAAATAATTAATTTCTTGGAATAAACTGCACTCATGCTGATATTACGCAAGCCTTATCTGCGATCAAAACGATTTTTTGTTCAAGGGTATACTTAATTGGAATTGTATCGAGATAGTCGCATTCGATTCAGACATCCCTATAATTGATTGATTGAATATTATTTTAGCTCCCGTTTTCCTTGATATATTTTCAAACATAATAAAAATAATAACATAATAATGTAATTGCAGGTTTTTTGACAATTTCTAATAGTGATCTAAGTTATTTTACGTTACGTTGCCAACATTATCTTGTTACTTTTGAGTTGCTAGCTTGACATAAATGAAGGAAATCCACGAAAATCTTTCTTTTTAGGAATTTCTCTTTTTCGCTTACCGGATTAATCAGTGGAAGCCAAAGTTATTGGATAGGTCACTCGAGATTATTAGTGTTTACCCGAATACCCCAGAAGGAGGGCATTGTTTTTCGGGTGTTATGTTTGAATATTTGTGTTTCTTTGTGACCTCCTGTAGCCTAAACGGCTTGACAGATTTTGAAGTGCGCGGTGTCATTAGATTCGTCTTTGTTCCGAGAGTTTCATAGGCTACAATTTATGGTAATAATACCAAAACAATGTTTCGATATGGTTTCGGTTAAAAAGCTTAGCTGCCACAGTGACTTCTTAATAGAGCACTACTATTGTAATTCTACAGTAACTTTTTAACAGACGTCACCATGTTAATTTGTTAATATGTAAATCTTGAAACATATTATCACATATACTTTGACATAGTTATGGTTGCTTTCAAATCATAACACGTAGTCGGAGGCTACGTATGTTTTGGTCAATTTGTGAATTTCATAGTTCGTAGGTATAATGCCTCCGCCTGCATGTTATGATTTGATACAATGATTTTTTGAAGGTCTACGTAATTTTTCTCTCCCAGGCACTCTCTGTAGGATAACAGTAACATAACATAACATAACGTCACGCCTGTATTTCCCCGAAGGGATAGGCAGAGGTGTACACCCACATTTCGCCAGTTATGTTGTTGTTATAGTCTCATGTAATAGGGGGCGAGCCTATTGCCATTGACCGGGCACAAATCCAGACTCCGGGCTGCTACTGAGAATTTCCTAATGAAAAAACCCAATAACACTTTGCCCGACCCGGGAATCGAACCCAGGACCCCACACTCAGCAGTCGCACACCACTAGACCAACGAGGCAGGATAAGTAGTATGAGTTTTATAGACTTGATCAAAAATACATTTTGTTTACCTCTTCTCAGTTCTTTTTACGGGTCGGGGACGGGTTTTTTGTTTTTTTTTTATCTCGGACGAATAAAAAATGGCGGATGGAATCTCGCTAAGAAAAGATTGAAGCACTTTGTTTTTTCTTTGAAAACTTTAACACACCAGATACTTAGGTATATATTGTTATTTTAATTGTGAGACTACGACAATGACTACCGTCACACGAGATTTGTCGCGTAATCGCGGCTTTTTGTCTTACTATGAGTGTGAATGTGTGCGTGCCAGCCCGTACTTTTAAGCGAGCCGTCTTACTATGGGTGCTTCACTTTTTGTTTGGCGAGAGTCCGTCCGCCTTTTTTATTCGTGTCCAAGTTGTTAATTAACTTTTTTATTAGGTAGTAGCAACAATATAAAATATTATGTGCATAAAAATCTTAGAATTTATTGGATTCACCTTTTATTAGTAACAGGGGATCAGATACCTAATTAAATTGGGACAATACCGTATTAATTAGGTCTTTAAACACCGAGACATGACGCGGCCTTGTAGGTATATTTTGAATATACAATGTGCTATGTAAGTCTTTTGAACCGTGAAAACCATGTTATCAGGTGGAATTAGTAATAATCTATGAGAAAGTCGAGCGCAGCAATTGAGTTACAGTTTCAATAAGCCTGATGGCGTCGCTATTAATTGTAAGCTACGTCCATCCACAGCGAGATCTTATCAGGCATCTGAGATTGGATTTCTAGTTCAGGGAATAATATGGAACCAGCTGGAATAGCTCTCTAAGGATTCCTCCTTTATAAAACTCATCGCATTTGTAGGTTTTAATAAAAAAAATCAGAAATGGTTAAACAGGTATTAGGAACGTTCTTTGCCCAAATTTGTTACAATCTCATCAGGGTTCAACATTTTTATACAAGGAAGTTTCGTCAGATGATTCATTAATTTCAGGCCATTCCACCACCGCAACCTAATAACGGAGATGTACCTACACCTTCGAATTGACCCAAAGTAAATCACGAACAACTACATCCTTTTTGTATAATAAATACTCGTACAATATTTGGGTCTGAAAGCTTACGCTCGCTTTTACATCACGATCTCGTCTGATATCAATCTGTAAGTACAAACTATTAATTGCCATCATGTTGAAGGCAGAAAAACAAAAAATACCACCTCATTTATTACGTGTACTCATTGAGTGTCGAATACTTTGTGCCAAATACGTCAACAGAGCTTTGTTCTAACAACATCCAATACGGCAATACAGCAGAAACTTCATTACGATTTTAGGTCAGGCCTGTCGAGAAAGGTGTTGCGCTAGTTCATAAGGAACCGTCACGCCTACAATCTGCAAAAGGTTAAAGGCAGAAGAATAGCATAATTATGATTGCTGGGCGACTGGACTGCCTTTACATCAAGCATTGCTGTAACAGACTTACTGGGTGTGCATAAATTGTATAATAATTATGTGTATCTTGTATGTGTGAAGTTGTGTGGCCGACCCCAATTTAATTGGGAAAAGGCGAGGAGGATGATGATCTTGTATGTGTCTGTATCTGTTTGTATCTTTTATTATTGCTTTGTTTCTGTATTGTATGTCATATGGGGTGCCAGTTACTTGAAACACAAAACACCTAGAATACAGAAGTAAAGCTTCATACAATGCGAGCTCGAGCAACGCACACATAGACATCGCTCACGGACACGAAATCTCAGAACACGTTCTAACTGTGGCTAGAACAATTCGAGTGCGAGTGCCACCCGCTACGTCGGTGTATGTGTGTTACACAGTTCAGCAATACATACATGAGCTCTACTTCTATACTCTCGTTGTTTTGAACCTGAAATAAATGCATTTTATTTATTTATTTATAACATGTTACACCCACAGTTGTCTGCCAGCAGTATTGTTCCTGTGACATCATCGATAATATATATAGCCTTACGCTATCTACCACACCATTCTAACCATCATCTCCATCATCATCATCATCCTCGTCGCCTTTTTCCAACTATGTTGGGGTCGTCTTCCAGCTGCGGCTGAACATCAGTATTTTATACAGAACGACTGCCATTAGACCCCCGCAACCCAGTTACTGGGTAATACCGACATTCGCAGGTTAGACCAGTTGTCAGATTTTCGGGCTTCTGACTATCCGTAATGACAGCCATAGATATCCGTTTGGCAATCGGAACTGACAGCTTAACGTGCTCTCCGAGGCACGGATCGTCCTCTCGATGTGCAACGAAATGGTCATCCATCCACAGACTGATCACGGCAAGTGTAGCTTAACCTCGTTGATCATATAATAGGCGCGGTTGCTACTTAACCTCGAGCACTATTATTCTAACCATGGGACCAAAATAGAATGTCCCGTTAGAAAAACCTGATCACACTTTTTTAAATCCAGGAATTAGAATCTACAACTTGGGAGAGGACTATGTCCAGCATTGGCTACGCTGAGTTGATGATCTGTCAGTCCGCTCGTATGTCCATCTGTCCGTCCTTCCGTCCGTCTGTCTGCTACAGGGCTGTATCTTTTTAACCATTATAGGTATTATTATTTATTATGAGCCTGTGCCGTCCCACTCCTGTGCAAAGGCCTCCCTCCATTTCTTCCACTTTTCCCGATCCCATGCCTCTTCCATCCAGTTTTTAAGGAATGCATCCTTTTCATCCCGCCATCTCCTTCGCGGCCTGCCGCGACCTCGTGTAACTGCCTCGGGGTTTCAGTTCTGAACCATTTGGGCCCACAGTACATCGGGCATGCGGCACACATTTCCTACCCAGTCCCATTTCATAATAGGTAGTCAATTGAAATTTTCACACAATATGTGCTATTACATATAGCCTTAATCATGGCAGTACTTAAAATAATTCAAAGTGGTACGGAACCCCTAATGCGCGAGTACAACTCGCACTTGGCCGGTTTTTTTATAATTACTAGACAGTATGTATATGTGTAAGTATGGGTGGGGAAGGGATGCCTGTTCTATGCTGAGAACCGCACGGAACCCAACCAATAGATTATTATTGAGACGGTAAAAGTTAGTACTTACCTACTCGTAAATAATGTTAGTTACATACAAATAAGTAAGTAAGCTGAAAGTGAAGGTACCACTTTCGCTAGCATTTCCGTCCTCCCCGCAGAGCCTCTTGCGAGTTTAGAGTTTTTATTCGTTCGATTAAGAACAACACTTTCTATAAAATACAGCGTCATCTTTGCTAACTATATCATTTGAGGCTTAATGTTACAAGTCATTTTATAACCCTACACAAAAGATTTTGGAATAGTGAATTTTAATGTGCTAAAAACCTCTATGTATGCTGTAATCGCTACGTTATTAAATATATCAGTAGAAGTTTACTGGGATTGTGTCCGGTATTGCATCTCTGCCTATTCCTTTATTACAAGTGAATATTGAATAAGAGAATTTATTATAAACGTGATTGTACATTATGTCTCTCCTTCAGTAATAAACCTTAAAAAACTGCATCTTTATTTTATTCGTGAATGTATAAAATAAAAGTGAATTAATGTCGTACAGTACCATCACTTCAGCCGAAAGACGTCCACTGCTGGACATAGGCCTCCCCCAAAATGGGGGGATAAACAATAATATGGTAGAGTACCTATAGGTAAATAAATTTATGCAGGTGTACAAATGTTTTAGAACTGCATAACACAGTGCGCGCAATATGTTTTGGTCAGTTTTGGCATACCAATTTCGGCGACCGGCGAGGTAAAATGTTCTGAATTTGTTACATTGTTGTTTTTTGCCTCTATAAGTGGAGCCATCGTAGACTGCAAAGATATACTCGGCTCATTGTAGTCAGGTAGTAGTTATATAAATACATACATAACTACAATAATAGCACATACTAAAAGTACATTGCTACAATAATATAGAGTAGGAGGTACTTTCACAAGTACATTGCAATTGCTTCTACGTTCACTTGATCTTGGATTTGATAAAATTGCTTTATATTATACAATTGTTAACACATATCCATAGTTTAGTTATTATTTGTACAGACGATGATTCGGCAAACAATTTTTATTGTTACATTTATGTTCATGTCAAATAGACTTGATAATTCGATACGATTATCATTGGAAGACACTGAGTTATTTATCAATATATCATAATGCCTGAATAAATTGATATGTTAAAAACGTAAAACACTAAAAAGATCCTTTTCAGAACAATTATAAAGAAAATTAATAAGTTTTATCCTCGATACGACCAGGTGACATGGTAATTGGTATTACCAGGCAGGATGGGAAAAGACTACAACTACATCTGTCATAAAAAAATAAAGGACAGTCCGGCGGCACCCTCTATTCGTAATTTAATAGTATTTTCTTTTTATAAGGTATACTTGATTAAAGAATTGATGACTGATGGGATAGACGTGATCTTGAGTGGAGACCAGGAATCCTCAGTGGGACACCCTCAGGATAGGTGGAGTGACCATCTACGCAAGATGTCTAGTACAAGCTGGATGATAGTGGCCCAGGATCGAGGTCAGTGGTGTGCTATTGCATGAGGCCTATGTCCAGTAGTGCGATAAGCTGATGATACTCGATCAGCAACATTAATTTTGTTTTCGATCTCGAAAACTGGTTTGTTAGTTGTTAGTTGCAAATCATGTATATCACGCAAACAAAATCGGGAAGAAAAGTTAGTAACTCGGTTTATGCAACTTATCTACACAACTTTCCCTATGGGGTGAGCACAGCAACTGGTGCTAGCATAAATTACATCGATAGCGTTCGCAATAACAACATTTATATCCATAACCTGTTGAGCTAAAAATTGCAAAGTGCATATTGACTGGTTTTTATGTGCTGTTTGGTCTCAACTACTAATAGATTACTCTATTTTTTTACGTAAGATGTGATGGTGGGATTGTATTAGAGGAATGGACAGTAGTAGTAGAAGTATTTCTCATGGTCTGATAAATTAAAAGTGATTGTATCGTTGTTCTACATTACAGTTTTTCGTAGGCACTTGACTGAAAATGGTATTTTACGATCCAAATGTAATATTTTCTTTTATATTCAGTTCCTTGAGATGAATCAAATGTGTTGATGGCAGACCATCTTAAAATGATAAGACCAACCACTATCTCTTATGTTAATAATTTAATGTTGTTTGTTTCTTTGTGCGCAATAAAGAGTATTTATGTATTGTGGTTGATGTAGGAAGTATTTCTTCAGTACACATATACGGTAAAAAGGATTTTCGTCAACAAAGTTCATAGTGGCATATCGTTGAACTATTTGTGTGTATGATTTTATCTTTTACATTTCTGTTCTGCTTGATCCCACACCAGAATGACAATCTTCTTCTTCTATCGTGTCGACATGAGCTACATAATTATAATAGCTCATGCCGTGGGAAAAATATTAGCCAGCCAGCAGGTTAGTAGCGGGGCTGGTTACGCCGGACGATCAATTAAATATCTTCACTCGTGGAGGAATGACAATGAAAGTCTGTGAAGAATATTTAGTACTTAGAATCCATATGAAATAAGGCTATAATACAATATTTTCCCCTAAGATGCAACCTATTTATCATACTAATATACACCGGGTCACTTTGCTCGTGGTCCAAACGAAAACCATTGATAAAGGGCACTAAGGGCTATCGAAAATACCCCCATTCCCGCGAAAATCGCCAGTTTTCAAGAAAATTGCAATTTCCGTATTTGTCTCACAGTGCCTACAAAAATTGGTTTTGCGCTCAAACTACTATCGTAGGACGTGCAATATTTTCACGAATATAAAAAACTGAAAGGCATTTAAGAAGCGAAGGTGGTGAAGCTACAGGCATAGGCTAGTATTACATAAATTATTAATAAAAATTAAAGATAGTTTTCACAACAATTTCATCGAATAGTACCAAGACTGGTTCAATTGTTCGTCAATTTCCATTCACTTCCCGCTCGTGCCGTAAGAAGTGATTAAGGGCTTATGTGAGTAGGAAGGGTGGCAGAATGCACCTGCGCACTGTGGTGCGTAATCGTACAGAACCGAGAGTGAGTTCTGTGGTTACGCGGTTACCAACAAACTTGTTAGACTTACAGCTAACGACAAAAATTTATAACAAATAACGATAGATAGGTTGAAATTTCTAAACAATAACATTATTAATTCATTATCAATTTTGCTTCGTGTCTTGCTAATGGTAAAGGTTTTAGATGTTCAACAACGTAGTTTACGTAACGACGACGTTTGTCGACGTCTGTGGTCTAGTGGTTCGTGTGTCGGACTGCTGAGCACGAAGTCGTGGGTTCGATTCCCACAGGACACAAAATTAAATACAATATTTATAACAATATTTATGTGATGTACATAAGTGTTTGTGTTGGTCTGGGTGTTTCTTATGTATGATAAGTATGTATTTACGACAAAAATAGTATATAAGTATTATATTCATTGTCTAGTACCCATAGCACCAGCTCTGATAAGTTTAGGACTAGATGTTGCTGTGTAAAAATATACCAAAACATTTATTCATTGATTTATTTTATAATATAACCATGATGAGAAATTATTTGCCCGCGGCTTCGCCCTCATATAATTCGGTTTATCAGAAAGACGTTATCGCGCATCACTCGGAAACTGCTCATCTTCTAAACAAACTTCCATACTTTCCCATTTATAAAATAAGTAGGATAGTAGGATAATTATTATATCCTAATAACCAGCTCACCGAAATGTGACTCTACATCATACAACTGGCCCCTAAAAGTCAAGAGGTGACTAAGGACATTCCAATAGATCGCAACATAGTAGAATATATCCCATTTCTCACTAATATCCTACCATATATATAATATTATAAATGTAAAAGTTTGTCAAGGTGTTTGGATGTGTGGATGTTTGGATGATTATTTATTTATTTGTTACTCAATACTCAATCACACTGTAATGGCTGCACGGATTTGGATGAAATTTAGCACACAGATAAACTATAACCCGTATTAACGTCGGCTACTTTTTATCCCGGATTTTTTTTTTGTGATAAAGCGATCTATAGGCGGCCGAAGCCACGGCCGAGGCTAGTGGGGTAAATGAGTAGAATACTCATAATATTCACTATTAACTATACCCCTATCTATCGGCGATTTTAGCCAGGAAGGTTAAAGACCACTCAATTCGTATACTCTCGGACAGCATGTCCGTACTACAAGCACTAAGCAGCCATACGGTAAACTCGGGGCTGATACACGAGTGCCAGCAAAACCTCAACCAGGTAGGTAATCTCAATAACATAACCATTCAATGGATCAAAGGACACAGCAGTTCCCGAAGCAATGACGCAGCGGATGAACTGGCCAGAAGGGGATCGAGTATGGTAGTCGTGGGACCTGAACCCATAGTGCCACTCCCCTTTGGATACCTACGCAACTTGGTAAGGAAACGCACCAAGGACAAACACTACAAACTATGGAAAGACCATGGTGAGTGCAGGCAGGCCAAGGAGGCACTTCCCACAATCGACGGCCGGTTTACGAAACAGGCCCTCCGATTGTCAAAACAACAGCTGCGTACAGTCACAGCTGCTATTACTGGCCACGGGTCCTTTAACAAACATCTTTTGGTCATAGGTGTCACGGACAGCCCACTGTGCAGAGCCTGCATGGTGGAAGACGAGACAGCAGCCCATGTGCTTCTAGACTGCCCTGAGGTCGCCACATACAGGGCCAAGTACTTCGGTAACCCAGGTACCCTCAGAGAGATCACCAGCAACACCAAGGCGTTGCTGGCCTTTTTCGAGGAGTTAGGGTGGATCGAGTAAGTTCCCACCCGTACGCGAAATACACGCTTGATCGTGGAGTTGCGGAAACCAGCCCGTTATACTATACTATACCCCTATCTACTTATTCTACCCTACCCTATGTTAAAGCTCTTACTAAAAGTTCGTTTCCAACTTATAATCTCACAGAAATGTAATGTGTGTAATGTGTACATCTCACAATCGGCCACTAAAGCCAAGAGTTGCCTAAAGACTTGTAACGAGGCTAAACTCGTTACGCTGCTCACCACCTTATTTGGATTTCCTGGCCACTTTATTAAAACTTTACCTATCCAAATTCAAAATTTTGAAATTCTTCCATAATTTTCTATTTTTTACATAAAACAAGAGACTTATATCGTAGCCTTGGCCGGGCATGGACGTGTCCGACCATTACAGTATTTTTTATATTATTTTACTTATCCAGTTTCTATATTGTACGCTGAAAGACACTCATGTGTCTGTGACTGTGTCTTATAATAATTATATTATTTTATTAACAAATAGTAAATGTATCAATTTAACAGTTAGTGAGATACAGTATACCAAAATCGTTCCTGTTGTGTTTTTATTGTTTGTGCCGACCTACCAACCTACCTACCTACCTACCTGAATCCTGAATCCAGCCCGAGCTCGCTGCATGGACATAGCAGCAGCTCAATTGTTTTATAGTCGGAGTTGACCTACCACTCCTCCGGCCCTCCATACTACTGGCCCTCTGTGCCCTCATACCTCAGAGGAGTTCCATACCTCCATACCACTAGTTCCTGCAGTTCCTGTACCACTAGTTCCTGTTGTTCCTGAGTTCTGTTCCTGTACTTCCTGTTATCCTCCTACTTCCGTGTGTCACCGTGTGCCAAGCCACCGAACCCTCGACCCTGCGAGTCTCCTGCCCGAGCCACCCACACCGGCCACGACGCGACACTGGCGCCCAACTGTATTTTATTATTTTATTGTGATATATTTATTTTCTTTGTTTTTTTATAATCACCCATCTTTTATTTATTTTTTCAAAATTCTAAAAGTCACCGGGCGACAACATAATCGTTTGTATTATTCTTATTTGGCCATCATTTAACTTATCATTTTCACCTGTTTTATAACCCATAAATTTCTTGATTTCTTTTTTATAACAGTTTGTTAAAAAATAATCATAACAACAAAATTACACACATTTTAATCAGACAATTAATACAAATATACAAACATAACTCCATACAAAACTATACAGTACTTATACAAATCAATAAACATACTGCATTTACATACAAAAATACCGCACCGGTTGCTCTACAGCAGCTACACCCACTGAAGGCACTTGAGGTTTAAATCCAACTTGAGAAAACTTGGGTTGGATTACCAAAAGTCGCTGGAAGATAACACATCCTCGTCGAAGGAGAATATCCTTCCACTTGGTACTGCCACATACTCCCAACGGTATATCCATAGGTCTTCGAGACCGACTCTGGTGTACTGTTGCGGAGCACACATTACAATCACTATTCACACCATCAATATAATAAAACCGGTAATAATCAATTCTTCAATCACATTCGTTTTGGAAAATTTTATTATTTTGTCGTTGACTGACAATTAACATGTCAATATAATTTTCAAATTCCGAAAATTAGAAAATTAAATTTATCATGTAACCGAAAAGGTTCCAATACTTAATGCGATATAAGTCATATTTTTCGAAATTTTAACTATATTCTCTTTTTATAACTACTTATACATTTACTATCACTCATCTCATTATCCTCGGTATTTATTTAGGCAATTATATCATACAATAATTATATTATAATAAGTAATAATACGTATATATTTCTATTCTACTACCTATCCTTCTATTCTATCCTTCTATTTTATTCTTCTATTCTATCCTTCTTTCTTCTATTCTTCGTCTATCTATACTTCTTCTCTACTACTATTATATTATAATTATTATTTTTCTACTTTACCTTAGATGGTTCTAGAATCATAGTCTCTATTGTAGGTAGCGAGCGGTGCACAACTCGACATAAATAAGCCTTATGTGTTCGAGCGGTGCATAACTCGATAAAAATAAGCCTTATATGTCGAGGTGTAGGAACTCGTAAAAAAAATACAATCGGGTTTTCTAAAGGTGCGGGCGACGACACCTAATTTAAATAAATAAGCCTTAAGTCATTTTTAACAGAAGGATTTCTTGACGAGTATGTGTCACCTATAAATGTGTACCATATCTCTCTCCGTATGCAAGAATTTTGAGTGATGATGTATGAATAATTTTGAGTGATGATGCATGAATCTGTACCAAGTCTTCCTTCACAACCTCAAAATTTATAGGTATTAATAATATTATTGTTCAGGGATTTAGGGGTATTTTTATGTATATATGTATATATAACTCACTCACCTCATCCATTAATATTTATTTTGATATTATTTATTTATATTTTTCTTATAAAACTTACATATTTATTTACTTTGTAAAAAAATCTTCTAAGAGATTTTTTTACACCGGCCCACCCGGGTAGTGTAACGAGGCTAAACTCGTTACGCTGCTCACCACCTTATTTGGATTTCCTGGCCACTTTATTAAAACTTTACCTATCCAAATTCAAAATTTTGAAATTCTTCCATAATTTTCTATTTTTTACATAAAACAAGAGACTTATATCGTAGCCTTGGCCGGGCATGGACGTGTCCGACCATTACAGTATTTTTTATATTATTTTACTTATCCAGTTTCTATATTGTACGCTGAAAGACACTCATGTGTCTGTGACTGTGTCTTATAATAATTATATTATTTTATTAACAAATAGTAAATGTATCAATTTAACAGTTAGTGAGATACAGTATACCAAAATCGTTCCTGTTGTGTTTTTATTGTTTGTGCCGACCTACCAACCTACCTACCTACCTACCTGAATCCTGAATCCAGCCCGAGCTCGCTGCATGGACATAGCAGCAGCTCAATTGTTTTATAGTCGGAGTTGACCTACCACTCCTCCGGCCCTCCATACTACTGGCCCTCTGTGCCCTCATACCTCAGAGGAGTTCCATACCTCCATACCACTAGTTCCTGCAGTTCCTGTACCACTAGTTCCTGTTGTTCCTGAGTTCTGTTCCTGTACTTCCTGTTATCCTCCTACTTCCGTGTGTCACCGTGTGCCAAGCCACCGAACCCTCGACCCTGCGAGTCTCCTGCCCGAGCCACCCACACCGGCCACGACGTGACAGACTTCCAAGGATCTTCCAATCACAACATCAAAATATTTATGATAATTACCGATTTAAGAATAAAATTGTATGTAGGTACGCTGCCGTGTCAGGCCTATCTCTTGTATCTCACGAAACATAGTTTTGAGATATCACCGTTTAAAGTTTTTTACAGATAATTGCGATTATCTTAAATGTTTCAAAACTTTCAGGAAATATTTTTACATAATTGGTTGTATTAAAGTCTGAGGAAAACCGGGAAATTTATAGATTTTTGAATACTTTGAAATTTTCAGAGTTATTAGCTATAACAGAGATAGGTGTAACAAGCTCTCTATACATTGGTTGTTACGCGGTGCTCTGTATCTTAAGATAGGTGACTTAGCCGCAACAAGTGTAATATGGAATGTTTTGCTAAACACAGGTATCTTTAACTAAAGCTTGTCTGACTGATTGTTTAGTATTAAATTAAATTAGTTTATAAAGGAATAGAAAAAATACTACTCATCTAAACAAATGAATAATGACTTATGACTTATCTAGTAAAAACTCAAATTTTCAAATACATTAAAATATCCTTTTTAATGAGTAAAACGAAAACTCAGACTTCTTCTAACCAAGATTCGATAACTTTTAAAACAAATAAACTTAATTAACTTCATAACTAACATAAAAATTGAAATGAGAACTTAGTATTATCAAAATTATTTTAGATACAAAAAAAAACTAAAACCTAGATATGTAAGATCTTATCTAAATCTACATCTGCATTTAAGTCTGCTTTCTTTCTTGCACTTACACTCCTTCGCCTTACTTCCCGGGGTACTTCTTTTTTAACAAAGTCCAACACACTTTTGCAATACACATGCAAATCTTTGAATTATTTTTCATCGTATGATTTCTTGACGACTACGTAAGTTGAGCATCTTCAAAATTCAACTATTCTTAATGCCTAATAAGAGCCTCCACGAGTGACGATATTTAATTGATCGTCCGCCGCACCCTGGGCACTCAGCTCTGCTACCAACCTGCTGACTGGCTAATCTTTTCCCCACGACATGAGCCGTTATCATTATGTAGCTCATGTCGACACGATAGAAGAAGAAGAATGCCTAAATACGTGGATTGAAAAGTTCGCGGCCTTATATAAAAATAATAATGAAATCGAAATGCTTTTGATCTCATTATAATCGTCAACCCTTCAGATGATTTTACGCTAAATTTCTTTGTTGTATTACTTTTGCTTCCAAACTTAGAAGGATTTAATCAGAGCCAGGTGATAAATTTATTGCATTCGAAAAAAAAAAAATCTCAACAATGTGCTGTCCGTTCGTTGGTGTCGTGTCGTGTCCGTTTTTTTTTCCAAAATACTACATAGTGACGGAATAAGGAGAATCTATTGCATCCGATGCTGTAGTTAAAAATCAGTTAGCTGAATTAAATCCCAGTAGACAGAGCGTTGAATATGTCCTCTACTGTAAATAGCCTTCGACTTCCACTATAGCACAGAACACCGAAAAGATATTAAATCTGATGGTAGGAAATTAATAATGAAATATTAAAGAGATAGCTAGGTAATAGATGTTTTTAAAAAGTGATAAGGAAGCAATATTTGCCATAAATTCTGATTTCCCAGGGTATCTAAGAGAAAGATACCGATGCCCCTCTGAGTCGAACCAAAACACAACCGGCTAAGCACTTCACGCAAATTTTCATTTCGTTTGATGCCGATATATAAGAAATTTTACGCAAATTAGTTGTTATAAATGAAACTAGGGTCCAGCTAAGACAACAGAACAGTAAGTCCAAAAAATACTTAAAAGAAAAGTATAGACCAGAACTACTAGCCTCGAAGCAACATAAGGTGATTATTTTGAAAATAAGACTGCCACCATTACGGTGGCAGTTTTTTGGGTCTAAGTCGACTGCTGATTAAAGGGTATCGTCATGAACTGCATTTATAACTGCACTTTTTTATACAAAATTTGTAGTTATTGAATAAACATCAAACAGTAAAAATTACCAACGAAGTTACTAAAAACTGTTTGATTTTATCTAAGCACAATTCGCGCGTTCTGAAATTATCTGAAACTCTGAAATCATGACTGAAATCCATAATTTAAGGTGCCAGTTGGCTTTTCTTTGCCTTGTTTAGGACCTATTTACTTTAATTTCCTGTGTAATCAAATAATAATTGATTAATACACATTTTCATAAAATAACCAGTGGAAATCCAACAACAGACAGTGCGTATTTTGAAGGCTTTTGGAAATTATTTTCAAATACGTACACTTTTCAAAAACCCGGTAAATGAGATACATCAAGCTGATATACTAACCAACAAAAATAGGTTTGTGAACATTACTCCTGCATATTCGCCCGCGATTTTTTTATTCCACCTATTGATTTCAGAAAAATAGTTATTTTTCTTCAGCTGGTCCATAAAGACTATCATGTTGCCGTGGGCTATTACTTTTAGAACCATGTTTGTTAATGAATCTCTCATAATATCCACATCATCATCAGTTAGTACGCTCACTACAGTCACGGATAAATACTGTATCTAGTAGTTAGCAGAGTTAGGATTTGCTCGATGCGCTCGCAACTTATCACGCGTAATTGATGTAACTTAAGATACAGTATTTTACCATAACTAACAATGGCAAAATCATAGTTTCAAGAGTTAGGTGATAGGCAATTGTGACTAATTGGTAATAGTTAATTAAAATATTATTTTACTGGGTGATAGAGGATCATGAAAAAATACGATTTAGACCTGTTACGCGTAACTCATGTATCTTAAGATAACAGACCTGCGAGTGACACGGCAGTACGGTCGACCGTACGTCAGTGGTGACAGTTTGACATTGACAGCTTCTTTATTTCGTAAGCAGTAAGGGCGGTTTTTTAAATTTATGTGTTACCACTATCATGCAGTCGACTGTACAATGTTTTGGGTCTTTATATGCCGTGCATTACCTGTCATTACCTTAACCAGATAATCAGATCATCATGATTAAAATCGCCGGGATTTTACGTTATTATCAGAAGGACATGCTTAGCTGCAAGTACGTGTTGCTCTCACTTTTATCGTAGATACGTATGAAACGGTATGTAGGTAGTACGGATCCACGTAGCGGCTAAACGTGACGCACACCATCTAATCAAGCATATATAACAGTAACGTGTTAGATACAAAGATTGTTTAGTGCACGAGTGAGAAGACTATCGCCCACAACTAATGAAGGCTTGGGGCTTTCCTGCCAACATACATACACAAAATCAATACAGTGTAAATTCCAGTGGTTCCCAAACTTATTTTGCCTACTCGAAAGTCGAGAGTTCAGCCGGTGTCTAAGAGTCCTCCTAGCTAGATGAAATTACAAATTGCCCCCCAAGCCTTTACACAACGCCCCCATTTTTTTTCTGAGTCTCTTACCGCCCCCCTTTAGGCCTGCAGCGGCCACAGGGGGGCGGTTTCGCCCACTTTGGGAATGGCTCGTGTAAACGGATATCGTCTAAAATTGTATTAAAATCCTACTAATATCGTAAATGCGAAAGTATGGATGTTTGTTTGAATACAATAGAATAGAATAATAACACGGACGAATAAAAAAGGCGGACGGAATCTCGCTAAGAAAAGATTAAAGCACTTCATTTTTTCCTAAACCAACTATAATTTCGACAACATTTTAACACACCCGATATTGTTATTTTATTTGTTACACTACGATAACGACTACTGTCACACGAGATTTGTTGCGTAATCGTGGCTGTTTGTCTTACTGTGGGTGTGAATGAGTGCGTGCCAGCACGTAATTTTGAGCGAGCCGTCTTATTATGGGTGCTTCACTTATTGTTTAGCGAGATTCCGTCCGCCTTTTTAGGGTTCCGTACCCAAAGGGTGACAAACGGGACCCTATTACTCTCGCTACGCTGTCCGTCCGTCCGTCCGTCCGTCCGTCTGTCTGTCACAGGGCTGTATCTTTTGAACGGTAATAGGTAACCGGTTGAAATTGTCTCAGAATATGTGTTGCTATGAGGTGTATCACGACAAATACTAAAAACAAAAAAAGTCTAAAACCAAAGGGGGTCTCCATACAAGAAACCTCAAAAAACATGCATTTTTTTCAACGTTTTTGTTTTTGCTCTATCTTCAAAACCGTAATATATACTAGCGTCAAACTTGGTCAGATTATAGTGCATATTATGTAGTTTAGCAACAAATACTAAAAATAAGACAAACATAGACATATGTGGCAGTACCTGCGTAAGAAAGACATGCAAAAATTCATATTTCGCGCACTGTGCGTTGATGTCTTTTGATAAACTCTCGTAAATTAAATCAGTTTTTATGGGGTATCAGGTCGTTGAGAGGTACGGAACCCTTAATGCGCTAGTCCGACTCGCACTTGGCCGGTTTTTTTATTTGTCGATGAATAATAAACTTATTTGCATAGAATGTAGGTAGGTACACGAAATCGCGATGTTAACAGAAGAGTGACCCTTGTACAAACTACCTTGAATTAGGCATGCATACATTTGTGAGATCAATTAATTAAATTTTAAATATTTACATAACACTATTAAAACAATCATCAAAATAATTTCAAATTAAACTCAAGAAAATATAAAAATATTAATGTCCCGAGCCAAGAGTTACTTACATTGTAAAACTAGAAGTTAAGTTACCATTTAACAAATCATTATTTTGTTTGTTTATTTGTTAATTACGCTGAAACGGCTGGACGGATTTGAATGCAATGCAATTTAGCACACAGACCTTAACCCGGATTAACATTTATGCTACTTTTTATCCCGGAATGATAACCAGTTCCCGAGGGATGCGCGATAACGTCTTTCTTTTTTTATCTTTTTTTTTTATGACATGGGATGGCGAAACGAGCTAAATGCCCACCTGGTGTTAAGCGGTTACCTTTGCCCATAACAACTTCAATACCACCTAGCCTGTTGCCTAAATGGTACCGTAAGTCGGTTCGCCAAACTGAGACATGAAGATGGAAAGTCTCATGTGATTGTAATTTCACCGGCACCCGTACCCTTCAGACCGAAACACAGCAATGCAAGCATCACTATTAGGCGGAGAAGTAGGTACGGTGGTAGTACTTCCCCGGACGAGCTCTTTCACAAAGGAGCTCTACTACTACTTTACTACTACTCTACCACTACTTTCTGTGAATAACCGAATAAAGAAACCACCCAAGTGCGAGTTGGACTCACACTTGGGTGGCACACAGTAAGGGTTCTGTACCACTCATCGACCTGATACCTCATAGAAACTGACTTAATTTACGAGAGTTAATTAAAAGACATCAACGCACCGTGCGCGAAATATGATTTTTTTCAGCTCTTTCTTACCCAGATACCACCACATATTATGTGTATGTTTGCCCTATTTTTTGTGTTTATTGCTAAACTACATAGTATGCACTATAATCAAACCAAGTTTGACGCTGGTATGTATTACCGTTTTGAAGATAGAGCAGCAAAAAAAACGTTGAATAAATGCACGTGTTTCGAGGATTTCCTTTGGTTTTAGACTTTTTAGACTATTTGCCGTGATAGGGGTCATAGCAACACGTATTCTGGGAAAATTGCAACCGGCTACCTATTACCGTTCAAAAAATACAGCCCTGTGACAGACAGACGGACGGACGGATGGGCAGCGTAGCAAGAGTAATATGGCCCCGTTTGTAAACCTTTGGGAACGGAACCCTAGAAAACTATTTATACGCGGTCAAAGCCGCGGACATACGACTAGTAAACAATAATTACTAAGGACATTACCTTGACTAAATCTTACTTTTGGAGGATTTTTTATTATTAGATTTAGGTATGTATTTTCTTTAAAACCCAAATAAATAATGGATATCTACTACGCGATTAGTTTTATGACCCATTCGATATGAAAGCGATATCTTACAAGAAGCTGAAGATTTGATGATAATCATGCTGAAAACATTATTTACTGTTGGCATATTTGGAAAAACACATTAATATCAAGATACTCGGCTTACGTAGATTTGATAGCTTTTAGGGTTCCGTACCCAATGGGTGCAAATGGGACCCTATTACTCTGCCTACACCCGTCTATCCGTCCGTCCGTCTGTCTGTCATATAGCTCTATCTTTTTAACCGTAATAAGTGGTCAGTTGAAATGTCCACAGAATATTTAATACTATGGCCTCTATCATGGAAAATATTAAAAACGTCCTAAAAGCACCTCTAAAAAATGCATTTTACTAAAAAAAATGTTCTTTCTCTATCTGAAAAACGGTATTACATAAAAGCCTCAAACTTAGGTCCGTATTACAAAATTTTCCTCAAGTACAGTTTGATCTTCAATCAACTGATCACTCTTAAGAATAGAATCGTTACTTGAGCGTCTTATTCCAATACGGTAATTATAAACTTCAATTCAACAACATAGCACACGAATTCAACCTGAAATAGGAAATAAATCTCTACTCGAGATCTCTATCTCTAGTAGAGATTTCTTTATTTTTGTAATCAAATCTCAAACAGATCAAATCTCAGCTCAAATACCGAAACAGGTGACAGTATAAAATAAAGTTAAACTCAGCTGAACTGTGATCAATGAATCTATGCTTGAGGAATATTCTAAAATTAAATTCCAACTCAAAACTAGTTTTAAACAGTGATCAAAGTTTTAGGAATGTTCTGTAAAATGATTATATATGCATAGTATACAGTTAAACAACAAATACTAAAAACAAGGCAAAATATAGACGAGTGGTGGTAAAGTCTTTAGTGCGCGAGTCCGAATTGCACTTGGCCGATTTTTTCTCTTTATTAACTCCCAACGCAAATAGAAGGTGTTATAATGTATAACGTGTGTATCTGTGTATCTGTCTGTGGCATCGTAGCTCCCAAACGGATGAACCGATTTTGATTTCGTTTTTTTTTTTTTAAAGATGACTTGATCGAGAGCGTTCTTAACCATGATTCAAGAAAATCTGTTCAGCCCTTTGAAGACCATCAGCTCTTTTCTAGTTGATGAAAGGATTTGAGCAACTTCCACAGGTCTGATCGATTCGAGTTACTTCAATGATATTGCAAGAACACGGTAACCTTGACCTATTGCTGCAGTATCACCTGGAATCTGCAGGATACCCAACTCCTCACCAACATACAGGTATCGTGTTTGGGCTCATTGGAGTGGTTTCAATGAATAGGTTATAGGTAGATGGTGATCAGGGTCTAATGATGGAGCAGGAAAGATAAATTACGATAAATTAGTGAGGGATTCTAAGCTACTTTCAGTCGTTCAATCGATACGAAATTTTGGTATATGATGTACCTAGTACCGTTTGTGGCGAATTAGAGTATGAAAGTGTAAAGTAAAATGAATGAATGATTTGATTTTGGTGGGGTAAGGTAGGACTACGAACGTGGGAGGTGATTAAATGGGATTAAGTGAATGACTTTAAATTAATGTCGGGGTGTTTTAATTTTAAATTCATAACATAACATAACATCACGCCAGTATTTCCCCGAAGGGGTAGGCAGAGGTGTATAGTACACCCACATTTCGCCAGTTATATTATAAGTCCCATGTAATAGGGGGCGAGCCCCGAAGTTTTTTAAGTTTTAAGTTTTTAATAATATACGATAAATCATCTTCTAATTCTGTGAATCGATGCAATGCTAAAATAACTTTGATAACGGTACTTATCTACTGTTACATAGTAGTTAGGAAGATGCACATAATAGATATCTAGTAGGTAATTAAAATATTGTTTTTGTTTCTTTATCTTATTAACAGACGAACAAATTGGATAATACTATTACTAAGTATGTAAATATTACGTTCGTTGCCTGATTTATGACGATGTGCTAAAACTGTAGAGATAAAGTATATTATCGCAACTTTAATGTTTAATGTTACATTATGTAGGTATGGTTTCAGGTGCAATATATATTACCTATATGACATCACTTTTATGCACGACATCAAAATTTTTTGAAAAGAGTTTAGCATTATCCTCAGAATACAAAGTAGGTACCTACCTACCTACTTACTGTGTCAGAAAAGTGCATAACAAATGTGTAAAGAATACTAAAAACCATATAATTAAACACAAAAAAAAAAAAAATGTATACATGTAGGTATTTATTTAAATGCATACATGTATAATTACATGCCATCATATTTTTTCCTTGTATAACTTGTAATTTAAAAGTTTTTGCTTTGCTCTTTTGTATGTTTATGTTAAAAACAATTCATAACATTAAAAACTACACTTGAGTGAGATATCGACCCGTATAAAATGTTCTCATTATCTTCAGGTATTTTAAATATCAAGGACGACAATGTTAATAATGTATGAATCAAAAATCTAGGTCACTGTTAAATGATCAAAATGATACACGGGATAAGCAGATAACATAATTCGCGAATGTAATCAAAATTACGAATTGTTAGTAGGTAATGCATGAAGGAAGCGTGATTTATACAACAAATATTATTAACACGCGCGTTGCCTTTAGTTACAATTAACAGCTAATGATTTTTAATTAGGTAATATCCTGTAACACATTAAAAGTGAGTGTTCATCGAGAAGCTCTATAGAACTCGTTGTCAACCTATCCACGTAATTTAACAAAGAGTTTGCCTTTCACTTAGCATTCGGAACTGACACGTAGTACGATTTTGATTCTGACCATGGAAGTATAGATCAAATAAACTCACCTACCTTGCGATGCTGCCGCGGTGGTAGAGCCGGACGGTGCGCACTAATAAATTCACAATGTTATCATAGTTGGAACTTGATTGTCATCTGGAGCGAAAGTGATAGTTTCCGTGTAATCGTGCGCGGTGAGCGAATTCGGATCGAGTGAGTGTTGGCGTGGACTGGTGACTACAGATAGTTCGCGTGGCGCCTGCACTCGCGGCGGCGACTCGACGCGAAGTGTAGGTACTGGCCTACCAGCGCGGCACCGCAGGAGGCTGGCGCGCGACGTCACAGCCGCCGCCACCCAGCACCTAGCACCCGTCGAGCTCCAGGGTTGCTCATTTTTCCTACAGTAAACAATTAAGAGGAAATGCGGGCAGAAAGACTTTTGAAGATTAGGGTGGTATGCCACTGGTCAAATTTCTTTGGTAATCAGTGTTTTAGATACGTACAACGTTTGATGAAAATCATCCAATTTATTTTATCAAAGTCACATTGGGCAAAGAAATATGACTTGTGGCATACCACCCTTAGGTATTTGAAGAAACTATCGCTGTCGCTCTGCTTCAAGTAAGTGCGATGAGGACAACTACAGATCCGACTGAATAGCCTTAGTAAAAGTCATAATTCGAGGTTTGGCTCTCGACTATTTTCTCCTCCAAAACTGGACCAATTTGAAAGATATTTCATAAACTTAATAAGAAGAATGTGTTCTATGCCGCTGTTCCCTTAGTTGTCTTTATACACTAAGCCTCTGTAGACAGCGGTCTAAATATTCTTTACAAACTAGGCCTCTGTAAACAGCGGTCTAAATATTTAAAGATTTTTTGAGGGCTTCTAGAAATAATTTATCAACAAAAACGAAACATAGGCTTAGAAAAAGCTGATAGGTATTTATTTTACTCTAAAAAATCATTGCTCTGGGATTATGAACCAGAAAGAAAACAGTCGAGAGCGTAGTTGTTGTGTGGAGAAAAGACCACCCGCATTTCCTCTTAGAAATACTTAATTGTGTACTGAATCTGATATGTGCTATAAATAACAGAATTAATATAACGACTAAGTACGACTGATGTTGAAATCATGATACTTCCAGCCTCCAGCGTCAAGTAGCCTGAAGCTTTTATTTACAAAACTCATCTTTAGATATTAACATGGTATGGAAAAGTATGAAATAATTTAATATCCCACAGAAAAGTACAACTACGTTGATCCCCAGCTCTCCTTCATAACCATATTTCATTGGAAACATGTGTATTGATTTTGAATAACGCCTGCAATTTCCATGAAACAACTTCAAATGTAAACCCAATTTACAGATGAGCTACGTCATGCTTGACCTATTTCGAAACCTAGGCATTATAGTGTATGTACATTTTGACTAAGCTCATGTTATTCTTATAGGTACTATAGTTAACATTTTCCTTGTCTTGGTTTTCTTTTTATGTTTATAAATGTTGACAGTTTCTCTCACTTGCATATTTCGGGATGTCCCGTGCTGTTTCCGTGTTTTAAAAGTCGTCGTAAGAACCCTAACCTGGATGGGCAACAATTACTTCAATAAAACAAAGTTTAACCGGATTAAATCGCGTATATTATTTAAATTGGTTTCCCTGACGTTTCGAAAGCTTTGCAGCATTTCGTGGTCGCAGGTAGACTAAGATGACAAGCGTCTTTACAAATATTTCTAAAAAAATATATTTTAATCTTAATCTCTTTACCGTACAATATTATTAATTAAAATCGTTTCGATGCACGCAGTAATCACTCACAATATCGTTATCTTTTACAGTGTTGCGTGCTGTTTGAGACTTGATTATTTTTAGGACTGGGTTCCAAACAGGTGGTAGCTACCAACCATCTTCTCTATTAAAATTAGGATACTTCACCGGTCTGAGGAGTTGGCTGATAGCTGCCAACTCCTCAGACCGGTGAAGTGTCACATTCCCTTACAAGATGCAGGGGTCTACAAGATTGATTGTGATTGTGGGTTATCATACATTTATTTATTTTTATTTATTTATATTATTGAGGACCTCCAACAAAAGATGTACACAAAAAATCACAAGTGACAGATACAAGATTCTATCTGGTGTACTCCTTCACTTACAGGAGGCCACAGCATGCACAAATTTAATGACTGAGCTAACTTATAATTAAGGTGAAAGTATCGGACTCAACTAAAAACACAAAAACAAAACAATATGTAGGTAATACATATATCTTCCCGCTTTCAATCGAGTCAGACACTTTTTACATTATGTATATTATTTTTCTATATATATATAAAACAGTTAATTAATTATAATTTAAATAAATTCTTTCAATTTTTTCGTGTACTTTGATAAAGACGCACAGATGTCAATATCGCGAGTTTTTACATACATACATAGGGCAAACAAAGCGTAGTATAGCCACTAGAATTAAAGAACATATAGCTGACGTCAAGAACAGACCCTCCACAAAGTCTGCAGTGTGTGAACATGCCCTAGACAAAACCAACCATTTTCTTCGATTTGATAAACCACAAGTTCTGGCGAAGGAAAACCGATATGTACCTAGAATGCTCCGTGAGGCTATTGAAATTAAAAAACATCCTAATTTTAATAGAGAAGATAGTTGGCAGCTACCACCTGTTTGGAAACCAGTCCTAAAAATAATCAAGTCCCAAACAACACGCAACACTGTAAAAGATAATGATATTGTGAGTGATTACTGCGTGCATCGAAACGATTTTAATTAATAATATTGTACGGTAGATAAAAATATTTTTTTAGAAATATTTTTAAAGACGCTTGTCATCTTAGTCTACCTGCGACTACGAAATGCTGCAAAGCTTTCGAAACGTCAGGGAAACCAATTTAAATAATATACGCGATTTAATCCGGTTAAACTTTGTTTTATTATAATGTGTAGTGATCGCGAAAACCTAAGAAGTTACTAATTACTTCAATCTTCGTGTTCTGTATCTTCTTCTGTTTTCGTTTGTTCGTGTTTTTGTGGTCAACAATCTGTCTCCCAAGAGTAGAGATCGTCGCAATTTTTTCCTTTGATCAAGGAGATACAAGAGAATACAATTAAAATAACAATATTTGTCGAGTGACGTGGGTAGATAATAGAAAATAATAACACTTTCAACAGAACAAAAATTATATGTCGATGATATAAATTATAGACGAACTGCCCAGTTAGGCAACTCATCAGTTTTTAAAACGAAAACGAATCCCTTAATCATGAGCTGGTCGTGAGTAGCGAATCAAGCTAATTAGATAATCCCATAACTAATTGTACGTGCGTGAATATCTCAAGAAAGCTTTAATTACTAACTAAATAATTTTCTTTATCGAAGATACTTATCTTGTTTCCTAAAAAGTTTATCATTTTGAAATTGTACAATAATCAAGCGTGGCTTATCGATCTCTTCTAGATTTGAATGATTAACTTCGTCTCGACCTAAGACAAGCTTTTTACTTTGTGGAAGACATACCTACCTACCAGTGGTGAAGGGTCCATATAACACGATTCCCACCGGCTTCCCTTTAGGAATTGCATAAATACAGATCAACGACATTTCTATGCTAATTTGTTGTTCTAAAGTACAAGAAAAGGTTGTAGAATTAAATTTAAAGTTGTTCAATTGTTTTTTTTATTTTATTTAAGGTGGATCTTAGCTATTTTAGGATTTTTAGGTACTTTTTTTTTAAATAAATATTTTTTCTTTCTTTCTTTACGGCTTCCCTTCTGAAAATATTCACCCTTCGCTACTGGTACCTACGTAAATCAAGGGGCCGACAGAAATCAAAGAAGCCTCTTCATCTACAAGAATCCTTACATTTAGCCTCTTCATCTACAAGAATCCTTACATTTAGCCTCTTCATCTACAAGAATCCTTACATTTAGGTAGATACTTATTTTGCGTAGTCTAGTAGTTGTATTTAAGTATACAAATACAATGTCGTGAAAGAGAAACCAAAAGTTATTGTTGGTAGTACATATTCTATCTGTTTTTCAATTATGTGAATAATGTTTTTCTTTTGATAAAAGAAAACTGCACCGTGATAACCAATCAGATACAAAGTCAATTAAAAAACCAACAACAAGAATTAACGCAACAGCTTGATAACGTTTCAAATAAATGATCTAAAACATTATACAGCTGTGATATGAATTTAAATTACAAATACAGCAATATATACATTTGGTAAGTAGGTATTGTCCCTGTTTACAATGCCGAATAATTTTCTTATCATCTGTTGTTCCACCCTAAATGTTGACGACAGCTCAACCTGTTGAACTGTTATTGTAGACGACAGGGTAGCAACAAGTGCTTCAGAGGTTGCCAACCCGCCCCACGTTCTCGACCACTGGATAAAATACTAAGTACTTACCGTCTACTTGAACACATTGCGTAACACCCCACTGTGCTTGACAACGTTTTATTAGGTACCTTATCTTCAGCTAACAGGCCGTAACACTTGGATTGTTAATAATGGAAAGCTATAGGAAATGTATCAAGTTTAGTATACATTGGTAAAGCGTAGTCTAGTACAATATTACCATTAGTGTACTAGCCGAATGTTAAAGTGCCTTAATGTAAACGCTCTAAAGTGGGTCTTCACCAGGATCTAATTTTGCCTAATAATCCGAAGCGCAACGTTCTAGAGGGGGCACCATGCCGGCGACGACCTAAGGTCAAGGCTCAAACACCGTTGTAGAAGACTAATCAGTTTGACTAGTACATACTACATAGTACCTTTTGCAGCCTTATACTGTTAGTGTACGTACTCTGCCATTGCAAACTTGGCTTTATTGATACCTAACTAACGTTTGCAGGTTATCAATGTCGTCACTATACTTATGACGCACTAAATATTACGTCAGTGATTGCTATAAGGTCATGTTTCATGATTTTTGAGCGTAAAATGTTAGTAACTATATTTATAAAAACAAAATCTTTATCATATCTACAAAATTTTATCTTAATATCAGATCACCAGATTAGCGTGAAAGTCCCTGTTAATCTGTAATGCTGATATAAGAAAAACCAATGATATTTTAAAAAGTACAGATATGTTGTTGCGCGCGCAATCTGAAGACACGAAAACGTCCTAAATTGGACGTTTTGCTACTAGTCTGCGTCAAGCAAGGCACCGACCGTGACGTCTGACAAAATGAAAAAACAAAAATGCCGACATGTGCTGATGAACACAGAAAGTGTTCTAATTATGACGCGAAACTAACTTATAGTAACTAACTTATTTTGTACTAGTTTATGTGTATTGTGCTGCCGCTGCGTACGGAACATATTCTTCGTTGGTTTTGTTAGGGTATGACATATCTATACTTTTAAATATCATTGAGAAAAACAAAGAACGCAATACACAAAACTCGACTGGAGAATTTAATTATAGAATATTTATACATGAAAGGTATTTTTTCGTCAAAATGAAAAGTCAAGTCTAAAATGTGGTTTCATGAAGTATATCGATCGTCAATAGAAGGTCAATATAGTTCCAAACTAATCTCAATGCTTTAAATCTCAGTCTTCTGACAGTAGATGTTCCTGTTTGCTGTGTATTTGTGACACTTAGGTCATTTATGTCATCAATAAACGGCAATCAGAAACATCTACTGTCAGGAGACTGAGATTTAAAGCATTGAGATTCGTTTGGAACTATATTTTGAAGGTTTTTTTACGAGAATTGACCTTCATGTCGTCACATATTTCATTGACCAACGGGGATCAGCATATTATCAAGTGAATTGCATGTTATTATCTACATAAAATTTTGCGCGTCTCCATATACTTAATTAATTTAATCAGTTTTATTTTCTTGTACACAATTAGGTTCGTTTAAGAACACATTAATTACGTAAATACTCTATACAGTTACTGATAAGATGGCAATTTACATCAGATACAGTACCAATATAGGACGATAAACATCTTGAAATTACATTTTGCATTAAATAGGGCTGTAATCTGATATGACAAACAAAATATACCTGGATTCGACGACAGTTTGATCGATGACACAGAAGGGCTTATCTTGATTTGAAATTCTTGTAATAAAGTCTGTGTGTGTGATCAACAGTTCAATCATCACCAGACCAGTGCTCGAATCACAACGTTAACCTGTTAGTGTGTTCCTAAATGGCTTTCCTAATAGTAGCTGGTGTCCTTTTAGTAGTAAATGCTCTATTTTTACTTGGATCATTAATATACACCCTGAAGACTACTAAAGGCAAGGTTGGTTGTGTTTTTTAATTCAGATTATTCTATCGTTTTTCTTTATTTTTTTTGTTGTACTAGAGTGTATAATATTTATCTAAAGCCATGCAGCGTTGTAACAAAGTGCATTATATTTCTGCTTATCTACAGCCGTAATGCCCGGCTTGCTGACATAAAGAATTTTGAAGTGACTTTTTATGAACCCTCAATTACATTTATTTTGTAGCCTATATGATATCGAGTAATTAAATATAAATAAATAAATATTTTTGGGACATTTTTACGCAACACCATCCAGTCTAATCCATCCAAACTAAGCAGAGCTTGTGCTATGGGTACTAGACAATGTACCTATATTGGCGTGTGATGGAGGAGGTGGAGACGCTGTCGGATCACAGATACATCCAATTCGACGTCTCTACCCAGACCTCTGTCAGTCCAGTCCGGGCGGCCCCAGCCGGGGTAGGTCCACGATGGGCCCTTGCCAAACTAGACCGGGAGGCTCTCCTGGAGGCCTCGATAGTACAGGCCTGGGTGACAGCACCGGACAGGCCTGTCAATATCGATGTGGAGGCTGGGTGGTTCCAGGAGGCAATGTCGCATGTGTGCGATGTGGGGATGCCTAGGGCTAGACCTGGTCCTGCTAGGCGCCAGATGTACTGGTGGTCCTCGGACATAGCGCGACTACGAGTTGCGTGTGTCGTCGAGCGACGCCGGTACACTAGATTCAGGAGGCGGTTCAGGAGGCGTCCCCGCACCCCGGAGGAGGCAGCCATAGAGGAGGAGCTGTACGAGGGGTACAGAGCAGCGAAGGTGGCCCTTCAGAGGGCCATCGCGGAAGCCAAAGTGGCAGGCTTTGACGCCATGCGAGCGACTCTGGAAAGCAATCCGTGGGGGCGTCCATACCTTATGGTACGGGTAAACTTCGCCCGTGGGCCCCACCGCTATCCCAGAGTCTCCGGCCTCAGCTGCTAGAGGGCGTGGTGAGCGCTCTGTTCCCCTCAAGGGTGGGGCACACCCCTCCGCCGATGGTTCCTCCTAACATGGTGCCCAACGTGGACAACGACGACGACGTGCCCGAAGTGACCCGGGAAGAATTGATGACGGCGGTGAAACGGCTTCAGGCTAAAAACACCGCCCCAGGGCCCGACGGCATACCTGGCCGAGCATGGGTCCTGGCTCTGAAAGTCCTCGGGCCCCGATTGGGCGGGCTCTTTAGCGCATGCTTCGAGCGGGGCCAGTTTCCACGGAGGTGGAAAACTGGAAAGCTGGTCCTGCTGAAGAAAGAGGGGCGTCCTGCAGATTCACCATCTGCATACCGCCCCATCGTGTTGTTGGATGAGGTGGGCAAGCTCTTTGAGAGAGTAATTGCAGACCGCCTTGTCCAGCACCTGATCAGGATGGGGCCGGATCTGGCGGACAACCAGTTTGGTTTCCGCCGGGGGCGCTCCACTGTGGACGCTATCATGCGCGTAAGGGCTCTGGCGGAGGAAGCAGTGGCCCGGGGGGAGGTGGTTTTGGCGGTGTCTCTCGACATTAATAATAATAATAATAATTCATTTAATTCAGGCATCAAGGCCCATAAAAAATACATTAAAACAATACACAATAAAACTTAAATAATAAAAATATGCTATACACTAATACATAATAAAAATAAAATAAAACAAGTTTAAGTACGTTGATTCGGCGACGTATTGCGCTGCGTCATGGTGTCATGTAGCCTTCCGCGAAAACGCCGAAACACGACACCCTTCGGCCAAAATTCCTCCTTCGAGAAGGTTTCTAGATGGTGACTCGGAACCCGCACCACAAAAGATTTAAAGTTAACTTTGTGGCGCGACTCCAACTTCTCAACCCTCAGGGTGAAATTGGTCTTCACTCTGATGTATTCCACGATCTCCTCTACCTTCGTGGACATTGCCAACGCTTTTAACACCTTGCCCTGGAGTTGCATCAGGGCGGCACTCGAATTTCATCGAGTGCCGACCTACCTCCGTCACATTATCGGGGCCTACTTGACGGACAGGGCTGTCATCTACCCGGGTCGGGAAGGATGGGGTCGGCGAGAGATGTCGTGCGGTGTTCCACAGGGATCGGTTCTGGGGCCGCTCCTGTGGAACATCGGTTACGACTGGGTGCTACGCGGTGCACTTCTCCACGGCGTCAGCGTGACGTGCTACGCCGACGATACGCTGGTCACGGCGAGAGGGAAGACGCACCGTGAGGCGACCATGCGGGCGACAGCAGGGGTTGCGCTAGTCGTTGCAAGGATCGGTCTCGAAGGTTGGGTCTCGAGGTGGCTCTACATAAGTCTGAGGCCATGTTTTTCCATGGGCCTCGAAAGGGGCCGCCTTCGGGATCCCATATAGTGGTAGGAGGCGTCCGAATCGGCATCGAGTCGACGATGAAATACCTGGGACTCGTCCTCGACAGCCGGTGGGACTTTGGGCCGCACTTTAAGCGGTTGGCGCCCAAGCTGTTAGGGGCCGCGGCTGCGCTATCGCGGCTGCTGCCAAACTTGGGAGGGCCAAATGCCTCCTGCCGGAGGCTCTACCAGGGAATCGTACGGTCCATGGCCCTTTATGGGGCTCCAGTGTGGGCGGACACCCTGACGCCGGGCAATGTCACGCTGCTGCGTAGGCCGCAGCGTGCGATGGCCATCAGGGTGATTCGAGGATACCGTACGGTCTCCTTTGAGGCGGCGAGCCTTCTAGCCGGATCAATGCCCTGGGATCTGGAGGCGAGGGACCTTGCGCTGAGGTATCATCAGCGTGAGGACCCACCTGATCGGAGCGAGGTCCGCCAGATCCTAGTGGCTGAATGGGAGGAGCGACTTGCGCAACCCAGCGCAGGGCACGCCGCAATAGCGGCGGTAAGGCCCGTCATGGAGGAGTGGCTGGAGAGGGGCTATGGCGCCCTCACCTACCGGCTGACGCAGATACTCTCGGGGCACGGTTGCTTCGGGAAGTATCTGTGTCGCATAGGCCGGGAGCCGACTCCCGAGTGTCATCACTGCGGGAGCTGCCTTGAGGACACGGCGCAGCACACACTGGCGGAATGCCCAGCTTGGGCCACGCAGCGCCGTGACCTTACAACTGCAGTAGGCGGCAGTGATCTCTCGCTTCCGGCTGTTGTTTTGGCTATGGTCGGGAGCGAGAACGCTTGGGAGGGCGTCGTCTCCTTTTGCCAGGAGGTGATGCTCGCTAAGGAGGCGGCGGAGAGGGTTCGAGAGGCAACGACCTCCCTCCCCACCCGCAGGAGACGGACCGGGCGTCGTAGGAGGGCGTACGCCGACCTCCAGCCACCCTAGGAGTGGGCCTGCGGGCGGCGGACTCGGGGTGGCCCGCCGCCCGATCAGTCAAGGCCCGTGATGGTAGCGCGTCGTGTTCCGCGCGCGCCAGTCAAGAAAAGGGTGCGGCCGATGATGCCGCACGGGGAGAAGGGGCTCGCCTGCTAGTGGCGAGCCGGGACCTGCCGGGGATGGTTGGACGACTATAAGTTTCCCACGCCCCCGGCCAATGGTTGGAAGAGGAACACCGTGGTGGTTTTAGTCGGTAAGAGTCCGACACTGGCTCCGCCTTCCCCGGGCGGAGTGCGTCCATGAGGATTTCCCCACGTAAAAAAAAAAAAAAAGACAATGTACCTATATAATAATTATATACTTTTTTTCTGTAAATACATACTTATAATACATAAATTGTCTGTCTGTGTTAAATTGATTCTCTTCCAAGCCGGAATTGCAGCTTCCATTTGATGTTAATTTCTTAAATAGGTAATGAAACAAGAGAGCTATGTCGAGGATAAAAGTGTTTGGTCAAGTCTCGTAGCTTCGTAGTCACAGGTCGTAGCCTGAAGCAAATTCATAAATACTATTAATTTATAGTATAAAGGGTTAATTTATCAACTATCACAGTATTCAAACAAGCATTTTTTATATAAACTTGATATTACTTCTCTCTGAATCCTGAAAATACCCATTCTTCGGCGAATATACAAGGTTAAATCAAATTAGTTGACGAAACTTCACAGACGTGATGGGTATCGATATCTAATGATAAGAAAACAAGAAAATATATGATTTTCTCAACTTATCATTTCACTAAACTTGTCTTATCTATTTAAGTAGGGATATGTATAGAGTTTAATATAACCCAGGACCAGATACAAAGCATCAATAAGTTTACCTCCCGCCTACGCTCGACCCACGTTCTTTCATATTCCAGGTTCATAACTTAAGGTTAGAAGTTATCAAAAAGCTGGAGTCGGTATGTTATACTCAGACATACAATTTACTTAAAGATAGCGTTTGTCTTAAGATTTTTCTGTACGGAATAAGAGTTTATTTCTAATGCAACCGCACATACATTTTACTCCACTGCAAATATTTTTTCTCTAAGCAGTACCTAAATCTTAGATTATTTTACAACAGTTATATATAACCTACTAGGAAACAATCAGGCACTCATTATCACTGAAAAAAAAATTGCTGTTTAGTTTAGCTACTCAAAAATTGTCAATTTTAATTAGTAGAATTATTTATTAGAATTATTTTGTAAAAGTAGCTAAACAGATTAGATGCATTAGGTATATGTAATTTTGTCATATAAAATCTGTCATATATGTTAATTGTAATATCATCGTTATATTGTGTATCGTTTCTATGTTAATGTTACGACGGAGGGTTAAGCAGAGTGGACTGAAATACTTCAACCTCGATTTTCCTGGACTTAGAGACGTTTTCAGCAGGCTGAAATGCATTTTCAGTCCGTATCAGAGGAGGCTCTATCACATACCAAAGAATCGAAATTTTGAGTAAGTTGCCGTTGTTTTCAGGCGCCTGAAACATGTTTTCAGGCCGTTTCAGGAGCCAACAAATCCGATGCCGACATTTCCTGAAAACCCATTTTCAGGCGTTTTCAGGACCCCTTATGGCCATTTGACACCCACATGTAAAATTGTTGATGAGTGAGCGAGATAGAGCTAAATATCAGACAAGGATAGACGAAGAACCTTCTGGAAGAGAGTGAGCAGGATAGAGCTAATATAAGACAAGGATAGACGAGATTCGACAAGCTTCGAGAACATTCCATTCTAGAAGTGAGTGAGTGAGATAGAGGATAGATGAGGTTCGACGAGGTTCGAGAACTTTCTATTTCGAGAATGTGCAAGTGAGAAAGAGTTATCTTATGACAAGGATAGATGACGTTCGAGGACTTTCCAGTACCACGACTCGCGGCCTATATAAACGGCGCAGCTGAGCGCCAGTGGAGTTCAGTTTGGATCAAGCGATACAAGCGATAACATCGAAGCGATATTCGGAGCGATTTAACTAGTAACTTTGTGTGGTAATAAGCGATTCAGTGTAATTGTTCAGTAATAAAGTGTTCTCTACGCATTTAATCGGCTTTCTATCTATATACGAACCCCCAGCTCGTAACATTTGGTGTCAGAAAGCGGGATAGAAAATGCCGATTACGCCAAGAGACGAGGAACCGACTGGTAATGAAACGCCGAGTCGGATGCAGACGAGACAGTTAACGGCGAGACAGACAGCTCAGGACGCATCAAGAACTATGAATCAGGAGGAGGTCGTCCAACAGGGACCTCAGCCTCAAGGTGGAAACAACGATATTGCCAGCTTATTCAACTTGATGCAGCAAATGGCAAGAAGGCAGGAAGAGCAAGTACGCGAAACACGCGAACTAGCCACAAGGCAGGAAGAGCAAGTACGCGAAACACGCGAACTAGCCACAAGGCAGGAAGAGCAAGTACGCGAACTAGCCACAAGGCAGGAAGAGCAAGTACGCGAAACACGCGAACTAGCCACAAGGCAGGAAGAGCAAGTACGCAGACAGGAAGAGCAAGCCGCAAGGCAAGAAGAGCGGTTCTGTAGAATGGAGAAGATATTTGAGCGAGGAGCAATATTGGAGGAACTCTATCTCTCTGCTAAAAACAAACTAGATGAGGTGGAGATCAAGGTAGATGAGGTGGAGATTAAAGTAGATGAGCATGAGAAAAAGGTTATGGCTCATGACCACCGGATTACGCAGTTAGAAAAGAAGGTCAACAGTGCACACCTTGGACCAGTTCCCATCGTTTCCGCTGGTAATACAGGGGTGTCTTTAGGAAGGTTTAAGGTTCCACCCTTTGACGGAACCTCCTCTTGGACCGCATATAAGCTGCAATTCCAATCGGTGGCAACAGCAAATGGATGGACCAATGACCAGACGAAGACTGCTCTTATTTTAGGGCTTCGGGATCAGGCTTTGACGGTGCTGGAAGCACTCGGTGAGAACGTCGCCTACGAGCAGCTTTTGGAGGCCCTAGAAGCACGATTTGGTGACGCCCATTTAGAACACGTCTTCCGGGCCCAACTGAAAGAGCGTGTTCAGCGCTATAACGAAAGCTTACAGCAATGGGCGCTGGAGGTGGAAAAGCTTGTACGGAAGGCCTATAGGTCCACGCCTGTGCTCATCGATAACCTACTAGTACAGGCCTTTATCGATGGAATACGAGATTCGGAAGTTAGAGCGACTGTGCGACTCGGACATCACCAGACATTGAAGGACGCACTGGCACATGCACTGGAAGTAGAAGCTGTTCGGACGGACCCTAAGACAAGTCGGATCCGCGAAGTGGCCGAACGCAACAAAGCAAGTTGGGGACCAATTTGTTACCTGTGTGGAGAACGGGGTCACATCAGAAACAGCTGTCCGAAGCAAGCCAGGCGCGAGGAACCTCGTCAGTTCACAAGCAGAGCGGTGGGAACAGCCACCACCGAGCCGCTACAGGGAAACGAGTAAACGCCAGGACCGAGGGGCGGGTGCTGGCTGGTGTTCAAAAAGCCCCGAAAATCAAGATTAGGCAAGCCCAAGACGGAAATAGCCTGATAATCGACGGTGAGATTGATGGAATTCCCTGTGAAATGACAGTAGACACAGGAGCGTCACATACAATTATCAGCTTTGGGCTTGTGAAACGTCTCGGCGGGAACCAACCTTGTCGGAACAGAAACGTTCAACTTGTGACAGCCACCGGCCAGCACATAGCCGTCCAGGGGGAGAGGGAGTTGGACGTAAAGCTTGGTGAGATGATGTTTACGCATAAGGCCATCATTGCTGATATCGTCGACGACTGCATTATTGGACTCGATTTCTTAAGAGCACACCACTGCCAGATTGACATAAAGCATGGTGTTTTAAATTGCGGATCAGAAGAAATATTCCTGAAAGGAGGATCTGTTGGGAATGTTTACTGCGCGAAAGAGACCATTTTGCCTCCATGGTCACAAACAACGGTTCCAGTTCGTTTATCTCGAGGTAATATTGGAAACAATCATCGCTGCGTAATTGTGGAAAAAGTGGATAACAATAGTCCTTGGATAACGGCACGAACGCTTATAAAAGGAACAGGCATGGATGTTGTATCAATCCTGAACTTAAGCGATACCGAGCAAACCATAAAAAGGAACACAGTTGTTGGAACCTGCGGCCAAGTCTCGTGGTTGCGCAAATGTCAACAACCGTGCGGAGGAGAAAACATTGCGCAATCCAACATTGACATAATGTCACTGCTGCAGGGCTGTCAACGGGATCTGTCAATGGAAGAGCTTTCCCAAGCTAAGACATTGCTGCAGCAGTTCAGTGACTTGTTTTCTTCAAATGATGCTGATCTTGGAAGGACTGGACTTGTTCAACACAAAATTGACACTGGTGATAAAATTCCAATTCGTCAGCGAGCACGAAGGGTGCCAGTCGCACGTGAAAAGGAGGTTCAGAACATGATTGAGGAAATGAAGAAGAGTGACGTCATTGAACCATCATCAAGTCCGTGGTGCTCTCCTGTGGTTTTGGTCAAGAAAAAGGACGGAAGCATGCGGTTTTGTGTTGATTATCGTCAACTTAATGACATTACGAAGAAGGACAGCTACCCTTTGCCGAGGATAGATGACACTTTGGACACGCTGGCTGGGATGAAGTGGTTTTCAACACTAGACCTAAAAAGTGGCTATTGGCAAGTGGAGATAGATCCTAAGGATAAGGAAAAGACAGCCTTTTCGACAGGAGGGCTTTGTCAGGGCCTTTGGCAATTCAAAGTCATGCCTTTTGGCCTATGTAATGCCCCTGCAACTTTCGAAAGACTAATGGAAATAGTGCTCGCTGGATTAATTGGCGAAGCCTGTTTGGTGTACCTGGATGACATTGTGATTGTTGGGCAGGACTTTAACAGCCATCTTCGAAACTTGAGGTGTGTTTTGGAAAAGATTCGTGCAGCAAACTTGAAACTAAGTCCCAAAAAGTGTTCTTTTTTCAAGCGAGAAGTCAAGTACCTGGGACATGTGGTTTCCACTGAAGGGGTTCGCACGGATCCAGAAAAGGTGGCGGCTGTTAAGAATTGGCCAGTACCAAAGGACAAGACAGGAGTTCGAGCGTTTTTGGGACTTTGCTCATACTACCGACGCTTTGTGAAAAATTTCTCAGATATAGCAAAACCTTTACATAAGCTCACTGAAGAAAAGAGGGCATTTGTTTGGGATGATGCCTGTGAGGCTGCATTCAGGGAACTGAAAAACCATCTGTGCAATACACCCATTCTTGGATACCCGGACATCGAAGGCGAATTTGTCGTAGACACTGATGCCAGCAACACCGGTATAGGCGGAGTGTTGTCACAACGCAGAGGAGATCAAGAAGTAGTTATAGCCTACTTCAGCAAATCTCTGTGCAAACCAGAAAGGAACTACTGCGTTACTCGAAGAGAGTTACTCGCTGTGGTCAAGACTTTGAAGCACTTCAGTAAATATTTGTTAGGGCGCCAGTTTCGACTTAGAACTGATCACGCTGCACTAAAGTGGCTACTTCAATTTAAGGATCCTGAAGGGCAAGTGGCGCGTTGGATAGAACAACTGCAGGAGTTTAATTTCACCATTGAGCATCGTAGTGGGAAATTACATGGGAATGCAGATGCTCTATCAAGGAGACCATGTCCAGACGAATGTAAACACTGTACAAGGCAAGAGGCCAAAGAAATAGCGTCAGTTAAGATGTTAAGGACGGACACAGTGAGTGCGGAATGGAGTGATGCATCCATGCAAAGAGCGCAACTAGAGGACAATGATTTACGACCTCTCGTAGAATGGATGCAAGCTGGAAGTCCCAAACCCAAATGGAGTGATGTCGCCAGAATGAGCACTACAACAAAAAGCTATTGGGCTCAATGGGACAGCTTCCTTCTTCACAATGGTGTTCTATGTCGAAAATGGGAGAATGCACGAGGAAACGAAGCGCACCTACAGCTAGTCGTGCCCAAATCAAAAATTTCTGATGTCTTACGGGAGTACCATAATGGATCTTCGGGTGGTCACCTAGGCGTCAAAAGAACTCTGTTAAAGATACGAGAACGGTTCTACTGGGTTCACTGCAGAGACGATGTGGAGGATTGGTGTCGCAAATGTACCAGTTGCGCAGGTGTAAAAGGGCCACACACTCGTACCAGAGGATCGTTGAAACTGTATAATGTTGGAGCTCCATGGGAAAGGATAGCATTGGACGTGGCTGGACCATTCCCGATATCAGAAAGCGGAAATCGCTATTTCCTCGTCGTGATGGATTATTTCACCAAATGGCCAGAAGTCTTCGCTATACCTAATCAGGAAGCCACAATGGTAGCAAAAAAATTGGTCAGCGAAGTGTTCTGTCGTTTCGGGGTACCATTGGAAATTCATAGTGATCAGGGAAGAAACTTTGAGTCCCAAGTTTTCCAAGAAACTTGTAGAATAATGGGCATTCACAAAACGCGTACAACATCTTACCATCCACAATCTGATGGAATGGTGGAACGATTCAACCAGACCTTAGAGAGGCATTTGGCAAAAGTAGTGGACAAGCATCAAAAGGACTGGGACGAGTATATTCCACTGTTTCTTTTAGCTTACAGAACTGCAGTACATGAAAGTTCATCGGTAACTCCAGCCTACGCAAATTATGGGAGAGAACTCCGTTTACCGGCAGACCTTCTTACCGGATGTCCACCGAATACACCTAGTAACATAACGGAGTATGCAAATGAATTGCGAAACCGGATGAATGACATACAAGAGCACATGAGAAAATCGGAGTTCCAGGCAAGTGCAAGAATGAAAACGCGGTACGACAGAAAGCTGAACCATGAAGTATTCCAGGAAGGTTCCAAAGTTTGGTTGCACAATCCGGTACGCCGGAAGGGAAAATCTCCAAAATTACAACCTGATTGGGATGGGCCGTATATAATCATCACGAAGATCAACGATGTCACCTACCGAATCCGAAAGGACGGACGCAATCAACCGAAGATTGTACACATTGATCGACTGGCCCGGTACTACGGAGATAATGATGCTCGGGACGAGCATGTCTTAGGAGGGGGTAGTGTTACGACGGAGGGTTAAGCAGAGTGGACTGAAATACTTCAACCTCGATTTTCCTGGACTTAGAGACGTTTTCAGCAGGCTGAAATGCATTTTCAGTCCGTATCAGAGGAGGCTCTATCACATACCAAAGAATCGAAATTTTGAGTAAGTTGCCGTTGTTTTCAGGCGCCTGAAACATGTTTTCAGGCCGTTTCAGGAGCCAACAAATCCGATGCCGACATTTCCTGAAAACCCATTTTCAGGCGTTTTCAGGACCCCTTATGGCCATTTGACACCCACATGTAAAATTGTTGATGAGTGAGCGAGATAGAGCTAAATATCAGACAAGGATAGACGAAGAACCTTCTGGAAGAGAGTGAGCAGGATAGAGCTAATATAAGACAAGGATAGACGAGATTCGACAAGCTTCGAGAACATTCCATTCTAGAAGTGAGTGAGTGAGATAGAGGATAGATGAGGTTCGACGAGGTTCGAGAACTTTCTATTTCGAGAATGTGCAAGTGAGAAAGAGTTATCTTATGACAAGGATAGATGACGTTCGAGGACTTTCCAGTACCACGACTCGCGGCCTATATAAACGGCGCAGCTGAGCGCCAGTGGAGTTCAGTTTGGATCAAGCGATACAAGCGATAACATCGAAGCGATATTCGGAGCGATTTAACTAGTAACTTTGTGTGGTAATAAGCGATTCAGTGTAATTGTTCAGTAATAAAGTGTTCTCTACGCATTTAATCGGCTTTCTATCTATATACGAACCCCCAGCTCGTAACATTAATTAATGTAATTGGTTTTTGTACCGTGTTAATTAACTATAAAAATAAATAAATAAATAAATGCCACATCTCAAGCTAGTAAGCTACTAGTAGCGTCAGTTAATCAGTCACCTTTTTAGGGTTCCGTACCCAAAGGGCGCTAACGGGACCCTATTACTCTCGCTACGCTGTCCGTCCGTCCGTCTGTCTGTCTGTCTGTCTGTCACAGGGCTGTATCTTGGTAACGGTATAAGATAACCAGTTGAAATGTTCACAGAATATGTGTTACTATGGCACCTATCACGACAAATACTAAAATTAAAAAAAGTCTAAAACTTAAGGGCGTCACCCATACAAGAAACCTCGAAAAACATGCATTTTTCCAACGTTTTTGTTCCTTTTCTATCTTGGAAACGGTAATACATACCAGCGTCAAATTTGGTCTGATTCTAGTGCATACTATGTAGTTTAGCAACAAATACAAAAAAATAGGGCAAACATAGACATATGTGGTGGTACCTACGTAAGAAAGTGATGCAAAAATTCACATTTCGCGTACGCTCGTTGAAGTCTTTTGATAAACACTCGTAAATAAAATCAGTTTTTATGGGCTATTAGGTCGATCGGTGGTATGGAACCCTAACTGCGTGAGTCCGACTCACACTTGGTCGGTCTTTATTTATGTTTCTTGCAGCTTATATTGTGCTACTAGACACAACACTTTTTTTCAGATTAATTGTCGTTTCAATAAATAATTGTTTTTTTTGTAAACTCGTGCACTTCGCCTCATACAGGCCTCATAATAGAACTGCAGGTAGACTTTACATTCGTTTATTTCTAGAACAATATCCTAGGCAATATATAATATCGTGGGTTCGATTCCCACAGGACACAAATATTTGTGTATTATGACATGAGTGTTTGTGTTGGTCTGGGTGTTTCTTATATATTATAAGTATGTATTTACAAAAAAAAAGTATATAAGTATTATATCCATTGTCTAGTACCCATATTACAAGCTCTGCTTAGTTTGGGACTAGATGGTGCTGTGTAAAAAATGTCCCAAAAATATTTATTTATTTATTTATATCCTAAGTAATACTATGTTCATTTTACTTATTATTTTAATCAACACGAAATTTTCCATGCTGAGTCCCACTTATAGCCGTTTTAAATTTTGCCAACCATATACAAACAAAGCGTGTCGAATATATTCAATGCGCATTAAACTAAGTTCCAGTAGGTACATATCGCTGCAATTAAATAATCTTTGGCCCCATGGGAAGAAGAGGCTCGCCTGCTTGGGGTGATCCGGAACCAGTCGGTGGTGGTAAGAGAATGCAGAGTTAATCCCACGCCCCCGGCCAAATGTGATTAGAAGAACACCGTGGTGATTTTATTTGGCGAGAGTCCGAAACTAGCTCCGTTTTCCCCGGCCGGAGTGCGTCCATGAGGACTTCCCCACGTAAAAAAAAACCGGCCAAGAGCATTTCAGGCCATGCTTAGTATAGGGTTCTGTAGGTAGGTGTAATTACAAAGGAACTATATAGAATATTAGTCATAGCTAACTATTTTATTTTTCCTGTTTTTGCAATAGACTTCGCCAGCTTTCGCCAGCATTGGCAACTCAGAGCGTGTTGTTTTTGTTATACAGCGCTATCAAGCGATCAAGCTATCAAATTTAAGAGGTTTGTCATATTAACATATTAGCACAGCATTTTTGTGATTTATTCAAATAGAAGGTAACTAAATTTGTTTGCTAAGATCATTTTTCTCTAAGGTCAATGGCCTTTGAACTAGGATGTCTTAAGTATTTTGCAGTTTTCTCTTTATTACTCGAAAATTTATAATCACATTATACTCAAAATAAATTAAAAAGAGAGTTTTTACTAAGGTCTATCAACGTGGAATATTATAAATTTCTACGTTGCATAGTTTAAAAATAGCAGGGGGGGAGATACATTGCAAGCCACTTTGGCGGGCTATATTTCGCAAATGGTACACCTGATAAAAAAGTGGTGTATGAAACATTACCTTCATTTAGTAAACCTATTCAGATGATAACCCACACGAGTCGGTACAGTGAAAAAAAATGTTTATCCCCATTTCACATGTATGGGTGCCACCCCTAAAATACATAATTAGGTACGACTTTATTATTATAAAATTGAGATCTATTTTTGAAACATTTTTGAGAAAAATTACATATACCTGTAGAAGTAATTAAACTGTAAAGGATTAGGACAGACGGACGAACATGAGGAAATTGTAAGGGTTCCTTGTAGATCAACGGAACCCTAATAAGTATCAAGCCAAACACCAAATTGCCTTCCGAAAGGATTTTATCTAATCCGTTTAGATTATTCTATCTTGACTGGCGGAACCGATTTACATATGCATAGAACATTTAGGTATAGGTGCGGCATCTTATCCTTCTCGCATCAGTATTTGATTTAAAAATTATATTATCAATATACTACAGGTAGAATAGAAACAATAATGTGGAATTGTAATTGGAATATTGTTAAATTGAATTTTCATGTTGTGAATATTGCATGCTGTAAAGTAAAACGGTCAAATATGTGGAACGTAGGTACATTTATTTTATAATATCTTCTCTGTACCATATTTGACGCAATAAATGATTATGATTATTATGATTAAAATTATATCTAATCATCAAGACCCAAAATAAAATTAAAATAAAAGGTCCTAGTCAGGATATGAGTCCCGTTCATTGAAAGTGTTGATTTTATAAATCTTGTAGAAAAACTTTAGTACGAGAGCCAATTGTAAAAAAGTCTTCAAATAACGATTTTCGTGAGACCTAGTTCCGCCATACGGACAACTGGTATGTACTTATTCGGCATGTTTTTCTGAACACAAAAAGTGCGGTAGTCTCTTCCTAGGGGTATGGAGTAGCTATGACGCAGCAAAGATGGCGGCCGGGCTATTCTGTTTATCGATATTTCTAGATAACTACTGGACCGATTCTCATAAATAAGGTGTCAAATGAAAGAACATACAATGCACATTATTTCATTCCATACATTTGTTCATGTGAAGGCAATACCAACAGAAATATTAATAAAAAACTACATTTTGAAAAATAAAACTCCTATTAATATGTAAATAGCTCGGTAACCGTCAGGATTATGGAAATTACGTTGAAGTTAGGGTATTCAGGGGTTGCGAATTGCTATCAAGCTTTGACCCCAGATTGGTCCTGCCTGTAAAAATGCTCCTTTCGAAAGCCGTAAAAGAGTGGCAAATGTTGTCGACAGCTTATCCATCCGCACAAGGACTGTGCGGATGGATAAGCTGTCGACAACATCGACACGACAATCGACAACATCGACAAACAACACGAAATTCTCAAGTGAAGTCGATTGTTATTATATTTCGTCACTTAAACACCTAAGTACCTAGTAGGTACTTACCTACTTCACTTGACTTCCGTTGTTGACTCGGTAGAGTTATTACTCCGTCACTGCTGGTTACCACTAGCAGTGACATCGTAATAACTCTACCGGGTATTTTTCAAGAACTAGGTCTCCCCTTGCCAGTGACCACCCTCTTATTTATCATGTATGTAAGTAAACCAGTGCCCCCTAAACACGGTCCAAGGTATCCAAGGTGCCAGTGGAGGAGAAGTGATCTTTTGGTAAGATATGATATCGTGACTTACGACAACACAAGCGACGTGAAAGACCAAGCAAGAAAGGCGTTATTTATCAAGGGAAGGGCTGTGCGGATGGATAAGCTGTCGACAACATTTGCCACTCTTTTACGGCATGCGAAAGGAGCATGTTTACAGGCAGGACCGATCTGGGGTCAAAGCTTGATAGCAATTAGCAACCCCTGAATATCCTTACTTCAAGGAAAGATAGTGTTTGGACTCCATTATGGAGTACAGAAAAGGAAACCTCAGCTTCCGTAAAGGGATTGACGAAATGTTCCTGTCACAGCTGTATTACAGTTTGATATCTACGTAGGCTTCGCTACACTGGCCTGTTATAAGTGCCGGAGAGATTGCTACACAAACATATGCTGCATAAGTCATAAATAAAAATACATAAAATTTTAACTGGACTTGATGGGGAGTTTCAATAAATTGCTTGAAACCCTGTATTGACACCAATGAATGTTAGCTTATTTGGAAAACCGTAAGTCCTATCAACATACATCCAATGACAATAGTGTAGATAATTTAATGAAAAATATATTGGTCTTTGACCGTTTTCTCGAAATATTAACCGTTTTCATAGATAATTAAAAAAACTACGATTGGGGACACAAAGGAAGGGGAGAGGGGGGAAACAATCATTTTTCGACGTGTTTCTACTTATAAATTGAAGCACATAATGTAAAAGCTACATTTATTATTATTTGAGGAAAGAGGTAGGGTCTTGAAACGCCCCTAAGCCACTGCGACCTAAAAGATCTATTGTGACGCCTCTTGCAGCATTACAGCACTTCCCCAAGCTGCAAGTCAATCATAAAGTCGACTATGACCTTGGGGGAGGAGGATTTGATCTCCTGCATTGAGATGACGTGGCCTCCAAGATGCTGGCTTCTGATGTGGTGCACTGCATCACATTCGCATAGGATATGGATGGGCGTCTCATCCTTTTCGCGACAAAACCTGCAAACTGTGGTATCACTGAGGCCCATCCTGTGAAGGTGTTTATTCAGCTTGCAGTGCCCAGTGAGGGTTCTTGTCAGGATTCTTATCTGATTTTTGTTCAACGAAAGCGCTTCTTTCGTAAACCTTTTTTTGAAGCCCACAAGTAGCGCTTTCGAGTGTTCTTGACCTGGGGATTTTTCCCAAAGGCTAATACTTTGGTCAGTTCCCCAGTTTTTAAGGTAGGCTGTAGTGGTGCATTTAGGAATGCCACAGATTGGCTCCGGGCCCACATTGGGGCTTTCAGCACCAGCTCTAGCTAGTTCATCAGCGGCTTCGTTGCCTCTAATGCCACAGTGTCCAGGTACCCATCCTAGTGCCACCGAGTTTGCCGCTCCTAGTGAGTTTAATAGCTGGACACACTCCTTTACAAGTTTGGAGTCAATTTCCTCTGAATTTAAGGCTTTTAAAGCAGCCTGGCTGTCAGAGAAGATAAAGATTCGCCTATTAATATAGGTCCTCTGCAGACTTAAACGGACACATCCAATAATGGCAAATAATTCCGCTTGAAACACAGTGGTGTGCTGGCCTAGGTTGGCGAATTTTTTTACCTTTGGCCGCCCACCGTGGAATCCGGCTCCTGCTAGACCCTCTTTTTTTGATCCGTCGGTGAACCAAACAACATCAGTGGACTGAGGCTGGCCTGGCGTTTCGTCCTTCCACTCAGTCCTCTGAGGTATGAATACCCTAAACAGCCTATCAAAGCTGTATTCTTTTAACATTGCATCAGTGGGCATGGCAATGATGTCTTTCTTCATAAGGTTCTCTTGCAGTGCCCTCATGGCAGTCGACTTCCATCTTGTCCTTCCCGCTATTCTGCTAAAAAAAAAAAAAGCTACATGCATGCCAAGTTTCATGCTTTCTGCCGCATGGGACCACATTTCGACTCAAGAAGCTGTTCTCAATTCGGGATTATTCGTACCAAGGGCTCGGCTACCGTCGACAGCTCGGCGCTACCGACGCTCACTAAAACGACTGTAGCTCCGTCATTTGTTACTCGATTGTATTGATTTGAGGTTCATTAGAAAGATGATAAAAATAACAATACGGTTTACTGTAACGTAATTTCCATAATCCTGACGGTTACCGAGCTATTTACATATTAATAGGAGTTTTATTTTTCAAAATGTAGTTTTTTATTAATATTTCTGTTGGTATTGGCTTCACATGAACAAATGTATGGAATGAAATAATGTGCATTGTATGTTCTTTCATTTGACAACTTATTTATGAGAATCGGTCCAGTAATTATCTAGAAATAACGCTAAACAGAATAGCCCGGCCGCCATCTTTGCTGCGTCATAGCTACCCCCCCCCCCATACACCTAGGAAGTGACTACCGCACTTTTTGTGTTCAGGAAAACATGCCGAATAACTACATACCAGTTGTCCGTATGGCGGAACTAGGTCACACGGAAGTGTCGAAAATCTCAATTGGCACCCGTACTACTTTAAGAAATAAATAAAAAACTTAATTATTTAAAGATTAAATTGTATTAAGCATGAAATATTGTGGCAGAACGCACAACACATTCCCATAGATTTTTTGATCTGCTGGTAGAGTTCCTACTGTAACTGATTGCTACATTCACTCAAGAGGAGGAGAGTGTTAATCTAAAATTTCGAAGAGTTTGAGGCTCTTCAACGTTTTAGATTACGACGACGCCGACGCCTAGTTAAATGATGACTATAAAATAAACTGAAACACTGAATGAAACTAAATGCCAATAGTTCATTCTGTAACTGATTGCTACATTTATTCAAGAGGAGGAGGGGGTTAATCTAAAACTTCGAAGAGTCTGAGGCTCTTCGAAGTTTTAGATTACGACGACGCCGACTTCTAGTGAAATTATGACTCTAAAGAACATAAATAAAGTCTAGAAGCTGAAAGTAAATGCCTACACCAATAAAATAGCAACCTATCATCGTTTTTAAACAATAGTTCACATTTACGTAGGTGCAGGTGCCACTTAAGCTAATCTTGTCGTTTTTAGGGTTCCGTACCCAAAGGGTGCTGACGTGACCCTATAATAGGGTCCCTATTATCTCGCTACGTTGTCCGTCCGTCCGTCCGTCTGTCTGTCTGTCACAGGGCTGTATCTTTGTAACAGTAATAGATAACCAGTTGAAATTTTCACAGAATATGTGTGTACTTACTATGGTGTCTATCACGACAAATACTAAAAATAAAAAAAAGTCTGAAACCAAAGGGGGTCATACATGAAACCTCGAAAAACATGCATTTTTTTCAACGTTTTTGTTCCTGCTCTATCTTCAAAACGGTAATACATACCGGCGTCAAACTTGGTCTGATTAGAGTGCATACTAAGTAGTTTAGCAAAAAATACTAAAAACAGGGCAAACATAGACAAATGTGGTGGTACCTACGTAAGAAAGAGATGTGAAAATTCACATTTCGCGTACGTTCGTTGATGTCTTTTGATAAACTCTCGTAAATTAAAACAATTTCTATGGGGGTATCAGGTCGATGAGTGGTATACAGAACCCTTACTGCGTGAGTCCAACTCACACTTGGCCGGTTTTTTAAGTTTTTTTGATGTATTACTCATTTTATTACATAAAAAATGGAAATTGCATTGGAATTGAGTTGTAAATAATGAGTTTGTTGAATTGTTTAACTTATATAAATCTGAACACCGGGGGTAAACTATCCTAAGTCCGATATTTTTTCACTTTTTTGTCGGTGACATTCACTTACACTAAACTTATCAAGCTGAGGTGAATGTTTCTGGAAAAAAACATGAAAAATAACGGACTTTGGATAGTTTAGGTAATAATAATAAATAATTAAAATGAATATTTTTGGGACATTTTTACACAGCACCATCTAGTCCCAAACTAAGCAGAGCTTGTACTATGGGTACTAGACAATGGATATGATACTTATATACTTTTTTTGTTGTTAATACATACTTATAATACATAATTAACACCCAGACTAACACAAACACTTATGTTCATCACAAAAATATTTGTGTCCTGTGAGAATCGAACCACACACCACCACAGTCAACCACAGTCGTCGTCGTCGTCGTCGAGTTTACCTCCGATATCACTACCACTACATAGTAATAAAAAAAGTCGCTTCCCGCTGTCTGTCTGTCCCTATGAATGCAAAACATAATCTAAATAAACATAATCTTTAAAACTACGCAACGGATTTTGATGCGGTTTTTTTAATAGATAGAGTGATTCAAGAGAAAGGTTTATATGTATAATACATGTATAATATAGTAGAGAAACACTGATAATTTTAGAGTTTTCTAATGTGATGTCGTAAATAAACACATTTTTAGCGCTTACATTGCAAACGCTGGCTGAGCCCTACGAGATAGATCAAAATAATGTAGGTACTACAGTATTGTACACCTTAAAAAGGTCTACAAAACAGTCCGCGATGATAATGGTAACATTGCACCCGTACGAAGCCGGGGCGGGTCGCTAGTACAGAAATAAAGAAACTTGAATAAAAATAAAGAGTTACACTGTAAAATCTATAATTGAACATAATCTATAACATAACATAACATAACATCACACCTGTATTTCCCCGAAGGGGTAGGCAGAGGTGTAATAGTACACCCACATTTCGCCAGTTATGTTATAGTCCCATGTAATAGGGGGCGAGCCTATTACCATTGACCGGGCACAAATCCAGACTCCGGGCTGCTACTGAGAATTTCCTACTGAAAAAACCCAATAACACTTTGCCCGACCCGGGAATCGAACCCAGGACCCCACGCTCAGCAGTCGCGCTTGCGACCACTAGATCAATCATAATAATCATATCATTGCGACATAATCTATATATACCTATAAAACAGAAAGTGGTGGGTAGGTTTATAAAACTAATATAATGTTTTGTCAACTTGGTAGTAATGGGGGCGCATGTTTGAATTAATGAACAACGAGTGGCACTAACGTTAAGTGGATCTCGCAGTCAGTGACTCCCAAACTCACTATTAATAATGAGCAGAGGTAACACCCAACAGGGGGCAACAATGGTATGTTTTCTTTCTCTAATTAGGTAAATGTTTTGTATTTCAGGTCGAACCAATAACAGTTGGACATTGTCAAATGGATCAGCGTATGAGTCTCCAGCCTCAGATGTTTCTGTACGAAGCTATCGTGCGCATGAGCGGTAACCCCGTGCCCGGCTTGGAACACACGGACCTCGCACATATCACAGAGAAGCCGGAAAACGAAACGAAACAAACGTTATGATTTGTTTGACCACAAATCAGAAACTCTGCTTTATGTTTAATGTATGACATATTATAACATAAGATCACGCCTGTAATTCCGAGAAGGGGTATATCTCTAATTATAACACAACATAACATCACGCCTGGAATTTCCCGAAGGGGTATATAGAGAGAGGTGTGTAGTACACCCACACTTCGCCAGTTATATATTTATGTCATAAGTCTCGTGCAATAGGGGGGCGAGCCTATTGCCATTAACCGAGCACAAATCCAGACTCTGGGCTGCTACTGAAAATTTCCTGATGAAATAACCTAATAACAGTAATAACACTTTGCCTGGCCCGGGAATCGTACCCAGGACCCCACGGTTAGCAGTCACGCTTCTTGCTTGCTTTAGATATATTAGGTCATAATATTTTGAAAAATATACGTATTGCAATTGAATCATTTGCTTTATTTAAAAAAATTGTTGGGGACCGGTTTTGATCGTGATCACTTTTGATAGTTCATTTTGGGATGTATGCCCAAAAAACTTAATGAAAAAAAAAAAATGAAAAAAAATTATAATTTAATTAATTAATTATTTAATTTGTATGTATATTCTGTTTTGTAGGCAGAGGACCGAGTGTTGTGGCGCAACTTGGGAGAGGCCTATGTCCAGCAGTGGACTGCGATAGACTTTTGATAGTCCTATTAGATTCGATCGACCGCCAAAAGAATTTAGGCTAGAATCAGGGTTTTATGATTTTTGTCATTTGTCCTCTGGGAGAGTACAAAGCTGTAGGTTGGTCATTCAGTACTCACCTGCTTGTATGGCTCCTACAGTTCTTCACATTGGCTAAGTATGCAGATTAGTTGTCACGTACGGTCAACCGCAATCCGCACATCAGTGATCAACGGTATCTACCTTACCATTGTAAGCGGAACTGGGTTAGTACGTAAGTTTTTTCCATCGAAATGCGCTTGACTGTACATCGCACATACACACACGCATTACACTAATGTGTAAAGCCAGGATAGGATAATGGGATAAGTCAAACACAGTAAGGAGGTAATAGTGAGACATGCTGCGCCCCATTGAAATCTAAATAATCAGGTAATAGAAATGTTATCTACTTTCTTTGAATACCGGAAGCGTGTCGCCGGTTTGCCGCTTCTTCTTCTTCTATCGTGTCGACATGAGCTACATAATGATAATAGCTCATGCCGTGGGCAAAAGATTAGCCAGTCAGCAGGTTGGTAGCGGGTTTGCCGCTACCAACGTAACATTATAAATACGCAATTACGCCCAGCATGTTTTAGCATTCAATACGAAATAAATTAAGCTTGAAAAAATCCGCTGTTAGATACCTATGCTGCATAATACTATTTTTGTAAAAAATAGTATTATGCAGACTAAAAATAGTATTATTTTGTGACTCCGCGTCCAATACAGCACTGATGATCAAGCAAACAGCTCGCGCACTGGTGTCCTATAAGACACATGTACTGTACACTTTTGCTACTTCTATTACCTTATTATTTAGGTTTTTATGATTGACCGCAAATAAATTGGGATAAAGCCGCGTTGACGTGGTCAGAGATGCTCGGACCGAGTGGACTCATCAAACAAACAATCGGATCATATCTTGGCATATTTTAATGTTAATTTTTTAAATAACTATTGATAAAATATAACTTATAAGTACTAGTTCTGCACATGTAATTAGGTTAAAATTGTATAAAATTGTTAATATAATGTATATTAATAATAATTAATGACGAATAATTGCATTAAAAAGACATACCAACATTGTTTACTAATTATGAAAGAAAAAAAAACAGAGTGTAAACTAATTTGACAGCACTAAATTAGTTGCCATCCCCTATCCCTTCCTTGTATGTACCGTCAGATTTTTTTTCGGTGAACCACCACTAAGGCTGAAATCGCTTGCACTCAATGTTCGATGGCAGCCGTAGGTACGTGTACTGTAGCAGGATTTGTTCAAGGGATTTTGTCGACAAAATGTACCGCCGGGAAGGATCCTGACCGTACTATTAGTAAAAGTGAGCGATAGTTTAAAATAAGTTTACACATAAAAAACATCACACCTGTATTTCCCCGAAGGGGTAGGCAGAGGTGTACAGTAAACCCTAAAAAAAGTTCATTTTATGAACAATAAGAGAATCAACAGCAGGGGGTCTACTCCCGTTCGATGATATTCGATAAATCGTACGATTCATCGCACAATTTGCTACTCCGGTAAACCATCGTTCCCTTATCGCATGCGATGATCGTGTTTTGAAGTTTTTTTTTCTCATCTCCGGTAAATTGTATTCGACTATGAACCGTAGTCTATCTTAATTGTGCCTTTTTTATGTGCCTATCTTTATTATGTAAGTATCAGTCGGAACGAAAGTTCGTACTTCGTTTGTCGTTCGTAAAACGCGAGTAGACCTACAGTGTCGTTTTGTCAATTCTTCCGTAGACATCTCTAGTACTGGCTGTGTGCAAGATGGCGGTGTGAGAACAGCAGTCAAATCAACGATTTAAGAAGCTTTGTAGTAAGTAGCTTCGTCAAATCGATCGCTTCGCACGCTGTGGCAGAAATGTGAATAATCAGGGTTGTGTTTTGTATTTCCACGCAAAATTCGCCGACTTTTCGATGTTTATGAGCTAAAGAAGGAAATGCATCACAATAATTATTGTTTCCTTGGAATTGGAGAAAATAAAGAAATGCTGCTTTAAAAAGGAAAAAGCAAGTTACTGATTCATATCATTATTAGAATTTCACTGATTAGTTATAATAATTTAAAAACAAAGTAACTTTACTGAAAATTAATTATTAAGGCACAATTTGGAGTACTTACATTTACCTAATAATAAAAATTTTGCCTCATATTAAATAACTTTGGCTGTTAATTCTTACATTCTGCAAAAAACAATTTTCTTCCTTTCTTCACAGAAATATCTTTCCAACCTGACGCTGTGACAAAAGGAAGAAAATTGATTTTAGCAGAACATGTGAGAAAAATGACTGTGCAAATGTGCGTACTGGAAGGCGCAGCGTGGGTAGGCCCCCAAGGTGGACCGACGACCTGGTGAAGGTCGCGGGAATCCGCTGAATGCGAAAGGCGCAGGACCGGTCGTTTTGGCGATGCTTGGGGGAGGCCTTTGTCCAGCAGTGGACGTCTTTCGGCTGCAATGATGATGATGGTGATGTGAGAAAAAAAAAAAAGTAAGAATTAACAGCCAAAGTTATTTAATATGAGACAAAAATTGTATTATAAGGTAAATTTAAGAGATAGATAGATAGATAGAATATTCTTTATTGTACACCATTAACATTATTAAACTTAGGACTAACACGTAAAATAAGGGTACATTGGCGGTCTTATCGCTAATAGCGATATCTTCCAGACAACCTTTGGATGGACAAGGAAGACGTGAATAATAGATGGGGGCAGTATGTGGTGCACTTTCATAAAGTTTACTAATATATAATATAATAAATAAATAAATATTTACCTACCATAGAAAATATTACATGTATAAATATAGAAAATAAATTCTATTAAATATCCATAAATAGGTACATACCAAATATATATACAATATATACAAATCTAACAACAAATAGTATTCTTAAATAAATAAGAAAATAAAATACGTGTATATACCAGTGTAGCAACATCTCAATAAAATAACAATTTATACAGAGAGGTAATGTTCCTTTACAAGATTTTTAAAAGAAGCTATCGTCTGAGCACGTCTTATGGGCACAGGTAACGCATTCCATAAACGAGCAGCTTGGACTGTGAAAGATTTATCATAGAATCTGGTTGAGTGTGCTGGCATCTGAAGTCTCAAGTTTTCCGATGATCTTAAGTAACGAGTATGTGTGTCATGAAGGAACATAAAACGTTCTTTGAGATAAATGGGGGTTTTAGGATTAAACAGAGTACTGTAGAGAAGTGATAAAATATGAGTATTCCGGCGAAGCCGTATTGGAATGAATTGAATTTAAGTACTCTAAATTGTGCCTTAATAATTAATTTAGAATTAATCTAATTAATCAGATTAGAAAGCATAAAACATAACTTACTTAATATATTATGTAAGTTATGTTTTATGTTTCCGAATCCTGTTCTTATTTTACAAATATCATGTATTTTTCATTTTTCATTTGATTTATTAGATATTATCAGAACATGGCTTAATAACTAATTGTTAAAATAATTCGCGGGTCCTGAAAATACATTTCTTATTGCGGCCGCTAGGCGGCACCCCTGTCGTACACATAGCCAATACAGTGGTCATGCTACGCTTACAGGAGGATGATGATGAAGTGCACATGACCATGAACTTATTATTCCGACTGGCTAAACATTTTATCACTTTTACTGCAAATCTCAAGAGGCTACCAGAAACATACTTTCATGTATTTCTAAATTAATGCCCCGATTTTCGCAGCGACTAAACGTTAAGTTCACTGCGCTTATGGTTGCCAGCTTAATTCCCACTCGGATAAACGCGGATATAACTTATACTTAAACGCCTACAGATATTGAACCGAATCGGCTGGCGTGGGAGTCAGTGTGTATTAATATATCGTTTCGTTTGTACTAAACCCAACCCACCTAGCTACCACATTAGGTAACATTACGATAGGAACACTCGGTTTCTTGTTTTTCTTATAACGAAGCAATACTACTATACTAATAATATATTTTCTTCCCACTTGCTCGGTAATTGATTCATAATTTTTAAAAAAAGACGGCCATTTTCCGTAGTCAACGAAATAACACGCCAGCAATTTCCAACACGACAATAATTGAAATTTCTGGATTAATTAATTAATTTTTAATTTTTCAGTTTTTTTTATAATGGTGGCTAGGTTTTTAAAGTACTCACTTACATAAATTAAGTGTTCTTAGGTACACGATATTTATTATTATTAAAGCTGAATGTGCAGTTATTTTCTAAAAAGTTGAAAAGTAGAACTAGAACCGCGCGGGCGAATTGGCTTGAATGAAAATAAGATACTGTTGAATTAATTTTTGTATTGTTTCCTCGCAAATGAGAGAAAACAAGTCTCGTCCGTAATATCAATTAACGCCTCGTTTAGTTAAAAATGACTGGGCTGGCGCCTCGTCCTTTTAAAATCACTTCGGATTTACTCGGCTACGCCTCGTCCTTCCAATATTGCTCGGCCGTCAATTGCTTTATTTCAGGCCTCGACAAACTACTACTAAACTACTACTACTTATTATTGTGGTTGTAGGGACTTTCGCGTAGTGTCTGCTGTCCCTTGCGGTTGCTCTATGGCTGTCCCATTGCACCCTAACGCCCATTGCACACGAGGCAGAACAGTGAGCAGAACTGTGAACGCCCGAACAGTTACTGTGCTGCCGCAGCACTGCTGCTGTCCTGCTCTCGTGTGTGATAGGCATAAACATGACACTTAAACAATGTTATCAGGGCCATGAATTTAAACAGATCTTTTGCCCGCGACTTTACCCGCGTATATTTCGGCTTTTCACAGAAAGACTTATCGCGCCTAAGGAGGTGCAAACAACAACAACAAGTGCCGAGGGCGGCAATTGTTTATTTCCCCGGGATAAAAAGTAACCTAATTTTAATCCGGGTTATGGTCTATCTAAGTGCCAAATTTCATCCAAATCAACTCAGCCATTTCAGCGTGGTACGAACATCCAAAAATCTTTACAAACTTTCACATTTATAATATTAGTAGGATTTGGTGAAACGTGCTCAATAGTTTAAAATGGGTCTTACTATCACGAATAACAGTATTTCACAAAGACATTCACCACGGTAGCTCAGATGTGTGATTGACAGTATGATAATACCCATACTTTAGCGTGACATTAACTTTACATAACTTATTATTCAAAAGTCGTAATAATAAATAACCTAAGCCCTACGATAGTCTACGACACCCCGGGAAGAAACTCGTAGAGCCGTAGCCACGTAGCACTCCTGCTACGAAACACGCACGTATGTAGACTCAAAGTGAGTCAACTGTGGTATTATATTCTAATCCGTGCATAAATTAATGCTTTTATTAATGCTTTCTTCACAAATAAATATAATATTAGTACAGGATAAAACTAGTAATGAAGTTGTATTTGAGTTTGTCAGCAATAAGCGTCAGTATAATAAACAAAACAAATCTCAAAATAAACGCCATGTAATGTAATGTAGGTAGCGCGGTAATAACCGAATAATCGCATATTGCTACCTCAAATTGTCTGTATGACCTTCTAGAATATTTGGTTGCGAGTGTTGATTACATTGTTTGAAGATTTGGGACTTGTGAACGTCGCGTCATGCGTCATGGCGACACTCGCGTCAGCGGCGGATGCGTTCCGTGCTCAAGTGCATATTATGTAATTTAAACGATCAACAAGTCCAACAACACATTAGGTAAATGGGGATCGTAATGTTACTAGATCTACATGTTGTTATATCGTACACTAGATTTTGCCCGCGGCTTCGCCCGTGTACTGAAATAAAATATACGCTATGTTACTTTTGGATAAAGTAGCTTTCTAATGATGAAAGAGTTATTAAAATGGATTCAGTAATTTCAGAGTTTATTGATTACAACCAAACAATCTTCTTTCTTTATAATGTTACCATAGATAAGTATAGACATAGATTTAAGCCTGTTAGTGTTAATGTCTTCTGCTGAACACAGATCCAATGAATGACTGCGAGAATAATAAAATCTTTGTTTTTTCAAACAAAAGCTTTTAGAGTTCATATTGTTGTATTTTCATCAAAACTACATGTGTATGCCAAATTTCAGCTAGTTTGGATAACTGGAAGCTTAAATTTGACTTGCAAGATTTGTAACAGACAGATAACGTTGCCATACGAATATCTATAACATTTGTTACGGGTAGTCAGAAGCCCGAAAGTCTGACAACTAGTGTAATCTTAGGATGTCGGTATTACCTAGTAACTGGGTTGCGGGGGTCTGATAGCAGGCGCTCCGTGTAAAATATTGACGTTCAGCTGCATCTCGTTTAACCGGAAGGTCCAGTAGCCACCCACAACGTAATTGGTAAAGACTCGGAAAAAGAGAATGAGACAGACACGAAGCCAACTAAAAATAAGCTTTCCCCACACTTTTCGGTCAGATTATGAATGAAATGTTCAAACGTTAATTGCGGAACACAATGGCCGCCCTATCAATAAAGACCATGGAAAAACTCTATCACCCGGAAATAGCCATACTTGACGGGCAGTGATAATGCCTATTGCACACGAGAGCAGGGCAGCGAGGGAGAGCAGAGTGCTACCATTTGAACGCCAGAATACTTAATGTGCTGCGACAGAACAGGTTCTGTTTGGGCGTTCAAATGGTGGCAGTACTGTCCTGCTCACTGCTTTGCCTCGTTGCCCTGCCCTTGTGTAAAATAGGCATTAGATTACTTAAGTATTTTAACACGTTGGCTGCCGGCAAACATTTGACCCCGTTGATCTTTAATGCGTCATGCTATGCACATGTTGTGTGTAACCACATAGTCGTAGCAAACGAAACTACAGTGCGGCCATTACACGCCTGGCGTGTAGGAGCCGGGCGCTACGACCGTGCGGCCAGCGTGTGTAAAACACGCCGCCGCCGCCCGCCGTGCGCGTATTCCATACTGTAGAATTAAACTAACTAACTGCACTGGTGTAGCGGCGTTAGACACACACGGTATGTGATTTGCCGAACAATTGTATAACAAAAATATGCAAACACGACGTGCGTGTTAATAGACAACACACAAAACAAAATCTTATCATGGTATGGGAACCGTATTCCTTTAGTCTTTTTAAGGTCTGTTCCTGTACTGCTCGAAAATAAATGTAAATGATATTTGTCATGGAATTTACAGTAAAATTAGCACTGACCACGTAACTGTGTAACTCAGTGAACTAAGCATTACAATAGACTGTAATTAAAATGCTGATTTAAATTTATTGACGGCTACTTAACAAATACCTTCGATAAATAGCTGTGTTATCTTATCTATAATAGGAAAAAAATCTTAGATAAGGATTTGAGAAGGAAAATTATTATAAATAAATTGTCAGACATATCTACCTCAAGCCAATCACAGCGTCGCAATCCTATCAAAAAAAGATAATTATTTCTTGTCACAAAAGAAGACGTACCTTAAGAATCGGCGGTTGATATAAAATATCAAATTAAAAATAATTCAATATGGAATCTAATAGAAAACTATCTGTGGGGACTTTTTGGTAACTTAAGGCTTTATGCGAACCTTAGAAAGGTTTGACGAACAATTTGGAGGAAGAATTTTGGAACTGTCAAATTAGTTATCGTGTAACACCTCTTCTCCGTATTTTTAGTCGGCATCTTACGAGATCACGACTAAACTTGCATGAAAATATTATTTCCGACTAATTTGACAGCACTAAAATTGTTGCCATCCCTTTCTTGTATCTAGTATTAGTAAAAGACGGCGATGGTTTAAATAAGTTTAGTTTGTGAACAATAAAATCTACAACAATGTCAGATTTTCACATGGAATTAAATACCTACATACAGTGTCTTCTACCTCAGCAAAAATCTAAAGGCTGAAAAAAATTGTTAAAACGTATTTTTTTTTACTTTGGTCTTCACAAAGTTAATGAAAATATACTGCAGTACACGAAAATGAATGAATAGATATAGCAAAATAAGAACTCTTCTCAAAACGAGCAAAAAAACCATGAAAAAGTTTATCGTCAAATTTCTCGCGTGACCGCAGTGACAAGTGCTTGTTGTTTTTTTGAGGTATGATATGACCAGGGCTACCGCACAGTATCAAGTCGCTATCGGACAGTATCGGATACGAACCGCAGCGTCACTGCAACTTGATCGGCGCGTCATGAAATTACGTGAATTATGGCCCAGAACCCAGAAGTCCAATTCTCATAATTAAAAACGTTCAAAATACAGTTCCAAACCAATCTCATGTTTCTGATTGCCATTTGTTGGTGACATTAATGTCCTGTGTCACAAATAAACGGCAAACAGGCATATCTACAGTCAGGAGATAGAGATTTAAAGCATTGAGATTAGTTTGGAACAATATTTTGAGCGCTTTTAATTACGAAAATTGGTCTTCAGTTCTTTTAGGCGAGTAACACTAGCTGTGCCTAGCGACTTCGTCCGCGTGGAAGTTAGAAATAAAATAATATCGCATTTATGTACACCATGTCTTCGTATTAAGATGTCTACACAGTCATTTAACGTTTGTTCATTAATTTCCAGGCTTATCATAGTTATTTCCGCTAACCTTTAAAGCGACAACGCGAAGGAATATTAATGTCAGCTAAAAGGATATTCAGAATACCTACTTCTGCCATTGAATCTCGAAATACAAGTGCCTTACTTGTGAAGAAATGTCAAGATTGCTGTAAGCACTAGCTAGCTAGTGTAGTAACACTAATTGTCAATCTGTTTCACTACTTCTTGAAATTGCTCAACTACTACACTTTATATTTGTATTTATTAGTATATTATATGATATCTATTTCTCATACTTATTTAAGTAAATTCCATGTACTTTATATCATTATATTTAAGTAGGTATATTATGTACGAAACGTACCTAGTTTTACACCGTACCTACCCACAATCGGTTCCCATTCTTCTAGTCCATCCAAAGGTTGTCTGGAAGAGATTGCCTTGTGCGATAAGACCACCCATTATACTTACATAATCTTTCTGAAAACTATTGTATTTGTTTTCGTTTGGTGTAATGTACAATAAAGAATATAATAAATAAATAATCTGAGAATAAATAAAGAATTTATAACAACGTTAGAGTTAAAACCACACTGAATGTATGGTTGTCATGATCATTCGTCACTTTAACTATTTCGTCACTATCCTTAATAGGTCACATTCATAATACGTCACTTTGTGCAACCAGTCATTTTCCTTTACTCGTTTCCTATCCTTAAACGTGATACAAACCCACTGGCTGGTGCTCACTAATTTCAATTATCTGGTTAAACAACCGTTTACTCGAAAAATGCACTTGAATTTCGTAGATAAACGGTTGCTTAACCAGGGGGCCTAGTACGAGTTTGACACTTACGAATACTTTCAAAGTATTCGTCGACTTTCATTAATAAATCTGTAGTTCCTCCTCGTATCCGCCAGGGGCGCTACTGATTTATGAATGAAAGTCGACGAAAACGATGAAAGTATTCGTAAGTGTGAAACTCGTACTAGGCCCACAGGTAATGTGTGATGCTAGTTTTCCAATATAAATGTTATCATAACTGAGAAAAATAAACATACATTCATTCATACCAAATAGCTTCTTACGTGACGACGGAGTTTTGCAAAAAAATAGCTAAGTTACACAGCTGTTTATCGTAACTGTTGATACTTATTGCGAAGACGTAGACCAACGAAATATATGTAGACCAATAAAAATTATCATTGATCATTACGTGAGACGGACGATGGACGAATGTCATTACGGGGCTCGGCACGACTTCATGTAATCTAATCTAAAACATGGAAAAGGATGTCTATTTAGCTATCTAAGACAAAAAAACCGGCCAAGTGTGAGTCGGACTCACGGAGTTAGGGTTCCGTACCACCGATCGACCTAATACCCCATAGAAACTGATTTAATTTACGAGAGTTCATCAAAAGACATCAACGATCGTGCGCGAAATATGAATTTTTGCATCTCTTTCTTACGTAGGTACCACCATATATGTCTACGATTGACCATTTTTTAGTATTTTTTACTAAAGTACATAGTATACACTATAATCAGACTAAGTTTGACGCTGCTATGTATTACCATTTTGAAGACAGAGCAGGAACAAAAATGTTGAAAAAATGCATGTTTTTCGAGGTTTATTGTTTGGGGACCCCCTTTGGTTTTAGACTTTTTTATTTTTAGTATTTGTCGTGGGTCATAGCAACACATATTTTGAGAAAATTTCAACCGGCTACCTATTACCATTTAAAAGATACAGCCCTATGACAGACAGATGCACGGACGGACGGACAGCGTAGCGAGAGTAATAGGGTCCCGTTTGGCACCCTTTTGGTACGGAACCCTAAAAAAAGTTATTTATCAAATACGTAAAGAAAGATGATACCTACATATCTCTTGCTTCTCTAACGTTATTTTTTCAGATTCAACTTTATTTTGTGATGAATCATGTCAACGTTAAAAACGTTTTCGTCGGCAAGATCTTGAATTAAAAATTGTTTTAATGAAAACTTTAATGCGACAAAGACGTGTCGAATCGTCTTTTCGTCTAATTACGAATTAACATGTAATTTCTAATCAATAGATAAGGGTTTTTTTTTATCGGAAAACGATTCAGTTTATCTTAACCAAATACATGACATTAATACACTAGCTGAGCAAGCAGAGAATTGATTAAGCGTTTGAAAAAATAAAGATCACATACATAGGTGCACGGACATGTAACGCCAATTCTATGGATGATTGATGTTTATGATGGATACGAATGACTAATAACTAATGAACAACAGTCCGATATACTATTGTCAATTTAATGTAGTCTTTATGGACAACTAAAGACGCTTGAGACGCTTCTGTTAAGTGAGTCATCGCACGGCAGCGTTGAGGTTGACTTCGATAAAAAAAACAACACAAACGCTGATGTTGTAAGTAGTTACTAGTTCTTTCTCGTGCAGTTTTGGTTGAGCACCGCAAGGCGACTCACGACCGTGTGCAATTTAAATTCAAACTCCGTATTCGAAAAAAAAAAAAAATGAGTTACGCATTTTTGATTGTGGTGTCAGTAGCGATTACAGTGAAATTAATATTTCTGAGTTTGTCTCTTTATTTTACATTGAAGAACAAAGAAATTGATATAACTCAGGTGAGTGTCGCTCGTTGAATTTAGAAATCACATTGCCGATGTTTCTTGTCTTTGTTGTGTTGTGTCTTTGAACTTTGTATTTCGCTCATACTGTAGTTTGGTAACCCGTTTTGGTAAATCGCATATGTATGATTAACAATACGGGATCAAACCGTTATCGTAACGTAGAAAAACACATAAATACTAGTGTAATCAAGATACATTGATAGCAAATTTAATATAGTTAATTTGAATGTAACATTGATTCTGTTGAAGGTAACACTCATTTAGTACGTAAAGCAGTTACCTACTTGACACTGCCTTCACCTACAAATACATAGTAGTATTCTTATAATTATTAAAACTCTTATCGAAATCTAAAAGCAAGGTCGAACCAGATCGTAGGTATCAGGTTTGGTTACGGTGTGGGGTGTGGGTACACTGCCTGCCTTCTTGAATTTTTGAGTAAATAATTAAGAATCCACTAAATGTGTTAAGCTATTCGATAACCTATTATATAGGTACCTACGTAATCTACGTGGTTATGCATCCTACCAATCGCTGATTGCTATGAATCTGGCAGAATAATTAGAAATGGTAACTTTTGTTTATGTAAAAGTGATAATAATATTATCTTACGCAATGTCGTGTAAGTGTGTGTGTTTGCATAAGCTAGAGGCTGGACGTGCCACCTCTGTGATTGTTTACATAATATTATTATTTCGTATTAAAATTAGTACCTACAGTGATTTCGTAATGTAGCCGGCAAATAACTGGAACAGAGATGGTGCCACTGCGCATAATAGGTACTGTATACAGGAGGATATAATCGTTTAAATCGATCACTCAAGTTTATTTGCCGCGCACTATTCCACGTTAACAGAAAGGTTACTCATACTGGACTGGACACATTATGGTCAGTGTTTTTTTTATTACTGATACCAACTAACAATACATATAGTTTTTAACATAGGTAACTTAAATTCTACAACATCAGGTTTCCCGTTTTAGTAGTCAGCGTGTTCTGTCAAGGTCCTGTCCTGTGCTGTGACACTTAGGCCTCTGACTAACCTTTCGACAAATTGCTACCATCCTTGACTTTGTGGTAGATAATCATTAACTTATTATAGGTACCTACCTACTTGGTAATAGAGTACAGTTCTGAGGTCTTGGATACGACACCAGCTCGAACCAAACATCGAGCTATAAATGTGTATTAGTTATGATGATTTGTTTTGTATTGGTTGCAATATCTGGATTTCATTTCACTTCCATTTCAATATCAACCCGTAATAAGTAATTGTCTTCAACTTGGTTCGTCTATACCTATGTAGGTATAATACTTAGTCCTAGGAGACTACTACGTGATCTCGATGTAGGTTTTTTCGCTTATAGGAAGTTGCTGCGGACTATGTCCCCTCGACAATAGCAATGCAAGGACATGAAGCATAAAGTAAGTACTTAGCATTCGGCCTAGGGGGGGAGGCAAATCAGGAATTTATTGTAGATATTAGGTAAATGAAACATAAATAGGAATTTTCATGAATTAAAATACATGGTAGCAGTTCTAGAAAGACGTAAAGAATACTCACTTTGGCAGTTGAAAACAAACACGCTTGAGTTCGCACTTTGCTTAATGTTAAACGAGAGCGGCTCCCACACGCACGTCGTGTTTGCATACTTTTGTTAAACAATTGTGCGGCAAATCACATATCGTGTGTGTTTTTACGCCGCTACGCACACTGTACAAGCGTAGTTAGCGTAGTGCGTCTGGCTGGCCGCACGTCGTAGCGGCCGGTTCTTAACACGCCAAGCGTGTGTTGGCCGCACTATAGTTTGGGTTACGAAATGCGCTACGACGGTACGGCCGCAGACAACAGGTGCGTAGCAAGAGGCATCATAGGTCAACGGGGGGTCAAATGTTAGCCGGCTGCTGACCCCCCCCCCCCCACCCCCGTGTACGCCCATGACATTAAGTAGTCTGTTCTTTATTGTTACATATTATTATAATATGTAGGTACCTCTAGCGCAGCGGTTTTTAAAATATAATGTAATAAGTAGTACCTAGTAGGTACTTCTTACATTCATAGACCTCTCGCTCTCCCAATTTGCGCCACAACACAAGTGCAGTACAGGATGCTGAAGGCAAAGGATCGAGTGTTGTAGTGTAATTCGGAAGAGGTATGCACCTCAGCCAAGAAGAAGATAGGTAGGATTTCAGGTCGTCGACACACCTGGCTCAGAGTCAGTCGTCCTACCCTGCGTCTGCCATTCGCGATCCCACTCAAGGACTCTCTGCCCTAACAGGCATAGGTCCTTTGACAGACGGCCCACTGCTACCTGATCCTATAAGCTAAAGTCGGTCACTTCTGTCCCTCTCCGGATAATCCTTATGGAGATCGGGTCACCCACGTCCGTAGGAGAATAGCCCTTTTCCGAATCCTTACACGTGATCCTTGGGTGGTGCAAATCAGGTGACATACTGGTGGTAGGCCACGGCCGAAGGCTTGCGACCTCTCACCGGGCAAAGACGTGCCACCAAGCGATCTAGTCATATTCCGGTACGATGTCCGGTGTGGCCACTTGAGAGGATGGGTCCACTGCCATCCTCTCACCTTTGCTGGGAAAGCGTGAACAATCGTCGGCCGCACCATCGTTTAGCATCAGGTGAGGTGGCGGTCAAATAAAAAAAACTCGTCACGGATCTTATCCTTCAAAGAAACTCCAAGCATAGCTCGCTGAGTGACTTCGAGTTTGTGGATAGCCCAACTGTTAGTGCCCACGTTTCGGCACGGTAGGTTATGAACTCTTGATAAGCAGGACACACTGTTTGAAGACTTCGTGTCCAGACTTTGCGGTATAAGCGACGAGAAGACGCGGCGAAGTTTGCCAAATGCTGTCAAGTCTAACTGGATCATTCTGTCAGTTTCTTTCTTTTTCGAAGTAATGTGTACCAAGCTGAATAACTTGCCCTCATCATCATCATCGCTGGATGCGGAGAGCGCAGGACCGGTCGTTGTGGCGATGCTTGGGAGAGACGTATATCCTGTAGTGGACGTCTTTCGGCTGAAATTATGATGACTAACTTGCCCTGCCCTATGTAGACCTATTCCTGCACAACTTCGAGTGCAGTCTCAGATGAAGGCCGCCGCGCGCCAACGACCTCGGCACATGCATATTGAATGATGCTCAGTTTCAGAACAGTTTCATTAATAAAAACTTATAAATTATTTACCTATAGGTACCTATACTTAGGCTATTATTTTTGTTTCTTATCGAATACCAATTAGCAGAATAGTGATTTTTTATAGAAGTAAGTACCTATTATGATAAAAGACTAATAATAGGTAAACTTCCATAGCTATCTCAGTAATAAAATTAATTAAGTCATGTAGATAGCTATTAGTTACTTAGTATCGAGCTACTGAATAATACTATGTAGGTACAGTTAATAATTTAATATTTGCAACTATTTCAGATTCGTATCTGTAAAAAAAATCTATCTTTTAATCATTATAGCTACATAATATTAAGTTAACCTTCGTTGGAGTACCTATATAACATTTCCTTGTTTTTATGAAAAACTATTGTAGGTACCTAACTCTAAATTGTAAATCGCATACTTTTATTATCTTTTAGCTTATCTAAATCATACCATCATTTTGTGTATTTTAATCGGTTGCATTATAGCAACATTATTTATTACCTACCTACTTGTGCAGTAGGCAGTAGGTAATATATTATATTATAACCGTCCACGTGATTGAAAAGCATTTATTATCTTATCGTAATATCTTTATAAACATTGAAACTGACAATTGAGCTTCTAACTCAGATTTGAGTACCTAGTAGGTATAACCAACAAAAATATATTGAACTAGCTTTTACCCACGGCTCCGCTCGCGTTAAATTCTGCTAACCCACGTCCGTCCAGTCCAGTCCATTCCAGTCCACTGTCCCATTGTCCCGCTGCCCCGCTGCCCCACTGCCCAACTGCCCCGCTGCCCCGCTAACCCACTGCCCCACTGCCCCGCTACCCCACTGCCCCGCTGCCCCGCCGCCCCACTACCCCACTGCCCCACTGCCCCGCTGCCCCACTATCCCACTGCCCCGATGCCGCGGACCCCACTGCCCACTGCCCCGCTACCCCACTGCCCCGCTTCACCGCTGCCCCGCTGCCCCACTGCCCCGCCGCCCCACTGCCCCGCTACCCCACCGCCCCGCTGCCCACTATCCCACTGCCCCGATGCCCCGCTACCCCACTGCCCCACTATCCCACAGCCCCGGTACCCCACTGCCCCGCTTCCCCACTGCACCGCCGCCCCACTATCCCATTGCCCCGCTGCCCCACTGCCCCACAGTCCCACTGCCCCACTGCCCCTATCGCTCTGCCCCGCTGCCCCTGTACCCCACTGCCCCGCTGCCCCACTGCCTCGCTGCCCCACTGTCCCACTGTCCCACCGTCCCACTGTCCTACTGTCCCACTGTCCCACTATCCCACCGTCCCACTGCCCACTGTCCCACTTTCCCACTGTCTCACTATCTCACTATATCACTATCGTCCCATGTCCCATATCCTGTTCCACAGTCTTAATATATCACTATCGTCCCGTCCCATGTCCCATGTCCCATCCTATGTCCAGTCCCATGTGCCGTCCCACTGTCCTGTCCCATGTCCCGTCCCATTTCCCGTCACATGTTCCATCCCCTGTCCCGTCCCCAGTCCCGTCCCCTGTCCCGTCCCCAGTCCCATCCCCTGTCCACTCCACTCCACTCCATCGTACATTACTATCCGCTCGTGCAAATGCATAGAAGGTTCGATCTGTCGGCTGAGTACGCAACCCACGAATTAATTTTTTTCTTTTTTTCTTTCTTTCTTTCTTTCTCAAAACCCATACCAGTTTTTAAGTCAGATCATCAGCTTTCAAACAAAAAAAAAACATCAAAATCGGTCCAGTAGTTTTAGCGTGATGCTGGAACAAACAAACAAACAGACAACTGACATTTAACAATTTTATAATAGTAGTAGATGAACCGTGGAAATAAGCGTCGACAGGTCTAACTACTCTAGCACGTGGCCGGTTTTTCAACACACTTGCTCGTAAAGTGGCTCTTATTGCACCGCTTTACGGTTCATAATGCAGTTTATAACGCACGCGTGATTTTTACTTTACATTATCGCACTAGTGCTTTTTACCCGACTGCGCCAGAAGGAGGGTTATGTTTTTCGAGTGTATTTATGTATGTATGTATGTATGTATGTATATTTCTTTGGCACGCTCTGTGGCCTAAACGGCTTGATGGATTTGAGATTGAGAGGTGTCGTTAGATTCGTCTTAATTCTGAGAGTGACACTGGGTACATCAAAATTTAAAAAATTAAAATGGCCGCCTTTTGGCGCCATATTACCTCTTCAAAAATTTTTTTTTCCGTCCAAAACTATCGAGTGGGGTATCAAAATAAAGGGTTTTATAAATGCTTTACAAAAATATATACAACTTATATGTTTAAACGTAATTTGGAATGAAAAATGCTAAAAAACAACAAAATATTCAACGTTAAAAATGAATTTGACTTTTCAAAAAAAAACATTAATATTATGATAAATAAAACATGACAAAACTAAAAAAATTAAAATAAAAAAATTAATTAACAAAAACAAAAAACCCGACTGCGTGTAAAAATAACAGAAAAGATATAAACAAGACTTATCAACACGCAGGCGGAGGCTACCTATGAACTATTATGTAATTCATGACAAACATACGTAGCCTCCGACTGCGTGTTGATAAGTCTTGTTTATATCTTTTCTGTTATTTTTACACGCAGTCGGGTTTTTTGTTTTTGTTATTACTTTCAGTTTATTTTTAAATCAGCAGCAAAGAGTTTTTATGTCTAAAAAAAGTAGGTACCAAAACAGAAACCTGGCTCACTTTCTTGTCCAAAAAATTATAAAAAATTAACAAACTTTTGTTGTTTTACGGCCAAAATTAATATCCAATCTATCCACGATTTACCCTACTGGCGATAGTAATTTCACATAGTTTGTATGGAGCTTATGTCAAAATCCTATCTCTAGTAGGGCAAATCGTGGATAGATTGGATATTAATTTTGGACGTTACTCAGCCCCTGTTGTACCATATCTAAAGACACGTAATTACTTACGTAGATTGTATTGTATTTAAAAAATAATCATGCATGATCTTCCTTATCATGTTTATTCATATTTTTACAATATACATATAGGTATGTCAATCTAAAATATCTGTTTTTGATGTAGTAGGTACTATCTTCTTGTAGATATACCTATAAAAGATTATTTATAATTTTAACGCACGCATGCGAAGCGAAACCTAGAGATATAAATTGTGGAAAGAAAAACTCGCTCACGAGCAGGATTCGAACCTGCGACTCCTGGTTCAGTACAACAGTGCTTCATCCGCTAAGCCACCGTGAACTCTGGCTATTGGTTTTTTCTTTCCACAATTTACCTACCTATATCTTTATTTATATACAGAATGTCTAGGATATTGCACGGGTGCACAACCTACCTAAAGAGGGTGCTAGCTTCGATCATGTCCTACCAAAATAGCAAAACGTGTTCAGAAAAAGTAATTGTGCCATGAAAATGTAATGCATGCTTCAATATACTTTGTACATGAACGCAAATAAATAAACAAATAGAGCTGTTTGTAGTAGAAAAGAAACAAATTAACATATTGACGCGTGACGTGAAAAACTATTGTTGTTCATCAGTTATTCCAAAATTTACATAGGTACTAATTAATTTACTTAGTTCGAATTTCCACGCATTATTTGAGAGAAGTACTATACAAGCCTTGGCCACAACCTGGCATTGCTAGACTCACGTACCTTGCCTCAGCTCACATTTTCACGTTCGTCCATCAATGCCTCTGTTGCCGGCCGCGGCAGTAATAGATAGATAGAAACCTCTCAGAAGATAGAATATGCTTTGTAACTTTGTAACATATCTAGTAAAAAATATCTAGTAGTAAACAGGAACAACGTATAAATTACGGGTACATTGGCGGACTTATCGCTAAAAGCGATATCTTCCAGACAACCTACTATAATCATGAACTTATTTCGTTAATTTAGGTACTCTTAAATAGGTACCTACCTAGTTCTAATTTTTGTTTTTTCAACATTCATAGTTACCTTGTTAGATAGCTTATTAAATGAGGATGTTGTTATTCTCATATTTCTATGCTTACTGCGATGGTAAATTTTGAGGTATAACTACATCATTCTTTTCATTCATGCAACATTAGGCGTCTATTGGGCTGTATGGTTGTTGCATACAAGTTTCCAAATACATATATACTAGTCTATGCATACAAGAGAGGGTCTGTTTATACCATAGACTAGTATATGTATTTGGAAAGTTTATACTGGGTATTTTACCATCGATATGCGGTTGACTCTATCAACTAGGTAATAGATCTGTGCTATCAACTGTTACTTTTTTTTTAATAAGATATAAATAAATATTTTTGAAAGGTAGTGTGTTTGGGAGCTTGTGTTATGGATAGTAGACAGTGGCACAGATAATATAATATTATACTACAATGGATATATTAATTATACACTTTTTTTTTGTAAATACATATAATACTTAAGAAACACCCAGACCAACACAAACACTTATGTTCACACAAATATTTGTCCTGTGGGAATCGAACCCACGACCTCGTGATCAGCAGTCCGACTCTCGAACCACTAGACCACAGACGTCAACGTGTTGTTGCTTGCATTGTTGTATTTTGATGTGAAGGGTACTAGTATAGTATTATAACATTATCTATCTGTGGTACGGGTGCCGGTGAAATTACAATAACATGACAGTCATGAGACTTTCCATCTTCATGGCTCAGTTTGGCGAACATACTTGCGGTACCATTTAGGCAACAGCTTAGAGGTTGTATTGCAGTTGTTATGGGCAAAGGTAACCGATTAACATCAGGTGTGGGCCTTTAGCTCGTTTCGCCATCCTATACATGAGTATAGGATGATGAAACGAGCATCATCATCATTTCAGCCGAAAGAAGTCCACTGCTGGACATAGGCCTCCCCCAAGCATCGCCACACCGACCGGACCTGCGCTTTCCGCATCCAGCGGATACCCGCGACCTTCACCAGGTCGTCGGTCTACCTTGTGGGGGGCCTACCCACGCTGCGCCTTTCAGTACGCGGTCGCCACTCCAGAACTTTACTGCCCCATCGGCCATCCGTTCTGCGAGCAATGTGCCCCGCCTACTGCCACTTAAGTTTAGCAATTCTTCGGGCTATGTCGGTTACTTTCGTTCTTCTGCTAATCTCCTCATTTCTGATTCGATCACCTTTCATCCTATACTAAAAAAGTAAAAACAAATCTTTCCTTCGTGATATGAAATCAATGGGGAGGCGAACTGTGGCGATTAATGGCGCCACCATCGTTGGTACCAAGGCAAACTCTTGGTCAGATTAGTTCTAATGTGTTCTAATGGTATTCAACGGAATCTAGAAAATAAATCGAACCAGAATTCTACTACAACTTCCTTCTCTTTTTTACAGACAACTACCCAGACTACGGCAAAAAAGAAGTCCATGCTCATATCGTGGAAGAAAATCCCGCGCATCATCCTACCGAAGTCAATATACTGTCCCGATACAAATACTAAAGACTTTCCAAATAAATCCTGATTGATCCACCTGATTTCTTAGATAAATATAAAACTAATTTAGAATTACTGTGATGCATTAAAAAGGTTTACTTTTATTTTTGTTTCTATTTCCCGGTCCAATTTTACGTATTGAAATAAAGCTATATTGAACACAAACAGATTTATTATTACAAAATATACATCATATTTTACATATTCACAATTATGTACATTATTATAATAATTCACATTTGTATTGAACTGATTTATCAGTGATGTGAACAGGAGTAGTAGGGATTCGCCGATACTGGATCAAGTCTGGGGGCCGACGCTGCCGACTAGTCTCACATGGCACATATGACCGCGAAATGATTAAGTCAGTCTTATAAAACCGCGAATTAATTTGATTACACGTATCAAACCGCGAATTAATTTGATTACACGTATCAAACCGCGAATTAATTTGATATCAAACCGCGAATTACTTTATCGATCCGCGAATAAATTTGATATCAAAACGCGAATTAATCAGACTACACGTATCAAACCGCGAATTATGTTGATTGATCGATCTGATCGCGGGTTTGGTCTTTGCTGGTAGTAGTAGGGATTCGCCGATACTGGATCAAGTCTGGGGGCCGACGCTGCCGACTAGTCTCACATGGCACATATGACCGCGAAATGATTAAGTTAGTCTTATAAAACCGCGAATTAATTTGATTACACGTATCAAACCGCGAATTACTTTATCGATCCGCGAATAAATTTGATATCAAAACGCGAATTAATCAGACTACACGTATCAAACCGCGAATTATGTTGATTGATCGATCTGATCGCGGGTTTGGTCTTTGCTGGTAGTAGTAGGGATTCGCCGATACTGGATCAAGTCTGGGGGCCGACGCTGCCGACTAGTCTCACATGGCACATATGACCGCGAAATGATTAAGTCAGTCTTATAAAACCGCGAATTAATTTGATTACACGTATCAAACCGCGAATTACTTTATCGATCCGCGAATAAATTTGATATCAAAACGCGAATTAATCTGACTACACGTATCAAACCGCGAATTATGTTGATTGATCGATCTGATCGCGGGTTTGGTCTTTGCTGGTAGTAGTAGGGATTTGACGATACTGGATAAAGTTACTCTTATCAAAGATTCACCGGCTAAGAGAATGCCATAATCAGGTACTTCTTTTTTTGTTTTGTTTTGGGGGCATTGTTAAGCGTTTATGAGTTGTATTTTTATTAATTCTATTGTAAGGATTTGCCTTATTCTTTTCAGAAACTGGCTATTGTGTTTTATTTCAATTACCTTTACTGTTCATGTCGGTTCCTTTGATAATAACCTTTTCCTTTTTTGAACCATTATAAAGTACTTATTTTTATGAGTACTATTGTGAGACTTAGGGTACCATATTATCTTAGTATTGTTTTCAAAGGACTATTGTTTTCTTAGACATGACCGCCCACGTTTTAATTTCATGTTGATTCCTGTTCGAATAAAAATCCGTTATGGTCTGTATAAAAGGGATGAACAAAATCATACTGCATCTTATTGTCTCCTGTGCTTTGCATCATACAAGATCTCCAGTTATTCGTCTAGTGAAGTGAAATAGTGAAACCATCCAGTTGTTTGCATAGTTAAGTGGTGAATCTGCTGAATAATGGCTGTAAGTATTTTCTTTTTATAATGTTCATGCCTCATTTACTAACGATTATATTGTGTATATTTATGTGTTCACCATGTTCCCACGCTCGTTCCTTAACCAATTTATAAATGTTGATTTTAAATTGTTTCAGTTCTCTGAAAATACTTTCAAGAGCTATTACTATGCCGAAGACCACGACGAACCTAGCGATGACGAAGGTACACTAGCCTTCAAAGTTAAACAGGCAATATCAAAAAGGTCAAACAATATTGATGATTTTTTTGAAAAACCAAAGAAGAAGAAAAAGCTGGTTAAAAAGTCATCGAGTGTTGGTCGATCATCGACCGGTGGTGTTTCATACATCACTTCTGGTAAAGATGACGGTGCCTACGCATCTCATCTCATTAAAATTGAGATTTATGAACTTGACAAGATCAAGAACATTGCACCAACGGACCACTGGAAACACGCGGATGTCCGTGTAAAATATTATACAGTAACAGAAGAAGATGAAAAAATGCAAAGTGTGCGTGATGTTATATTTAATGTTACTAAAGAGTTAGCAACGAAAGAAGATTGTATAAAATATTTTGTAGATACTGATAAGTGATTAATGAACAATAGTGAATGTGTTTCGAATTCAATAATAATATTCAGGTACTTATTTTTTAAAGAACATTGTAAAGTGTATTTTATGAGGACTATTGTTTATATTCTGGGTATTTGTTTAAAAATAAAACAAGTTTTGGCAAGACATTGTTAATTGTGCTGGGTGAACACTATATAAACCTCCAACATTTACTTCAAAACATCATTTCTTACTCATTCCACACCATGGATAAATTAAGCTGTGATTTCTACAACTCGGAACTCATCATGCTAGTTGAAGACATCGAATCATTGGATCTGATGTCATCAGACTTCGATCAAGAACTCTACGAGCTCTGTGAGGAAAAAGAGCAAAACTATTTTAAAATGTGAGTACATAGTCTATTACGGTATAAATTAACTTGTTGCTACATGTTTCGGTAGTTCATAAAGAGGGGGTGGGTTTTTGGATACTTAAAGTGGTAATGTCATGTTTTTAAAACATTCGTTCCATCTAATCGTATTGTAGTATAACAACAGCGACACAAAATGTATAGCAGTCTCGATTTTATTAATTTATCTCAGAGTGAAATTTCAAGTTTAGACAAAAGTCTTGTATTACGAAAATTCCATCGCTTAATACGATTTTGGTTTATGGAAAATGTACTACCTGAGTCAATGTTGCAAGATCCTGACATTACTCCATATTATACTCCATGTAAAGGACATAAAATCGTGGACGGCACTCAATCCGATATAGATGAAATTGATGGCGTTTTACCAATGCAAGCATACTGTTTACGATGTAAATAAGAAACATGTTAGTATTTCACGAGCAAAAATGGATGAATTCTAGCATTCATTATATTTTTAATCAGTTTCGTTAATGGTTTATGTTTTATTTTTCCAACAGATCTATGCAACTTGGAGGAGGTATGAAGAAAAGACCAGCGGCGACGGAGTTGAACGAAGAGGAACCAGCAAAGAAGAGGATAAAACACCTCGAAACCCCTTCAACATCAACATCGTCAACGTCTCCAATTGTAAGTACAGGAAATAATGATAAAATTGAATGTTCTGTTTGTCGCCTAGCTGTGTCAAGAAAATATTTTGCTAACCATTTAAAGAGTAATACTCATAAAATCAATATTTTAAGATCCGATAAAGAATTAGCAAACGTTCAAATAATTGATAGTGCATTCGGTAATAGAATTCTTACTTATAGAATAAAATCAGTTATAAATTCTGACCAACCATTTGAAACACCTGAATTATTTTTACAAAATATTAAAGTCTTAATTTATAAACTACTAGAACGATCTATTACAGAAAACTTTGTAGTGAAAGTAAATTTCATTCTTAATGCAGAATTTATACAAGAAACTAAAAACCTTTTTAATACTTTTGACTTTCAAATTTCCAATTATGTTTTTTGTCGCGGGGATGATAAGGAAATGATTTATTCATCTATTGTAACTGAAATAACAAATAAAATTTCAAATTTTGAGCGAAAAGATAGTGGATGGAGTTTAGTTAAAATAAAACACTTGGACATGAATGTAAACAAGTTTAACCCATTACGTGGATCGTCATATATAGAATTACCATTAGATATTAAATATAAAAAAGCTGTAATCAATATTCAAAACAATGATCACGAATGCTTTCGTTGGGCAGTATTGTCAGGGTTATATCCAGTTAAAGATAACTCAAATAGGGTAACATCCTATATACCTCATAAAAATAAATTAAAATTTGATCATCTTTCTTTTCCGTTTAAAATTAAAGACATTCATAAATTTGAAAAGCTCAATAATATAAGTATTAATGTTTTTGGTCTAGATTATGATTCAACAAGTAAGACAAATAAAATTATAGGGCCATTACACTTAACAAAACATAGGAAAACTACTCATTTAAACTTATTGTACTTATCTCAAGGTAGTAACGGTCATTATTGTTATATAAAAAACATTTCGAGACTAGTATCTAAACAATTATCAACATCAGAACACACAGTTCATATTTGCGATGGCTGTTTATTAAATTTCACTTCACGCGATAATTTACAGCGACATCAAGAAAAAGATTGTTTCAACGTATGCACAGATTTACCATCGGATAGTGATAGTAAGAGAAATTGGTTTAATGAATTAACTCCCTCTAACCAAGTCTCATTTAATAATTATGAACGAAAGTCAAGAGTTCCATTCGTTGTATATGCTGACTTTGAAGCATTTTTAAATCCAATAGAGAGTTGTTCTAACGATCCGAGTAAATCATCAACTACTAATATTCAAAAACATGAAATGTATAGTTTTGGTTACTACCTTAAATGTTCGTATAATGACAGCTATTCAGTATATAGAACATATACCGGTAATGATTGTGCACTAACATTTATGAAATTTATTAAAAAAGATTTAGAGATTATTTGTAAAAAAAATTGTTTTGTTAAATGTCCATTACCTTTAACAATCGAAAATAAAATGAATATTTCCCAAAGCAATACGTGTTATATTTGTAATAATGATTTAAATAGTGATTCCACAATTTCATACAATTGGTATACTGGTGTGTATGAAGGAGTTGCTCATCCATTTTGTTCTGAGAAATACCGGGCACCTAATTTTTTACCAGTATTTTTTCACAATTTAAGTAATTATGATGCTCATTTTATAGTTCACGCTCTCAATTTTGAAGAAGGTGATATAGAAATAATTCCTGAGAATAAAGAGAAATATATATCTTTTTCCAAAGTTTTGCATATAAATAACCGTGTTATGAAATTAAGATTTCTTGATTCACTTAAATTTATGTCCAGTAGTCTTGACAAATTAGCAAACAATTTATCACCCGAACAATTTCAAGAACTCAAATTAAATTTTCCACTAGAAGAAGACATTAAACTATTAACACGAAAGGGTGTTTATCCATATGAATACATGACTTCATTTGATTATTTAAAAGAAACTTCTCTTCCTACTCGTGATAAATTTTATAGTTCTTTGAATGATAATCACATTTCTGAAAATGATTACAATCATGCTCATGCTGTATGGAATCATTTCAATTGTCAAAATATGGGTCACTATTCTGATCTTTATTTAAAAACGGATGTTTTGTTATTAACAGATATATTTGAAAATTTTAGGAACGTTTGTCTCAAAACATATGGATTGGACCCTGCTCATTATTATACAGCACCTGGATTAAGTTGGGATGCTATGTTAATTTTTACTAAAATAAATTTAGAGCTTCTAACAGATATCAACCAAATTGCTTTTATTGCGAACAATATCAGGGGTGGTATATCTCAATGTAGTAACAGACATGCAAAAGCTAATAATTTATTTATGGCAGAATATGATGCCAGTATACCATCCTCCTTTCTGATGTACCTAGATGCAAATAACCTTTACGGTTGGGCTATGTCCCAATGTCTGCCAACCGGCAGATTCGAATGGGTAGATGTAAATACTGATTTCAACATCCCCGACGATGCTGAACACGGTCTTATTTTAGAAGTAGATTTAGAATACCCAAACCACTTACACGATTTTCACTCAGATTTACCTTTTTGTCCTGAAAACATATGTTTAGGGGATAGCAAGGATCGAAAACTGATCCCGAATTTAAATGATAAAAAGAACTATGTTATTCATTATAGGAATCTTAAACAATGTTTAAAAAAAGGTCTACGATTGCTTAAAATTTATAGAATTCTTAAATTTAAACAATCAGCTTGGTTAAAAAGTTACATAGATTTAAACACACAATGCGTTCGTTAGCGACCTCAGATTTTGAAAAAGATTTTTTTAAGCTTATGAACAATTCAGTCTTTGGTAAAACAATGGAAAATGTAAAAAAACGGGTAAACGTTAAATTAGTTACCCACTGGTTGAATCGTGGGAAAACCCAAGGAGTTCAATCTTTGATAGCGAGACCTGAATTTCATAGTCTTTCAATATTTTCTGAAGATTTAGTAGCAGTACAATTAAATAAAACTAAAGTTTTATACAACAAACCAATTTACCTCGGATTTTGTATATTAGAACTATCAAAAACGTTAATGTATCAATTTCATTACGATTTCATGAAATCAAAATATCAAAATAATCTTAAACTTCTTTATACGGACACTGACAGTTTAATTTATCAAATATTTACCGATAATTTTTATGTTGACATTATAGATAACTTAGAATATTATTTCGATACGTCTGACTATCCCCCTAATAATGAATATGGTTTACCATTAATAAACAAAAAGCGGTTAGGTTTTTTTAAAGACGAAAATAATGGTAAAATTCTCAAAGAGTTTGTCGGACTTCGTGCAAAAATGTATGCAATGGATGTGCAAAATAAATTTGTAGCTAAAGCAAAAGGTATAAATAAATGTGTCACAAATAAATTTAATCTAAATGATTTTAAAACATGTTTATTTGAAAAGAAAATTCAATATAGTGAAATGTTAAGATTCAAATCAATTAAACACGCTATATATACTCAAAAAATTAATAAAATATCGCTCTCGCATAGTGACACAAAACGCCATTTATTAAAAAATTCTACTGACACTCTGGCTTGGGGTCATTATAAGATAAAGAACATGTAATTCAAACATTATTTTCTGTACTATTGAAAGATGTGTATGTAATTTATAAGTGTATATAAATATGTATCTGTAATTATGTGTTTTTGTTTTATTTTGTAGAGCAATGATGTTCTTAGTAATTATATATTTTGAAAGAACATGTAATTCAAACATTATTTTCTGTACTATTGAACGATGTGTATGTAATTTATAAGTGTATATAAATATGTATCTGTAAATATGTGTTTTTGTTTTATTTTGTAGAGCAATGATGTTCTTAGTAATTATATATTTTGAAAGAACATGTAATTCAAACATTATTTTCTGTACTATTGAACGATGTGTATGTAATTTATAAGTGTATATAAATATGTATCTGTAAATATGTGTTTTTGTTTTATTTTGTAGAGCAATGATGTTCTTAGTAATTATATATTTTGCATGTGTCTGTATCTTTGATGTCTGTCTTGTTCTGTTTGTTATTGTACCTGAAATAAATGCATTTTATTTTATTTTAAATGTATGATATAGTTTGTAGATTTATTCAAATAATTGAAAACAAATATAATAAATACCATTCATTTTAATAATATGTTTTATTCATTCCAATACACTTTTAGAGTTCACACGTGCATTTAAAATGTTCCATTTTTTTCATCCTTTTACTGCCATAGTCGCAGGTCCGAGTGGTTGTGGAAAATCAAAGTTTGTAACAGATTTTATAAAATCCATGAAAGAAATATGTAATATTGATTTCAATCAAATTACATGGTGCTTTGACGAAATGCAACCTTTGTATAATTTACAAAACGTTAACTATCATCAAGGTATTCCCAACCTTAACATGTTTGATGGCGAGACACCGCATCTTGTTATAATAGATGACTTAATGAGAGAATCAGATGGCAGAGTTGTCGATATATTTACTAAGGGTAGTCATCACAGAAATTTAAGCGTGTTTTATATAACACAAAATTTATTTCACCAGGGTAAAGGACAAAGAGACATTTCTTTAAATTCAAATTACATAATCTATTTTAAAAATCCTCGTGATAAAACTCAAATAAGATATTTAGCACGACAGGTATCTCCGGATAATTCGAAATTTATTGAAGATGCTTACAAAGATGCTACTTCAGAAGCCCATGGATATTTAATAATCGATTTAAAACAGAACACCAATGACTTGTGTCGCATCAAGACAAAAATATTCCCATTTAATGGGCATTGCATAGTATACATACCCACAAAAGGGTTTAAATACTCAAAGAATCAAACAGTTCCAATCACTTGTTAACAATGCATCGTAGGCTAACAACGTATAGAAATTTGTTAAATGCATTGCATACGCTTAAACCAAAGTATCGAAAAGCATTAATAAAAGCTTGTGATGACGAAGAAATAAATTTTATTTGTGAATGCATTCATAACGTTCTACAAGGAAAGGTACCTCTTAAAGATCAAGAAAAGAAGAAATTAAATAAATGTAAAAATATTCTTCGGAAATTGTTGCGCAAGTGTAAAACTAAACTAAGAAAAAATATAATCATTCAAAAAGGAGGAGCTTTCTTACCAATAATATTGGGATCAATTCTGAGTGCATTTGTAAATTGTTTTGTACAAAGTTAACATGGAAAATGCAAAAAAGATGTTACTTATAGAACCTGGGTTGATAGAAAAATTCAAACAAGAAAACACTGGTAACAATAATTTGTCTCGATTAGACACTGAAATGCAAAATATTATGCATAGTAAGATAGAGGATCGAAAAAAGTGGATGTTATATTCACAAACTCTGCAAAGATTTCTTCATTTCGCTGAAGAAAATCGTCAACCTTACAAACTGCCAATTTATGATGATACTTCTAACAATGATACAAATGAATTTAAGAATTGTTATAAAAAGAAGGAAATGGATCACCAAAATGTAGTTACTACCGAAGCTTCGTTGAGAGAGAGTGAATCTGTTAAAAAAGAAGAAGATAATTTAAAAATAAAACCGAGCTACACAGCAACCCAAATACTTAGTTTGATACCAAAAACATATAATAAAAAAGGTGAGCTATTGTTAAATTTAGTTGAATCAAGTAAAAGTAAAATTCATTGGGATGATGAAGGTACGGTAATAATTGATAATGAAATAATTCCTGGAAGCAATATTGTTGACTTAGTGAATGATTCACTAAGACCATTGAAAAGAAGTGATCCGATAGGATGGGACAGATTTGCAAAAGCATTAAAAGATGTTAAAGTACCACTGAGTTACATTGGTAACCCCAAGAGGTACGAGTTTATCAATCAACTTCAAACGAAGGATCTAGGTCAAATATCTGAAGCTGAAGAATTGTCTACACCAAATAGTGGAGGTAAGAAGCACATAAAGAAAATAAAGAAAAAGATTGATTGGGAGAAATGGACTCCGTACTAGAAGAAATTAATAGAATTTACTATGACCCATCAAATCCTGCTGGTTATAGTAGTATAGATAAACTAACAACAGCTATGAGGGGTAAAATGAACAAAGAAAATATAAGAAAATGGTTACAGTCGCAAGAAACGTACACGCTACACAAACCTGTTCTGAAGAAATTTCCACGAAATAAATACATTTTATCAAATATTAATGAACTATGGCAAGCTGATTTGAGTGATATGCGATCTTACTCTCAATACAATGATGGTTTTAACTATATACTTTGTGTTATTGATGTCTTCAGTAAATATGCTTTTGCTAGACCAATGAAAAAGAAAAATTCAGACACCACTAAAGAATGTTTTGAAAGTATATTTACTGAAGCTAATACAACTCCTACACACATACAATCTGACAAAGGTACTGAATTTGTTTCGAAAGATGTTCAACGATACTTCAAATATAAACAGGTTAATTACTATACTACTAACAATCCTGACATTAAGGCCAGCATTGTCGAACGATTTCAAAGAACCTTGAAAATGAAAATGTGGCGTTATTTCACTCATAATAACACATATAAGTATGTAGACGTTCTACAAGATTTAATTTATTCTTATAACCACAGTAACCACTCCAGTATTAAGATGTGCCCATGCGATGTAAATTCTGACAATATTATGACAGTTTGGACTAACCTCTATGATAGAAAAACAAAAAAATCTTTAGATGGTCAAAAACCAAAATTAAATGTAGGTGATTACGTTCGAATAACAAAATATAAACATATATTCCAAAAAGGTTACGAATCGAACTGGAGTGATGAAATATTTATTATATCTTCAATAATTGATAGATCTCCATGGATTGTTTATACAATAAAAGATTTACAAAATGAACCAATAGTTGGCACTTTTTATGAAAGAGAATTACAAAAAGTGTCTTATAACCCCACTTCAAATTATAAAATAGATAAAATCATTCGTTCTCGATACTCAGGTAACAGAAAAGAAGTGTTAGTGAAGTGGAAAGGTTATCCAGATAAATTTAATAGTTGGATTTTAGCTACCAGTTTAAAACAAATATGAATAAAGAAAGTTTTTATTTAACTTTGCTTAGCAATAGTTCGATGGAATATTTCCCTGATAACAAGACAACAAACTTTTCAACTAAATTACCGAAAGCCATTAAACTGGAAGGTGAATGGTCTGTTGGAGTGGTTGAATTTCAATTTCCATGCACCATGTTTACGGTTCAAGACCACGAAAATGTTGTTTACTTTACGAAAAAGATGATTATGCCTAATGAAGAAAAACCATCGACAGTGTTTTATAAAACACACATTCCAGCCACCAACTATGATAACATTGAGCATATTTTAACAGCATTAAACAGTACTAAAGAGAAAGTAAAATTTCGTTACGATGAGATAACAAAATTTGTATCTGTTTCGGTTATGGATAAAACTATACTATCGATAACATTATCTACGAAATTATGTTTGCAACTAGGCTTCGAACCGAATAAAAATCTTTTAGAAAGAAATTTTGGAAAGTGTCCTGCTAATTTACACTTGGGGTTACCATCTCAATTATTTGTTTATTGCGACATTGTTGAACCTCAGATTGTTGGTGATGTTATGACTCCGTTATTAAGAATAATTTCTTTAGATCCCTCAAAATATATTTATGGTGCTAATAAAATGCATGTTTTTTCACCACCTCACTACTTGCCTGTTATGCGAAGGGAATTTGATACTTTAGAAATAGATATAAGATCAAGCACGGGGCAAAAAATACCATTCCAGTTTGGAACCGTGTGTATTAAACTACATTTCCGAAAATTATAATATAATGCATTCTCATCGTAATCAAACTAAATGTCCTTATGAAAATTATTACACGCATCAAGCTGGATCAGGTGTTGGAGTAATTTATAAAGGTTCAGCATACCAGCGTGGTCACGGTATCGGGAGCTTCTTAGGTGGATTATTTAGATCAGTTTTACCTTTACTTTCAAGTGGTGCTAGAGTTATTGGTAAAGAGGCTCTAAATGCCGGAGTAGGTCTTTTGAGTGATATGGTTCAAGCACGTCCTATGGAAGACTCAATTAAAGATCGCCTCAAGCTCGTCGGTTCAAATTTAAAAAGAAAAGCCGATGATAAAATTGATAGAATCAACATGTCTGGTTCAGGGTATATAACCAAAAGAAAACGATTGTCGTCTTTCATTCCACCATTAACAGCTAAAGGGAAAGCTCTAAAAAAATCAGGTCTTAAACCAAAATTAAATAATATCAAAGACATATTTTCAAAATAATTATGTCTTTTCTTCATAATCATTCTTGTGAGTGCGTTAAGTCAGAGCTGGATTTGTTTGCTTTACCGTCTACACAAACGAGTATTGAAAATGGATTGTGGATTCATTATAAACCAATTTCATCTCTTGGTGATGATGGACCTATTGAGTTTCAAGTTCCGGGTACAGGTGATGACTATTTAGATTTGTCACATACACTACTTCACATAAAGGCTAAGATATTAAATCAGGATTCAACAAAATTGTTATCAACTACGGTGGTAGCCCCAGTTAATAATTGGTTACATTCACTCTTTAGTCAACTTGATGTTTATTTGAATCAAAAACTTGTATCACCACCAAACAATACATATGCCTATCGAGCGTACATGGAAACTCTTTTAAATTATGCTCCTGCAGCTAAACAATCTCATCTTACTTGTGGTCTCTGGTATGAAGATACAGCAGGAAAAATGAATTCAACAGATGAAAAAAACACAGGATTTCTGAAAAGACAAGAACTATCTATTGAAAGTAAAGAAATTGAAATGATTGGACATCTTCATGGAGATATATTTAATCAAGAAAAATTTATGATTAATGGTGTTGAAATGTGTGTAAAATTAGTTCGTTCAAGAGAAAGTTTTAATTTAATGGCTTCGTCAAGCGATACAAAATTTAAAGTTTGCATTACAGATGCAACTCTTATCGTTCGAAGGGCACGAATTAATCCAAGTGTATTACTTGCACATCAGAAAGTTTTAGCTTCAACTACAGCTAAATATCCTATCACACGAGCTGAAGTCAAAGTCTTAACAATACCATCTGGTGTTCAGGGAAAAACCCTTGATAATATTTTTCTAGGACAAGTACCCAAAAGATGTATAGTCGGGTTTGTAAGCAATGCTGCCTTTAATGGCGGTCTTACTAAGAATCCATTTAATTTTGAAAATTATGGTATCAATACTTTTAGCTTATATATCGATGGTCAACAAGTACCTTCAAAAGCGTTACAGCCATCTTTTGATAATAATATTTTTACAACTGCTTATCATACCCTTTTCTCTGGAACTGGTATACATTTTCTTAATGAAGGCAATGCTATTTCTCGAGAGCAATATGCTAAAGGTTACTGTCTGCTAGCATTCGATTTAACTCCTGATTTATCAGCTAATTCATCAGCTCATTGGAATCTCATTAAGCATGGTAGTGTAAGATTAGAAGTTCGTTTTGAATCATCACTTATACAAACAATAAACTGTATTGTTTATGCCGAATTTGATAATATAATTGAAATTGATAAAAACAGAAATGTAACTGTGGACTATAGCAGTTAAGAATAAGTGTATCTAGATATAAGAAGGAATTGTATAAACATTTAAGTTTAAATGATGAATAAATAGTTACGCAAAAACTATTTCAGTTTTAATCACCCAACTCCTTTATATCCTACCCCCTTCTTAATACAAGATATCATGCACAATTTGCTAATCAAGTTAAAATTTTAACACTCACACGTCACCCACGACATAGATTAGTACTGTTTTAGCTCTTGCCGATTGTTTTATAAGAATAATAAGATGGATACAGTAGAGATACAGCAACACCTAAAAAAAGTTCATCTAGGTCTAGCAAGTAATGTGTATGCTGCAAACAGGTTACCGGTATACACCCAAGCACCAACATATATGATAGGAAACTTGGATCCAGATTATAAGCCAGGCTCACACTGGGTAGCTATAAATATTGATCTAAATGGTGTTGGTCAATATTTCGATTCCTATGGTCGGGCACCAACAGGATATTATGTTCAATTCTTAAGAAGGAATTGCAAAAGATGGAACTGGAATACAAGTAGGATTCAGAATGATTTTACTTCAGTTTGTGGTGAATACTGTCTAATGTATTTGTTACATAAATATCATGGCTGTACGATGCTGGATTTCATAACATTATTTACTAGTAACACATTATTCAATGATTTGTTATTGGATAAGATGTTTCGTTCATATTTTAGAATGTAAGAGTATAACAAAGAAATTTTAAGAAACGAAATAAATGGGAATTATTAAGTAATATTTGAAGTCTTATTATATCAGTTCCTTATCTTGCACCCAAATTCTCACAATAGTACTCATAAACATAAGTACTTTATAATGGTTCAAAAAATAAAAAGGTTATTATCAAAGGAACCGACATGAACAGTAAAGGTAATTGAAATAAAACACAATAGCCAGTTTCTGAAAAGAATAAGGCAAATCCTTACAATAGAATTAATAAAAATACAACTCATAAACGCTTAACAATGCCCCCAAAACAAAACAAAAAAAGAAGTACCTGATTATGGCATTCTCTTAGCCGGTGAATCTTTGATAAGAGTAACTTTATCCAGTATCGTCAAATCCCTACTACTACCAGCAAAGACCAAACCCGCGATCAGATCGATCAATCAACATAATTCGCGGTTTGATACGTGTAGTCTGATTAATTCGCGTTTTGATATCAAATTTATTCGCGGATCGATAAAGTAATTCGCGGTTTGATATCAAATTAATTCGCGGTTTGATACGTGTAATCAAATTAATTCGCGGTTTTATAAGAGTAACTTAATCATTTCGCGGTCATATGTGCCATGTGAGACTAGTCGGCAGCGTCGGCCCCCAGACTTGATCCAGTATCGGCGAATCCCTACTACTAACAGGTAGTGCAATCTCATGGAGTTTCATAACAATAGCATAACATGGTTATGTAACTATGTAATCTCAATGTCCTGTGAGCTGAACATTCGTTATCTAACTAACTACAGACAATGAGACAACTCAGTAGGTTAGTGCATCCGGTTATGATGCAGTTGCACTGTGAGTGGATGGGGGGTGACACTTGATATATGGATACTATTGGCCATGCTGAACTTTATGGTGCGTGTCAGGGCAAGGAACTTTTATATCAAACTGGAATGAGTACAAAAAAATTAAGGAACTTCAAAAATAAATAATATCCCGTTTTCATAAGGTCAAAATCATTTACTAAAGAGCCTCCACGAGTGACGATATTTAATTTATCGTCCGGCGCACCTTGGGCAGTCAGTCCTACTACCAACCTGCTGACTGGCTAATCTTTTCCCCACGGCATTATCATTATGTAGCTCATGTCGACACGATAGAAGAAGATTTACTAAAATACCGGGAGAAAACCCGGTCTTATGAGATAGCGTTATCTAGAGCCCTCTACCTAGTAGAGACTAAGTCGTGTCGAAGTTCCATAGTGCCGAAGTTAAGGCTTGTTGCTGTTAATCCTACTGGTAGGAATAGTAAAAAAAAAAAAAAAAAAAATTGTAAATAAAGAAAATAGTATTTTTTTTCACGTTATCTATGATATTATACCTACACAAAAATCTTAATTTTAGAGTGTTGTCCAAAAATCAATTCAGCATCTTCAAGGAGTATTTTTCTATAGCTGGTTAAAGTTAAAGAAATTGTAATAAAAAAGTAATCTTTTATATTTTGAATGTATTTGTAATTTGCGTATGATAACACCAAATATCCGCCGACAAGAAACAATATGGCGGGTTGAGCTTGAATGAAAATACGAATGGGCATCCTATAGAAAGATCCTACAGAGGACTCCCAGATCATCGGAACGATTTTAGTCAGCCGTACGCATTCCAGCTTGATATAAAAGTTCCTTGGTCAGGGGCCTGCGTGTCCTGCGACCGACATATCGCATCACACACACCCCTGCACAACTACTTCATGAACTCGGGGACCAACCGTCTGAGCTAAGCAGTAGGCCTGTAGTACTATAATGTTTTTGTCAAATAAAAAACGATAAATTACGATGCTTACCTATGCTGTTTACTCGTTACCTATGCTGTTTATTGTAGCTACCTACTAAAACGTAATTCCCGCTCCACATTCGCGGCCACGAACCTGCGAAGACGCTGTACATTGCGTTTTAAAACCATTAATATTTTCATGGTTGTACTGAGAGCTCAGAGCAATGTAAATTGTATTCACGGGTTCGCGCCCGCGAGTGAGGAGCGGGCATTATTCATATTTGAACAAAAATCCTTTTCAAAATTTATAAAAATGTTCTCAGTAATAGCCCCAAAGTTTTTATGGTGGTTGTCACTAATCTACAAGTACAAAATCGCAAGATCCCTAGGGATTATCCTTACTAACTAATTGCACTACCTATTCCAATCACTGATAATCACTTTCTCCAACAACCAGGAAGTTCATATTCCTTACGTAAGTCGCCCACTGCACTGTCTTTTTCTGTAGATCAAGTTTTAAATTTCTTTTTTTGTATTCTAAAGCAGTCCTGACAATTAATCTATTAAATTTATGGACATGGGGATGGTTAACATACTCTTCTACTTCCATCCACTTGCAACTGTTTACTTCTCTTTCTGATACTGTTATTTTTTCTGAGAGTGCCTTCATCATAAGTATTACATAAATGTCCGAGTTTTCAAACATCATGTTGTGTGTATGCCTAAATGTAACAAGTGATTCAAAGGCGGCATCAACTCCCGTCTCCTCTTTCACCTCTCTCACAGCAGCATCAATAATATCTTCACCTGCAATTGAGAAACATGCCTACTTTCATACTGTTGCAAAATCTAATCTCTCTATACTGGAGGTAAACTATCATAAGTCACATTTAGCTAACTATCTACCATAGATGTTTAAGTCTCAGTTTTATCTGGAAAACAAATAGACTTAGGATCTTCAGAATCAGAAATGGTAATTAACTCATTGACAGACAGTGTATGAGACACAATAGAATCTATATGTATATACTGTTTCATAAAGTTAGCTGCCTGTTTAATGTAATCAACAGAAAAAATCTGAATGTTTATGATTATGGTGGGTGGAGACTCATGATATTGGTAGAGACTTCAGTGTTTTTGATACCATTGTAATAAGATCATCATAATTCAAGTACATACAATGGTGTTGATTCTCTTGTTCACGAACTAGACTTATTTTAAACTATCGCTCTCTTTTACTAATAGTCTGTGCTACTAGTAGATACAAGAAAGGAATGGCAACATTTTTAGAACTGTCAAATCCGGTACTTGACTACAGTCAAAAAGTACCAAAAATGTTATATTATTTAAAAGAAGGTACAGAAAGGACAACATTGTAAAAATAATAAACAAAATCCATAGAAAATGGGAGAGATACACGCTTTTTATTAAGTTTTTGGAAGGGGTATTTTCTATCCTTGTCGTGCGAAACGGACATTGTTCAGAGAGATGTCAAGTTACTATGAAGGTTTTGAACAATGACGTCATTCTTCAATAGTGCTGTCTTTGTCTAGTGAACTCATTTAAATCGCTTATAACTTGGACATTTTTGACCGACTTCAAAAAAAGGAGGAGGTTATGTATACCGCGGGTTTTTTTTTTATTAAATATTTTGTTTTTTTCAATGTTGCTTATTTTTCTTGAAAGAGTTTCGAGATTTCTAGTAAAAACTAATAAAAAAAAATTGTCACCTTCCCTATTAGTCAGAATTTAAATTTCCATATAAGTTTAGTTGTGATCTCGTAACGTGCCCACTAATATACAAAGAAATGTAGCACGTAAACTAATTTGTCAGTTCTTAAATTGTTGCCATCCCTTTCTTGTATCTACTATTAGTAAAAGAGAGCGATAGTTTAAAATAAGTTTAGTTCGTGAACAAGATTCGGATGATAAATTACAGAAGAATGGTACATACCTCTTTCAACATAGCCTCCGGGAAGCTTCCAGTGTGGATATTCATAGTATTTCTCTGATATAGCCAGAAGGTGGTTCTTCTGGTTAAACACCATGGCACCAACTCCTAGGTTTGTATGACAAGTCGGAGGTAAGTTTGGCTCTGTGTCCTCAGGCAGCCATTTGTACATCATCACAAAGTCGTCTCTTGCATGATGGAAATTAAAGCCTTTCTAAGAACAGCAAGCCTTTATTAAAAACAACAATAAACGGGTAAACAAATTAAGTCAACAATTTTACGAATGATGTTGATGATAAAAATAACTTACTTGTGCTAGAAGAGGAACACAGAAGGAATCATTTATGTTCACCCTAAACCATATACATCTGTGACCTTCAGATGTCCAATTAGCCAAGGATTCTGGAACATACAACAACAATAATTAGGCTTGCTAAATAATATAAAAAATACTGGTTAAAGTGAAAATAATGAGTTAAATAAACGAATAGAGGAAATCACTGGACATAGAATTGAATTTAAAAGCATATAAAATTATTACTTTTTGTAAGACAAAATATAAAAACACATCTAATGAAAAAAAAAAATTGAGGCTGATGCTATACCAGACATTAGTTAACGATTTAAATTGTGGAAAGAAAAAATAGCTCACGAGCAGGATTCGAACCTGCGACGCCAGTGCTCACCCAAAGATGTACCAAGTGGATGAGAATTTCGTTACCACGAGCAGTGTTCACGGTAGCTTAGTGGCTAAAGCACTGGCGTACTGAGCCAGGAGTCGCAGGTTCGAATCCTGCTCGGGAGCGAATTTTTCTTTCCACAATTTAAATCGTTAGATTTCGCTTCGCATGCGTAAATGCGTTATAAATAATAAAATAATCAGACATCAGTTTTTAGTTATTGAATTGGTAACAAATTCGCATATTCAAGGTATCAAAAAACAGACAGTAAGCAAGCAGGAGGACCAATTACATCATAATACATAAACTTTGAATTGTATATCTGATCTTTGAATTGTATACCGAGAACTACACTTATATCATTTTCATATGTAACAAAATCTAGTCATAAGTTGATCACATGCCCTGTTCATAATAGCGACAAACTAATACACGCTTAGACGTGGAGTTGCGGGAACCAGCCTGTTATACTGTACTAGCTACATATTTACATGGAAAAAACATAAATATTTGATAAATAAGCTAGGTGAAAATAATGTATAATGTGGTTGTTTCTTATGTATTATAAGTATGTATTTACAAGAAAAAAAGAATATAAGTATTATATCCATTGTCTAGTACCCATAGCACAAGCTCTGCTTAGTTTGGGACTAAGCAGAGTTTTCTTAGTTTGGTGATGTGTTAAAAAAGTCCCAAAAATATTTATTTATTTTTATTTATTTAATGTAAGGAACAAGCATAAATTTATTTTTGTTCATGTTAGTCAATATGGTTATTTATATCGAAACAATCTTTAACACTGATATTCTACCAAATCTAGCTAGACTGGAAGCTAACTTCAACATCGGAAAAGGCTTATTTATTTATTTATAATTAATGTACACACAATAACATATGAAAAGAGACAGCATTAAAATTATCTAGTACAAAGGTACTGCTTATTTCAAAGAAATTTGTACCATCAGACCTGCAAGAGGAGAAACAACAACAACAACAACAGGCTTATGCGAAAGCTTTATTTTATAAGGTCAGAATATTTTTAAATTAGGTAAATATTAAATCAACTTAATGAACCCTTCATCAATGCCTGCCAATTGTTATATAATGTATACTTAGGGCTGCCACGGTTCACTATTGACTCGCATAAAAATTGACATTTATCACGGCATACTTTCACTTATCCTAATCATTGTTATTCATAATATTAATTCCGCGTAAATGTATTGGCATAATTTTTTAAGCATAATTACAGTTAGCCCGCGTAAATGTATTGGCATAATTTTTTAAGCATAATTACAGTTAGCATAACTATTTAAAAGCATATTAGTCTAAAGCAGTGGTTCCCAAACTTATTTTGTCTAAAGCCCAACTGCCCACTTTGAGAATAAATAATTTTTTAGCAACCCCATTCTTTCACCTACTTAAAAACCACTACAACTTCAAATTAAAATTAAATTAATATGATAATTATTAGCGGAGATTAAACATTCATTCTAAAAGAGACTTTTAGTATAACCTGCAAGAGTTAACTTGAGACCTAAGCGCAGTAGGTAGTACACAACGGCGCTTAGGTCTCAAGTTAACTCTTACGGGCTACACCTGCCAATGAGAATGATTATTGAAACGCAACTTTATAGTATTCAGAGTATCTTTTATTCAAAATAAAACAAACAATTGATTCTTATATAAAAACGAATGTGAAGGATGAATCTGATCCTTTCATTTCGAAACGGAGCGACCGATTGACATGATTTTTATTTTATTTATTCAACTAGCTTTTACCCGCGGCTCCGCTCGCGTTAAATTCTGCAAACCCACGTCAGTCCAGTCCAGTCCATTCCAGTCCAGTCCACTGTCCCGCTGTCCCGCTGCCCCGCTGCCCCACTGCCCCGCTGCGCCGCTGCCCCACTGCCCCACTTCCTCGCTGCCCCACTGCCCCGCTGCCCCACTGCCTCGCTGTCCCACTGCCCCGCTGCCCCACAGCCCCGATGCCCCACTGCCCCGCTGCCGCTCTGCCCCACTGCCCCGCTACACCACTGCCCCACTGCCCCGCTGCCCCACTACCCCGCTGCCCCACTGCCCCGCTACCCCACTGCCCCTCTATACCACTGCCTCACTGCCCCGACTGCCCCAATGCCCCGGTGCCCCGCTACCCCACTGCCCCGCTGCCCCGCTACCCCACTGCCACGCTACCCCGCTGCCCCACTGCTCCGCTACCCGACTGCCCCGCTGCCCCACTATCCCGCTAACCCACTGCCCCGCTACCCCACTGCCCCGCTGCCCCACTACCCCGCTGCCCCACTATCCCACGGCCCCACTGCCCCGCTGCCCCGGTAACCCACTGCCCCGCTGCGCCGGTAACCCACTGCCCCACTGCCCCGCAGCCCCGGTATCCCACTGCCCCGCAGCCCAACTGCCCCGCTACCACACTGCCCCACTGCCCCGCTGCCCCACTATCCCACAGCCCCACTGGCCCACTGCCCCGCTGCCCCACTGCCCCACTGTCCCACCGTCCCACTGCCACTGTCCTACTGTTCCACTGTCCCACTGTCCCACTATCTCACTCTATCACTATCGTCCCGTCGCATGTCCCATGTCCCATCCTATGTCCAGTCCCATGTGCCGTCCCACTGTCCTGTCCCATGTCCCGTCCCATGTTCCGTTACCTGTCCCGTCCACTGTCCCGTCCCCAGTCCCGTCCCCTGTCCCGTCCCCTGTCCCGTCCCCTGTCCCGTCCCCAGTCCCATCCCCAGTCCCATCCCCTGTCCACTCCACTCCACTCCACTCCATCGTACATTACTATCCGCTCGTGCAAATGCATAGAAGCTTCGATAGCACAGACACTCGACAGGAACTTACTGACACTTAACATCAAGAAAACCAAATCTGTCGGGTGAGTACGCAACCCACGAATTATTTTTTTTCTTTTTTTCTTTCTTTCTTTCTTTCTCAAAACCCATACTAGTTTTTAAGTCAGATCATCAGCTTTCAAACAAAAAAAAAACATCAAAATCGGTCCAGTAGTTTTAGCGTGATGCTGGAACAAACAAACAAACAAACAGACGTTAACAATTTTATAATAATTAAGATTATAATAGTTAAGAAGATAAGATAATATACTTGAAGAAGAAGGTAATTAAAAATTGTAGACTGAAAATTGTATTTTTTTAGTTACACCAAGATAACTTTATGCTTATTCGTATATTAAGATGGATACAATATAACAACGTTTAGGTACTTCTAAATTGTATTGCTTTTCATACAAAAAATTAGAGAAATCGCAATTTAGAGGTAGCTTCCGGTCCTTGTCTGTAAGTCGAAAGATTCTGATTTTCGGTTGGCTCAAAAGACTGCATTTCCAAGATGGCACATACGACAGGATTTTTTTTTCTACTCTGTACAATTCGGCCCGACCAAAAAGTTTTTAATACAATATCTTTAGCAGCCGTATTTTTAGGCGCGCGCTAGAGCGCATGCGTGCGAATGACAGCTGGATATGAGCGCCTTATTCACCTTAATGTATGCTAAATGTTGTAGAAAAATATAATTAAAAATCACCGGTTCCCGTCATCGTAGCGAGGTAAAATACATACTAGTTTTTAAGTCAAATCATAAGTTTTTAGTCACAAACCCTTTCAACAAAATCGGTCTAGTAGTTTTATAGTGATGCTGGAACAAACAAACAAACAAACAGACAACTGACATTTAACAATTTTATAATAGTAGTAGATAAAACAGGACAGATATATGTAGTTCATATCGCGGAGAGAAATATCGAAACAAGTTTGGGCAATCTCTTAATTAATTTTAGTTGATGTTCACAAGTTGTAGTCGAAAGTCGAGAGTTCAGTTGGTGTCTAAGAATCCTCCTAGCTAGATGAAATTACAAATCGCCCCCAAGCCTTTACACAACGCCCCCCAAGCCTTTACACAACGCCCCCATTTTTTTCTGGGTATCTTACCGCCCCCCTTTAGGCCTGCAGCGCCCACAAGGGGGCGTTATCGCCCACTTTGGGAAAGGCTGGTCTAAAGCATAATAACATAAACGCATAACCATATTAAAGCATAATGTTTATCGACATACAAATAATACGTCCAAATAATTACCTTATTCCGTACGTGTTAGTAAGGAACTACATATTTCATAGGTTACCCATCAAATACTTCCGATTTTTTTCCATACAAATATAAAATTCTCGAAAACATTGAACTTTTTATTGTTTCACATTTTTTCGTTTTCTCTATACAATTCCAGTATTTTCAAGGTAAGATTCTCCTTTTTATGGTAATGACAGATGATTTAAAATTACAAGAAAACAATTTTCCGCGATTACAAGCACAGAGAAAATAATCACTACGTATTACAAGTCAGATTAATAAAATTTCAGTATGCTTGTATACAACCATTTTTCAGAAATTTTAAAATGCAGAATGTTTATTACTTCTAACTAACCAAAACCTTTGCAAGCGAGTGTTTCTGAATTTGCTCCACCAGAAGACTCGCTTTGGCGAGTCTCCTTCACGAGCTTCAGGCTCCACGAATTTAAATAACACTCTAGGGGTAGGACAAAGTCTGACCACATGCGTTTGGGGGTAAGCTAAAAATTGTGATACCTAACATGCAAGCAACTATGCAAGCAAGCAACCTGAATCAATAATGCAAGTAACTATGCATGTGTCATTTTCGTTTCGTTTTAGTTACCGTGTTATAACATAACATAACATCACGCCTGTATTTCCCCGAAGGGGTAGGCAGAGGTGTAGTAGTACGCCCGCCCACATTTCGCCAGTTATGTTATAGTCCCATGTAATAGGGGGCGAGCCTATTGCCATTGACCATGTTATATTAAGTGAAATATCGAAAAAAAAACTATTTTCATTTGACGACGTCTGTGGTCTAGTGGTTCGAGCGTCGGACTGCTGATCACAAGGTCGTGGGTTCGATTCCCACAGGACAAATATTTGTGTGATGAACATAAGTGTTTGTGTTGGTCTGGGTTTTTTTTATGTAATATAAGCATGTATTTACAAAAAAAAAGTATATATGTATTATATCCATTGTCTAGTACCCAAGCTCTGCTTAGTTTGGGCACAGAATATCTAATAGTACTACGTACAGAACGGCCACTCACCGCCCCCCGCCAATTTAAGTTCCTCACCCGCGCCCTGCACGTGCCCTCAGTTTAGCGGCAAGTTGGGCTGCAATATTCAATGGATATCAATCGCCAGTCGAGTGCATTACGCAATATATTTTTTGGTGTTTGTAGTTATATTTTAATTGAAAATGGTAGTGTATTGTGCTTTATACGGATGTGTGTCTACATCTAGACAAGGAAACAGAAGATTTTATCGATTTCCGAAGGATGAAATAAGGTAAGCCACAATAAAACCTTTATAGGTAGAACTACAGAACAGCGAGCATTTAATTTTAAAATTAAACGATTTTTTTGTACTTTGCAAGTAATGAAAAAAAGGAAAAAATAATTTGCTTGTAATAATAATAATATAAGTAATCTTTATTTTGGATCAAATTAGGTATCCATATTTTGTTAGTAACATAAAAGCTGCTTGAAAGCAGATTCCTTTGGGTACCTATTTATTGTATTTTATTAAAGGTAGGTATCTACTTACCGCGAGAGTTTAATTTTACAACTATAGTGAGAGATTGTTTACTGTAAAATTACGTACTTATGATAAGAGAAATATAAATTATTATAAATTGTAATGCTTGCAAATTTAATTTTATTACCAAGCTTCGTTAATATATCATATTCATCATAATTCGATAATTAATTAATTAATTAATTTATTAATTAATTTGATAATTCGATAGGTATCATTACCAACCGCTCGTGCTATCAAGTGCCTCGGCTCGGGTCCGGGACGTAGGGCCCAAATGTCAACGCCATCTCTGAGAACTACTGAGAAGCGTTTGGAACGCAGTCGGCATTTCGAGCGGCAAGCAACCCTATTCATTCAGGTGTGCGCGTGTTTGTATAAGACGTAAGCTTGCGTATGTAGGCGGTGCTAGCATTCTTAATGTATTGAGTGGCCAGGGTGTGGTTTGGGACTAGATGGTGCTGTGTAAAAATGTCCCAAAATTATATATTTATATATTATTGATTATAGACGAGCAGCACTATTGCTGATATGTCTATATCACACAGTGCTGAAAATTAGCCGTTTGTTTTTTTTTTGCGTTCACAGCTTTGCCAACGAGAGTCGATTTGTTTGTAACCAGTTGTCGAGTCTATTCTTAAATGAGTTTACAGAGGTGGCAGCAACAACATCCTCCGGCAGCTTGTTCCAATTATTTATTTTATTTATTTGTGAACTTAAAATTGAAAGAACTTTATATAAGGAGGCACATGGACCAGAATAGCCGGTGACAGAGATAAATGGTCCCAGTTGGAGGAGGCCTTTGTCAAAAGACACACAGATAGGGATGTCGAGGCTAAATTAGTTTAAATTTTATGTAAAAAAATACTGTACACTTGTCTGAATATAGGCTATTATTATTATTATTATTTCCTTTATTTAATTGCTTAAACATATTGATTACATTTTTAAATATTTTTACAAAACAAAAAAACAAAAAACATTTAAAAATATAATAAATAGTGGCCTACCGGTATCGGGTACAGGGACGAAGCTACCGGCGGTCAGGGCTCCAGAGAAAGGAACCTCCTAACAATACGCTCCGTATCTAGGAGAACCGCTTTCTGCATCAAGCCCTTGATCCAGCCGCCTAACGAGAGCCTCATGAGATTGTGGTCGAGGCTCTTTGCTAAAAGGCCATTGGCCGAAACAACTATCGGCACAATGGTTGCTGAGTCCACCTCCCACATGTCGATAACCTCGTGTGCTAGATCAAGATATTTAATTTGCTTGTCTTTTTCAGCTTTCACAAGGTTCCCGTCATGTGGGACACAGATATCATTGCGCGGCGTTCAGATCGATCTATCACCACTATATCAGGCTTCATCATCATCATCATTTCAGCCGAAAGACGTCCACTGCTGGTCATAGGCCTCCCCCAAGCATCGCCACAACGACCGGTCCTGTGCCTTCCGCATCCAGCGGATTCCCGCAACCTTCACCAGGTCGTCGGTCCACCTTGTGGGCTTATCAGGGGTTATATATCAGGCTTATTGTGAACAATAGTCCTGTCAGTGATGATAGATCTGTCCCAGTACAATGTGACATGGCCATTATCAAGAACTGGGTCAGGCACATACTTGTAGTACGGTACTTCTGATTCCACAAGATTGTATCTCAAAGCAAGTTGCTGGTGAATAATTCTGGCTACTAGGTTGTGCCTGTGCAAGTACTGGCCATTAGCTAGACGCGAACATCCGGCTATAATGTGTCGGATAGATTCTCCCGGACTGTGACATGCCAGACAGATGTCAATCGTGCCATCCTTCACAATATACTTTCGGTAATTGTTCGTCATCATAACTTCGTCCATAATTGCACATACAAAACCTTCAGTTTCTCCGAAGAGATCACCGAACCGTAGCCAGGCCACGGACGCTAAGCCATCCACATCGGGTCCATGAAGAGCCTGATAGAAGCGCCCGTGTAGCTCCTTGCTTTGCCATACCGCCTTATTATTATTATAAAATCTTGAAATCCGCAACCGCATCCGCGGATGTGAATGTGAACCTTTAATAATCCGCATCCGCGGATGTCAAAATTTTGGCATCCGTAACAACCCTGGTTAAAACCTATAGAAGTGCGGTGCAGAACTAAATAACAGAAACACCCCCTCGCTCTCCGCTCTCGCTCGCCTTTGCGCTCAATGCCATGTCGTCGGATGAAACTTTTAGACTCAGCATGGTATTTAAAAAAAAATATGGTTTAAATTTACCTATGTTAGTGTATTGGATTCTACTCTTAATTCTGAACAAACAGATTTTAGGTTTTGAGCTATTTCAATAACATGTGAAGTTATAACTATTAGACACCATACGCAAAATACACGCTTGGATGTGAAGTTGCGGAAACCAGCCCGTTATACTATACTAACTATTAGAGGAATAAATAATATGCCTTATAACTTGCTGCGACAAAAAATTAGATAAAAAATTATAACCCAAATGACAGTTATGTCTATTATTAATTAAACAAGACCTAAATCGACAACTGGCTACAAACAAATCGACTCTCGTTGGCAAAGCTGTGAACGCATAAAAACAAACAGCGAATTTTCAGCACTGTGTGATATAGACATATCAGCAATAGTGCTGCTCGTCTATAATCAATAAAATAAATAAATACATTTTTGACACGAAAACAGGTTTTTCCGCAGGACATCCTTAAAAAATAATAAAATAGGGAATTTAAATGTTAATACAGCAATAATACATACATACAAATATATCAGCAATAGTGCTGCTTGTCTATAATCGACAAAAATAAATTAATAAATAATAAAATAATTTTTATACTACTACAGCGAGCAACATTTCATGAGAACCACCCCCCCCCTCGCCCGGACTCCTCAAAATGCCCTCCTAAACTCTGACAAACCCGGGCAGATGGTAGCCTTATGTATACATAATGTAACATGGGAGGTTACAAAATTCTGTGAGTAATTGAGTGCAGGTTGTTGCATAAGTTTTTAGTTCTTACCTTCCAGTTTTTTTGTAAAAAAAATTTGGTCGAATTTCTCTTGTCTTGAATCAATAGTGATTCCATTATATCTATCTTTTGCACCTCCAAATACTTCACGTGAGGTTTCAGTAGAATATGAACATATGGGAAATTTTCTGAAATCAGATTGTAAACAAAGGTAGTTCAGCGACGGTATCAATTTACGGCATTATAATTATTTACACGCTGCCATAACATTTCAACTAATCTTTAACTTATTTATTCAAAGATACATGGCGAGAGTGGTTAATAATACTTATTTAACACAGAATAATGATATATAGCTACTTATTTGACGGAATTGCACGTTTGCCAGTCGCGCCATCATTAAGTTGCTTACAAGTTACCTACCCCGAAAATATACTTTTCTGATTAAAGCGTGTACAAAAGAATAATAATTTATACATAGTTACTAAAACCGCATTGTTTAAGTAGTAAAGTAATAAACAGCTATATATAATGTACTCTGTGGTAATAAATAAAGTAAAATCGGGGTCATTCTGTAATATTTTTTTTTAATTTATTCATGACCATGGATACTTTAGTCTTTACTAGGTTTCTGAGAGGTTGATGAGATCATACGAAAGTCATGTTTTTCAACTTTGTACCATTTATCCACACTTGTACACGTTAACGAGCACTTAACATTTAATAATCCACCATTATTACACATTAACACTCGAAGAAACACAAATTTTGGAAAATAATAAAAAATCAACAACACGATCTTTACGAATTTTCCCGCCAACCTCTCATTCTGTCATTTTGTCGCAGGGTTGCCAGACGCGTCCACAGATTATTAGTAGGACGCGTCCGTAGTCACAGATTCCGTAGTACACTTCTTAGTCTGTGGACGCGTCCATTGACTTCAGTGAGAAGTACCTATGGTGAAAAAGGCGGGAAACCTTCGAATTAGGCGGGAGCGTTTTTCATATAACTTTTTGATAAAATTCATATTTTATTAGTAAAACGAGGCCAGTTGAGTAGATTTGTGTAAATATCATATATTTAGTTTATATTTCATTTAGTTTGTAGTGTATTGTGAATATTTAGGTAAGTTTTTAACAATTTTTTCGTTTCTGACCCATGGATAAGGAGCCGCCTGACCGGGGTACCCAGTCCCCTCGGTAGGCGAAAATATCACCATTGTTTCCTCCGTATCCTTGGAAAATGAATCCAGCATGGATACGGATGGGTCCGTTACTCGAGAGAGGAAAAGGACGAGGGCTTCACGTAAAATGTGTAAACACTGTAACAAAAGACGGCGGCATGGTCAGGAAGGTAATAGTACAGCGAAAAGTAGTAAAGGGAGTCACTGTCATTGCGACAGTGATTCTCAAATAATTACAGAATCAATTGCCACCACCTCAAAAGAAATATGCCAGGAGGGTCCTTCACCTTTACAATCTGTAAATGGTTTACGGCCTGAACAAAACATTGATGATAATAGTTCAAATAATCTGCAAAAGGCGCCTCAGGTAACCAGGACTTCGTACGAGCCCACAGATCTGGCACCTTATGTTGTGCATATCCAAAAAGAGGGGAATCCAGCTACCACACTTCACCCAGTCACGTTAGGACATTTTCTCAAGAAACGTTCATTCCAAAATATTATAAATGGGAGTTTAAAGCGTATAGGTAGGAACCGAGTTTCAATTTCTTTTTCCAAGTATGAGGATGCAAATTCTTTTGTGAATGATATTTGTCTTACTAAGGAGAACTTAAGGGCCTTCATTCCTTCTTTTAATGTTTGTAGGATGGGTATAGTTAAGGGTGTACCTACTGAATGGTATCCTAACGAGATCATTGAAAACATTTCTGTGCCCGTAGGGTGTGGTAAAATTTTAAAAGCGCGACGGTTGAACTATAAAGTTCAGGGGCCAACCCCTGTTTCGAAGCCTTCTCAGACAGTAGTAATAACTTTTGATGGGCAGGTGCCACCGAAGAGAATTTTTGTATGTTACAATTCTTTACCAGTAACTTTGTACACTTTTCCAACGATTCCATGTTTTTCATGTTGTCACTTTGGACACACAAAAGTGCAATGTAGGTCAACCCCTCGGTGTTACAAGTGCGGACAGGGTCATTCTGCCGACACTTGTGGTATAGAGGATGAGGTTGATGCTGCATGCTGCCTTTGCGGTGGCCTACATTATGCAATTGATAAAAAATGTCCCGAGTTTGAAAGACAGAAATCAATTAAACTTTGTATGGCTCAAAATTGTGTCTCATATGCTGAGGCATCAAAGTTACACCCCCCAGTGTCGAAATCATATGCAGATATTTTATTGTCTGCCCCATCAGCTCATAATAAACCTTCTTCTTCAGTAGTTTCCCCTTTATCCTCATCTAGATCATATAAAAAAACAGTATTCATGAAACCTCGAACTCCTCCAAAAACATCAAAGGGTTATGATAAGGCAGCTCATCAAGCTCTGATTAAAAATGACGCTCCATCTCTTTCTAATGGGTGTGCATTACAAAATATAACAAACAATGAAAATCAAATTTTAGCTTTAATCATTACTTTAATTAATACACTTACACAAAATAATAATATTTCACCGTCCAACGTTGCCCCTTTGATTGAAAATTTATCTAACTTGTTCACCTATAATGGACCTACACCTGTCCAAGATTATACAGTGGAACAGTCGTAGCATTATTAATAAAAAAACGGAATTGTCACATATTTTAAATAAATTCGAACCATGTGCGGTTGCTATTTGTGAGACATGGCTTAAGCCACTGTTCACATTTAGAATTCCTGGATATGTTTGTCTGAGAACAGACAGAAGCGATGGGTTTGGCGGAGTTGCCTTACTCATAAAGAATTCTTTTCCTGTAAATAATTTTCCTCTTCCCCCTCTTAGCGACGATATATCGGCTGTCGCTGCTATTGTAAATAACATTTGTTTAGTCTGTATATATTTTTCTCGTCCTACTGTAAATATTTTCTCGGAAGTTAGTAATTTGTTATCGGTTTTACCTAAGCCATTCCTAATTATGGGAGACTTTAACTCCCATCATCAGTCTTGGGGTAGCTCTATTTCTAACTTTTATGGAGAGAAACTTTTGGACATCCTGGATTCTCATAATCTGTGTATCTTAAACACCGGCCTTCCAACTCGCCTCACAAGTCCAGATGAGGGTTTGAGTGCTCCTGACCTTTCAATTTGCACACCTGATATAGCATCTATTTTATCTTGGTCTCGTTTATCTTCTGTTCATAGTAGTGATCATTATCCGCTAGTTATTTCATTTCCATATAAGAAATCTGTAACTAATATTTCAAAACCACGTATAAAGTATAGATTAGATAATGCAGACTGGGATTCATATAGAAGTTCTGTAGAGCAAAAAATTCTTGAACTTGCTGATTCTTTTCCAGTACAGGATCCCCAATTACTATCTGAAAAATTTACAAGCATTTTAATAGAGATTGCAGAGGTTACTTTCCCTATTAAAAATGGAGCATTGGGCAAGATTCCTTCCCCTCCCTGGTGGGATGCTGAATGTACTCAGGCTGTTAAAAACAGAAAAGCAGCAGAGGAAAATTATTCTTGTGGTATGACTACAGAAAATTTCGAGGTATATCTAGAAGTAGCTCGTACTTCTCGTAAACTGCTTAGACGAAAGAAATTCGAAGGCTGGCAGAAATTTTGTGCCTCTATCTGTCCAGATGTTAACTGTTCTATTGTGTGGCGTAATATTAGGCGCTTCAGGTCTGCATTTAGTGAATCTTCAACTTCGAAATTGCCACCAGTCTTGGCTAATCAATTTATGGATAACTTAGCCCCTCCTTCAGCTCCAGAACAGAGTTCTTTTCTTCATGCTCCTCCTTTACCTATGTGTGACTCTGAGCTTAACTCCCTGTTTTCACTAGGCGAGTTGAAGGGTGTTCTTTCACATGTCAAAGATTCAGCTCCTGGTGAAGATGGTATACCCTATTCTTTTATAGCTAATCTTTCAGACTCTGCCTTATCTGTTTATTTAAATCTTATTAATACTGTGATGATATCTGGCAATATTCCTCCAAGCTGGAAATCTCAAACCATTATCCCCATATTGAAACCAAACAAGCCTTCTTGTAATGCCACCTCTTATCGTCCTATTGCACTTTCATCAGTTCTTGCCAAAATTACTGAGCATCTTGTTAAGATTCGTTTGGAGTGGTTCGTAGAAAGCAGAAACTTACTAGCTTTATCTCAGTTTGGGTTTAGGAAGGGTAAGAGCACAATAGATAGCCTTAGTGTATTCACTTCAAATATTCGTTTAGCTTTCTCTTGTAATAAATCTGTAATCGCAGCATTCCTTGATATTAGCTCAGCTTATGATAATGTTTTAGTATCAGTTCTGAAACAAAAACTTCAATCATTGAAAGTTCCATCAATGATGACAAATTTTATTATTAATATGCTCTCTGAAAGGTCTATTAATCTGTACCTTGATGATGAGTCCAAATTAACCCGATTAGTATGGATAGGCCTTCCTCAAGGTTCTGTACTTAGTCCACTTCTTTATAATATTTACACCTATGATTTAGAATCTTCCCTTAATGAATCAGTACAAATTCTTCAATATGCAGATGATTTACTTTTTTATATTTCTGGAAATTCTGTTCAGGAAATGTGCACTTCTTTAACCTCCTCTTTGTGTTTGTTGAAATCTTGGCTAGGAAATAATGGTCTGGAACTTTCAGTTGATAAGAGCAGCATTATATTATTTACTAGAATGCGTAACCTCCTTCAGTCAATGTCCAGTTTAACAACATCTCCATGCCTATTAAAAATCAAGTAAAATTTTTAGGTGTTATTTTGGATTCACATCTTACAGGGCTTCCACACTGTGAGTACATAGCAGCTAAATGTGAGCGCAATATAAACATCATCAGATGTCTATCTGGTGTTTGGTGGGGTGCTCATCCTTTTTCATTAAAATTAATGTACAATACTCTAATTCGAAGTGTATTAGATTATGGGACCTTTTTGCTGGAGCCTGGCAGTGCTGCTGGGTTGAAAAAATTGGATGGTGTACAGTCTAAGGCATTGAGAGTAATTTCAGGTGCAATGAGATCTAGCCCTATCAACTGTCTACAAGTGGAATGCGGAGACCCTCCCCTACATTTGCGAAGACAGTTTCTAGCAGACCGATTCTTATTCCGATGCTTACAATTAGCTAACCACCCTTTAAAATCTATAGTTTCCCGGCTGTCCTATGAAGTTGTTTCTTCAGTTTATTGGAGAAATAAAGCTACCCCTTGCTTGGTAAAAAGTTTAACAAAATTTAATTCAGTTGAAGCTCCCTGTCATAATTCTCAACTTCTTCCAATATTTCACTGTAAATACAATGCTTTAATTTTATCCCCAAACATTCACTTTAACCTAAATATCTACAAAAATGACACATGTCAAAATCAAAACTTCAATTACATTATGGATAGGGACTGGGGGGGATACCATCATATTTTTTCGGATTCATCCAAGCATGGGCACAATAGTTGTGTGGGGGTTGGTGTATACCACCCACGTTACAATGTGGTACAGAAGATTAAACTTCCTCCTGAAACATCAGTATTTACGGGGGAATGCTTTGGTTTATTTAAAGCAGTTGAATATATTTTAGTCATGGGGTTACAAAACGCAATTATTTTTACTGATGCAATGAGTGACTTGCAAGCCTTAGCTAGATTTCCTTTTTATTCACAAAATCCATATATAGTTTTTGAAACTCGGTGTCTACTTTTACAGTGTTCTTTGAAGGGGTTTTCTGTGTATTTTGCTTGGATACCTTCTCATTGTGGTATTTTGGGTAATGTAAGAGCAGATCAATTGGCTAACGAGGCTGTGAGTTGTGGAGATGTATTCCCTTATAAAAACAGTTTTCAAGACCTGTCTGCGCTGCCCAGAATTCATTTACAGGAATCCTGGGGTGAGCTCTGGACAAAGCACTCAGAAAAGGGCCGATTTTACCGTTCAATTCAGCCTGATATCCCTACAAAACCATTGTTTTCTAAATTTAAATTCAGCAAAAAAATTACTTCTATCATTATACGTATGCGCTTGGGCCATGTGTGCACTCCGGCTCATCTGGCTAGACTTGGCATCGTGCAGAGCCCTATGTGTGCCTGTGGCGCTGACGTGGGTGATTTGAATCACCTAATTTTTGCTTGCTCCCTGTATGACCACACCTCTCTTATCCAAAGTCTTGTGTCCCTCCAAGTTCCTTTTCCTACCTCTATTTCTTGTATCTTAGGTAATTGTAATATAGATATATACAAATCCATTGCCCATTTTATTGTAAACTAGCTTTTACCCGCGGCTCCGCTCGCGTTAAATTATGCTAACCCACGTCAGTCCAGTCCATTCCAGTCCAGTCCACTGTCCCGCTGCCCCACTGCTCCGCTACCCCACTGCCCCGCTGCCTCGCTGCCCCACTGCACCGCTGCCGCACTATCCCAATGACCCACAGCCTGCCCCGCTGCCCCGCTACCCCACTGCCCCACTGCCCCACTATCCCACTGCCCCGCTGCACCGCTACCCCACTGCCCCGCTGCCCCACTATCACACTGCCCCACAGCCTGCCCCGCTGCCCCAATGCCCCGCTGCCCCGCTTCCCCTATGCCCCGCTGCCCCACTGTCCCACTGCCCCGCTGCCCCACTGCCCCGGCACCCCACTGCCCCGCTGCCCCACTGCCCTACTTCCCCGCTGCCCCACTATCTCACTGTCCCGCTGCCCCACTATCCCACTGCCCCGCTGCCCCGGTAACCCACTGCCCCGCTGCACCACTGCCCCGCTGCCCCACTATCCCACTGCCCCGCTGCCCCACTATCCCACTGCCCCTCTGCCCCGCTGCCCCGGTTACCCACTGCCCCGCTGCCCCACTATCCCACTGCCCCGGTAACCCACTGCCCCGTTGCCCCACTGCCCCGCTGCCCCACTATCCCACTGCACCACTGCCAGCCCCGCTGCCGCACTCCCCTACTGCCCCGCTGCCCCGCTACCCCTCTGCCCCGCTGCCCCGCTAACCCACTATCCCACTACCCCGCTGCCCCGGTACACCACTTCCCCGCTGCCCCACTGCCTCGCTGCCCCGCTTCCCCGCTGCCCCACAGTCCCGCTGCCTCGTTGCCCCGCTGCCCCACAACCCCACTGCCCCACTGCCCCGCTACCCCACTGCCCCAATATCCCACTGCCCCGCTGCTCCACTACCCCACTGCCCCGCTGCCCCACTGTCCCACTGCCCCGTTGCCCCACTGCCCCGTTGCCCCGCTGCCCTACTGCCCCGCTACCGCGCTGCCCCACTATCCCACTGCACCACTGCCTGTCCCGCTGCCGCACTCCCCTACTGCCCCGCTGCCCCGCTACCACACTGCCCCACTGCCCCGCTGCCCCGCTACCCCACTATCCCTTTACCCCGCTGCCCCGGTTCACCACTGCCCCGCTGCCCCACTGCCCCGCTGCCCCACTATCCCACTGCCCCGGTAACCCACTGCCCCGTTGCCCCACTGCCCCGATGCCCTAGTGCCCCGCTACCCCGCTGCCCCACTATCCCACTGCACCACTGCCTACCCCGCTGCCGCACTCCCCTACTGCCCCGCTGCCCCGCTACCCCACTGCCCCGCTGCCCCGCTACCCCACTATCCCACTACCCCGCTACCCCACTATCCCACTACCCCACTGCCCCGCTGCCCCACTGCCTCGCTGCCCCACTTCCCCGCTGCCCCACTGTCCCGCTGCCCCACAACCCCACTGCCCCAATGCCCCGCTACCCCACTACCCCAATATCCCACTGGCCCACTGCCTCACTGCCCCACTGCCCCCCACTGCTTTCAAACAAAAAAAAAATCGTATATTAAGAAGGATACAATAATTATAACAACGTTTACGTACTTCTAACATAATTTTATTGCTTTTCATACAAAAAATTTGAGAAATCGCAATTTAGAGGTAGCTTCCGGTCCTTGTCTGTAAGTCGAAAGATTCTGATTTTCGTTTGGCTCAAAAGACTGCATTTCCAAGATGGCACCACCCACATACGACAGGATTCTTTTTTTCTACTCTGGACAATTCGGCCCGACCAAAAAGTTTTTAATGCAATTTCTATAGCAGCCGTATTTTGTCTATGGAGGCGCGCGCTAGAGCGCATGCGTGCGAATGACAGCTGGATATGAGCGCCTTAATGTATGCAAAATGTTGTAGAAATATTTAATTAAAAATCACCGGTTCCCGTCATCGTAGCGAGGTAAAATACATACCAGTTTTTAAGTCAAATCATAAGTTTGTAGTCACAAACAGTTTGAACAAAATCGGTCCAGTAGTTTTATCGTGATGCTGGAACAAACAAACAAACAAACAGACAACTGACATTTAACAATTTTATAATAGTAGTAGATAACGATATTAAAATATAATTCTTGTGTAGGTACATAATAATACGTGGGACACTCAGAAAGTTTTGCGAAACTAAAAAAAATTGTTCTATACGTACATATATTTTTATCAAATCTTTTCAAAGTACTTTCCACCAGCCTCTATACAAAGATTCATGCGCCTAAACCAGTTTACAAAACACTTTTTCCAGTCCGCCGCAGACACCTCGTTTACAGCCTGCTCGAACGCAGCCAGCGCATCTTCCGGCGACGAAAATTGTATCCCTTTGAGCTGATTTTTTATTTTTGGAATAAAAAGAAGTCACACGGTGCTAGATCAGGGCTGTAAGGAGGGTGACCCAGGAGTTTGACTGGCGTGCTGTCCAGGAAGTCCCTCGTTTTGAGTGCGGTGTGCGCAGGTGCATTGTCGTGGTGGAGCAGTAGCCCGCGGAGCCCTGTGTTTGGTCGCTTGTTGCTTATAACAGAGAAAACTTCTGGCAAACATTTGGTAGTATACCATTCGGCATTAATGCTTCTTTGATCCCGTAAGGGAATTGATACCAAGTGGCCAGTCAAATTAAAAAAACTAGCGATCAAAATCTTACCCCCGCTTCTAGATCGCTTCACTTTGGTAGGCGTTGGCTCATTTTGAAACACCCAAACAGTCGACTGGCGCTTGGTTTCTGGGTCGTATTGATAAATCCAGGACTCATCACCTGTAACGATGTCGTAAACACGCCGAGACGAGCCTACTTCAAATTTGTTAAGCATATCACGGCACCATTCCACCCGGGCCTGCTTCTGAGCATCGGTGAGGTTGTGCGGCACCCAGCGTGATACTATCCTCCTCACGCGAAGATGGCTGTGTAGAATCTCGTGAACGCTTCCCGATCCAATCTTCAATATGTGTTGAATCTCCTGATATGTAATTCGCCTATTGTCTTGGATTAAATTTTTCACTGCTAGCACGTTTTCTTCGGTAACAGCCGTCAAAGGGCGACCGCTTCTTTCGTCATCCCCCAAAGTTGGTCGACCGCGCTTGAATTCGTTATACCAACGATACACGGTTGCCTTGGAAGGGCCTTCATCCATGAATGCCATTTGAAGTCTATCGTACGATTCATCCGGTTTCAGGCGACACTTGAAATCGTATAAAATCATAGCTCTAAAATGTTCCCGGCGCAGATCCATATTTCAGTGAGACACAATACTTTGAATTAACTCGCAAAAAATGTGGATGGAAATTTTGAAATTGGAACTTACTTATTTTTACTTATAAATAATCATATTTTCGAAAAACATTATAACTGGCCAGTCTCCCATATATAAAAACTTTTTTTCGCAATACTTTCTGAGGGGCCTGGTACATTAATTCACCATTATTTAGTTTTATTCAGTATAAAATGATATTTTTTATATATATATTTTCATGTATTTTTTTGTGTTTCCTATAATAACTGATCTCCTTTTCCTTTTCTAAATTCCGATCCAATTTGTTTTTTCGCGTTTCGTTTCCTGTTTTTTATAATTTGTCGGTGGCTAAAAGCACGAACAGTGCAAAGCCAGAAGAAAAAAAAAAAAAAAAAAAAAAAAAAAGTACCTATGGAGGTGGTGTATTCTTCTGATTCTTCTATATCCACCTAGTTTATTTATACAAATATCTATTAAATCGTTATTAAATTATAAATCTATTCTTTGTCTCTTGTTAACCAACGTGTTATGTCGTCTGGTGAAAGAGATCGCATGCTATTTGTATATTCTCTGCTTGGCAACTTCTTTACGGGATGTCAAAATACCTACTCCGCGTGGCAACCTTTGAAAATGGAATCTATGGAAGCGACAACGTCTATGCAATTTTACAGATAAGATATTTATAGTCTTCTCTCTTTAACATACGTACAACCACATGTGAAGGAAAGATACGACACTACTTTCATACGTCAGTTTTCCGTGACATTTCTTAAATGAATTACTGAGCGTGGCGATTATTTGAAAATCCGCCATTTTTTGTCTCGAGTTGTTGTGGTTAATAAAACCACAAAATCTACGAATTAAAACGTTTATTATCCATTTTAACCAAGGGCTACGTTCACTTACTACGCACTCAGTGTGAAAGTCACCCGGTGCGAATATCGCTCGATCATTGACGATTTTCTCAGAGTTACTGAACGACTTCGGGCGATCTTATGAAACTGACACTAGAACAATGAAGCACTGACAATTATGACAATCGAAACCTCAAATTATCTGTCATTTCATACTTTTATCTGTCAACATGACAGCAGAGCGTCTTTTACCCTACTATTTAACGGGGTGACCGGTGCGTACGCTCGACGACGCCCGCCCACAATACTGAACGGTTTGGTGTGAACGCCCGGACGATCACTCCGAGTAACTGAACGACCAATCAACGCTCCGGGCGTCGTCCGCCGTCGTCGGACGATAATAGTGAACGCACCCCAGGAATCATCACAATTTTTCTGAAACAACTCTATCGATAAGTACTACAATTATATTTTTGTAAAGAACAAGACTACTAGGCAGCCATAATATGTCTCGGACATTTCAAAAATCGACACGGTTTTTTTTCGTTTATGTCAAGTCCAATCAGAGACATGACATTTACCGTTGGTAAAGGTAGATAGTACGGTCGACCGCACATCGGTGGTAACACTTTGACATTAGCAGCATCTTTATTTCGTAAGCAGTAAGGGCGGTTTTTGAACTGAAGTGTTACCACTGTCATGCAGTTGACTGTACATATGGGCGCGCTAGTGTTGCCATCAATTTTGTTTACACTTTTTAGACAGAACTTTATATATTAATCTTTATTACTGGTCAGTATTGAATGTTTCTTCCTGGCGTTGGTTGAACATTGCGCCCTCTAGTGTAATTTGAGAGTAATATAGCTTTCCATAGGTTATAACATTAAAATATTAATTTATACTCGGACTCAGACCAATTAATGTCTATGCTATATCGAATATCGATGCTTACAACGCAATCTATTGCCATTTTGAGGTAACTAGTTTATACAATGAATTACTTTTAATTAGATTATGAAGTATTTAGAAATAAATAACCTTTATTTCTAGAATTTGCTATGTAGTTTGCTGTTGTATTTGTTGTACTTTGCAAAGATCATCAAAGTTGTATTTGTTGTACTTTGCAAAGATCATCAAAGATCAAAGAAGATACCTTTTTGTTTAGCAAAGTTTAATATTTGATGATCCGTATGTCGTGTAGTGACAAGTTATTGAAGAAAAGAAAAAGAACTGAATATAAGAAGAACAAGATATTTATTTATTTTCTAAACAGCACATAAAAGAATGATATGATGAGTGAAAATGAATTAAAATGAATATATAAGCTTCGGAGGACAGCAGTAGGGCGACGCTAGTGGCCGCGTAGGTAAGTGGTGCGTAGAGGCGCCAGCGGGCGCTCAGAGGCACGGGCGGCGTATTCGGAGGACCGCAGGAGGGCGTCGCCAGTGGCCGCGTAGGTAGTGGTGCATAGAGGCGCCAGCGGGCGCTCAGAGGCACGGGCGGCGTAGGCGGCCGCGCAGGTAAGTAGTGTGTGGAGGCACCAGCACGCGCTCAGTGGCACGGGCGGTGCAGGCAGTGCTAAGAAGCGCAGCCAGCAGCAGCAGTAGTAGCGCCGGTAGGCGCTAAGTGGCGCGAGTGGCGACAGCACCAGGAGCGCCGGGAGGCGCCTAGTGACGCAAGCAGCGCTAGCACAAGAGGCGCCTGCAGCGTCAGAAGCAGAGACGCCGGCAGGCGCTTGGAGGTGCCTGCAGCGGTAGCAGCAGAGGTGCCGGCAACGCTAGCACAGCAGAGGTGCCGCAGCGCTAGCACAGCAGGGGTGCCAGCCGTGACAGCGGGCTCAGGCGGCGTCAGGAGGCTCAGGCAGCGGCAGGAAGCACAGGCGGCGGCCAGCGGCAGGAGGCACAGGTGGCAGCCAGCAGCAGGAGGCACAGGCGGCGGCCAGCGACAGGAGGCACAGACGGCGGCCAGCGACGGGAGGCACTGGCGGCGGCAGGAGGCACAGGCAGCAGCAGGAGGCCCAGAGGAGGCTCAGAGGTCTTTCTTGAAGAGTCCCGGGGCAGGCGGCCCCGGGACAAGACCTTTAGGTGTAACTTGGCAGACTGTAGCCAAAAGAATCATCCAGAGACAGGCGAGCTTCCCGTTTTTATAACGGACTGACAGATTGAAATTGGAGCACAAAATAATTTTGAATATTTATAAAAGGAACAGTGCAGAGGCAGGTTGCCTGGACTTTATTTGATAGTTAGGTGAAGGTTTGATAATAAAAGAAGGGCATTGGACTGGCCGTCGAGAAAAGAATAAAATGTTGTCATAGCGACGAAGTAACAAAATATGAAAAATATGATAAAATTTACAAAAAATTGATGATAACAATATAAATACCAAACGAAATGCAGTAAACTATTTTGAAAAAAAGATTAGAGGATGTCTAGAACCTATTGGAATGCACCAAGGTTTACCATAGTATCTGTAATGACAATGATAGTGTGTAAAAGATGACCAATGATGATGATGATGATGTAAAGCGATATTTAGGAGTAATAAAACGTATGTAACGCGTTAGTAGACGTATTATATTAATACGCTACACGCTACACGTATTAATTAAATTAATGTTGTAAATAATGTTAATATTATGATAATTATAATTCGAATATTCTAATTAAATTAATGAAATGATTAATTTAAATGTTGTTAATTTAATTTTGTGGTTCTGATAATTCCGCTTTATATTGTTTCATATTTTAATATCTGGCATGATTTGTTGGTTTATATAATGTTTAGAGATTATCTAAATTAATATTAGTTTTATCACGACGACTGGTTAATTATTTTAGTGTTCATTTATAAATTAAAATGTATTTAGTGACTCCGTTGGGTCTATTTGATTGTAGTAATATAAAGATGGAGACACTGTGCTTTGCGCGGGCTGTCATTCTTGTTGTAAAACTTCTTCTTCTGGTCAGTTCATGTAATAATCGGAAAATACATAATTTGTAGTAAAGAGAAATTTATTTCGTGATGAATCCTGATGAAACCTTGAGCTACGCGCGGACATACACCTAACAAAAGAATGCAAACAAAAACAGATCTTAAACAATTATCATAAGATTTGTATTTGAAGTAAGAGGGACTACGAGCTGACAGAGATGGCATTCGAAGAGTCAAGGTATCCCTTTCTAATGTTGTCTATGCTTTTCGTTTATGTATTTTATTTAAAAAAGTTCCTAGCCTTAAAGGTAGGTTTTATGGTGTCATGGCAACAAATAAAATTGATGGCGTCAAATTCAAATTCAAATGTTTTTAATTCGAATAAGCATTTATATGCACTGTCAAAATATTAAATCCTAACTAATAAAAAACTGGTAACGTCCGTTTGTTTGTAAAAACAGCTGGACAAATTTTGATGTTTTTTTTTGTGTGTTAAAAGCTTAAAGTTGATTAGTGGAGCAGACATCTGTGTCCTTAAATCGCGATTTCTCAAAAATGTTGTATTAAAATCATTAAAAAAAAATATAAACACTTAAAACCTGATCATAATTTTCTGTTATATTTTATCCATCATAATATTTGAATAAGCATAAACTTATGTTGATATAATTAAAAAATAATATTATCATGCTACTATTTCTCATCATAATATAAAATTATGCTTAAATTGTTATGTGGAAGTCAATAAAGTATTTACTATTACTATTACTATATTAACTGGCTTTTAACCGCGGCTCCGCTCGCTTTAAATTCTGTTGACCAATGTGACGAATAGGTATTTTCCTTTAAATATTATTAACTGAAGATGTCTGTTTGTTTATTAACTCGAGCATCACGCAAAAACTACTGGACTGATTTTGATGAAACTTTTTGTGTTTAAAGCTAACCAGTTATTATATTTAATACTGGTATGCATTTTATGACAAAAATACCGTACGGTGTGGGATGAACTGAGAACCACGGAAGCGAAGCCGTGGGCAAAGTCTAGTAAGAATCTAAACACTTCGTTTCGTTTGTCCGAGTCTTGCTGTCGGTATTGTATTTCGTCGTTTTTTTATCGTTTGATTTATAAAATGGTTAAAAGGTGTTGCGTAAAAGGTTGTGGGAATGAATCCTATTCCGGCTGTAACATTTCTTTTCACAGGTAAGCTTTAATACAATGAAATCTTACAAATTAATTATGTATGTTATTGATAGGGTGACAATATTTGCGGTATTATTGTTGGCCTTTGGGTTTGTGTTTCAATTTTTCAACGCACTATTTTAATGTTATTTTCTAACTATACCCCACTCCCGTTTTTTTGTATGCTCTGTCACGTGGTAAAATTACCATTGATCTAAATAGATCAGATTTCATCAGTAGCGAAATCATAAAGTCATTATTTCTCCATTTCAGCTTCCCTAAAAATCAGGAAACGTATCAGAGGTGGCTACAATTAATGATTCCAAAACATACAAAAATACATGTTTTACTGAGGATCGAACCTGGGCCCTGTGGTATCTCAGTCCGACGCATGATGTTCCCTGCCATCTATGCTTGTTTTATAGTTGCAAAATGCAGCATTATACTGAACCGGTCAAAAAATATGAATTTTATGGACAACTTCGTCCAAGACCGCACATGTTTTTTGTTTACAGTTTTTACTATTTTCTTTTATTACATGTTTTCTCATTGTAAATTTGCATGGAATTTGTATGGGATTTGCATACCATGCAGTGCGTTTAGGTTAAGTGCATAAAATAGGAATATTAACATAGTTATTAAGTAATATTGTTACTAACAACAAAGGGATTCACCAGAGGATGGACAGCAGCGTTCTCTGAGTATTTAACCAACCAACTGCGATCGCCAACCCGCCTGCCAGGCGTGGCGATTATGGCATATCCCCCCCTTTTGGGGGAGGCTCATGTCCAGCAGTGGATGTCTTTCGGCTGAAATGATGATGATGATGATGATTGTTACAACAGAAATAGATAGAATGGAAAAAGCGGCGGGACGCGCGTGGCAGCACTCTGCACCATAGTGCAGTGCATTTCAAAGCCTTTCTCAGCACGCTTTATGACTTGTTTCTATAAATAATGTAACAAAAACCATCAAAAATGCCGTATTGTCCTGTTTCTAACTGCAGAAACGCTGTAAAGTGCATTTGATTAAAGTTAATTTTCAAAAATTAATGACGTCAATATGTAAGGCGTACTTTGTTCGAAAGTTGCCACGCATGAATCGCAAGTAAAATTGTGATTACTACCATTCTATCCATTTCTGTGATTGTTACTAACACAGTGAGCCATTGTTTTACTTGTTAAATAAAATAAATTAAAATTAAATTATAATGATATCCTTTCGTATTCGTTAATAAAATTGTTTTATGACTTTACCTGTAAATAAATTGTTTGGTATACCTATAAAGCGCTGTAAATTCCTACTTTTGTGTGATAAAAATAAATGCGTCTGTTGAACTGTTGTGTGTAGAGTTATTATTGTGTACCTATAATCAGTACGGTCGGTAGTTAGATTGCTAACAAAGGGAGTAGTTCCTGGACACGCCACCCTAAGACTTGACATGGAGTGTGACTGCTGCAGTAGGTATCTTACCGCGTGACTGCTGCAGTAGGTACCTTACCTTCATCTTTTATTAATATTCGTCTCATAGGATCAGCCCCTTATTCTATTTTCTGTGATAGTTCAATACCGTGTAACTAGCACTTGCAAATATGGTAGCCTATGTACAAAAACAAAAAAGTGTTTCTAACAGTTATATTAATTATGGTTAAAATAACGGTGGTGAAGTGAATCATAAACATTAAACCAGCCAAGTGCGAGTTGGACTCACGCAGTACGGGTTCCGTACCACCCATCGACCTGATACCCTTTAGAAACTGCTTTAATTTATGAGAGTTCATCAAAAGACATCAACGTAACGTGCGCGAAATATGAATATTTGCATTTATTTTTTACGCAGATACTACCACATATATCTATGTTTACCCTATTTTTATTATTTGTTGCTAAATAACATAGTATGCACTATATTCAAACCAAATTTTACGCTGGTATGTATTACAGTTTTGAAGATAGGGCAGGAACAAAAACTTTGAGAATAAAACATGTTTTTAGAGGTTTCTTGTATGGGGACCCCCTTTGGTTTTAGACTTTTTTTCTTTTTACCCGACTGCGCCAGAAGGAGGGTTATGTTTTTCGAGTGTATGTATGTATGTATATTTCTTTGGCACGCTCTGTAGCCTAAACGGCTTGATGGATCTTAGCTTCAGAGGTGTCGTTAGATTTTTCTTAATTGTGAGAGTGACACTGGGTATATCAAAATTATATAAATCAAAATGGCCGCTTTTTGGAGCCATTTTATGTGCCTTCAAAATTTTTTTTTTGCTCAAAACCTATCGAGTGGGGTATCAAAATAAAGGGTTTTATAAATGGTTTACGAAAATATATACAACTTATATGTTTAAATGTAATTTGGAATGAGAAATGCTAAAAAACAACAAAATATTCAACGTTAAAAATGAATTTGAATTTAAAAAAAATATATTAATAGTATGATAAATAAAACATGACAAAACTAAAAAAAAACAAATGAAAAAATTAATTAACAAAAACAAAAAACCCGACTGCGTGTTGATAAGTCTGGTTTATATCTTTTCTGTTATTTTTAGACGCAGTCGGGTTTTTTGTATTTGTTAATTAATTTTTTTAGTATTTGTCATAGTAACACATATTCTGAGAAATTTACAAACGGCTACCTATTACCGTTCAAAAGATTATATAGCCCTGTGACAGACAGATGGACGAACGGGTGGACGGTCAATCAGCGTAGCGAGAATAATAAGGTCCCACTCATTTAGTACGGAACCCTAAAAAGTGCGAGTTACACGTTTATAAAAAGTGGCAGATATCGCCTTACTCAGTAATGTCGATTTAAAAATTGGACAATCTCATTTTACAAATTCTGTCACAACCACAAGTCATAGCAAAATAAAAATGATACATTATCCCACTCGATGCCCAAAATTCGGGTCACTCTAATAGAGCAAGACGACTTCACTCCTTGTGTTCTATCTGTGCATGATCATTTTTTCGGCAGAGTGCACAGTCTTGTACTACCAACGGTAAATGTCATGTCTCTGAGTCCAATAGTTCCATAGTCAAAGGTGGCAACTCGCAATGTGGCCCATAGTACATGAGCTGTCAAGTCATTGACCTAAATCTATGGACTTGTCATACCTACGAAATAAGCGTGGCATACATGAAGTTAGGGTAAATATGGAGGGAAATCTCCGTACATCTATCTGAAACACACATTTTTGACCTCATTTGAACTTTCGTAGGTGTAGCTATCTCTCTCTAATGTTGATACGTGTATGTCAATATTTCCCATTAATCGTATACATTTTCCCAAATAACAAAGGAATATTGAACTATTATACTATTTATTCGTAATCTAAGGGAACAGTATGTTTGTTTCAACTTAAATATATATAAATTGGTTAAGATACTATATTAAATATTATAAAATAAAATATTCACGTTGTATGTAATTCTGATCACTTACCAATTTTTATGAACTTCGCAATGCTTAAATATAATGGCAACTCTATACACTAAACGTCAATTCTATTTGGCGGAGTTGAATGTCGTTGAATGTTTTTGTCGACCAGATAACACAGTTTATCTTATTTTTTCTACAAAATGGTGAATACCTGTGTAGTTCGTGGTTTCAAAAGTAAGTGGAGTCCCGGGTGTGAGATAAAATTTCATGGGTGAGTCTTATGATAAGCATAATTTATTGTTTCCTGCAATCGTTCTTAAAGTTGCAGAGATTCTACAATATCTTTATATATTCTTAGAAAAACTTACAGGAAACAGGAAACTACCTGATATTCAAGTGTCTTCTCTTGTCTCTGTGCTTGATAATTAGTTTTAATGGTTTTAAAACTCTATTAAAATCATTGTTATTATTTTGACTAGGGTGACCATGAACATTGTATTAGTTAGGTACGTGAAATATGAATGTCGGGTTCTAGTTACACAATTTTTCAATAAGTATGATGCTTTGCTTTTATGTAGGTACTTAACTATAAATAATTTATGATAATTTTCTTTTTAGATTTCCTAAAGACGTCCAACGAAGAAATGACTGGTTGGCTCTAGTTCCAACGAAATCTCATTTTATGTACTCTTTTATGCCGAACTGTACTGGATTAATTTTTCTGATGTCACAACATTTTTTCACATTTTTTAAGATAGATAAGATAAGATAATGTTTATTTCTCGCCACAATATTTCACTTAAGATAACATTTCTTGTATTATTAGTATTAAGATGAGATTTATTTCTCACCACAATACAATTTACAGTATACTGCGGGAGACTGGTGCCTAAACTAGGCGTAAGCCTGTATTTCAGGACACCAGGTCTCCTACCCTTGGGTAAAAATTACATTTTTCTTTCAGTTTTATTACGAGTAATTTGGCAATAGTGCGGTAAGTTGTTTACAAGGTATAATTTTAATTGCAGTGTTAGTATGATTAGTATGAATTTTTATGTATAAGTGTGTTTATTTGTGTGCATGTATGTGTTCTGAATGTGTCTGTGGAGAGTGTGCGTGTAATGGGGAATTAAAATAATTAATGCAAGAGTGTGAATGACCTGTCATAGTGATTTGTATGAGGGAGTGATTCTTTTCTTTGATTGTGTTATATTATATATATTATTTCGTATGTAGTACATATGCTTAAATTGTGATACTTATCATTAAATAAACTATTATAGAAATAAACAATTTATACCAGGACAACAAGTAGTTTTTCTGTTTCAGCATAGTTTAAGTCCTGGAGCCAGCAACTTACCTTCATTTTGCATTTGATCTTGGTAGTATTATAAACAGAAAGCAACTTGTTTATTTTATTATAGAGAAAGCCACCAAGATGGCAAAAGAAGCGGTTAGAGAACATGGTAGTGAGCTGAGTGTGATGGCGGTCTACGGGATCGAATCGTCTTTTACCACGACACAGTAAAGGGTTAAAAGAAAGGAGTCCATGCTGTTTTAGAACCGTTTGCAATATGAACAGCTGACGAACCGTTAATACTTTGGTTTCTTTTTACAAGAGCGCTGTTGGATAACGGTAAGGTAGGAACGAAGAAACCTTCAAAATGGCTCTTTGCGTTCGTTCTAGTTCCAAGATTGTGGATTTTGGAGCACCACCCCAAGACGTGATGCAGTAGGTTAATAGAGACTGAGCAAGGGCAAAGTAGGTTGATTTCCTCAGCTTTTCGTCAGCCACATGTCGTATGGTCTTAAAAACATATATTAATTTACGCAATCTGCGATTAAGGGTGTTGATGTGCTCCTGGGGGCCGACCACCATCTCTTAAAGCAGTATTATTTTAATCTTACTTTGTCTTTTCGTACCACAACGTCCTTAAAATAAGCTTATTATAAGCTTGAAACAATGTTGTTTTCTTAGCAGTTATGTGACGTCACCTCTAAATCATTCATTCAAATCGTACTACAACGTCGTTTTTGACAGCTAGCATGGTTGTTTTTATGTCAAATTTAGCAATCTTAAAAAAGTTGCTCAGACGCGACTTTATTAACATTTTTTTGCATAATTATACAAATAAAATCGATTTTCGTGTCATATAAAGTAAGTAAATCATATTTATTTACCTAAAATTGAAGAATGGTTGTTTATCTAGTGATTTTAGTACCTGGGTGATTGATTTCTTGTTTGCTTCTAGATGGCGAATTAATACGAAATATTCGAGTTCTTAGAAGCTGAACGCAGAAATTCATAATAGAAGGAAGCGACGTCGTATGCAGCTACGTGAGGAATGTAAATTAAATTTAGTAGATGCGGAGTTCATAAAACGTTACAGACTTACAAAATAACTCTCACGTAACCTGTGCGATGAGTTGAGGCCTCTCATGAAGAATCCAAAAAGATCCACAGACTTGTCTGTAGACACAAAGGTAAATACCCTTGTTTATACCACAAATTACATGTTAAAGCAGTGTATATGTGCTCCTGAACCACTTTCTTATTCATACAGTTTCTCAATTTTTTTAGGTATTGATTGCATAAGCAGTACTGAGGGTCATTTTGTGGCTCGGCAGACGGTTTCATCAGTAATCGCACAGGTTACTGCATATCTTAATGCATTGCAGATGAGAAAGAAATATATAAAATTTCCAGTGAATGATCAAGAACGCAACAGAATTAAAACACAGTATGTATCTACCACATGTTTATTTGTTGAATATTTACTTTGCAAAATGACAACAATCCAGAAATAATAGTAACAAACTTATTTAAAATAATACAATGTACTAAGTATTGCCTAATTAAATCCCTATATTTTAGAATCAGACACAGAATATTAAATATAGGTACGGGTTGTTACAATAATAATTATGTGCAGTTTATCCATAAAAAACACAAATAAAACTAAAAGAAAACTAACAATTAATTGTAATAATTTATAGTAAAAAACTTGCAGTAAAATTGAAAAAAAATACAGAAATCTCAAAATATTTCTGTATAAATTGTATTATTTACATAAAATAATTGTCATTCAATTATTGCAGATTTTACACAAGATTTGGGATACCGGGAACACAACATTTGCAATAGCGCCAACATTGCGGTGGAACAATTAAGCTATGAAGATGTGATTCAAGAAGCCCAATCACTACAAAATATGAATACGAGTGAACGCACGCACGCAGTACCAACATCGCTTTGTATTGCAGCAAGGTGTGGCTACTCGGAATTCTCTTGTTGAACATTTGTGGGTAAGGCGGCTCTCAAGATCCTGAAACAATCAAAGAACCTATTTAATCAATTATTATATTATTACCTATTAAAAAAATGATAATAATAATATGAGTATAATGATGTAGAATTTATTGTTTCTTTTTATAGCGCACATCTTATTGTTACTCTTGTTTACTTGTTATTAAATTTATACACAACTGGGTACAAAGGTGGCTTAATGCCATAGACTTTCTCTACCAGACAACCTTAGGGTGATGCAGAGATAAAAACGAGGTAGATGCCAAGGGCGTCGCCAGCCAATGACTAGAGGGAAGATAGAAAGAGGATATGAATTGTAATAAATGTAATTTGTACAGTTTTAATGGTAAACTACAAGAAAAAAAAACATACTTTAAACATAATCTTCATGGGTGAAATTTTAGACTACTTAATTTTAAAATCTCATAGATTCTATCTAGTCTCTAGGGGGAAGGGCTTCAGCCCCCCTGCCCCCCTTGCCGACGCCCTTGGTAAAGGAGTAAAATAAGTTAATTTCTGACATTGATCTACATTTTAATCACTTCAATGCTTTTATTGTACCAAGCAATGATCAATGCAATAAGAGTCGACTTTTGATAAGTAGGTACCTGTAATATGGACTATTTGAAATAAAATGATTTTATTATTTTAATTATTTGAGAATGTATTATTCTTTTAGTTTACTTCCTCTACCCTGAACAATCTTTGAGTTTTTCATTCTATTTAAAAAGCATGAATGACGGGGATTTAAAGGTAAAGATATTTAATTATTTTGTACCTTTCAATGCTCAATGCAGTATTGTGGAAGTCTCCTATTTTCTGCACCAGCTCCTCCAGGATTTCGTTTGCTCTCACAGCAGCCTCAGCGTCTGTTTGTGAAGAACGAACGAGAGCACGTCTGGCAGCCTCCTGCGTCATCAGCGGTTCGTGCCATTGACGGCGACGTCTCGGGGAGCGGGTTGCAGATGGAGTAGCAGGACGTGGGGATCGTGAAGGAGTCCTGGGGGAACGAGCCGGTGGGTCTTGGACCATAGGTTCCAGAGGAGGATTTTGAGGCAATGGCTCTTGGATGGGTGCTATGGGTAGATTTTGGATAGGAATGAACAACATGGGATTCAGAATAGATTCTGAAGCTGGGGAATCCTGCACATCTACAACCGTTGTAGCAGTGCCAATTTCTGGAGGCTAGAAAGAGAACATAATATAAACTATTTGCTTTATAACAACAGTTTTTTTTCATTAAGCTTAAGTAGGTACCTAATAATTTTTATTTATTCTGCAAATGGTTCCACCCGGACACCTGGTTAGCCCTGACCAAAATCTTTTCCTAGTATATGGAGAAAATTTTCTTTCAATGCTGTCAAGGGCTTCTCAGTGGAAGGTCCTCCACCAGTACGTGCATGAGAAGATTGTACAGCAGCTACTCTGACTTTTATTTTAGCCTTGTAATCTACCCAGTACAAAAAATAAAAAATGGCTTATTTAATATTGTTATAGGGAGTGTTTAATTACCTACCTTAAAAAAAACAATATGTATTTACTTTAGACCAGCCTCTCCAATCTTTATAGGCTCCATCGCCTTGCGAGTTAAGGATATCCGCAATCTCTCGCCACTTTTTTTCTGAGTACTCCTTTGCTTGTAGGGAGCGATTGAACGAGGTAGCCATGTCCTTATTGGAGTCCGAAAATTCCCATAGCCTCTCTACCTGCCGCCCTGAAACCCGGGTCAGTCTTCGGCTGCAAAATGAAAAACAAAACACTTAATCCACATATCCACATACAATTATTTATAACCGCGTCGACTGAAACTAAAACATTGATCACATTATATATAATGTAACCGCATCAACTTAAACAATAACAGCACAATATTTCTTTGTTTTACAATTTCAGTGACCAAATAAAAATGTTCAACTCACATACCTTGTTTCCATGTTGACTGCGCAAGGAATAATAAATAAGTAAGATAAAATAAGTTAAACCACTTTGTTAACCACTTGAAAGCCCAATCTTTGAAAGCCCACTTATTCACAGAGAAAATAATCACTTCTTTCAATCACACATAATAAATAACAAAAAAATTAACCCCATTGAGTTTCGAATTTCGCTCGCACTCTACAAACTTGATAAGTAAACATTTCGTTCCGAATATACCATGTCACAATCTTACAATCTAACCTTAACTTTTTTAAATTTTTCTGATTACTTTCCAGAGCAAAATCTTTAAATATTTGTATTAATTTAATAGACATTTCGATTGGAATTATTATTTTTACAAACCAATATTTTTAAAGTTAAATAATCACTTATATTGTTACAATTGTATGTTTCGGAATGACTTATTGGGTACGATTCTGAACAACGCGTAAAAGAGATAGCGCTATACTGTTTGTATAGCGTTGTTTCTTTTCGTTTTTTAGCAGGCTATAGACAATTCCTGCAAATCATTCGTTCTTTCACAGCACTAAGCAGGAATGAAACAAAGCTAAACTATTTACGTTGTGGTACGAATATGAGTAAGATTATTATAAGCTTGAAACAAAACTCTCTTAAAGTAAGATTGTTTTGTAAAAGGTTGTGGTAAGGCCCCTGGAACCTCATATTCCTATCGATGATTACACCTAGGTACTTTACATTGTCTATTTTATGGATGCGGGTGCAGCTGCAGGTGTTTTCGTTTTGATTAGGGCACGAGTGAGCTATTATAGAATACGAGGGCATCATTGGTGTCGTCTGCGCATAATTTTTTAGGGAAAAGGTTATGTGCTTTGTTTTGTCCGTATTAAGTGTAAGAACATTATTTTGCAACCACTCGTTCACAACGTTAAAACCAGACTGGGCAAGCGCATACACTTCGTGCCATAAGCTAGCGCTGAAAAGAAGGGCAGTGTCGTCTGCAAAGGTTACAATTTTACCATTAGAAAGGTTGAGCGTACCCAGATCGTTAATATATATGAGAAAGAGAGTCGGACCAAGTACGCTGCCTTGCGGCACGCCGTAGGCGATAGTGCGCTCTTCGCTGATGACGTCGTCAATCTTTACGCTCTGGGTACGCCCAACAAGATAGTCCTCAAAAAGTTTGAGTTGAACTCCTCTAATTCCCATACTTTCCATCTTCCGAATCAGGATAGGCACAGAAACCGTGTCGAAAGCTTTAGCAAGATCTAGGAATATGCCCAAGACCTTCTTCCCACCATCCAAATTTGTGACAATATAGTTTGTGAGATCATGAACAGCGTCGGACGTGGATTTACCAGCCCGAAAACCATATTGAGAGGGTGACAGTATGTTAAACTTTTCTAAGTAGCCCACTAGTCTATTGTTCATGATCCGCTCTAATATTTTGGATAGGGCAGGAAGCACAGCTATAGGTCTATAGTTGTCGACACGGCTTCTGTCCCCATTCTTATAGATAGGATGTATAATAGATTTTTTGAACGCTCTGGGAAATTGACCCGATGAAAGAGCGAGGTTGCAGATATATGTAAGAGGTGGTACAACTGCAGCTATGTGTTTTTTTAGGAGGCTACTTGATATTCTGTCCCATCCCATAGCACAGTCATTGCGTAGCGACATTATTAATTTAGCAACCTCTTTCTCATCGGTCGGTAAAAGAACCATAGACTGCGAGATACCATTGTTAACAGTATAGGATGCATCGTAAGTCGGTCTATTAACAATATTTTCAGCGAGAGTCTTACCGATTTCCGCGAAGTATTTATTGGCTTTGTTAACAGATTGCACCGGAGTACCTGACGTATTTAACAAATGAGATGAGTTGTCCTTCTTTTTAATTCTATTTGATAGTGTTTATTGCTGCCCACAGCTTTTTGGAATTATTACCAGCATCACTTATCACTTTTTGCTCAAAGTCTTTTTTTATCTTTTTCAGTAGCTTATTGCAAAAGTTTCTGTATCTCGTAAAGGATATTCGTAAAATTTCATTATCAGGCGTCTTTTAATTTTTTTATGTAGATTATCCCTATGTCGGATACAGCGGAGGAGACCTGGAGTAAGCCATGGCTTAGTGATTTTTTTTCGATTAGGGATTTTAATAGTTTTTGAATTTGACTCGATCATCTGTGTAATAAGGCCTATCATTAGCTCTGCTGCGACATTTGAATCTTGAGTGAGATAAACTTGTTCAAAATCAAGTTGTTTTATATCTGCATCTAACTGATCGTAATTGATCCGAACAGCTGTTTTTTTTTCAGTAAGTTTTGGAATATTCTTGACTAGGAACAGCAGGACGGTTTCATGGTCAGTTAGTGCAGAGTGGGCTACTAAAGTTGAAGCAGGTAGAACTGTTTTTAGAATGAAATGGTCATAGCATGAATTGAGACGCGTCGGCAGTGAATGTGCGGGCAATAGACCATGTGAAGCTAATAGGTTGAGATAAATATGTTTGGATGAATCATGAAAACTATCGTGAATGTTTATATTTATGTCACCGGTAATTATAATATTTTTATAGTGCTTGATATTAATCAGGATCATGTTTAATGAATTAATAAAAATGGTAATATCTTTATAGCCCGGTGGACGATATATTGCTAATAGGACAGTGTTCTGGTCAATTTTTATTAGGAGACAGTTTGCTTCTAAGATTGAGGGTTCTTCCACGGAAACTCTAATATTACTATGAACATAAACGACTACACCCTCATTTTGTGTCAGATTGTTATCGGTTTTGAAACAATTATAGCCTTGGAGGTCTGGGATATAGTGTGTTTTTGGGAGCCAACATTCTGTCAACGCTATTATGTCCCACTCAACCTTCTTTCTTGCGAGTACTGTATGCAACCCTGACATATTTTTTGATATACTTCGAATGTTTTGATTAAGGATTTTGAGTGAATTATTAGGATCGATGTTGAGTGGAATACAATCATCCAAGTCACAGGTGGATGAATCCGACACAGAGACAGAGTCTATGTTGTTTATATTATTTTGTGTGTTATCGAATTATATTTATATATTTGTCAAAATTTGCATTTTTAGAGTACCAACTACTTGGCTTATGAAGCGAAGCAATATCCTGCCGGGTTATGCTCTTGGAAACAGTGCTATAGTAGAATATAGGGGCATTAAATAACGTCGATATTGAATAGTAATTCAGTGTATGAATTCCCGTAGTTTGTGTATACTTGTCAATTCGTAAAAATAATGGTAGTGTATAATTAAATGTAAAAATTCCCGCCATGTGTGTTTGTGTATAAATAGTAAGGAAAAATAGTCGTGTATAGTTTAAAATAGTCAATAATAGTAGTTGTGTAAAGTGTGTATACATTTTAGAGTATGAAGTAAATATGTGTTTGAGACAGTTTTGTACATATTTGTAAATAGGTAAGTTAGTGTTAGTTTTTAATATAATTACAATATTTTTTAGCAGGTAAAAGATAACAGTTATAGAAAATATGGTATGCCGTAGGAGTATCGATAGTCATTTTTCTTTGCGTAGCTTAGCCAGGTCTTCTTCTGATTTTATAATCCGGCTGGGCATCCCATCTCTTTCGCGGACGTATACCTTGCCATTTGCAGTCCAACATTGCTGATATTCACTGCTTTTAATGAACTCCCGAGCTAGATAATGGAGGCGTTTTGCCGTGGAGGTGAGTGCTTCTGAAACATATACTGGTTTCTTGGGTCCGACAGCATTCAAATGGGTGGTATTTAGACGATTTTCTATATTTTGTTTGTTGTAGTTTTTAGTACACTGTATAAATTGCTCTTTAATTGATGGAGACGAAAATTCTACAATGACAGTGCCTACTGTCTCTTTTTTACATTCAGGAATATGATCTACATACTCTGCCATTGGATGACAGTACTGGACAAAGAAATAGAATGCTCCTACTGAAACGGCTCTTGGAAACTGCACGAAATGAAAGAGATGCAAGTCATGTAAATTATCAACCATTTTTTTTATTGTGCCCATTCAATCGTTGTTTAAAGTATGTTTTTATTAGATTTACTTATATAAAAAAAAACTGTCCGTAGGATGTGGAAAATATTGCACCAAGGAAAAAACAGCATCGCAAAGAATAAACAGAAGTATACAAGTGAAAATTAAGTCGAATCGAGAAGAGTTGTTCCAAAAAAGAAACAGGATTTTAAGGCAAAAAGTTAAGAGACAAACCAAATATATTAGTAATATGAAGTCATTACTAGCTACAATAAAACGCTACACTAGCAATTCAGAACTCGAAAACATAATTAAAGGCAAACTGCCAGCCCGATTGGCCAGGCAGTCTGCCTAGGCTCACCCAACAGTGAACGGAAATAATCAATTAAACTGTAAGACTAAAAACAAAAAAAGTCTAAAACGAAAGGGGGTCCCCATACAAGAAACCTCGAAAAACATGCATTTTTTTCAACGTTTACTCACACTTGGCCGGTTTTTTTTATTGATGCGTGTTCAGTGTCAGTGGTAAAGTCACCTTCTTAAAAATTAGGTTTATTTATCACTTATACGGACTTATACCACGAAAAAGGATATATTTTATTTACTTGTAAAAGGTCAACTTTATTTGCATTGCTGTAAGTTTGTTGTTTTATCTAATACATTTTTTTGTAATCATATTAATTGCGCTTAATGTATGTCATGAGGTGCTCTTCTTTAAGTAATGGGGCACTTAAATAAAGTTTGAAATGTATAAAACCAGATTATCTAGGCTAGACTAGTTTTATAAGTATACTAGCTTTTACCCGCGGCTCCGCTCGCGTTAAATTCTGCTAACCCACGTCAGTCCAGTCCAGTCCAGTCCATTCCAGTCCAGTCCACTGTCCCACTGTCCCGCTGCCCCGCTGCCCCACTGCCCCGCTGCCCCGCTGCCCCACTGCCCCACTGCCCCGATACCCACGGCCCCGCTGCCCCGCTGCCCCACTGCCCCGCTGTCCCACTGCCCCACTGCCCCGCTGCCCCGCTGCCCCGCTGCCCAGCTGCCCCACTGCCCAGCTGCCCCGCTGCCCCACTGCCCAGCTGCCCCGATGCCCCAATGCCCCGCTGCCCCACTGCCCCGCTGCCCCACTGCCCCGCTGCCCCGCTGCCCCACTACTCCGCTGCCCCACAGCCCCGCTGCCCCACAGCCCCGCTGCCCCACTGCCCACTGCCCAGATGCCCCGCTGCCCCGTTGTCCCGCTGCCCCGCTTCCCCACTGCCCCACTAACCCACTGCCCCACTGCCCCGCTGCCCCGCTGCCCCGCCTCCACGCTGCCCCACTGCCCAGATGCCCTGCTGCCCCGCTACCCCACTGCCCCACTATCCCCTACCCCACAGCCTGCCCCGATACCCCCACTGCCCCACTTCCCCGCTGCCCCACTATCCCACTGCCCCAATATCCCACTGCCCCACAGCCTGCCCCGCTGCCGCACTGCCCCGCTTCCCCACTGCCCCGCTGCCCCTCTGCCCCTCTGGACCGCTACCCCACTGCCCCACTGCCCCGCTGCCCCGGTAACCCAGTGCCCCGCTGCCCCACTGCCCAACTGCCCCGCTGCCCCACTGCCCCGCTACCCCATTGCCCCCCTGCCCCACTATCCCAATGCCCCGCTGCCCCGCTACCCCACTGCCCCACTGCCCCGCTGCCCAACTATCCTACTGCCCCACAGCCTGCCCCACTTCCCCACTGCCCCGCTGCCCCACTGCCCTGCTGCCCCACTATACCACTGCCCCACTGCCCCGCTGCCCCGGTAACCCACTGCCCCGCTTCCCCACAGCCCCGCTGCCCCGCTGCCCCACTGCCCCGCTGCCCCGCTACCCAACTGCCTCAATGCCCTGCTGCCCCACTATCTCACTGCCCCACTGCATGCCCCGCTGCCCCACTCCCCTACTGCCCGCTGCCCCGCTACCCCACTGCCCCGCTGCCCCACTGCCCAGCTGCCCCGCTGCCCGCTGCCCCGTTACACCACTGCCCCACTACCCCGCTGCCCCACTATCCCACTGCCCCGCTGCCCCGGTACCCCACTGCCCCGCTGCCCCGCTGACACGTTGCCCCACTGCCACGCTGCCCCGCTTCCCCGCCCCGCTGCCCCGCTGCCCCACTCCCGCTGCCTCGCTGCCTCGCTGCCCCACATCCCCACTGCCCCACTGCCCCAATGCACCGCTACCCCGATACCCCACTGCCCCACAGCCCCACTGGCCCACTGTCCCGCTGCCCCGCTGTCCCACTGCCCCACTTCCCCACTGTCCCACCGTCCCAACGTCCCACTGCCACTGTCCTACTGTCCCACTATCCTACTGTCCCACTATATCACTATCGTCCCGTCCCATGTCCCATGTCCTGTCCCATGTCCCATCCTATGTCCAGTCCCATGTGCCGTCCCACTGTACTGTCCCATGTCCCGTCTCATGTCCCGTCCCATGTTCCGTCCCCTGTCCCGTCCACTGTCCCGTCCCCAGTCCCGTCCCCTGTCCCGTCCCCAGTCCCATCCCCAGTCCCATCCCCTGACCACTCCACTCCACTCCGCTCCATCGTACATAGAAGCTTCGATCTGTCGGGTGAGTACGCAACCCACGAATTAATTTTTTTCTTTTTTTCTTTCTTTCTTTCTTTCTCAAAACCCATACCAGTTTTTAAGTCAGATCATCAGCTTTCAAACAAAAAAAAAATCATCAAAATCGGTCCAGTAGTTTTAGCGTGATGCTGGAACAAACAAACAAACAAACAAATAAACAAACAGACGTTTACAATTTTATAATAGTTAAGATTAATAAAATTGATCTACTCACAAAAATTCTTAAATTCAGACTAAAGTTTGTCCAGTACAATACATAACGGTTAGACACCCTACTTAGAAAGAGACAGAACCCCTACGTGAGTGAGACATTATTTTCAAGGTCGGTATCTTTTACGTATTATGAGTGATTGCTCCAATATTTACTATTACTTCATGGTGTAAGTAAGTTAGTATTGAGGGAGATATAAGTTAGTGAAGTTTTACTTCAGTCGTGTGGTCTAAAGCACACTCGTTTTTTATGTCTTAGGGACAGCCGAACTTAGTATTTGATATAATTGCATTATTTATTACTACTTTAAAATTATTTTAATCAGCACACATCTCTGGTAAGAAACACGAGTATCGATATCGATACTTTTTAGTTTTGATTACTTACTTCCCTAGCTATGGCCTCCATTACAGTGGCCCGGGTATTGTAGGTATGCCACGCTTATTTCGTAGGTAATACAAGTCCATAGATATAAGTCAATGATTGACAATATATTATCAGAGACATGACATTTACCTTTACCGCCGGTAGAAGTATCTGATACGTAGACGGACGATCTGATAAGACGAGGTTTATAATCTAAGGATAAGACTAGTATAATATCGGGCAAAATTAATATCCAATCTATCCACGATTTGCCCTACTAGAGATAGGAATTTGTCATAAGCTCCATACAAAATATGTCAAATTTCTATCTCTAGTAGGGTGAATCGTAGATTAGACGTGATTGGATATTAATTTTGGCCGTTAATCAATACGTAGTATCTCTATGTAGGCTATGTAGTCTTGAGACAAAGATAATATAATCACTACGTTTTATCTTGAGATATATCCAGCGGTTAGTAGTAGTACGTCGACGATACTGCTTACTGCTTTTACGAAATAAAGATGCTGCTGCTAATGTCAAAGTGTTACCACAGACGTGCGGTTGACCGTACGATGTACGATACAAAATGTAAAAGTACTACGATAATATAATTTTGACATTGGGAATCATTGCTCGAATTCGTAGAAATACTACAGATTATACACGAGAGACACTAGAAATACTATAAATTATGTGTAAACCTAAAAAGAAATAGGGAAAATCCGATTGATTCACATTTCACATCATCACATTAGCTCAACACTGTTCGATAATCTTTCACCTAGTCATAGAATATATAGACAAGAAGCGACACTTAAGCATGTGTGCTCGTAAAATTGCTTGTGGCTATATGTGCAGGACGTGGCAAGCGCGGGGGCCGTGCGCGGTGCGTGGCGTGTGGAACGGGCAGTCTCTCGGCTGCCTCAAACAATATATTGCATGTACACGCGGACGCGCTTCCTCAATTTCACCGGCGAGCGAGCTCACACGTACAGGGGAGTGTCACCGCTGTGACCTAGTGCCATAATCCTACTAATATTATAAATGCGAAAGTATGGATGTTTGTTTATATAGGTATCCTTTAATCACACTCAAACTGGATTGGGATTAAATTTGGCATACGGATAGACCCAGATTAGCCGATAGGCTACTTTTTAGATTTTTTACATTTCCTCTAATTCGTACCTTTTTGGTAAGCATGACGTACTTTTAAGGGAATTTACACCGGCAACACTGACCGGAACAAGAACAGTGAGAGGTTGGCGGGAAAATTCGTAAAGATCGTGTTGTGGATTTTTTATTATTTTCCAAAATTTGTGTTTCTTCGAGTGTTAATGTGTAATAATGGTGGATTATTAAATGTTAAGTGCTCGTTAACGTGTACAAGTGTGGATAAATGGTACAAAGTTGAAAAACATGACTTTCGTATTATCTCATAATCCCCTCAGAAACCTAGTAAAGTTTCCATCACTTTACTAGGATATAAGTATAATACTATGTTCAATGATTACCACTGAAGGACATGTATCCATGGTCATGAATAAATTTAAAAAAAAAAAACAATAACAGTGACGTAGTTTGACGATAATGTCACGTGACTTAGCTTTTTGGTGCGAAATTTGAAACGAGAAATAAAAAACTTGATTATTTAATTTTAAAAGCATATTTTAGTAATTATTTGTTAATGAATGCTTTAATTGGATGTTTCGCCATCGTTTTACATAGATTTCAAAAAATTGTTAAACACCCTAATTCACTTCGACGCGTCTGGCAAGGGCAACCCTGGATATATCATTAATCTGTGGACGACGGTGACGGCTAAATTGTGTTGCCAACCCGTACGATAATTACGGGGGCGTACGATAATTTTGCCATTGGTACGGTCGACCGCAAGTCGGTGGTAACACTTTGACATTAGCAGCATCTTTATTTCGTAAGCAGTAAGGGTGATTTTCGAATTGACGTGTTACCACTGTCATGCAGGCGACTGTACGATGTACGATAGCGAAGACCTAAATTACGATAAACGTACGATAATTTTGAGCATTGGATAAAAAAATATAAATGCGCATAATACGCTAGCAAAACGAATTTTTCGTGAGGAAATATTAAACACAAACAACACAAGTTTCTCTCTCCCTCACTCATATTATGCATTTGTGTTTATAAAAACGAGAAAACAATAGCAGCTCACTCTAGCTCACTAATTAATACACTTTTTTATATGGCCTGGTTGCTAGGATCTTTCAGCTCCCTCTTAGTAAAACACGTGTGATTGCCTCGTTGGTCTAGTGGTTGCAAGCGCGACTGCTGAGCGTGGGGTCCTGAGTCCGATTCCCGGGTCGGGCAAAGTGTTATTGGGTTTTTTCATTAGGAAATTCTCAGTAGCAGCCCGGAGTCTGGATTTGTGCCCGGTTAATGGCAATAGGCTCGCTCCCTATTACATGGGACTATTCTATTACATAACTGGCGAAATGCGGGTGTGCTATACACCTCTGTCTACCCCTTCGGGGAAATATAGGCGTGAAAATATGTTATGTTAATATGTAGTAAAACACTCCTTAGTAAAATGATGGTATACTAGAAGTTTCTGAGGTATTGATCGTTGCCTCGTATGACTATGAATACAATGTTCTGCCAGAAAAGCTATTTTCAAGTTAAAATTTTATAATGTATGACTACTATTGGCACCCCTACACTGTACAATTAATAAAAAGTAAGGCTTTAATAGCGTCCTGGATCGCCTGTGCGACTGACTCAAGTTTATACTCAGATGACAGACCGTCATTTATCTGTTTATACAGTACCATAGGTATACCCCCTGGAACGTGCCTACCAGTCTTGAACCCTACTTTCCATCCATACACTCAGCTGGATAATTATGTGCAAAGCCTAAATACTGTTGTATTAAATTTTAGATACTAAATTTGAAGTAAACAAGTGCTCAAAGAACATTCAAAGGGTATCAGTCGAAAAAGACGTTTTTCACGCTGCTCTCTTGTAGCGCATGTGCACTATACGTAGGTCCAGCCCAACAAGTTTCAAAACAATTTGGATGTACACTCGACCAAACGGAATTATGACCCACCATAAGTTTAATTTTCTACAAACATTCTAATACAATTAGGTCGAATTTCGCTTAAAGATATTTCCCTGGCAACAAACTTGTCATCAATTTTATTGTTTAGTGACAGTTAGTTTCTTTTAATTTGATTGATATTCTTCTGGAATTGAAAAGGTTAGTATAGGATTTAAAAAAAAAATGTTTACTTCTTTTTTATAGGTAAACTATGCGGAACGACAGTTAATTTGAAATTAAAATCATAATTCTAACTTTATCAAAAATGTAACTTTTTATCCAATGATTAATCTATTGCATTTAATAACAAAGCTCAAAATTGCATAGATCTCTGACCCGTATTAACGCAGTTTCCTTAATATTCAAAATATCCTAAAAGCAGCACGATGTTAATAAGAAGAAAATTTTACTGTTTTGACAATTTTATACAAATTATCGGCTGAGTGGGTCATGATTCCGATTTGTTGACGGTACCTTAAACTCCTTTTAAAATGGTATGATGTTTTTGCAAACTATAAAAAAAACTGCATGCAGATGCTTCGCTCTTGCTACTGTGCTTTTGTCAATTTTTCCTTAATGAAAAACGCTATTAATTTAGGTGTAGTCCCAAGAGCCTCAAATGGCAAGCATATGAAAAGACAAAGCCTCCTTTTAAAATACACTTAAAAAGCTCTGACGTTTTCAGAAAATCCCAAAAAAGTTTCGCGCTCGCTCCGCTCGCACTGCCCTTTATTACCTACAGAGAATTCCTGTCCCGTCCTCCCAGGCCAAAACTTAGGTACAGTACGTATCTAAAAACACAGAAAAAAATAAATTCTACAATTAAAAACATTACAACAGTAATAATGGACATGAAAGACAACAAAAGACATGCTGCGCCGACCCCAAATAAATTGGGATAAAGATAGGAGGATGATGACAACAGTAATCATTTCTTAGTTTTTCGCGATCACTACACATTATAATACAACAAAGTTTAAACGGATTATATCGCTAAAATACGCGATATAATCCGGTTAAACTTTGTTTTATTATTACACAGTAGTCGAAAACCCATCAAAAAGTCAAAAGATGTTTAAAAAGTGGTCACATATCACAATGTATTTTATGTGTCATTCTCTATCTTTAATTAATGTAAATGGTTCAAGACCTACCCAGACCAGACCAGAGTAATTAAAGTAAAATAAATAGTTAAAAAATTAATAAATCTTTTTTTTCCTGACAGTATATCAGAATGTACGCTACACCTTTGGTAAAGCACTCCTTATTAAAATGATGGTAAACTAGAAGTTCCTGAGGGATTGATGGTTTCCTCGTATGACTATCCAATGTTCTGCCAGAAAAGTGATTTTTAAAGTTAATATTTTATAATATATGACTACTATTAGCACTAGTGGCACCCTTACACTGCACAATTTATAAAAAAGTAAGGCTTTAATAGAGTCATGGATTGCCTGTGCGACTGACTCAAGTTTATAAGATGACAGACCGTCATTTATTTGTTTATACAGTACCATGGGTATACCCCTGGAACGGGCCTACCAGTCTTGAACCCTACCTGCCATCCATACAGCTGGATAATTATGCAAAGCCTAAATACTATTGTAGAAAATTTGACATAAACAAGTGCTCTTTACATCCAAAGACTATCAACAAGTTAAAAAAGACGTTTTTCCAAAAACGGCTGTTAGGAACTATTAAACTCAGCTAACAGCCTTTTATTTTTATCAGATTCTTCATTAACAAATACAAATCATAACAGTTCTGTTGCGGAAATAGAGTAAGAAAAGCCAAGTAAAAGAAAATAAAAGGGGTTTTATGAGGAACAGAGTTTACTTAAACCTAACTTGAGTGTGTGATTCAGTAAATTAAATCTGCCCAAGGGAGGTAAGAACTAAATCTAGTCATGCTGTAGATAAAGCCCAAAACTGCTTTAGTAGAATACACTTAAAATACAATACACCGTATTGTATTTTAATAAATATTTGCTCTTGCGCTGCTATCTTGTAGCGCATACGTGCGCTATTCGTAGGTCCAGCCCAACCAGTTTAAAAACGTTTTGGATATACTTTAAACTCCTTTTAAAATGGTATGATGTTTTTGAAAACTCCAAAAAAAATCTGCAGACACTTCGCTCTTGCTACTGTGCTTTTGTAATTTTTTCCTTAATGAAAAACACAATTAATTTAGGTGCAGTCAAAACACACACAAAAAACTCTGATTTTTTCAGAAAACCCCAAAAAAAATCGCGCTCGCTTCGCTTACGCTGCTCTCTATTACCTACGGGGACTTCCTGTCCCCCCACCCCCAATTAGGCCAAAAGCTAGGTACAGTACGTATCTAAAAGCACAGAAAAATTTAAATTCTGCTATTAAAAACATTACAACAGTCGTCGCAATCCTGCCAAAAAGTCAAATGACATTTCAAAAGTGGTCAAAATTATATTTTTTTTCCTGACGGTATATTACAGATTGTACGATAATTTTGTCGAAAAACGATAATTTTGACATGAAAATGCGATAATTTGAACTTTTGGAGTTGGCAACACTGATATGTACTAGTAACCATGGGTTGGCGGGAAAATTCGTAAAGATCGTGTTGTGGATTTTTTATTATTTTCCAAAATTTGTGTTTCTTCGAGTGTTAATGTGTAATAATGGTGGATTATTAAATGTTAAGTGCTCGTTAACGTGTACAAGTGTGGATAAATTGTACAAAGTTGAAAAACATGACTTTCGTATTATCTCATCATCCCCTCAGAAACCTAGTAAAGTTTCCATCACTTTACTAGGATACAAGTATATATTATGTTCAATGATTACGACTGAAGGACAAGTATCCATGGTCATGAATAAATAAATAAAAACTAGTAACCATGGTATAATAACACATTGGCTACGTTCACTTATTATGCACTCAGTGTGAAAGTCACCCGGTGCGAATATCGCTCGATCATTGACGATTTTCTCAGAGTTACTGAACGACTTCGGGCGACCTTATGAAACTGACACTAGAACAATGAAGCACTGACAATTATGACAATCGAAACCTCAAATTATCTGTCATTTCATACTTTTATCTGTCAACATGACAGCAGAGCGTCTTTTCTCCTACTATTTTACGGGGTGACCGGTGCGTACGCTCGACGACGCCCGCCCACAATACTGAACGGTTTGGTGTGAACGCCCGGACGATCACTCCGAGTAACTGAACGACCAAACAACGCTCCGGACGTCGTCCGCCGTCGTCGGACGATAATAGTGAACGCACCCCAGGTAGTCTCTTCCCGTGACAGCTAGGTCACGTGATTGCCTCCGTACTAAGTCATCGGCCGTGGAGCCAATAGCGGGCTGTTAGCGCGACACTTGTCAGTTTGATGTGCTGCCACTTTGTGAAAATAAATTACCCGAGCAAAATGCATTTTTTCATTTACTTTCTTCTATAAAAAATCACTTTTTAACTAGTGATTTAATATAGTTTCTTTTTATTAAATAATTAGATGAATAACACGAGATAACAAATAGGCTAGTTCGGAATTTATTTTATATTCATTATGAACAAAAATCTCCTTAAGTATATTGAAGATATCAATCAATGGCAGCACTGATCGTGACGTAGCTTGGAGGCATCGAGCTGTCATTGCGGGAAGAGAATACCTGGTGAAACATCTTATTATATAATGTACTCTGTGGTTTAGCCAGCATCTCTACTTGGTCTGTGTTAGCCAGTCTTTCAAATTTAAATCGGGATCAAGGAAAAGGAACAATACTAGGGATCTTTCATTGTAACACAATCAAAGACATTTCTATCAGTATAATACCTTTATGAACACAATCATTATTAATTAGTTCAAATCAAATGTGTATTGAATTGTAGATTCCAGAAAGTTATCAAAAATGGTCACCATAACTTTTAAAGGCGCTACAGACAGATATAATGGTATAACAGTAGATTCCCAAGAGGAACCTTGCGAAATTAGTCAATTTTTAAACCAGTTAAATGGTAAGACTATTTTGAGAAAATATAATTTAGACATCGACCTAAATGTTAGCTTAATATTAGTTGCTACGTAGCTATTTTGTTACCAAATTTGTCAATATAATCAAGGTTTCTTTGCTTCGTGTTATTTACAGATTCCGTGACAATGTGGTCTGAACAGAATAAGAGGTGTATTTGGTTCAAAGTTAACATCAAAGATGCAGCATGGGTACCACTTCTAGCAAATGTAAACAGTATAAGATTTTTTTTGTCTGAGCCTCATCTTTATTGTGTTACCACAGAGGAACATGGTTTTCCTCTTAGTTACAAAGGTGTAATGTCCAGTGTAACCACGAGGAATGAGTCAATTATTTGTTCTGATAGGATTTTATTAGACCTGCAAGTCAATTTCATTTTCATTGATTTTAATTTCAAATTCAGGAAGGCTTCAATTTTCACCATTCCCGGGGAGATTTTGTCATGATGTACAAATGGTTACCTACAGACAGGTCATCTAACTTGCCACCAGCTTGTCATACAAACCTTGGTGTGGGTGGAATGGTTTTTAATGATAAAAACCAAATATTAGTTGTGACTGAGAATTACCTTGAATTCCCACATTGGAAATTGCCTGGGGGATATGTAGAAAGAGGTAAGTTCCAGTATTTATCATTGTTTACAATGCCTACAACCAGTATAATACAGTAAGTAAATTGTAATGAATTCTGCATAATTGCAGGTGAAGATATCAAAGATGCAGCTGTGAGAGAAATCAAAGAAGAAACTGGGATTGATGCCACTTTTGAGTCAATGGTGACATTGAGACATACACACAACGTGATGTTTGGTAACTCTGATATATATGTGATTGTATTATTAAAAGCTGCATCAGAGAAAATCACAAAGTCTGATATAGAAATCAAAGCTTGCAAGTGGATGGATATTGAAGAATATCTAAATCATCCAGATGTTCATGATTTTAACAGATTTATAGCTAAACAAGCTTTAGATTTAAAAGGTAGAAAACTGAAATTGGGACTCTGTAAAGAAACACTCAAAATGAGAAATAACTCTTGGGAAATGACGTCTCTGGTATTAGAAGATGCGTGATTTTAATAATAAATATATTCCGTGGCAATGTTCAGGGTCAAGTGATAAAAGTTGTTACAGTGATAAATTTATATCTTATTATATAAATGATAACAATAAGGTGCTGGATATCTTATAAATAATGTCACAATAAATTTGAAAACACCAGACAAGCATAATACCTCTAGTTAGAAACTGTATATAAAATAGGATATTTAATAATAATCAATTCCATTAAAATCATTACCATGTATTTATGATTATTCTTGTGTTACATAATTCAGTTTTACAATGAACAGTTCAATGGTATGGAAGTTCAGGTTCAAAAATATTTTATATACAACATAAAAAGTTACCATCAGTTGTCTATAAATTGTCCATTGAATTACTATACAACCTTATTCTTAGTTTATACTAAACCTAAGGGGTCATTGTACTCATCATTATGAACAAGTTTTATAATGGGACCAACACTATAATCGCGAAAAAAAAACACCTGATCCCTACGTTTGTGTTCACTTGAATCAACAAAACGGAACAGGAGTTTTTTTTTCACGATTTATGATTTGGTCCCATAGTAAAAGTTGTTCATAGTGATGAGTATTATAATGCCTTAACTTTACCATAAACTAAGAATAAGGTTGTATAAATGTAGGTACATAATGATTTTATGACTATAAATTTGTTATAAATAAATTAAATAAAATAAAGTAATATTTCATCTATGTAGTAACCTCCTAACAAAATAAATGGTTTAAAATACCAAAGCAGAAGCAAAGTACCTATATTTACATAGCAAGTTCAATAAATTGACCTCTTACATCATCCATTTCCAGCTATAGTATGTCCTACTGTACTGTAATATTGCTAAATAATTCATGCAACTAGAAATTCTTGTTTTCTAAAATAACAATAACGACGAATTCGATGCAAAGATCAATAATCAAATGAATCATTCGATAATAAAAGTGAAAAATGTGTCCGGCGTGATGATTAGGTTAATTCAAATAGGGGCTCTAAGAACTCTAGAACTCTCAAATAAATATTAATATGCAACCTCATCTGTTTACTTTTCATAAACTTTTTTTTAATATAAATAATTTATCTTGTTATCTGATTAGTCTTAATTTTGATAAACACATCAATTTTACATAAACGAATTATTATAAATATCATAATATTGAACATTGCTAGTCATTAATTACAAATTAAAAAAGATAAGTTGGTTCATATTAATGAAGATAACCACAAAAAAAAAATAGAAAACTGTCAATTAACCTCATTATATTTTTATAGGATTATGTAATTGATGCCAAACTTGGTTTGTATGTCAATGAAAACAAATGCTGTTTTAACTGATTTACTTCCACTGTTTTAATCTAAGTCTGGGGCAGCAGCATTTCGTCCTACATAGTCTCCATCTTCATCAGAACTTTCAGCTTCCCCTATTATAGATTTCAGGAGCCCTCCAAATACTGAGTTAGGATTCCTGTTATCAGGTGGTATTTCTATACCAAACCAAATGCGTCCAATGTTATCTAAATACACGGAGTAGTTTGGGTCTCTTTTAATGCTTATTGCATACCAACTTCTTAATATTTTAAATTGATGTGAATGTCTCCTGAAATAAAATATATTTTTTTAGTTAATAATAACACAACATTCAACAAAAAGATGATATACCATGTTTGTTATTGTGACACACATATGTGTGTAGAGTATAATATTATTATACTCGACACACATGTGTGTAGAGTATAATATTATTATACTCTGTTTTAGTCTTAGTAAACAATCTTGGCACAACTTAATGTTGATTTTTTTAATAACTACTGAAAAAATATAATTACTGGTTCTGCAAATTTATGTAATTAGGTAAAAAAAAATATTAGTGTGTAAAATGGTTAATATTAGTAATTATTATTGACAAATTGTATTAAAAAGATATGCCAAGATTGTTTACTAAATAAGACAAGAAAAAACAGAGTGTAGTAAATAATTAACTTACTGTTCAATTGCACGTAATAAAAACCACAGAAAATTTAATAATGGAAATAAATATGGAGGCCCTTTATTATTGTTTATTGTAGGATGTAGGCCAGTATATTTATTAAATGTTTCTGTAGCCATTTGTACATTACGCAGACAGAGAATCTGCAACACAGGCTGGGCAATGAACAAATCTATTTCAGATTTGTGTCCTTTAGTTGTATGCAGTTCAACAAGCATACTTGCATAAGCTGAACCATCACACGAGTGCAAGAAATGCTTGTGTGCAGCTGTATACTTCTTCTCTTTCCAATAGACTTCAGCAATTTTCTAAAACAAAGTATATTTACAACTAGTTATTTTATCTTGATCCATTTAGTTCAATAATAGTACCCTATAATGCAGATTTCTTTAGCATAGCATAGGAATAAGATATATACAATTACACAATAAAGTAAATTCTAGTCAACAAACATTTCTCAGGTTTTAAATCTACAGAAATCTTGCTCCTAGTCAGGCTAAGCTACTGGCAAATTAGTCAATTTAATAGGTTCTAGCTGTTAAAATTACAGCTAGAACCCACAAGCAACATTTACTTGATTTAACATGGCCAGTAGCTTAACAAGGCAATACTCAAGCTCTCAACATCCTAACCAAATGAAATTATTATGGATTCGGCCTAGAATCCATGTTCAGTTTTAGGACATAATAATATTTACATATTCATAAAGGAGTAAGTATGTATCATAATATTTATTCCAATGAATTTACCTTGTGTAGTAAAGGATGTCCTTTTTTGTTATTGTCCATAGACCATTTGACAGCATTAGTAAGGTATGATTCCCTTTCAGGTATACTAGCACTCATCAATTCAAATAACTTTGCTATTTTATCAATCCATTCGTGGCATGGTATAGTTTCTGACTTATTCAATACGTCTATTAACAATATAGCCAAATCTGCTCCACTACCTTGCTGGTCGTGCTGTAGCAATATAGTCGAACCTTTGTACAATAAATTTAATAGCTCCGCATATTTCTTTTGACTTAGATATCTGAAAAAATCATAATAAACTATAAAAATCCATGTTATCAACTCAAAAATAACACGCAGCTCGAGTATGGTACCCACCTGAAATAAAGGGTTCTATACATTTGATGTGCCTCATAATATTGACCAGAGTTTACAGATGCTTCTAACTTATCAAGTACTCTTACAACTCCTCTTTCTCCTCGTGCAGCCATTATTTATTTTCTAGAACAATCTGTTTTTCTTTTATTTCTATTCACATACACCAATTTACGCCATAACCATGAATTGTACAATTTTCTTAAACTATTTTTTTTACTGGTTACGATACTACATCTTTTGAGTCAAAGAAAAAAATATTTTACTGGACTGGCAAGCCAAGTGCGCACTGCGATGCGAATTCGTGCGAATCACACAAAATGCACATTAAATAACCCAAAATGGAATACGGGTAAGGGCAGTTCTTGATTTAGGTATTATTATTTTTGTCCTGTTTATGTTTCTTTTGAAAACCCCCCGAGAAATTTATATTTTTGAGGTGAGCACTAAGGTCTATATTACAGAACGTTCCTCAAGTACAGTTTGATCTTTAATCACTTGATTACTTCTTGAGGATAGAATCGGTCTTATTCCAACACGGCAATTATAAACTTCAATTCAACAAAATAACACACGAATATAACCTGGAATAGCAAATAAATCTTGTGATTGTAGTTAAGAAACCTTGAGCGATTACAGACCAAATCTCTGCTCAAACTCCTAAACAGGTGACAGCTAAACTCAGTTGAAATGTGATAAATGAATCTATGCTTGAGGAATGTTCTAAAATTAAATCTCAACAAAACAGTGATCCAAGCTTGAGGAACGTTCTGTAATATGGGCCTAAGCGTGAACTCATGCTTCCAACTGTCAAATAGCAGTGCATTTTGACAGTAAGTTGGAAGCATGAGTTCACGCTTAGATTTGTCTCTTCTTCTTCTTCTTTCGTGTCAATGGTTCACACTTTTTTTCTTTGAAAATGGAATCTATGGAAGCGACATTATTGTCTATGCAATTTTACAGATAAGATATTTATAGTCTTCTCTCTTTAACATACGTACAACCACATGTGAAGGAAAGATACGACACTACTTTCATAGGTCAGTTTTCCGTGACATTTCTTAAATGAATTACTGAGCGTGGCGATTATTTGAAAATCCGCCATTTTTTGTCTCGAGTTGTTGTGGTTAATAAAACCACAAAATCTACGAATTAAAACGTTTATTATCCGTTTTAACCCAGGAATCATCACAATTTTTCTGAAAGAACTCTATCGATAAGTACTACAATTATATTTTTGTAAAGAACAAGACTACTAGGCGGCCATAACATGTCTCGGACATTTTAAAAATCGACACGTTTTTTTTTTCGTTTATGTCAAGTCCAATAGTTCCATAGTCAAAGCTTTTTTTATATAATATATGGCCACTTCTATGGCGGTGATCGTGGCTTAATTTAGTGGTTTGATTTGTCTCTAAATATAGCCTAAGGCTAAATAATTATTAAGGATAAATAAATGGCTATAATAATAATAGCCTAAGGCCTATATTACAGAACGTTCCTGAAGCTTTGATCACTGTTTTGTTGAGATTTAATTTTAGAACAATCCTGAAGCATAGATTATTTGTATTATAAGTATAAATTTACAAAAAAAAGAAGTAGGTATATAAGTATTATATCAATTTTCTAGTACCCATAGCACAAGCTCTGCTTAGTATGGGACTAGATGGTGATGTGTAAAATGTCCCAAAAACATTTATTTATTATTCTTATTATTTATTACTAGCTGTGCCCGCGACTCCGTCCGCGTGGATGTCGGAAAATAACATCGTGTCATAATTCTGAACACAATATCTTCAAATATATACATATAAGCACCTACACAGACGATTACACTATTTACCGATCATACTATATATATTTTTTACAACCAACCGGCTAAGGTGATGGAATTTCATGGAATTAGCCCTAAACTCCCTCATTCTGAGAAGACACTCGTGCCCAGCAGTGGGAAGTAATTGGGGTGATTATGTTATTCTATAACACTAACCACATCTCTTCTTATGCTGAGAAGAGGCCCGTGTCCAGCAGTGGGACTGTAATGGGCTGGTAATGTTATGTTATTCTAGAATACTAATAATATCCAGTTCATTAACTCTTCTCATTTGGAGAAGAGGGCCATACCCAGTAGTGGGACAGTAATGGGTTGACTACGTTATGTTATTCTATATTTTCTAGTTTCTTAACTCTTCTCGTTCCGAGAAGAGGTCCGTGCCCAGCAGTGGGGCAGTAGGTAATGAGCTGATTATGTTATGATAATCTATTACACTAACAATATCCAGTTCCTTAACTCTTCTCACTCCAAGAGGGCCATTCCCAGCAGCGGGACAGTGATGGGCTATGTTAAGTTATTCTATATTTTATATAATACTAATAGAATCCAGTTGTATTTTTAGGAACCTGCAACCTGCATGCAACCAACAATCATGACCTCTACTTTGTATGCAACTTGATACAATAGAGGGGTCAAGCTGTATCGCTGGATCTACTCAACCGATTCAGATAAAACATACCCTATATTTTAAGTTAGACTAATACCAATACAAATGCTAAGTTTCATTACGATCCGTTCAGCCGTTTTCACGTGATGAGGTAACAAACAGACAGACAGACAGACAGACATAAATTTTTTAAACGATTGATTCGTGTTCTATAGCTTATTTCTAGTCCCCCTAGCCGGTTTTCGCGAAAAAAAACTCAATGTACAGACTTTTCGACCTTTACAGTTTTATTATAGTATATATAAAGTATATATAATATATATAGATTCCTCAATCACAGTTCAGCTGAGTTTAGCTTTATTTTAAACTGTCACCTGTTTCGGTATTTAAGCAGATATTTGATCTGTAATCACTCAAGTGTGGTCGAGAACTCTTGCTTGAGTAGTGATTTTTGCCCTATTTCAGGTTATATTTTAGTTATATTGTGTGCTATGTTATTGAATTGAATTTTATAATTACCGCATTGGAATAAGACCAATACTCAAGAAACTATTCTATCCTTAAGTATGTACCTAGTTATCAGTTCATTGATAGATCAAACCCTACTTGAGGAACGTTCTGTAATACGGACTGAAGGAACTAAAGGACGTGATTAAATGGGCCGATTTTTTATTTATTTTTGAACCAGTATCATGTGGGGTTTTGCTGGTAGGGAAAAATATCTAGCTATGCCAACGAAACCTAATATGCCTACGAAAAGAAAAAATAAAATAAAAACACCCTTATTTAATTTTAATAAATAAATATTTTTGAAACCAGATATTTTTCAGCGTAATATTAGTTTTACTTAACGAAGCAATAAAAAAACTGCTAAATATCATTTTTAAAGCATAAGTATACACTTTAATGTTATTTAAAACATTTTAAAACAATACAAAACAAGAACAAACCTACCGTTTTTTATGACGCTCGCTCAATTAATTTGAACGAATCTTTTTTACTTACTACCCTACACTAACTTACTAGGTACGCTAATCGATAACCATTAGTTAATAAAATATAGGCAGCAGACTACCCCGAATCTGCTGCTCGCAGGCCCCATCCTCCCGTAATTTTTTATAGAGGTTTTCTTCCTCGCGGTCCGGGCGGTGAAGCCAAGACCCCCGGTTCCAAGAGGCGCGAGAATACTACTCAGCGGGCACACCTGGGGTTACGAGATCGACGGGGGCAGGGAAGGACAGTCCCCCCGCTGCCTGCCCAGTGGCAGGGTGAGTGCACACCGGGCCCACCCCTACTCCTCCACTGTGCCCTCTGCTGACATCTGAGGGACACGTGGACCAACTCTCCATTTGCCCACTAAATCGGCCAAGAAATCTCAGAAAAACGAACCTATGAGCAGATCATCTAGATAGGCGAAGCTAAAATAAACTGATTTATTGAAGCTGGTTAAAAAACTACTCAACCTAAGTCAGTAATATATATGGGACCACCGCGCGGGCTTCCTCTACCAAATAAAAAAAACAGCCACGTAAATCGGCCCAGAAATCTCGGAGTAATCGGTGTACATACATGAAAAAAAAAACCTGCGGAATACATAACGTCCTCCTTTTTTTGAAGTCGGTTAAAAAAAACCCGAGGAATACATAACCTCCTTCTTTTTTTGAAGTCGGTTAAAAAAAACCCGAGGAATACATAACCTCCTTCTTTTTTTGAAGTCGGTTAAAAAATATTACTTACCAATGCCTGATTGGGGTTGTTTGAGTATATGTTTTGAGTATATGTTAGCGTACCTACGCTAATCGATAACCATTAGTTATAAAATATAGGTAATTGTATTTTCTCTATAAGCTTATTATATTGTAATCTTTTGAGAAAATAAATGTCTTTAACCGTAAGACGATGTTGATAACATCGCAATCAAATATTGGAATTGTGTAACGACATAGAGGGACTTCATTATGAAGTAAATGACGTCAGGAGGGAAATCCATTGCGATTTATATGACGTCATGTATGTTAGATCACGTTTCGATAAGCAAGTAAGCTGCTGCAAGCGTTTTAAGTTTTATCATTAATTAAATTTCATGATGAATCCCTCCGACATCGTAATAAACAGTTTTGTAGTTACGCAATTCGAATTGTATCATTTTTCCGGATTCAAACGTCAAACATGACATTTTGTTGATTGCGATGCAGTTACACCTTACGATGAAAGAAGCTACTTATAGTAAGTAGCTTCTTTCATCGTAGAGTTACACAATTGCCCTGCGGGATTTCAATATCGACAAAGAAAAAAAAATGCATACTGCCACAATGCGGTAGACTAGTAAAACATAACTCTTTAAAATACAAACTCTCCCACACCGTCAATCGTATTATACTTAGTTTGTCCATCCTCGAGATTGCTAAGCCATACGTGCATCAACACAGAAAATATGGAGAAGATAACAAGTTAAGTAGGTAATTTCTTTTTTTGAATATATTATTAAAAACACTTTTTATAAAAAAAAAATACAGAATTCAAAAACCTTAACTAAAACGTAAAAATAATCCTTGTATGTGTTTCAAAATATTTTCAGAAACCAACATTTTGAAGGCGGCGCGTGATTTTCATGTACGTTCATTACTATAGATATGCGCTCGACTGTACATTATTGACGCTCACGATGTTTGATCGTGAAATACATGTACATACGCAAAGAAAGAGTCAATCACGCGCCGCCTTCAAAATGTTGGTTTCTGAAAATATTTTGAAATATATACAAGGATTATTTTTACTTTTTAGTTAAGGTTTTTGAAGTCGGTTTTTTTTTGAAAAAAAGTTTTTATTTCGTTTTTTTTAGTTGATAATTGTGAGGAATGATTCATAAATGTTTGTAGAACCAATTTGAGAATATAGAATATACGTGGGACACTCAGAAAGTTTTGCGAAACTAAAAAAAATTGTTCTATACGTACATATATTTTTATCAAATCTTTTCAAAGTACTTTCCACCAGCCTCTATACAAAGATTCATGCGCCTAAACCAGTTTTCAAAACACTTTTTCCAGTCCGCCGCAGACACCTCGTTTACAGCCTGCTCGAACGCAGCCAGCGCATCTTCCGGCGACGAAAATTGTATCCCTTTGAGCTGATTTTTTATTTTTGGGAATAAAAAGAAGTCACACGGTGCTAGATCAGGGCTGTAAGGAGGGTGACCCAGGAGTTTGACTGGCGTGCTGTCCAGGAAGTCCCTCGTTTTGAGTGCGGTGTGCGCAGGTGCATTGTCGTGGTGGAGCAGTAGCCCGCGGAGCCCTGTGTTTGGTCGCTTGTTGCTTATAACAGAGAAAACTTCTGGCAAACATTTGGTAGTATACCATTCGGCATTAATGCTTCTTTGATCCCGTAAGGGAATTGATACCAAGTGGCCAGTCAAATTAAAAAAGCTAGCGATCAAAATCTTACCCCCGCTTCTAGATCGCTTCACTTTGGTAGGCGTTGGCTCATTTTGAAACACCCAAACAGTCGACTGGCGCTTGGTTTCTGGGTCGTATTGATAAATCCAGGACTCATCACCTGTAACGATGTCGTAAACACGCCGAGACGAGCCTGCTTCAAATTTGTTAAGCATATCACGGCACCATTCCACCCGGGCCTGCTTCTGAGCATCGGTGAGGTTGTGCGGCACCCAGCGTGATACTATCCTCCTCACGCGAAGATGGCTGTGTAGAATCTCGTGAACGCTTCCCGATCCAATCTTCAATATGTGTTGAATCTCCTGATATGTAATTCGCCTATTGTCTTGGATTAAATTTTTCACTGCTAGCACGTTTTCTTCGGTAACAGCCGTCAAAGGGCGACCGCTTCTTTCGTCATCCCCCAAAGTTGGTCGACCGCGCTTGAATTCGTTATACCAACGATACACGGTTGCCTTGGAAGGGCCTTCATCCATGAATGCCATTTGAAGTCTATCGTACGATTCATCCGGTTTCAGGCGACACTTGAAATCGTATAAAATCATAGCTCTAAAATGTTCCCGGCGCAGATCCATATTTCAGTGAGACACAATACTTTGAATTAACTCGCAAAAAATGTGGAGGGAAATTTTGAAATTGGAACTTACTTATTTTTACTTATAAATAATCATATTTTCGAAAAACATTATAACTGGCCAGTCTCCCATATATAAAAACTTTTTTTCGCAATACTTTCTGAGGGGCCTGGTATATATAGAATTTTTTATTAACCTTTTTTTATTTTTTTTGCCGTGGGAAATCCTCATGGACGCACTCCGCCCGGGGTAGGCGGAGCTAGTGTCGGACTCTTACCGACTAAAATAAAACCACCACGGTGTTCCTTCAACTACCTAAGCCGGGGGCGTGGGAACCCGTGAGTATTCACACAACCAGCCCCGACAGGTCCCGGCCCGCCACAAGCAGGCGAGCCCCTTCTCCCCGTGCGGCCTAACGTTGGCCGCACCCTCCTAAGCGGCGCACACGGAACACTGCATGCCACCTCACCTCAAGGGCCTTTACCAGCTACGCCAGCTGCGCCAACTACACCAGCTACGCCAGCTGCTGGTCGGGCAGCAGACTACCCCGAATCTGCTGCTCGCAGGCCCCATCCTCCCGTAATTTTTTATAGAGGTTTTCTTCCTCGCGGTCCGGGCGGTGAAGCCAAGACCCTCGGTTCCAAGAGGCGCTAGAATACTACTCAGCGGGCTCACCTGGGGTTACGAGATCGACGGGGGCAGGGAAGGACAGTCCCCCCGCTGCCTGCCCAGTGGCAGGGTGAGTGCACACCGGGCCCGCCCCTACTCCTCCACTGTGCCCTCTGCTGACATCTGAGGGACACGTGGACCAACTCTCCATTTGCCCACTAAATCGGCCAAGAAATCTCAGAAACCGAACCTATGAGCAGATCATCTAGATAGGCGAAGCTAAAATAAACTGATTTATTGAAGCTGGTTAAAAAACTACTCAACCTAAGTCAGTAATATATATGGGACCACCGCGCGGGCTTCCTCTACCAAATAAAAAAAACAGCCACGTAAATCGGCCCAGAAATCTCGGAGTAATCGGTGTACATACATGAAAAAAAAAACCTGCGGAATACATAACGTCCTCCTTTTTTTGAAGTCGGTTAAAAAAAACCCGAGGAATACATAACCTCCTTCTTTTTTTGAAGGCGGTTAAAAAATATTACTTACCAATGCCTGATTGGGGTTGTTTGAGTATATGTTTTCAATTATTTACTAAGAGTGCTTTAGGCAGCTCCTCACGCACGTTGGCATATCTACCAAACGTTCGTCCATGAATAAAATAAACGACTCCTTAGAGGCCCAGAGCCATGTCTTTTCTTTTCACCTACGTAAATCCTCGACTAATGTATTATTTACCTAAGATTTACCACTGTAAACAAACATGTTACTGATTCTAGTTGCAACGAAACCCTATCTTATGTTTTTACTCACTCCGGCACTCCTCCGTGGGACTTGGAGGTTGGAGACTCAGGTGCTCGCCGAAGTCTATCGGCAAGGAGCGGACCATCAGGTGGAAACTGGCAGACGTCCGCTGCCTGATATAGAGTACCTAACATTAAAACGATGCGTACGATACCGATAGGTGTACGCGTGCCTTTACTGTTTTATCGTACTAATTAACTGCTTTTTATTCAATGTTGCTCCGTTACTGCGTGAAAGAAGCACAAAGCAACAAACACATTTTCGCAATGGGACACCTGTATTTAAGTAGTAGGTATGTTACTCTCTCTGCAAGCTATGGAGCGAGCTATGTTTGGAGTTTCTTTGAAGGATAAAATCCGTAAAAAGATTATCCGGAGAAGAACCGGAGTAACCGACATAGCTTGTAAGATCAGTAAACTGAAGTGGCAGTGGGCTGGCCATGTCTGACGAAGGTCCGATGGCCGCTGGAGCAGATGAGTCCTTGAGGACCGCGAATCGGCTAATGCAGCGTAGGGCGCCCCCCCACCTGGTGGACCAATGACCTGCAGAAGGTGGCTGGGGGGGACTGGATGCGGAAGGCAGAGGACAGAGTGTTGTGGCGCAACTTGGGAGAGGCCTATATCCAGCAGTGGACTGAAATAGGCTGAGTTGATATGTTACTCTCCTGCGACTCCGGCCCTTGAAGGAATAAAGCTCCGGCCCATCAACTATCTCTTTGTAAAAATTTACATCAATCCGTTGCTCCATTGCTGCGGTATAGAGGAAAAAACTAACAAACACACTTTCGCATTGGGACAACCTGTATATAAGTAGCCTACGCTACTTTCCCGTCCATCAACTATATCTTTGTAAAAAATCATGTTAATTACATTGCTCCATTGCTGCGTTAAAGAGGACCAAACCAACAAACACACTTTCGCAATGGGACACCTGTACACAGGCACAGCGGTGACACTCCCTGTACGTGTGAGCTCGCTCACCGATGACCTTGAGCGAGCGCTCCGTCCCGCACACATAGCCGCGAGCAATTTGACGAGCACACATGCTTTAGTGTCGCTTCTTGTCGTTAGTATATATTCTATGACACAGGGTAATTGGTCAAATACCCGAAACCTCATAGCACTAACTTTGTATTATGACCCTGAACAACGTTTGTTCTACGACTTTTCATAACTACAACTTAATACAATAATATGAAAATACTCTGTAGTTTTCATATTCTAGACGGCCGACGAGAGGCCGGCCGGGGGTGCGTCTCATCATAACATATTAAAATTAAAACGGTTTTTTTAAAATACCTCAATACGCTTACACATTACAAGTTTAATTATCATTGGTGCCGATTCTCTTGTACACCCACCTAAACCTAACTATAACTAAAATTTACAAATTTTAGTTTAGAAAATCATAAAACTTATTCTGTGTTTATCTTTTTCTTATTTTAGAAAACTTGTTGACAGCTCTAATAATTGAGTTTGACGCATCTAAGTTGAATTGGCGGTGTTACCAGTACATCTTAAAAAAAATATTAAAGAGTGAATGGAATGACCGAAAGTTCACAAAAACAGAAGGAAATTAAATAATAATTATATTTGGAATTATTAGTTTATCATTAAAATTAAGAAGAAAAAATCATGTCACGATATAAAGTACATTTTTGTTTTATATTTTCAATAAAATATATAAATTGGAATAATGTGATCAGATTAAAGAGCTAGGTTATTATTTTCTACGGCCCGTATTACAGAACGATACTCAAGCGTTGATCACTGTTTAAAACTAGTTTTGAGTTGAGCTTTGATTTTAGAACGTTCCTCAAGCAGAGATTTATTGATCATAGATTTGATCTGTAATCAATCACTCTGGTGTGGTCCAGACGCTTACGCTTGAGTAGAGATTTCTATTTTAATTCAGGTCAAATTCGTGTGTTATGTTGTTGAATTAAAGTTTATAATAATTACCGTTCTGGAATAAGACCGATACTCATGTAACGATTCTATCCTTAAGTAGTGATCAGGTGATTGGAGTTAAAACTGTACTTGAGGAACCTTCTGTAATACGGGCCTAAGAGTACCTATCAAAGGAGATATATTGTTATTATTGCACCGTATCATATGTATATCTTAAACAACGAGAAACAGAGCTATTTGCAAAAAATGCAAGGACCTTTAAATTCCATGGGCAATCACAATAATAAACTATTTCTTTAATTTAAAAAGCTGGAATTTCCCTTTTTAAAGACGTGGTTAAAAAGTTCTAGCAACCAGGCCACGAAATTTTTCAAAAATGTTGAATAAATTAGAATATAAGCTAAAAAGTACCACGCAGGATTAAAAACGAACAAAGGATACTTGGTCTGTGGCGGTCTGTGGTCTGTGCTTGGAGACTTTCTCCCCAAAAGAGGGAAAATTTCTGAATTCAGGCTTTTTAGGGACACATATTAGCATAAAATGATAGAATTGAATGTCACATAGATTTTTTTTTCCAATTGTATGGATTTATGTACTTCTTATACTTTATTATATAGGTACCTCTTCTTATCGAAATTATAAATTTCATTGTATGTTTCTATGAACAATTTACCTTTCTGCTGAATCTACAACAGCTGCAACCACATAGTAGGCATCCATTATTTATTTTAAACTACATAAAAATGAATAAAATAAGCTTTGCAATTTTAGTTGTTGATAACTAATTATAGTCGACATGTATTTTGATGCCTTCTAAAAATAGTCGGATTTAGGTTGACATTTCTAATATTAGGTGAAAAACGTCAATTACAGAATAGCAAAATGTCAATTTTTACTAAGTTGAATAACTAAACTAATTTTGGTCCTGTCAAACCAAAAATTAGTTTTAAAGTGAATTTCAGAATAGAAAACGTCGTTTGACAGGACTAAACTAAATTTAGGTGATTTTTAGTCTAGTTTAGAGAATTTTGTGACAAGAGAATCGGCACCATTGTAGTAGAAGCGTACTAATTTACTTGAAAAGTTTACGCAATGAAATACTAATTAGCATTTTTATACAAGGAGTAATGAAAAAAATAACATATTTAAAAAAAAAAGGGGGGGCATGCATTTTTTGCGACACCCAGTTTCTTAATAATGATGCTATAACAGGTACACACATAATAACATTAAACCGGGTTATTAATTATGTCCAGCTAACAAAAATGTTCTCGTAAATGCCCCGGACTAATATTACTTTATTTGTTATATTTTCATTTTCTCAGTAGCAGCCTGGAGTCTGGATTTATGCCCGGTCAATGGCAATAGGCTCGCCCCCTATTACATGGGACTATAACATAACTGGCGAAATGTGGGTGTACTATTACACCTCTGCCTACCCCTTCGAGGAAATACAGGCGTGATGTTATGTTATGTTAATTTTAATAACGTTCACAAGATATAATAGACTAGACGTGAGATATACCAACAGTTATATAATTTCATTACATATACCATACATATACTCGAATAATCATTTCTTATTATAACATTATTGGATAACCCCTCGTATGCCAAACCACCTTTTAGAGACGACGTCCATTGTGTTATTTTAATTGATCAACTGTCATGCTAACGTTCATTTTGATAGAAAATCATTTACTATAAAAATCTCTTGATCTGTCGTTTAAAATATATATATTTACTAGCGGACCCGGCAGACGTCGTCCTGCCCGGAAAAGCAGCGCCACATATAATTATAATCGTCCCTGCCATTTAGGAGAAGATCAGTGACATACAGACAGAAGTGCCACCTACCGGATCCAATTGTGTTTTCACACCATCCAGGAAACCATTGAAATATTCACAAAAAAATTCATCCAAATCGGTTCTGCTGTTTAGGAGGAGTTAGGCGACAATCAGATGTACAGAAGAAATAAATATTCGCGGCTTCACTCGCGTTAAATTCTGCTAACCCACGTGACGGATCCTGTTAATTCAGTCCAGTCCAGTACAGTTCCATCCATCCATCCTTTTATTCGGACCGTCCAGTCCAGTCCAGTCCAGTCACTATCCCACTATCCCACTATCTCACCTCATGTCCAGCCCCGTCCCATGTCCCGTCCCGTCCCATGTTAAATGTCCCATCCCGTCCCATGTCCAATGTCCCGTCTCATGTACCATGTCCCGTCCCGGCCCATGTCCCTTCTCAAGTCCCGTCTCGTCCCATGTCCCGTCCCCCATGTCACATGTCCCGTCCCGTCCCGTCTCATGTCCCATGTCCCGTCCCGGCCCATGTCCCTTCCCATGTCCCGTCCCGTCCCATGTCCCGTCCCCCATGTCACATGTCCCATCCCCCATGTCACATGTCCCGTCCCCCATGTCACATGTCCCGTCCCGTCCCGTCCCATATCCCGTCCCCCATGTCACATGTCCTGTCCCGTCCGTCCCATGTCCCGTCCCATGTTATCAATTGTTCAGCAAATCAAATTTTTTTTACACAACGACTGTAGCGCCACCTACCGGGTCCATTTGTTAATTCAAACCCTGCAGGGACCCGGACTCGAACGTACCTACACAAAAAATATCATTAAAATCTATCATCTATCAGTTTTGGAGATCAAATTTACCTCTCGCAGGTCTGCTGGAAGAAATTTCTTATAGAAATAATAAATTTAATTAATTTTATAGCGTCAACAACACGTGGTAATTATGCTGTTAAAATGTAGCTTATATGACACGTTCGTAGATTTACTTACCATAGCAGCGCCATCTATTCATTACTTACTCAACCCAGTCGAAAGGTATCGACATCTGTTAGAATCATTTGGAGTTAACAGATAATTGTGACTGTCAAATAATAACAGACAAATAATTAGCAATAAATTAAAATTGCGACTATAATGTGAGATTTAAACTATCCTATCTCTCAAGTTGGATCGAACTCCACATGGTGTGCGAATTTTATCATAATCGGTTAAGTGGTTTAGGAGTCCATTGAGGACAAACATTGTGACACGAGATTTATATATATTAAGATAGGTACATAGGTTTTGCTCATGGGTGTGTAATGGTTACATCATTATTAGGACTTAGATATTTACTGTCATTTATTTTATTTATTTTAGTCGAAATAGTGGGGACACCTCATGACCCCGTCTTCGTTAAATTTGACCTTGAACTTTACTTTTCGTTTGTCTGCGGTGGTGGAACAGCTCACCTCGACTGCACGTGGTCAGACTCTGTTCTACCCCTTGAGTGTTATTTAAATTCGTGGGGCCAGAAGCGAGCCGCTGACCTCTCAAGCGTAGCTCTGGTCGAGTGTGTGAGTGAAGCGAAGGAGCGACAAAGCGAGTCTTCTGGCGGAGCAAGCTCAGAAACGCTTGACCAACAAAAACAACTTGTATGCTTGCTTGCTGCTTGCATGCTTGTACTTGGAGGTTTCCGGTACTTTTTCAATTAGCCTGTATAAGTAGCCCATTATACTTTCCGGCCTATCAACTATATGTATGCGGCCGCGGCTTCGCTTCCGTGGTATTTCAATAAACTTTTGACTGCCTCATTGGTTTTGGTCGCAAGCCATAGGTTGGATTCCCAGGTTGTCAAAAAGTGTTATTGGGATTTTTCTGTCAAGAAAATTTCTCAGTAGCAGCCCGGAGTCAGGAAGTTGGCGGTATTATTACCCCCGTACCTCGGAGAGCACGTAAAGCTGTCGGTCCTACGCCTGATCTCTCTACGGTCGTGTCGGATTGTTAAGAGAGTGAGGGAATAGAGAGTGCACCTGTGTTTTTGCACACACTTGTGCACTACAATATGTCCCGCGCAGGTGGCTAGTCTCCGTTGCGATTGGCCGCCGTGACCGAAATTCGGCCGGTAGGACATTATTATAGTGTCAATTAAAAGTGTCGTATGTGTTAATCCAGGACATGGTCTTTCTGTGTGTTTAATTTTGTTCAAATCCGTTCAGCTGTTTTAACTTTATTAAAGGACAAACAAACAAATCTATACTTTCGGCATAACCAACAAAACAAATAAAGAATTGCGCAAATCCATCGTTTTAATCGTGAGTTCATACAAATTTTCTTTCCAACTTTTCTTAAATACAAAACTTTTCCTGAAAATTACGAATAGCTACAACAAAAGAATAAAAACAACCACCGATAGAGCCTTTCTCAAGTGATGCACCGTCATACAAATGACGGTTGTACTCATGCCATACAAATGGCAATTGATTTTAAATAAAGAATAGAAGAAAGAAAGAAAAAGATTTTATTATTAAATACACTGTGTCACGTTTCTTGTGGTCCAAACGAAAACACGATGTCACGAGAAACGTGACACTGTGTTTATATGATCTATACTAATATTATAAAGAGGAAAGATTTGTATTTTTGTGTGTATGTTTGTAATGAACAAACTCAAAAACTAAGGTGCCGATTTAAAAAAAAAATTCACCATTAGAAAGATACATTCATCCTGAGTAACATAGGCTATATTTTCATGTCCACCCGTGCGTAGCCGGGATGGGCCGCTAGTGTGTTTATATGTATATAGATACATATTTTATTAACTGTACCTACTGTAGTTAGCTATATACCTAAGTACGTGTGTGTGATATATATTCAATCTGCAGGTATGTACCTTATACCTACATGTTTGTTAGTAAACCAAACTTATAGATATCTAACTTCACTATCGTGAACCGTAAAGTATCCCGAAAGTTGGTCTCAGAGGAACTGTTATTATTTAATTATAAACTCTTATAAGGGAAGGGCGTGCTTGTCAATAGCGTTATTAAAGTATTTACTAATAGTGATGGAGAAGTAAGAAGATCGGGAATTTTGTTGTTAACTAAATTATTAATAATGATACAAGCAACGACCATACAGGCAACCGATGTCTGCAAACCATCTATGAAATTTCACTAATGTAGGTCGCCACCATTCGCCACGTAGTGATAGCCAATAGCCGCGTTGGTAGGGCCAATCGGATTGCAGTACCCCGCCTCAGCTGGTGGCAGAATTTATTGTACACATTATGTTCACATTAGGCGTTTATTGGGCTATATGGTCGTTACCTACTTTACTCACAATTTAGGATGAGGTTAGTCAAAATGTTCGTTTTGTTTTGATTTATATGTGCGCGAAAAGTCCCGTAAACATATGTTAGTTTAATGTTAGAGTTTTTATTGATTGATTTATTTGATTATTGAATTTGATTAGGTCATTCTTTTTATGGTTTCTTAGCAATCACATAAGAAGTCGGGTTCCGTTAATTATGTCTATTAAAATTAATGTGTTTTAAAAATAAAGCTTTCCATCCGTCTAGGTACCTAGTCACAGCAAACCTATGCAATTTAATTTTAAGTCTAGATTTAGTTCGTCAAAGTTAAGAAAAAAATATCTAATACAGATTCAATCAATCCAGTCATACAATCGGTCCAGTGATGGCTATTACTACTTACTTTAGTTAAATTGATATACGTATTTTGTGAAAATGCAATGCAAATGCGCCTTAAACCGTGCTCACCCCTCTCAGTTCACATGTCGCGGCATCTTCCAGTAAGCATCGCGAAAACAAATATCCTTCAGGTGCATGGTGTGTACGTGAGCGCTGGTTGTACATGAAGGAGCACGGTTTTTGTTGGCTTCACTATGGCTGTTAGCAGCACTTAGTCTGTATTTTTTACTATGTCTGTTTTACATCAACATCTCTCTATGGCTAAAAAAATAAATAAAAAAAAAACTCTTAAACCAAGTGTCAAAACTCCCTTTCGGTTCATACAATAAGACAGTACAACGAAAACAAAATACATTTTTCCAACGTTTTTTGTTCGTAGAGCAGGAAAATTATATGAGATGTAAAATTCTTAGCTGAGGCCCTTTAAAGGGGTAAATGTAATCATCATAACATAACGAACACCTACTATAGGAGCAACTCTGAAAATGCGGATGAACATCGATGACTTTTTATGGAAAACATGTATTTTTTTTCTCGGACTTCAGTTAATAATGTTGCATGTTAGCGTCTAACTTGGTCTGATTGTATTGCGTACTCTATAGTTAAACAATAAATAACAAAAATGGTAAACACAGACTTGTGCGGTAGTACGGAACCTACTGTGCCTGTCCGACCCGTACTTGGCCGCTTTTTACTTATTTGGCACTAGCGAGAGAATTCGAGAATCCGCCGCTCGTGTCTCCCCAAATACAATCTCTCCGAATACCTCAATCATTCCATTCGCGTACCTACAAGATGTCAATCAAATTACTAAGAGCTAAGCAATGCAAGCATCACTGTTTGGCGGCAGAAGTAGGTACGGTGGTAGTACTTCCCCGGACGAGCTTTTTCACAAAGGAGCTCTACTACTACTATAGAGTTAATAATTTCTGATTAAACTACAGTACCTGTACTTCAATTCTAAATACTAATTTTCTGTAACTGCTGTACTCAGCAAGTAAAATATTTTTACTGATGGGGGTGCCACTTAGTTCTTAGTAGCGCCTTAACAGGACCTAAACAGATCGGTCGGTGGGCCAATCTGTACTTATGACGGTAAATAAACTAAATAAAACTTATCGCCAAACTTTTTGATTGAAAATTGATTTCCGAATAGAAACCAAACACTGGCAAACCGATTGACGAGTAGTTGGCAGTTCGGCTATTTGTAGGTTATTAATTACCTACCTAATTATAAATAGGGGCTGAAATTTATTTTAGCGTTCTTGTAAATCGAATTAAGAACCCGGAATTCTTAATAATAATGAATTAGCTATCAATACATTCTACTCAAAAAGTCAGAAATTAAACATAGGTTCAAAAGTAGTACAGTCGACCGCACGTCAGTGGTAACACTTGGATTATGAATGATGAAAATCGTCTTTATTGCTGTACTGTTAAAATCTAATTAACAGTACCCTCACCTACTACACACACAAACACACCCCCACCACATTTACACTCACACCTGCACACCATCATAATCACCATAATACTAATCTTACTAACACTATTGAGAAATAAAATTTAAAGCTTAACGATCACTATTTGTTAGAGTATGAGTACTAGTTTTTTTTTTAAATATAACAAAATATGAATTGTTGAGACCTGGTGTCCCGAAATACAGGCTTCGAGCCTAGTTTAGGCACCAGTCTTCCACAATATATATGTATGACACAAATTATTTAAGAAATGTTATTTTAGGTGAAATATTGTAGCAAGAATTTTTTTTATCATTTTTACATTTATCTTATCTTGTCTTAATTTTATACTGTGGGAATATGTGACCTCAACCGGTATAGTCGTTCAGAAGTTACACGATTACTAACAGACGCACCAACGATAATATTTTATACAAATATAAAACACGCACGTTTTCGAAAACTCCTAATCAACTCAGCCTATCGCAGTCCGCTGCTGGACATAGGCCTCTCCCAAGTTGCGCCACAACACTCGGTCCTCTGCCTTCCGCATCCAATCCCCCCCAGCCACGTTCTTTAGGTCGTCGGTCCACCTGGCAGGGGGGCGCCCTACGCTGCGTTTGCCGATTCGCGGTCTCCACTCAAGGACTCGTCTGCTCCAACGGCCATTGGTTCTTCGACAGACATGGCCAGCCCACTGCCACTTCAGCTTACTGATCCTACAAGCTATGTCGGTCACTCCGGTTCTTCTTCGGATAATCTCGTTACGGATTTTATCTTTCATAGAAACTCCAAGCATAGCTCGCTCCATAGCTCGCTGAGCGACTTTGAACTTGTGGACTAGCCCATCTGTTAGTGTCCACATCTCGGCACCGTAAGTCATGACAGGCAGGACGCACTGGTTGAAGACCTTTGTTTTCAAACTTTGCGGTATAGGCGACGAGAAGACTCAGCGAAGTTTGCCAAATGCTGCCCAGCCCAAACGGATCCTTCTGTTGGCTTCTTTCTCGAAGTTGTGTCTACCAAGCTGAATTGCCTGCCATAGGTAGACGTATTCCGTTACAACTTCGAGTGCCGACCCTTCGACGAATATTTGCCTCGGCATGACATGCATATTGAACATGACTTTAGTCTTGTCCAGATTCATGCCGAGACCTACAGGTCGAGAGGCTCCATTTAAGCTGTGCAGCATTTTGCCCAGTTGTTCCAGCGATTCAGCCATTACAACGATGTCATCGGCAAAACGGAGATGTGAGATGTTCTCGCCGTTAACGTTGATACCCTGTCCAGTCCAGTCCAGCGTCTTGAAGACGTCCTCCAATGCGTTAGTGAACAATTTTGGGGATATTACATCCCCTTGTCTCACACCTCTGCGCAGTTGGATTGGCTTCGTCTTTTGGTCCTGGATCTGAACAGTCATGGTAGCAGCGTTGTATAGGCATCTCAGCATCTCTATATACCGCTCATCAATGTGACATCGCTGAAGAGCATCCAGAATTGCCCAAGTTTCGATAGAGTCGAAGGCCTTCTCGTAGTCCACAAATGCCATACACAGCGGCTGATTGTACTCTTCAGTCTTCTGTATGATCTGCCGAACAGTATGGATGTGGTCTACGGTGCTGTAGCCTTTTCGAAACCCAGCTTGCTCTGGTGGCTGGAATTCGTCGAGTCTTCCGGCGAGACGATTCGTGATGACCCTCGAGAATAACTTGTACACATGACTCAGGAGTGAGATGGGCCAGTAGTTCTTCAGTAGGTTTTTTTAAAAACAGTACAACCACAATCCCGCTCCATGCCTCCGGTGTAGAGCCTTGTTGGATGACGGAATTAAACAGACTTTGTAGCTCCTTCAGGACCGGAGCCCCGCCTGCTTTTAGGAGTTCAGTAGTAATTCCGTCATCGCCCGGAGCTTTGTTGTTCTTAAGCTGCTTGAGGGCCGCCCTAATCTCGCCCTGGTCAACGTCTGGAAGATCCTCGGTGTAATGGCGCGTGAGCTGGGCTCTTTTGTCGTCATTGCTAGGAACCACTGGTCTCGCCGTTTTCGTGGAATACAAATGCCCATAATAGTTTTCGACCTCATCAAGCATCTCGATCTTAGAGGTGACAATTTTGCCAGCCGCGGCCTTCTGTTTCATCAGATGGGTCCTCCCTAGCTGCTGAGCGAAAACTTTCAACCCCCTATTTTGCTTAACCGCAGCCTCAATGGCGCGGGTGTTGGAGCGGTGCAGGTCACGTCGCATCAGCTTCCTAATCTGTAGGTTTAAGGACCTATTATCTGATGAAAATGAATGCGCGGCTGACATTTCCCGTCTTTTCCTCATTAGATCGAGAGCCGTGTGGTATCCGGCAAGTAAAAAGAATAGAGCACCCCCCTTCTACCCATGGGTGTCGTAAAAGGCGACTAAGGGTTAAAATCAGGAGGATGGGCAGCAGCGTCCTTCTGTGCACTAACATCGTGCAACATCACCCACTGCGGTCACCAACCCGCCTGCCCAGCTAGGTGACTATGGGCATACATCCCAATGAACGCACAACATTTACAACGGCCCCCAGTTCCCGGTGGTCCCTCTATTCCCGACTACGGTAGCAGTCGTGGTAACGGAGGGACGGGGGGTGCTAAGAAGCCCCGGGTTACGGCAGGCTACCAAAACCGATGACTCTATCTGGCAGCGTACAATGGAAAAACATTGAGACTGGACCATCACCTCGCCGAGCTTGAAGTAGAGTTAAGTCATATAAAATGGCATAAACTGGGGTTATCCGAAGTCCGTAAAGAGGGGGAGGACACGATAACCCTGGAGTCAGGAAACTTACTCTACTTCCACGAAGGTGATCAGCTCTTCCAAGGTGGTGTTGGTTTTCTTGTCAATAAGGCCCTCGTGAACAACGATGTGGAAATCGGTAGCGTGTCGACACGGGTAGCGTACCTTGTACTAAAGCTAAATGATAGGTACAAGCTGAAAATAGTGCAGGTATATGCACTGACCTCGACACACTCTGACGATATAGCCTAAGCAATGTACGAAGACATAGCTAAGGCTATGAATAGTACCGCTAAGGCTCACTACAACGTTGTTATGGGGGACTTCAATGTCTAAAGTGGGAGTACAAGAACGCGGCGAATCGAGAATCGGACCTTACGGTTTGGGGCGCAGAAACCACAGGGGCCAAATGTTGGTCAACTTCTTGGAGTCCCAGGGACTCTTCTTAATGAACTTATCATGACGGATAAGAAGCACATATTTAGAGATGTCTTTGTGATCAATAGGTTCAACACCGGAAGCGATCACCGACTTATCCGAGGCACTCTAAATATCAATTTTAGAGCTGAAAGAACGCGCTTGATTAAGTCTACTCTCCGACCTTCGCCGCTCCAAACCAGTTTGGGCTCCGAAAGGTTCCAAGCGGAACTTCAAAATCGATTCGACTCGCTGGAAACCACTGGTAATATTGAGGAGAAAACCAACACCATGGTCAAAACATTGCAGGAACTGTCTCGAAAATTCTTTCCGCCGCAGCGTGGAGGCAAGATGCCCAAGCTTTCGACTGAAACTCCTAAGGCATTCCTAAAACCTAAGCCGCCGTCATGTTCTCTGAATAGCTTATGCTCCGCCTTTGGAAGTGGATGTTAGTAATGTTGTTAAGTAATGTTTATCAAAGGATGGACGAGAGGATATTGACGAAACAAATATACGAAGCGAGTTTGGATGGAAGAGTTGTAGGGGTACGACCTCGGCGAACGTATCACAAACAAATCGCGGACGTTCTCAAAAAATGCCTGGGAAGAGTACTCTAAACCGACGAGTAGGACGAGGTTAATGAACGTAGGTGAAGCGAAAGCGGTGTGTCAGGATCGTAGCGGTTGAAAATCCATAGTCTCTGCCTACCCCAATGGGAAACAGGCGTGATAATATGTATGTATGTATTACTATGTATGTGTGATTATCAAAGTTCTCCGAACACCATCCATACATAACGTACAAATTGGATCGATACGAACATTTTTGGCGAAGACAGTGTTCGATGTTCGTTAGTGGTACGCACATGCAAGCAAAGTTGTTGCGTATCATGCAACGTAACAAATGTTTTCATCAGTGCGACGCGGCTTAAGAAATCCACAAATAACAAAACGGCGGGACCAAAACTTTAAATAATTTTGAGCAGGCCCACATGCTACGAGTATGTGAACGGGCTACGCTGTGCTACGGGCTGTTGTGCTACGCGCTGTATTCTTAATGATACGCTGTGCTACGCACTGTATTCTTAGTGCTACTCTGTGCTACGCGCTGTATTCTTAATGATACGCTGTGCTACGCACTGTATTCTTAGTGCTACTCTGTGCTATGCGCTGTATTCTTAGTGCTACGCAGTGCTACGTCAGTAAAAAGTTCAGTCTTCGCTGTACCTAAATAAAAGATCTTTTATTAACATTATTTTGTCTAAATTATAACTTCTCCTTCTTAATAACTTCATTGATTTCATCTTTTAAAGAGCCCCCACTGCATCGCTTTGGAATGAGGCCAAAGGATCTCCAGCCGGCAATTAGAGTCTTTTAATGTCTGCAAAATTCAGTTATAGAGTTTTTAAGCTTCGTAATTAATGACGTTTTTCGTTAGCAGATTTGGGATAAATAATGTTAGATAGATAGGTACCTACTTATTGTACACGTGGTGACGACGTCAGTATTGGAAACATTACAGTACTCCCGACGTGGGCGTGCTGCCAGCTTGAATGAAGTCGCTAGTCTACATTTAGGGTTTCTCTTTGTTCCTTTTTTCACATAGGAATTATGGTTTTTGCAGCATTCACGAATAATAACGAGTTTTATTGAAAGGTGTTTAACTCACTGACAACATCTTGGTATTTTGTAGGTACTTATAGATAGAATAACGATTTTGTTTTATGTAATAAAGGATTTTATTCGATTCCCTGTAACTGAGTAGAGAGTTTTATATGTTTTATATGCCTATACTAGGAAAATATGATGCAATATAAAATAAAATACATTTCACTTAATAAAAAAACATCACCAAGTTCTCATAAAATTTTACATGCAATATTCTGTTGTGATTTGCTAGGTACATTTTTTGTATGAAAGAATGATTTAGGAAGTTAATCTCAGCTTAACCGGGTCCTGTTTGTGAAGCGAGCTTTGTAAGTAATCCCTTCAAACGAAGCTCGACGAACCACCGGAGGAATCTACCTATTTACCAAACATCCTGCCAATATTTTTCCGCAAAACCAAATAGGTATTTGATGCTATTTGAAATTGGGTTAAACTCATAATGCCAAAGTAAGTGTCGGTTTGTCTGTTTGTAACTTTAACTTATTTATGAGCCACGCTTCTGAACCAATTATGAAGAAACTTGGCACAAATATAGCCTGAAATAACTATAGAAGGATAAAATATACTTTTTCTCGACAAATCTCGTGAGCAAAGCCGCAAGCATCAGCTAGTTGTTCGCATTCAAAATCCGCTTAGCCCAACATGTTTTACATCCTGACGTTATCTGGTAATTGCGTTGTTTCCGAATCTTTGAAATATTGTTCTATTCCACTGACCACAATTTGATATTGTTTTGTTGTTGTCATTCTACACGTTCGTTTGTATTGCAACGTGGTAACACATACTATGCATATACACTATACATTATTTTATTACATTTTTATTCTTCAGGACAACGAAAAATTGTGCAGAAATGCATAATACAAACAAAAAGAACATCATACAAAAACTATACGTAATCACGCAACTAGCACCGTTATCCTCAAAATAATACATATTTAACAAATACAGCAAGCTTAATGCACACACACTACACCATATACTATATATTATACCTCCCACACTTGATAATAACTACACACGCACACACACACTACACTTGTTTTTTCTAGTAATAAACTTTTATCATGCATCCGCTGAATGCAATTTCCTGTAGAATTTCATAGCGATCGATGAATACCAAAAAGAAATAGACTTGGTTCTGCTACTACATAATAATATATACTTGTAAGAACTAGAGGGCGAATGGAACACGATGTTAACGAAAGTTCAATTAAGAAACGTAATCAATGCGAAATAGAATTTTCTGGCAAAGTTACCTAATACCTCTCGATTTAATACCATATGAAAATAAATAAACTTAGGCTTTATTTTCGTTATGATTACATCAACGACCATACACACACATATACATATACATAGACGGCTCATAACAGGCCACCAATATCTGCAACACTTCTATGAAATTTCACTAATGTTAGTCGCCACTATTAGCCACTTGAAATCTTCAAATCAGTTTCGACCACTTACATGAGCCGTCAAAACTGCCACGTTAGTGATTAGCCAATAGCTAGTGGCAGAATTTATTGTACGCATTATATTCAACATTAGGCGTCTATTGGGCTGTATGGTCGTTGGATTACATTGTTTTGTTTTCTATGAAAAGTGTAGATTAGAATATAAAGATAAGTGATTCTCCCAAAATAATAATCTTAACGACGAATATTCCCAAATAATTTCAAAAATTTTTCCAAATTTGTCATTTACGATTTATTAAATCTGTACTTCTGTCTTCCATACAACAGATTCACTGCTAATAAAGTTTTTCTGTTTGTCCTTTTCTTTTGTCTTCGTCGTACTCGTATTGGAGTAAAAACAAAAAAGTTTCCACGACGCTATTTCTACCACAATAATCACATAATCGTTTTGTTTGTCAGACTACATGCTACATCCAGAGACCGAATAACATTTCTCGACCCAACAGTTCTGTATTCTCTAGTACATAGTTGAGTAGCGTGTATAAGTTAATTTTTTTCGGTATTTCTCTGTCCTGAAATGCCAAGAACAGTGAAATGTCAGAAATTAATTAGGAACAGTTTGGTGCGCGACGCCGCCGCGTGACCAGCTCATGATTAAGGGCTCCGTTCGAGCTCGAAACTGGTCGGGCACACCCGATGAAATAACGTGAGTGAAACCGTTTATATTAATAATTATTAATTAGGAAGCTTGGTGACAGCTCTCTGTCTGAAATTCAAACATGACGCTGCCGTGTAATGTCTGCTGCTGCATTCGTATGTAAATTATCTCTCATGGTGCTCTAATGCTACCGGAAATGCCCATTGTAGCCATTCCCGTTATTGCTTCATAGAAAGCCTCCTTTAATCCTCCCCATAAGCGAATAACTCACTGGAATTTGGTATTTAATTAAGCATAATACGGCTGTTTTTGAAGATTGTACATAATATAATTGAGAGTCTGTGTAAAATCACATCTAAATAATTTCTACATTATTTCAAGTTTACAGTTGCGCTAGCATTTGCTTCCGTTTGATTGAATAACTCAGTGAAAACTGAAAATGTACCTAACCTATGTTTTTTATTGAGTTAGCAGCTAAATGCATATACGGTGGTATCAATATATGTATAATAATTTTGCATATCCTATTCACGCATGTATTCATCATCATCTTCCGCTCCTTTTCCCAGTAAGGTATATTAGGGTTGGCTTCCAGTCTAAACAGATGCGGCTGAAATCAGTATTTTACACGGAGCGACTGCCATCAGATCCCCACAATCCAGTTACTGGGCAATACTAACATTCAGAGGTTGGACCAATTGTCAATTTGTCAGACTTGCAGGCTTCTGACTACCGTACACATTCACACATGTATTATTTAGGTAAATTACTAGAAAACACAGTAATATAGAATAAATAAATTAAATTCAGTTACTCAACACTTTCCCTGTACTTGATGTAAATAATATTAGCTGTTATTAATGGTTATTTTCAAATTACCTGAAATTTATGGAAAATACTGTTACGAGCTGGGGGTTCGTATATAGATAGAAAGCCGATTAAATGCGTAGAGAACACTTTATTACTGAACAATTACACTGAATCGCTTATTAACACACAAAGTTACTATTAAATCGCTCCGAATATCGCTTCGATGTTATCGCTTGTATCGCTTGATCCAAACTGAACTCCAACTGAACTCTACTGGCGCTCAGCTGCGCCGTTTATATAGGCCGCGAGTCGTGGTACTGGAAAGTCCTCGAACGTTATCTATCCTTGTCATAAGATAACTCTTTCTCACTTGCACATTCTCGAAATAGAAAGTTCTCGAACCTCGTCGAACCTCATCTATCCTCTATCTCACTCACTCACTTCTAGAATGGAATGTTCTCGAAGCTTGTCGAATCTCGTCTATCCTTGTCTTATATTAGCTCTATCCTGCTCACTCTCTTCCAGAAGGTTCTTCGTCTATCCTTGTCTGATATTTAGCTCTATCTCGCTCACTCATCAACAATTTTACATGTGGGTGTCAAATGGCCATAAGGGGTCCTGAAAACGCCTGAAAATGGGTTTTCAGGAAATGTCAGCATCGGATTTGTTGGTTCCTGAAACGGCCTGAAAACATGTTTCAGGCGCCTGAAAACAACGGCAACTTACTCAAAATTTCGATTCTTTGGTATGTGATAGAGCCTCCTCTGATACGGACTGAAAATGCAATTCAGCCTGCTGAAAACGTCTCTAAGTCCAGGAAAATCGAGGTTGAAGTATTTCAGTCCACTCTGCTTAACCCTCCGTCGTAACACTACCCCCTCCTAAGACATGCTCGTCCCGAGCATCATTGTCTCCATAGTACTGGGCTAGTCGATCAATGTGCACAATCTTCGGTTGATTACGTCCGTCCTTTCAAATTCGGTAAGCGACGTCGTTGATCTTCGTGACGGCCCATCCCAATTAGGTTTGCGCCCTCCAGGGTCATACGTCTTGATCTCTCCGTCAGTGGGCGGCCGCTTGATCTTCTCGTCGAAGGGCGTGTTGGACTTCTCGGCGCTGCCTTCTTCCTTGAGCTTCACGCTGCCCTCGCCGTACTTCTCGTCTGAGGAAGCCTTTTTGTTCTTCTTCGCTGGTGGCTCCGTCGCTTTGGCAGCGGGTGCCTTCTTCTCTGCAGACGGTGTGGGTGCTTTCCGCTTGACGGGTGTGGCCTTAGTGTTGACTTTCTTAGCCTGGGCACCCTTGCGGCCTCTCGCCACGAGTGCCGGTGCTGCTGCCGCTGTCCGCCCACGCTTCGACTTGAGCTCCTGCTCAGACTCCTCTGTCTCGCTTCCGGACTCATTCTCACTCTCATTCTCCGACTTTTTACTTTCTTCTTCGCTGTCTGACTCTGATTTTCGACCGTGACTCAGGTTACTTGGCCATCCCTTCTTGCCCTTGACCTTGTGGCCGCGCTTGGCGGGCTCGCCATCGGAGCGGCAGCGGCTCAGCGACTTGTGGCGCCCACCACTCCCTTGCCCACCTCCGGGTAGAGGTTGCTATCGTCCTCCTCCGACCCGCTCGGGTTGAACGTGCCATCTGTATCTTCTGAGTCATCTTCAGTTTTTTGACACATATTAACTTCATCTTCACCTTCATTTGCTTCATCGTCCAATTCTTGGCTCTTCTCGGCTTCATCTTGTTCGGATGTGTCTGTGTCACTAGCGATAGCTTGATCAACCTCTACCTTATCTAGTTTGTTTTTAAAAGAGAGATCAAGTTCCTTCAATGATGCTCTTTGTTGATCAAGTACCTTCTCCAATCTACGGAACCGCTCTTCTTGCCTTGCGGCTTGCTCGCGTGCATGCTCTTCCTGCCTTGCGGCTTGTTCGCGTGCTTCGCGCACTTGTTCGCGGGCTTGCTCTTCCTGCCTTCTGGCTAGTTCGTGTATTTGCTCTTCCTGCTTTCTTGCCATTTGCTGCATCAAATTGAATAAGCTGGCAATGTCGTTATTCCCACCTTGAGGCTGAGGTCCCTGTTGGACGACCTCCTCCTGACTCATAGTTCTTGATGCGTCCTGAGCTGTCTGTCTCGCCGTTAACTGTCTCGTCTGCATCCGACTCGGCGTTTCGTTACCAGCTGGTTCCTCCTCTCTTGGCGTAATCGGCATTTTCTATCCCACTTCTGACACCAAATGTTACGAGCTGGGGGTTCGTATATAGATAGAAAGCCGATTAAATGCGTAGAGAACACTTTATTACTGAACAATTACACTGAATCGCTTATTAACACACAAAGTTACTATTAAATCGCTCCGAATATCGCTTCGATGTTATCGCTTGTATCGCTTGATCCAAACTGAACTCCAACTGAACTCTACTGGCGCTCAGCTGCGCCGTTTATATAGGCCGCGAGTCGTGGTACTGGAAAGTCCTCGAACGTTATCTATCCTTGTCATAAGATAACTCTTTCTCACTTGCACATTCTCGAAATAGAAAGTTCTCGAACCTCGTCGAACCTCATCTATCCTCTATCTCACTCACTCACTTCTAGAATGGAATGTTCTCGAAGCTTGTCGAATCTCGTCTATCCTTGTCTTATATTAGCTCTATCCTGCTCACTCTCTTCCAGAAGGTTCTTCGTCTATCCTTGTCTGATATTTAGCTCTATCTCGCTCACTCATCAACAATTTTACATGTGGGTGTCAAATGGCCATAAGGGGTCCTGAAAACGCCTGAAAATGGGTTTTCAGGAAATGTCAGCATCGGATTTGTTGGTTCCTGAAACGGCCTGAAAACATGTTTCAGGCGCCTGAAAACAACGGCAACTTACTCAAAATTTCGATTCTTTGGTATGTGATAGAGCCTCCTCTGATACGGACTGAAAATGCAATTCAGCCTGCTGAAAACGTCTCTAAGTCCAGGAAAATCGAGGTTGAAGTATTTCAGTCCACTCTGCTTAACCCTCCGTCGTAACAATACTAAAAAAACATGACAAACTAAAATTCGTAATATAAAAGAATATAAAGATTTAAATTGTGGAAAGAAAAAAAAAATATCTATACGACTTTGATTTAACTGCAAAGTTAGTCGAGTCGGTTAAGGAACAATGTTTCTTAATAAGATATCGCTGACGTCACCCAAAGACGTATAGTGGAGGATAATTTCGATACCACGAGCAGTGTTCACGGTAGCTTAGTGGCTAAAGCACTGGCGTACTGAGCCAGGAGTCGCAGGTTCGAATCCTGCTCGTGAGCGATTTTTTCTTTCCACAATTTAAATCTTTAGAATTCGCTTAGCATGCGTAAAATGCGTTAAAAATAATAAAATAATAAAAGAATATTCTTTTCTCTTAACATCGACTAGCGGATGTAAGCTTTTAATTTATATAGACACCGAAACGTGTAGAAAAGGTTATTTAATTAAACACGCGGTGCTGTGTAAATACTTATTGTGAAAATAGTTTGCCTCTGAAATATCATTTGCGGTCAAAGTTTCTCGTTATAATCCACCACATTTAGTTCATGTAATTACAAAAGTTTTCATGCTGCAGAAATTGACCAAAATACTATAGAGTGGCTATCTCGCAGTACATTTGCGGAACGGAGTATTTTTCATAGTTTAGCTGCCAAAAGTCGAGTACAAAGAGTGCATTTATATTATTTAATACGGTCGTGAATGTTTTAATTACGTAACGCTAGTTTGTTCTTTTTATTTTATATTTAAGTAAAACTGTAAAAAGGTAAACGAGCATATGTTAGTATAGGTTCATGTTAGATTATGTTTTGTTTTTATTGTAACTTTACGGAGAAGGTAATTTTTTTTATTTTTTTTAAATGTATGCACACATAGGGAAATAATAAAAAAATACATAGAAATGAATAGTACAAAGACACTGCTTATTTCATTAAGAAATTATTCTAAGGTCTTAAATGCGAATTACGTCGTATACTGTCTCCAACCATAGATCTCTATCAGTCACATGATCCCCCGAAAAACAAATGTAATAGGCACGTATCCACACAAATACTTAACTGTTGTTATCCGTTCATTCTCAGACCAGTGTTACATTTATAGGTTGAATTTTGAAAATAGTGCAGGAGGGATCCAAAACATTTATTTGCAGGATTTGTTCCTTATCAGCAACTTTATCAATTGGTGCAATAATGTAGTGTGTTTTTTTGCAAAAAAAGATTGGGTTCGATTCCTGGCTAAACCAGCTGCTTTTTAAGAAATCTAAAAATGCTTGTTTTGTTTTCTCCAAAATTGAGCTCACGACTCTAGATGACTTTTCTCTATACCTTACCAAGCGTTTCGGATTTGGCTTTAGCTCTATTTTCAAAGCTCACCCTGTGTAGATAAATGTATGGATATTAAATAAGGATGTATATTTTAGTAACACTATGCAGGTATCTGTATATAAATGTTATCCATCTTGTTGCTACAAATTAACATCGTGTTCAGACGACATTCGACGTCAACGGATGTTCGTAAACTAACAACTACTTCAAAGGCCGAGTAGTTACTCGTAATTCGCGGCTTTGAAGATGAAATATACATAAACATACACATTTCATATATCTACGTTTATAAATTAGTGAAACTAGCTACTTTGTCTGCTTGAATATTTTACATAAATAAAGATGCAACTTATGTGGCCTTTGAAAGTAGGTATCTAAGTTACCAAAGTTAACGCAAAGTTTTTAAATCAATCTAATAAGCAGTTTTTATGTGGAACCTTTTCTTTTTTCTTTTTGAGGCGGAGAAAATGCCTATCGCATGTCACTCCACCCGGGGAGGTAGCGTAGTTATGTGAGGCTCGCATCCACTAAGAACTTCGCCGTGTACCTACTCTCGCCTTGGGTGGATGAGCCACGAGAACTGCAATGCATGGCATTCGCGACCCATTTTTGGGTCCCTCTTCCTGTAAAAACGCTCTTTCGGCGATGTCCGGGCATACTTCATCACCTCAACTCAAAAGCAGTGCAATGCGGACGACTGACTCCCCAGCCTATCGTCCGCTGGTCTCTGTTAGTGTGGAACCCTAACATAACCTCTCATCTGTGGAAATCCGCCATTTTGGCAAATGTATATTATAACAGACTGTGGTATAAAGTATATAGGTATGTAATGTACCCAAAGATTGAATTAATGTTGAGATTTACATTTTACTATTCTATGCCCGCGGCTTCACCCGTATAATTCGGATTATCCCAGAAATAAATTATCGCGCATCCCTCTGTAACTGTTTATCTTCCTGGGATAAAAATCCTATATGATAATCCAGGTTATGGTCTATCAGTGTGCCAAACTATTAATTAAATTACGCTAGAAAAGTATAGTGTATTTTTCCTTTCAATTCGAACTCACAGCATGCGAGGGGCTCGGACATGTCGTCAGACCAGAAACCGGCCATCACAACCTGTTCCTAATATCCGTTACAAACCGGACCCCATGGTATATGGCGGAGATGACTTTCTGCCTGTGCTTTGTTAACGTGTTGTACTTTCCTATAGATTTTAGAAAAACCCTGATTTATATTGGTATAGTAGATAGATATAGAAAGATAAACCTTTCCTGGTGTACGGCTAGTTCGTAGAACACATCAAACCTGGCGTGTAAATGAATTAACCAGTACTGTCCCATTGCTGGGCAAAGGCCTCCCTTTATTCCTTTCATCTATTGTGGTTCTGTGACGCCTCTCGCCAGCTTTCTATGAAGACATCTAACTCGTCACGCAATCTCCTGCGTGTTCTGTCGCGACCCCGTCTTACTGTCTCAGAGCTCCAATCCTGTGTTAAAAAAAGTATGTACGAATAAAATTATTCGTTTGCGTTACTTTCAAATTGCAACACTTATAAAAAATAATTAAATTCTGATAAATCATTAATCGAGACAAATATCAAGAAATATTCAAATGAAATATCAACAATAAACCTCAAAGTAGACATTCCTCTCACACAATTCTGTTAATGGCATAAACGTCATTACATCGAAACGTAAACATTTGCTATTCAACTGTAAAATCTAGTGAGTAGAGGTGCTAATGAACACTTTGTGCACAGCTGATATAATTACCATGAGCCCGAGTTGCGACTTACCCAGCCGTTACATTAAGTACATTTGTGAAAGTCCCAACACATGCACAGTTGTGTGTACAAGTATGTAATAAGACTTCTCCATCACATTCAAGAGAGTAATTAGGGAGGCCACTCGTTCGTTTACACTGCGAGGTCTGCTCGACGAATTATTCAAAAATGTGTGTAGTATGTATTTACGTTATTATGGTGTACTTATTTTATTATTTTAACGCATTTATGAATGCGAAGCGAAATCTAAAGACACCGAAAGACGTAAGTGGAAGTTAAATTCGATACCACGAGCAGTGTTCACGGTAGTTTAGTGGCTAAAGCACTGGTGTACTGAGACTGGATTCGCAGGTTCGAATACCGCTCGTGAGCAATTTTTCTTTTCACAGTTTATATCTTTGTGATGGTCTAGTCTAACATAAGTGTACTTGGCATTTAAGTGGACTTAGAAGTGGCCTATGCTTAATCAGTGTTAGGGTGGTATGCTACTCGTCAAATTTCTTTGTCCAATCTCTTTGTCCAATTCAATTTATTTGAAGATCTGTGTATACATACCCTTAGGCACGAATCACTGAATCACTACTCGCCACTACTAATCATGGTTTGCCTCGTTTGCAGAAAACGTTTTGACTAACTAAATCAACACATTTCTCTCTAATAAAAAAGTATACAGTTGGAAGTTGCAAGACTATGGAATAGGTGTTGTGAATATCTTTTCAAAAAGAAATCTTATTTTTGTTGAATATTGATCCTTAAATTTAGAGTTCAAAGACCGGCCAGAAAATGATAGTGAGAAAATGTGATTGCTTTTATTGCTTATAACTTTTTTTCTTTTTGATAATTGATAAGTTTTAGTATTTGTTGATTAAGTAAATATTACTGAAATGATCCATAAGTAACAACTTTTGACATAGAGCCGTATTTCAGATAGACTCCGAGACAAAATAGGTCTAAAAACAGCGACTTTGGATACGCGCCAAATTGGTAATCTATGATCTTAGAATATTTCTAAACATAGTTTTATACTCTGTTAAAAAAGTGATTTTCAACGACCTAAAGTTTTACACATGGTATAATAAGATGTTTCACCAGGTATTCTCTTCCCGCAATGACAGCGCGGTGCCTCCAAGCTACGTCACGATCAGTGCTGCCATTGATTGATATCTTCAATATAATTAAGGAGATTTTTGTTCATAATGAATATAAAATAAATTCCTAACTAGCCTATTTGTTATCTCGTGTTATTCATCTAATTAGTTAATAAAGGAGACTATATTAAATTACTAGTTAAAAAGTGATTCTTTATAGAAGAAAGTAAATGAAAAAATGCATTTTGCTCGGGTAATTTATTTTCACAAAGTGGCAGCACATCAAACTGACAAGTGTCACGCTAACAGCCCGCTATTGGCTCCACGGCCGATGACGTAGTACGGAGGCAATCACGTGACCTAGCTGTCACGGGAAGAGACTACCTGGTGTTATTATACCATGGTTTTACATTTTTGAAGTAATTATATTATTTTAATTGGAAGTTGTTGGTTCTGATAGTTTGACAGCCTAGTTAACTCAGCGATCTCGCTTCGCTCGGTCAATAAGTATTTTTTTTACTACTTGAATCAGAGTAAGCGTATCTTGTTGAGGTATAAGCGTACAAAAAGTCACAATGTATTTAAATGTAACGTCGTGTCGTACCCTCTTTCTTTCAGAATGGAAAACTCTCTAAGGATTCCAAACCAAGTAACGTACCTACCTATATCAACACTGCATACGTATATAATATTATGTAGCCACTGTTTATATATATATATAACGGTGACGTAATAGCCTGTCAGTCTCCCGTTATCGAGGCGCCAGAGTAACTTGTTTTCTTTCAGTTAATTCTTATAATGACGTGAAAGGAAGCGAGCTCGTTATGTTTCCGTCATCCGTTGATTAATGTACTCAATGATTCATGGCTGAATAACTGTGAGAGCTAATTGAGTTTTCAAACAGACTTCATAGACATTTCACATAGGTACTTATTGGCTTATTCTTTGATGACATTGATGACGTCTGTGGTCTAGTGGTTCGAGTGTCACACTCCTGATCACGAGGTCGTGTGTTCGATTCACACAGCACACAAATATTTATGTGATGAATATAAGTGTTTGTGTTAGTCTGGATGTTTCTTATATCTTAATAAATATAATACTTCTGTACGTGTGTTTCTCACCTAACTCCTCCTAAACGGCTGAACCGATTTGGATGAAATTATGTGTGTGTGTATTTCAATAGGTCCCTTTTGGACCCGGTAGGTGGCGCTGCTGTTGGTATGTCACTGATCTCCTAAACGGTGGGGAAGAATTTAATGATATTTTGTGTATCTTTGAGTGGGTCCCTGCAAGGTTCGAATTCACAAATGGACTCGGTAGGTGGCGCAGTAGTCAGTGTATCACTGATCTTCTCCTAAACGGCAATTTAATGTTGTGCTGCTTTTCCAGGCAGGACGACGTCTGCCGGGTAGTATATGAGTATTATATCCATTGTCTAGTACCCATAGTATAATTTCTGCTTAGTTTGGGACTAGATGATGCTAAATAAATAAAAAATTTGCTCCTCATTGACAATTGGCATTTCAGTTTGATGAATCATGTGGATATCCTATTTAACGTTTTATGACCATCTGTAATGACCGTATTTCATATAAATAAATTAATTTAATGAATTGAATCGATGAAGTTAGACCGTTGAGCGTGCTAAATTAAGATAGTATTTTCTAGTGTTGATATTTCTTTCGCTGTTTTAAACTAGAGATTTATTCTACGTGCTTAGTTTGATAATAATATCTGTGTTTCGTGATAATCCTGCCCCCCTAGCCAAGTTGACAATCTACAATCGACGAATTTACGCGTGAACTCATGCTTCCAACTGTCAAAATGCAGTGCTATTTGACAGTAGGAAGCATGAATTCACGCTTACATTTGTCTCTGAATGTAAACCTGAGTGGCAAGATCAAATAAAACGTGTATCAGAAATGCGTGGTCATATTTGAAGAGCTTATTCAGGGGATGCTATTGAACAACTTTTACTATAGGACCAACCCTGAAATCACGAAAAAGAATCAGCTGATCCTTACATTTTGTCGAGCGACATCGGTGATTTAGTAGGGAACAGCTGATATTTTTTTGCGATTTCAGTGTTATTCCCATAGTAAAAGTTGTTCTATCAGTGCTCTCGAACGTCAAAATGCAAAATCGGTATCTGTAGCTGCCTTCAAAAATCGGTATATGTGAACCTAAAATCGATATATGTAAAAATAAAATCAATTCGAATTTCTCAATTTAAAACTTTGTTATCCTTGTAAATTATTAGGAACTTACAACACCATACAATTAACAAATCGTTTGAGAAATTTATTTAGTGGAGGATATAGAAATAAAAACTAGTGAATCCTGTCACACAAAAATACTTTTTTAAATTAAACAAAAATTCCAAAAAAGTAACAGAATAACAAATATTATTAACTTATTTTAGATCAAACAAATTAAAATAATGAATTTTTAGATACTAACTTCAATCTAACTTAGTTACAGCTTTGAGTGATCTTTAGAGTCGTACTCATTTTATTCGTCCATGTTTGTAGTTATAATAATGATGTTTTAATTTTACTCCAGTTTTGTACTTAATTATCGACTTAGGAGAAATCCTGTTTACAATGTTTTGTTTTGAACGAGAATATGCGATTAACATTGGCGGGTGAACAGACGGAAAACAGTAATTTCATGAATTTCCTCGTATGCTCAGAAATCGTGGAAAAATTGATCGATTTCGTTATTTCGGTAGGGCAATCCCCATATCGGTAGAACTACCGAAAAATCGGTAGGTTCGAGACCACTGTGTTCTATACTATGCTCTGAATGAGCTCTTCAAATATGACCACGCATTTCTGATACACGTTGTATATTGAGAGTCGCTAGATGGCTGCACCGCTCCATACATTGTGTGAGTGGGTGCAGATGTGTACGTAGCATGCAGACTGCGGTGACACAGTGATTCATTGAACCACTCATTCGAGCATTTATCGCATCCTGAGACGGGCTTGTCTGTAGATACGAGTAAGTACGTTGAAGTTGAAATCTACATTTACCAAGTAAAATCAAGCTCAATGTTTCTACACGCTGAAATTTGAATCGCTTATTTCCTGAAAAGGGGTCATTGTACTCATCATTATAAACAACTTTTATTATGGAACCAACACTGAAATCGCGAAAAAAAAATCGGGTGGTCCCTATATTTTATTGATTTAAGTGAACACAAATGTAGGGACCAACTGATTTTTTTTCGCGATTTCAGGGTTGGTCCCATAGTAAAAGTTGTTCATAATGATGAGTAAAATGACCCTTTTTCGAGAATTAAGCGACTCAAATTTCAGCATGTATAGGTACAGTCGACCTCACGTCAGTAGTAACAATTACAAAAAAAAAATAGCCCTTGCTGCTTAATAAATAAAGACGTTGTCAAGTTCAAACTGTTACCACTGACGTGCAGTCGATTGTACGAAACTAATGTTGATTTATCTCTATTCTATAAGGATATACCTATGTATCTCAGACCAACAGAAAGTATATTCAATTTTTTCTATTTTGTCTTATTTAGTAAACAATCTTGGTACGTCTCTTTATTCAAATAACTACTGATAAAATATCATCATTACTAGTTCTGCACATGTAATTAGGTTGAAAAAAAAAATTGTGTGTGTAATTGTTAACATAATGTCTTTTAATAATTATTATTGACGAATTACATTAAAAAGTCATGCCAAGATTGTTTAATAAATAAGACAAGTAAGAAAAAACAGAGTATATTGTATATTGCGTTGTGGAATATCTTGATTCGTGGGTAATGTCGTAGGTCCCCTTACGGTCCCGTATGGGATTACGCAATCTTGCCTTGTGGGTGTTGTAAGATTAAGGAATTAAATCAGGTGGGTGGGTCAAATTTGCCTGTAGGTACACAAATAACATAGGAGAAAATGCCTTTTAGGCTACGAAGGTCATATTTATGATGGCGTTCTGAATATAACCGAAGAACTTGTTAGAAAATATCAGTTATTTTTCGCAAAACGAGCCCGACTAAAAAAAAACGGAAAACAAAAACGGAAAACGTTTGGATGGAAAAAATAATTTTAGATTTCAATCTACCATCGTTTATGCATTATCAGGTTTTTCAATGTTTTGCTAATGTATTTTCAGTTGCCTATTTAAATTTGAAATGGCGTGTTAAAGGGAGTCCGGAAAAACTCGACAGTGGATCCATACATTTTGTAGGTAGTAAAAAAATCCAAAAGAACAAAAAAAACGTGCATCCCACAATCGATGGCAAACGGAAAGGATAAAGCAATAAAAAATTCTCGGAATTTATGAAATTTCTTAAAATGCTTATCTCGGTGAGTTATTGGCACTGTCCCAGCCAGTGAGCCGGGAGAGCTTGTGAACGTCGCGAGTTCTCGCCGAGTTCGCGCCGCGCTTCGCGACGTGGAAAGAAATGTGTCTAGCATTCACTTGTTTTTACAAATGCGATTTCATTGCCGTCCAAGTTAAACACTAGCAAGAAAACTTATTAATTTGAAATGTCAAGTAACGTGAAACGAATGGGTGACTTGAAACTAAATGGTTTTTGTGCTTCATTTTTGTTTTAGCTTTTTATATTTTCAGGCGTTTTTATGTTTATATTAAGCTAATTTATTACCTACTAGCCTATGCGCGCGACTCCGCCAGCGTGAATATCGTTTATCGCACATCCCTCGGGAACTGTTCATCTTCCCGGGATAAAAAGTAGCCATATGTTAATCCGAGTTATGTTCTATCTGTATGCCAAATTTCATTTAAATCTGTGCTGCAGTTCTTGAATTATAAATGATGTAACTGACCCGACTTTGTTTTATGTATTAAGATTTATATGGCTCGAGTCAAAACAACGAACATACAGTAGCAATACAATTTCGCAGTAACTACCCCAAGAAAAATGTTTGACGTCCTGCCGAACCAACATTCTAACTTAATTAAGTCTTTATTAAAATTTCAGCACGGCGTATATTAACTTTATTAAGATATTTTGTAATAATTCTAGTTAATATTGTAACAGTAGCAAATTATTTGCTTCTAGCCTTATCTTCACTGGACAGGCGCACCTCTGACCCTTTGACGGATGAAAAAATAACTCCACGCCTCCTGTATATTTAATTGCCCACCGGCAAAATAAATAAAAGCGTGACAAAAAAGAACAACAAATGAAGAGTTTTGCACCCTCTAATGACGGGTAATGAACTGTCAAACTTTGTTTGCACATTTCTTTGTTTTAACAGAAAAACGGACCTTTGCATAGCTGCTAATTGCGTGACGACAGCGGGGCAGCGCATCGGGGCGAAAAGGCAAATATGACTTTAGGAGTCGTTTTTAATTATTAGTTAAACATGAGCTATGCTGCTAAATACAAATTCATTTATTCTGCAAATTGGATGTCAAATATCACTTTTACAAGTCGGTTATTTATAAAAACTAGATGACATCAGCATTTCCTATATGACTACCTCTGAGAGGAAATACCGAAACAAACTCAGGGATCATCATCATCCTCCGAGCCTTATCCCAATTATATTGGGGTCGGCTTCCAGTCTAGCCAGATGCGGCTGAACATCAGTATTTTACACGGAGCGACTGCCATCAGACCCCCGCAACCCAGTTACTGGGTAATACCGACATTCGGAGGTTAGACCAGTTGTCAGACTTTCAGGCTTCTGACTACCTGTAACGACTGCCATAGATATTCGTATGACAACCGGGACCGACAGCTTAACTCAGGGATCATAGTCTCTTTTAAAGTCCAGACAACAAGACAACACAAGTTTGTTGTATTATACAATAAATAACAACAACATAACATAACATCATGCCTGTATTCCCCGAAGGGGTAGGCAGAGGTGTATAGTACCACCCACATTTCGCCAGTTATGTTATAGTCCCATGTAATAGGGAACGAGCCTATTGCCATTAACCGGGCACAAATCCATACTCTGCTGCTGGGCTGCTACTGAGCATTTCCTAATGAAAAAACCTAATAACACTTTGCTCGACCCGGGAATCGAACCCAGGACCCCACAATAAATATGCATGGTAAAATGTATATAAACCAAATTGTCAGATTAAAGTGTAAATAAAATGTCACAAAGGTGTATAAATCATATGTCAAAAAAACGGTATTAATCCAATGTCAATAAAAACGGCATAAAATAAAAGATGATGAAGATATTTAGGTATATAAAAAAATAAAAAATAAACAATATTGCCTGTATCTAGCAAGCAGATCAGTCCCAAGCTTTTTTATCATCAAGATAATCAGAAATTTTATGCTACTTGCTTTACAATATTTAAATGTAGCGCGCCGTTAACTGGGACAGTAAACGATTTTTCTTTTTTTTTCTTTTTCTATGCTGCTAGTCTTAAAATGAAATGAAATAGTCACACAGCTAATTGCTTTCTATTCCGCACAAATTGTAATATTCAACTGAGATAAATTTAATATGGCTCGTGGTTTTCGAATTGTATTATTAACCTTTTTTACACGATATTTCCCACCCTAATAAATTTTGTATATATGCTTAAAAACACATCGGGCACGCCCGGGTCCGTAAACTCGAAATCTTTCAACAATTATGATCCTCGAATAAATTTGGTCGACCCATTTCCATATCTTTCGCCACTTCGGTAAAATGCGTGTTTTTGCCATTAAAAAAACTGGGAACGTTCCTGAAATGATAAATATAATTTAGTAATGAACACTAATTGTGCCTGTGTTATATAACCCAAAAACCCGAGGATTACCCTTTGCGTCCGGCGTGCTGCCAATTCACCCTGACATGTGATTATTCAGATGTCGATCAGTTCGGACCGAATATCACAGAATTGAATATGTGCATGAAGCCACGAATATAAATTTGGCACTGACCCGATTTACGAGCCTTCCAAAATGGAATCCTTACGCTAAGCTGACGACCATTCACTACAGTCGGTACCATAACTGCTTCTGTGATTACGCTACACGGGCACACGGGTCTAACAGAATTACGAAATGCATAGGACAGTTTTATTCAGCAACGTTTATTCATCTGTCAATGAAGAAAAGTCGCTTGGCAAAGTATCATTTGTGAAAATCGATCGTATAACGTTCGCTCTACAAAGGAATAATTAAAGTCTTCTGCAAAATTCATGCCTTGTTATTTTTCGCTATATTACGGTTCATACATCTAGTAATCGACTGCCTCGTTGGTCTAGTGGTTGCAAGCGCGACTGCTGAGCGTGAGGTCCTGGGTTCGATTCCCGGGTCGGGTAAAGTGTTATTGGGTTTTTTCATTAGGAAATTCTCAGTAGCAGCCCGGAGTCTGGATTTGTGCCCGGTTAATGGCAATAGGCTCGCCCCCTATTACATGGGACTTACAACATAACTGGCGAAATGTGGGTGTACTATACACCTCTGCCTACCCCTTCGGGGAAATACAGGCGTGATGTTATGTTATGTTGTTATGTTTATGTTACATCTAGTAAGTGATAGTGAGAAGCATTTACATACATTGTCGAACTTTCCAATTAAAAGCGTTTCAATGACATGTTCCATGCTCTTGAAAAAAATGTTGTAAAATATATTAAATAGATATTTTATGTAATATTTTTCTAACGCACAAGCCTGACGGACAGATATTTGTTCCAAAACTGTACAAAATCATTATACATTGTAACTTCCCAAACGGTTCCAAAATTAATCTATGCCGCACAATAGTCCATTGTTGTAATTATTTCGTTTATTTTCCTCAATTACATTACATTACATACATACATTACATTATACATTACATTGGGGTCGCATTGTAAGACGGTGAGATTCATTGTCTATTATGAATGATACTCTAATGAATTGCCAGTGATCAAAGTCAAATTAGTACTTTTTGTTGGCATCAAATCGCGGACGTTCTCAAAAAATGCCAGGTTAAGAGTACTCTAAACCGAGGAGCATGCTTGAGGAGGTTAATGAACGTAGATGGAGCGAAAAAGGTGTGTCGGGATCGTAGCAGTTGGAAATCTTATATAGTAAATATTTTGGGGATCGAGTCACCAACGTCCGTAGGAGAGTAACCCTTTTCCAAATCCCTACACGTGATCCCTGGGTGGTGCAAATCAGGTGACATACTGGTGTTAGGCCACGGCCGACGGCTTGTGACCACCCACCGGGCAAAGACGTGCTGCCAAGCGACCTAGGCGTGTTCCGGTATACGATGCCCGGTGTGGCCACTTGAGAGGATGGGTCAAAATACTTCACTGCCATCCTCTCACCTTTGCTGGGCAAGCGTGAACCATCGTCGACCGCACCATCGCTTAACATCAGGTGAGGTGGCGGTCAATCGCAAGCCCGTTAAGTATTAAAAAAAAACATAGTCTCTGCCTACCCCAGTGGGAAACAGGCTTGATAATATGTATGTATGAAATGAGGATGATAATAATAATTATAAAATAAATAGAGATCACTACCTGAAATAAGAGGTGACTAATAATCAGTAAAACGTTGTATTCACCTCTGATGATGCGTATAGAGCTGTACGTACATTGTACCGTTACAGCGTGCATATTGTCTCGCATTAAAATTAATCTCTGGATGAACGTCATATCTGTAGCTACAAGTACATAATACATACGAGTAGGTGAATAGGCACATGGTTAATTAGTTATTCACGCCGAAAGGCAAAAACGGAATTTCGTGGCGTGGCTCGGTCGCAAGTCCGCCCTGTTTACGTCATATGTGAATACTTCTAAAAGGAATCAAGGTCCTTGTAAATTTTACTATAGATATAAAATTTCGGTGTTCACGTCTAGCCATCCTTCAGATAGCATTGATGGTATAAACAATCTGCAAAGGTAGAAATTGGATATTAATATGTGTGCATAACAAACGTTTATTTACTGGTACCTACACATACACACACAGTGTTTCTTACTTACGTGGTTCTTAAATCTGATTAGGATCTTTCCAGATAAAGTGTAAAAAAACAAATTAATAACAGCATTCTACTAGCCTTTATCCGCGGCTTCCCTCACGTCGTTTTTTACCTAAGAGGAACCGTGCCTTTCTTCAAGATAAAAATATAAGCACCTATATAGCGGTTGTCGATCTGTTGCTCTGTTACTGCGTGAAAGAGATACAAAAAATCACGTCAATCCATTGTTCCATTGCTGCGTTAAAGAGGAAAAACATTAGGACACCCCTTTTATATTGTTACGAGCAGGGGGTTCGTATATAGATAGAAAGCCGATTAAATGCGTAGAGAACACTTTATTACTGAACAATTACACTGAATCGCTTATTAACACACAAAGTTACTAGTTAAATCGCTCCGAATATCGCTTCGATGTTATCGCTTGTATCGCTTGATCCAAACTGAACTTCAACTGAACTCCTGGCGCTCAGCTGCGCCGTTTATATAGGCCGCGAGTCGTGGTACTGGAAAGTCCTCGAACGTCATCTATCCTTGTCATAAGATAACTCTTTCTCATTTGCACATTCTCGAAATAGAAATTTCTCGAACCTCGTCGAACCTCATCTATCCTCTATCTCACTCACTCACTTCTAGAATGGAATGTTCTCGAAGCTTGTCGAATCTCGTCTATCCTTGTCTTATATTAGCTCTATCCTGCTCACTCTCTTCCAGAAGGTTCTCCGTCTATCCTTGTCTGATATTTAGCTCTATCTCGCTCACTCTTCAACAATTTTACATGTGGGTGTCAAATGCCCATAAGGGGTCCTGAAAACGCCTGAAAATGGGTTTTCAGGAAATGTCAGCATCGGATTTGTTGGCTCCTGAAACGGCCTGAAAACATGTTTCAGGCGCCTGAAAACAACGGCAACTTACTCAAAATTTCGATTCTTTGGTATGTGATAGAGCCTCCTCTGATACGGACTGAAAATGCATTTCAGCTTGCTGAAAACGTCTCTAAGTCCAGGAAAATCGAGGTTAAAGTATTTCAGTCCACTCTGCTTAACCCTCCGTCGTAACACTACCCCCTCCTAAGACATGCTCGTCCCGAGCATCATTGTCTCCATAGTACCGGGCCAGTCGATCAATGTGTACAATCTTCGGTTGATTACGTCCGTCCTTTCAAATTCGGTAAGCGACGTCGTTGATCTTCGTGACGGCCCATCCCAATTAGGTTTGCACCCTCCAGGGTCATACGTCTTGATCTCTTCGTCAGTGGACGGCCACTTGGTCTTCTCGTCGACGGGCGTGTTGGACTCCTCGGCGCTACCTTCTTCCTTGAGCTTCACGCTGCCCTCGCCGTACTTCTTGTCTGAGGAAGCCTTCTTGTTCTTCTTCGCTGGTGGCCCCGCGTCTTTGGCAGTGGGTGCCTTCTTCTCTGCGGATGGTGTGGGTGCTTTCCGCTTGACGGGCGTGGCCTTAGCTCTGACGTTCTTAGCTAGGGCACCCTTGCGGCCTTTCTCCACGGTCGGCGCTGCTGCCGCTGTCCACCCACGCTTCGACTTGGTTTCCTGCTCAGATTCCTCTGTCTCGCTTCCGGACTCGTTCTCACTCTCATTCTCCGACTTTTTACTTTCTTCTTCGCTGTCTGACTCTGCTTTTCGACCGTGACTCAGGTTACTTGGCCATCCCTTTTTGCCCTTGACCTTGCGGCCGTGCGTGGCGGGCTTGCCAGCGGAGCGGCAGCGGCTCAACGACTTGCGGCGCTGTGTGGCGCCCACCACTCCCTCGCCCACCTCCGGGTCGAAGTCGCTATCGTCCTCCTCCGACCCGCTCGGGTTGAACGTGCCATCTGTATCTTCTGAGTCATCTTCAGTTTCTTGACACATGTTAACTTCATCTTCACCATAATTTGCTTCATATTCGTCATCGTCCGATTCCTGGCTCTTATTGGCATCATCTTGTTCGGATATGTCTGCTTCACTAACGACAGCTTGATCAACCTTAATCTCTACCTCATCTTGTTTGTTTTTAGCAGAGAGATAGAGTTCCTCCAATATTGCTCCTCGCTCAAGTATCTTCTCCATTCTACGGAACCGCTCTTCCCGCCTTGCAGCTAGTTCTTCCTGCCTTGCGGCTAGTTTGCGTATTTCGCGTAATTGTTCTTCCTGCCTTGTGGCTAGTTCGCGTGTTTCGCGTACTTGCTCTTTCTGCCTTGTAACTAGTTCGCGTGTTTCGCGTACTTGCTCTTCCTGCATTCTTGCCATTTGCTGCATCAAATTGAATAAGCTGGTAATATCGTTATTCCCACCTTGAGGCTGAGGTCCCTGTTGGACGACCTCCTCCTGACTCATAGTTCTTGATGCGTCCTGAGCTGTCTGTCCCGCCGTTAACTGTCTCGTCTGCATCCGACTCGGCGTTTCATTACCAGTCGGTTCCTCCTCTCTTGGCGTAATCGGCATTTTCTATCCCGCTTTCTGACACCAAATGTTACGAGCAGGGGGTTCGTATATAGATAGAAAGCCGATTAAATGCGTAGAGAACACTTTATTACTGAACAATTACACTGAATCGCTTATTAACACACAAAGTTACTAGTTAAATCGCTCCGAATATCGCTTCGATGTTATCGCTTGTATCGCTTGATCCAAACTGAACTTCAACTGAACTCCTGGCGCTCAGCTGCGCCGTTTATATAGGCCGCGAGTCGTGGTACTGGAAAGTCCTCGAACGTCATCTATCCTTGTCATAAGATAACTCTTTCTCATTTGCACATTCTCGAAATAGAAATTTCTCGAACCTCGTCGAACCTCATCTATCCTCTATCTCACTCACTCACTTCTAGAATGGAATGTTCTCGAAGCTTGTCGAATCTCGTCTATCCTTGTCTTATATTAGCTCTATCCTGCTCACTCTCTTCCAGAAGGTTCTCCGTCTATCCTTGTCTGATATTTAGCTCTATCTCGCTCACTCTTCAACAATTTTACATGTGGGTGTCAAATGCCCATAAGGGGTCCTGAAAACGCCTGAAAATGGGTTTTCAGGAAATGTCAGCATCGGATTTGTTGGCTCCTGAAACGGCCTGAAAACATGTTTCAGGCGCCTGAAAACAACGGCAACTTACTCAAAATTTCGATTCTTTGGTATGTGATAGAGCCTCCTCTGATACGGACTGAAAATGCATTTCAGCTTGCTGAAAACGTCTCTAAGTCCAGGAAAATCGAGGTTAAAGTATTTCAGTCCACTCTGCTTAACCCTCCGTCGTAACAATATGTTAGTCTTTGTTACTTACCCGTCCATACTTTCGGCCTAATGAACAAAAATAAAAATATTTGCGCAAATGCGTCGTGAGTTCATACAAAAATCCAATGGAAAAAGCACTTTCAGTTTTTCCAATCCAAATTTCGATTCAAATTTTCCAATTTTCTTTCCAATTTTTCTTTCAAACAAATCTTGTCCTGACTAATTGTCGAATACAACAAAAAAGTATCAGCCAAATCTACGAAGTGGAACCGTTCTCAATTGATGCTCCGTCATACATGTGGCAATTCATTTTTATATGTACTATATAGAATAGATAATAATTAGCAGATTCCTTCACTACATGTAGCCAACAAGGTTCCCAAAACGTTTTCATTATTTAACTATTAACAACTAGGATTGCCTCAACAACGTGTACCGAAATCTTGTCCAAAATAAAACACGAGCTTATTGTTAACACTGAAAAATTTCCCATAGGACTTGTATTGTTACGATATTCGTCGGCTCGCGTCTACGGGAAAACGTGAATGTCAATGTTCGTCGATGTTTGTTTTAGCGACGCCCATGCCCACGAAATAAAGAAAACAAGTGGAAGTGCCCTTATGAAGAAGAAAGAAAGAAAATGTGTTTATTGGCACAAACAATCAAGTTTACAATAATAAAAAGAATATAAAAAACAAAATATAAGTAAGTGCCAAAGGGCCAGCTCAGCAAAATGTTAGGTAACAGTACAGGTAATAATGACTACCCAACGCTGATTTTCAGCTGCGACCCACGAGTGCCATACGCTCGAAACAAAATGAAGACATAGTGCAATTATATTGAATTATATTTACGGGACTTGTCGCGCACAATAAAATCAAAACATAACAAACATTTTGACTAACCTCGACGTTTGGGCCAAGTTGCAAGTTGTTGCCTTATAGTGCAATTACAATTATAATGAAGGTTAAAAATATAATATACGTCATAAAAATGAATTTTATAAGTAAGCATATAAATATAAAAGTACTCTGCCTATTGTAGATCTCTAATATATATAAAACAAATACAAACTGTAGGCGAGTAACCCTATAAAATATTATTAACAATGACACAATAAATTGCAATTTAAATAATATTAAGTAATAATAATTAGTAATGGCTCTTATTATATGGCGGATAAGTTAGCACGAACGGATGTTCGAAAATGGATGTTCAAATTCTTTTTGATGATCGAGTAGAAATACTTTTAGTTTGGACTTAAATGCTGAGCAACTTTAAAACCTTTCTATAGGGGCGGGGGGGGGGGGAATATTTTTCCAACATTTTGTGGCTGCATAACGAAAACTACTCAGTACGGAAAAAGTGTCAAATTCAAATGGGGCCTAGCAATTACATAATGTTAAGTTGTTAAAATTTAAATAGTTTTACTGAAATTTATCAAAATTTTACACATAGCGGTGATAGAACACCTCTATAAATCATTTTTCGTTCTGCTATAATTTTTACACCTTATAATTACACAATAAAGTATAATCTAGTATTTCACGTAAGCATTCGAGACATAGCATCGCAGCGGGAAATTAAGCGCGATTAAGTTAATGTTGCGCATCTGCGCTTAATTGTGCCATGCGTGCGGTAGCCGTATGCTACTTCCCCTTGTTTTTTCATTCCGTGCCCATTGAGGGACCTCACCGCATAATATTCATGTAAACCATAATAATATGAGATTTGGCCGCATGAAAAGAGGAAAAGTGGCCTCGCATTGTCGTCATATAATAATTTTGCCATGCGTTGTAGCGGATATTGTGTCATATCAAACCGAATTTATATGAAAGCAGCGGATTGTGAAATTAAATGACGTATCAAATTATCTGTTGACTTTACAGGATAAGCAAAATTAAAGCTATACAAAAGGAACAGACAGAAAACAAGTCATCATCATCATCATTTCAGCCAAAAAACATCCACTACTGGACATAGGCCTCCCCCAAAAGGGGGTATAAGCCATAATCGCCACGCTTGGCAGCCGGTTTGGCGATCGCAGTTGGTTGGTTAAATACTCAGAGAACGCTCCTGCCCATCCTCTGGTGAATCACTTAGTCACTTTTTCGACACCCATGAGAAGAGATAGGGAGGTGCAATTCTTTATGTCCGGCACCACACGGAACAACAATTACGGATAACAAGTAACAATTTTTTTTTAATATTATAAGGATATGATATCTCGCATTATTCCCTTAAAATGTTAATTGTAGAAATAAGATTATTGTTTGTTCGTAACTTAGCTGTTCTTTTGGCGAGCTATAAATAAGCCAAGCAAAGGCATCCATTTTCATAATACTTTATTTTCGAAGTTGGAAGAAGAGACTTATTTTCTCCGCTTTGATGAGAATACCGTATTTAATGTTCTTACAGTTGCTATTTTGCAGTGACAGCATTAAAATTACTATTTACAAAAACATTTCTGACCTTAAAGAACTTTTAACCTTTTAAGGTCGTCTCACGAATAAATCCATAGAATGCTCCATGGTTTTTGAAGGAGAAATGTCAAAGACAAACGAAGTTTTGGCCTTCGATCGATATTTGCTAAGACATAACCATATATTGTTGACACTGAACTAGATATTCTCAGTACCTTCATAACTTTCTGCAGATTGAATTAGGTGTGTGGGTTGGCTTGGCCGATACACAAAATATTATTCATCTGGGGCAAAAAAATTAAGCTCCGCTATCTTGATATGTATACCATTGTCTCACATTATAAAAACGATCAAATAGTTTGAAAAAGGAGAAAAAGGAGGTTATCATTTATTTACGTATCATCACTACATAAAAGTCCCCCGCCGCGTTAGTTCGTGTTTGTTCGGTCTAATCTCTGAAAATACTGTACGGATTTTCATACGGTTTTCACCAATAGAAAGAGGAATTATTTAAGAAAGTTATAAGCTAATGAAGATTTTGCGATCCGGCTATAGATCATCAGTGCTACCCGTGCGAAGCCGGGGCGGATAATTTGGTGTAAAAATTCAAGAGCCTTCAAGCAGTGTCAAGACTGTCAAGCTCTAAGTAACAGATTTATGTATGTAAGTACACATTCTTGTACTTACATGTTTATGTGTATAAAGTAGCAACTGGCTGCAGTGCTACTTTATATCCAACAGCTTAAATATTCAACGGAAATTCTGTTGGAAACGCCAAGTCTGATAAACATTTACCTGTTCTTTTAGCGTTAATTCTTTGGGTAAATTATCTTACTATACAGGTATTTATGCACATATCTTGAATCGCATCTTTTGGTATATTTGCTAGTTTTTTGGCCTCGACTAAATTAAATATGGCTAAATTAATCTCCTAGTGACTACTTCGGTCAGCAAGTAGTACAGTTTTCTGATAGTTTGTTATTATGTTTGATATATTAAAACCATTTTTTTTTTTTTTTGCCGTTTTCTACGTATTTATTTTAATTGCATTTGTAATCCTAGCCATGTTTATCTGTCACACCCAATTTGTGAACCAAAATAAAATATAATAATAAAAATATGTATAAAAGCAATATAATGCTAAATTGGATACAAGTAAGTTGTAGACGTCAAAGGGAGAACTTGAGCGTTTCGTCGAGCTTAACGTCTTGATACATATTCAGCGAGAACAACAGTAGCCGAGCAGCAGTACTGCAGTACCGAACGTGGTTATCACTTATTTATTGCACATCCCTCTCCAAATACTGATCAAATACTGCGGTCACGATACCGGAACATTGAAGTGGTATCTCCATATTAGTCTAAAAACGTGCACTGTTGGATACGGGGCTATGGCAGACTATTACCAACTATAGGTAACAATTTAACAACGATTTGTGATCTCCACATATTTTTAATTGCAGAAAGAAAATCGTTGAGTATGTCACTGTCCGTCTTCTTAACATAATTCCTTAGTCCCCTTTTACGATATCCACTTGCAGCAAGGGGGTGGCATTTTCCTTGCCGGAAACCACGAGATACATTGCAGTTGTATACACACTATTGTACCCGTATTGTCGAGTATTCCGTGACGTAAATCGCCCGGACTTACGCTTCACCTCGCTCGTACGGCTCCCCATATCGACGCGTACGTTTCCCGTTCCCGTGGTAACTACTTGGTCCCTTCGCCAGTATGCTTTCCCGGTTTTCCCATACGAGTATTAGGGCCACGTGTTGCTCTTGTGGGGAGACACGACTAAATTGACTTAACCGGCTTGGAAGCAAAGGTGACAGGTGAACGACGCTTACTCGCTGGTTATACGCGTGGGCAAGGTTTATATTGTTTCAGTATATTGCCCACTGCGTGTCTTAGATCGTATCAGTTGAATTAATCTGTGAATGTATGCTTCTTTTAATAAAATTATAAGTAAAAGTCATTCCAATATGTTAACCTTTTACATATGTCTATTTGGTAATAGAATAGAGTAGAATAAACAATAATTTTTATCATATTTTAACTAAAGAGGCGATAACGCAACTTGTTATTATTACAAATAAATAAAAAATAATCCAATCCTTGTACTATTTATGATGTCGTTTGCTATGAGATTTAGAATCAAAGGCATTCGCTAAGGTTAAATAGTCAACGACTTTTCAAGGAGAAATTCTATTGTGCCGTGTATATTCTTTGTGGAACATACAATATTTGCTGCCAGTTTTCTTATTTTCCAATTTCAAAACCGATACATTACTTTGTTAAAATATTCCGTTACATGGGAATTTGTTAGGTTCAACCATAAAGGTATTATACTGACGTAAGTATGGAAATGTCTTTGGGTTCAACAGCTGGTGTTTTAGCATTGGAGAATAAAAGAGGATTGAACCAGCCTCATAGTAGAGGTAAACCATCAAAGAGATTAAAATCCGAAGCACTATGGCTGCACTTAGATTTCCTTAGATACACACTTAATGTTAACTATGTTTGCTTATGCGACTATGTGGCATTATTACTATGTAACTGGAACAGTGGAAAGTACGCCAATCTCCACATAAGGAAAACTGAGCGTTAACTAATAAAGAATATCGTAATAAAACCCTCCCAATCCTTGTAACAACTTATTAACCGTTTTCGGATGAGTAGATTAGTTCATTAACGGCCAAAATTAATAACCGATCTATTCCCGACCCTACTAAAGATATTAATTAGACAAAAGTTCCATACAAATTATGTCAATTTTTTTTCTCTAGTAAATCGTGGATAGGTAGGATATTAATTTTGGCCGTTAAAGCTTACTGCAGTACATATCTGTAGGTTATAGAGCATAATCTCTAAACATCTGTAAGTTATAGGTGTAGCATCCGTTCAATAATAATATTATACATTACAAGCTGACGCCCGCGGCTTCGCTCCTGTGGTATATCGAAAAAGTATTTTATATTTTAATCCAGGACATGGACTATATGTGGGTCAAATATCATCCAAATCTGTTCAGTAGTTTTCACGTGATGCTCGAACGAACAAACAGACATTTACCTTTTTTTTATCAGGATTTATTGATAATCAAGATTCTTGGTATTTCCCTTACATTAAAATCAGCACAAAAATGAAATCTGCCAGTAAACTGTAAATATACAATGCGTTACCTTCCCCGAGCCAGAATCCGAGGCAATATATTATATTGACTGGCGATGATAAAATATCCCTGGCTTTGCACACTGAGTACTGAGTAGTATACTAAAATAAATATTATGATACATAAAGCCGAGGGATAAGCTGTTGGTGCGCGTTTCTGTTTGCTGACATATTAACTCGTTTTGATTACATTGCCGAATATCGGACAACTCGAGGCTGTATTTTGCATCGCAACTAGTATAATTATGCAGTTTCAGGTGTATTTAACTTTTGTAGGTATGATGTTTATTTTTATAAACGCTGCATCAGCAATGATTGCTTATTACTACACTTAACATCGATGCGGCCGTAAAGTTCTGGAGTGGTGACCGCGTACTGTAAGGCGCAGCATGGGTAGACCTCCACAAGGTGGATCATGATGATACTTAACGTCAACGCTCGTGAAAATCGTGATTATAAAAAAATTAAGTGCTAGGTTGTTGTAGTATAGGTTTTGTAGTTTCTATATGATAGTGTGGGGGCAAACAAGCAAGCGGGTCAATCGATGGTCAGTAATTATCACCGCCCATGGACATCCGCAACAACACAGGAGTCTTCGATGCGTTGCAGACCTTTTAAAAAAACATATGCTCTTTTCTTGTAGGTTCCCATGTCGAATTTGTTCGGGAAAATCGCTGACGGAAGTTCCACAACATTCCACAGTTATGAAGTATGAGACGAAAACTGGCGTGTGAAACGTGCAGTAGTTGACCGTCAACTATCAAGATGGTGAGTATGGAATTTTGATTTATGGCAGGTGGTACGATAGGGAAAGTTAGTAGCTGGTATAAGGTCCAACAATTCTTCAGAGTACTCCCCATTGTACATGCGATAGAAGATACATTGAGATAAATAAATAAATATTTGGGACATTTTTATACAGCACCATCTAGTCCCAAACTCATCATCATCATCATTTTAGCCGAAAGACGTCCACTGCTGGACATAGGCCTCCCCCAAGCATCGCCACAACGACCGGTCCTGCATCCTTAGTCCCAAACTAAGCAGAGTTAAATCGTCTCTTCGCAAGGTTAAGAGGATCAACATGGTTGGAAATGGAATGGTCGCCAATGATTCGAGCCGCTCTGCGTTGTATGCTTTTTTGTTAACAAGAGGCCACTACGGGCTTCAGTAACCCTAAATCGAAATATCGATGATAAGTACGGCATCTACACAACCCTAGCATCTAATTGTTTTATGATCGCAACTGCCACGAGCGTTGGCTTTGAGTATAGGATTGTATGGTCAGAACGGTGTCTGTAACAAAAACTCTATAAGAATCTAACTTACGACCTAAATGAAGTCTTCAGCGGTACAGAAAATGTAATCAATTCATTTATTCATGTTAAGATTTCATACAATCTACAACAAGACAACATTTACATTCATAAGACAAATACGTGTATAACAAACACATTATTAAATTAACACAAATGTAACCTAATATTCTGGCCACTTAGGGAAAGAACAGTGTGAAAATATTTAAATTCCGCAAAGCCGAACGCTTGCCAAGACGGGCGGCCATAACTCGCGGGAGAGGGCGCTGTGGTCGCCGGTGTGGATGCGCCCTAATACTGACAGATGGCACAGGTAAATCAAGCGCCTACCATTTTTCGTACGATTAATCTTCTGCGCAATTATGTCGCATAATGGTATCGCTTTTAATGCAAAGATCAAAGATTAATGAACACGCTAATGGGACAGACTACTTTATAATAAAAATAAAATTTGTTTATTTGCACTGTTCAATTTTTACATATAACTTAAAATAGTTCACACAGAAGAGGCTTATTGATATGTTACGTGAGTTCCTATTTTGGGTTGCAACTAATGCCTAAGCTGAGATGATTTAATATCCTGTTATATAGGCATCAGCGCTTACACTCAGAATCATAATTACAGCCGATGTAACATTAACTAGTTCAATTTTCGGAATGATGATATATTAGTACAATAATAAAACAAAAACATGGCAAAGCAAAGGTAGTCATAGTGCAATATGTTTGTGCATGCAGGTGTGAAGGGTGTGTAGTGTGTGGGAGTGTGATATGATTGGTGTGTGTGTGAGAAATGTGGAGTATGTGTGTGTGGGAAGTGTTTGTGTGAAATGTGTGTGGGTTCAAGCTGCGTTTGTACTGATACTGTACGTAAGTATGAATGTGGAAGCACGTGTGTGAGTTGTGTGTTACTGTCTGAGTTTGTGGGCGTACGTACGCACAGGTTTAACGTTAATTTTAATATTTAATAAGATATTATTTATTTACTAAGATAATATTTTAAGAAGCTCTTCAGTGTCATTATAGTCTAGTGTTAAGAGCAAAGTATCTACAGTCTGTTTACACACTCTTTTGGTCATTGAAACTATTGCCGTTTTCATATTCAATATGTTACTTTATTTAACGATATTGGACTATATTGATTCGTAATAATCTCCCTGTCACAGTGCAAGGAGCAATGGATTCTTAATAGATGATATTTGTAATTGGGATTGCTAGTTTAAGCCCTACCAATTAAAAACCTCGTTAGTTTAATGACAGCAAAAGCGTCTGAGCTCAAACTGGTTCAATCTTCTAATTATGCTTAGTGTAATTGGGGTCCAGTTACAAAAACTCTCTGTGATTGGAACCTGCCTAGTTAGAACTATAGGTATAGTATACTATACCTGACTTCACAACTCCGTCTGTGAGTCAAATAAACGAAGTTATCCAATTATTTGCATATGACAAGAATGACAGTTGTTTATTGTAGCCATTACACAATAGTTTTTAGCCGTATACTTTTCGCTAAATTTTATTGTTATTTTATCTATACTAATACTAATATACTAATGCTAATCTATACTTAATATTTAAAGAGGAAAGATTTGTATTTTTGTATGTTTGTAATGTATAAACTCAAAAACTACTGTGCCGTTTTCAAAAATGTTTTCACCATTAGAAAGCTACATTCACCTTGAGTGACATAGGCTTTATTTTCATGTCCACCCGTGTGAAGCTGGGACGGGCCGCTAGTTTATTATAAATTTGTACGGACATCTAATCACACTAATTTAAATACTATGCACATTGGTTATATGTTACAAGTAACATTATAACACACTAAAAACACTCACAACATGACATAGATTAAAAGCTCTCTTACCATACGACATTTACAGAAGATTCGGGGGGGGGGGGCGCTTTCAAGCCGGGAGCACTAGCGTATCCCTTGATTACATTAGTACATTAAAAAGCCCACTTACACTGATAACTTCATTCTGTGAAAACTTGGCTTCTCTTAAACTTGCCGAGGTCAAACAGTACTTGTTCCACCTATTATAATACCACCTGTTAATAAATATTCAACAAATTTTAGTGAAGAGACATAATTTTTTACAATATTGGTATTTTATATTACGAAAACAATTGTCTAATTTATTCGATTGAAATTCTCACCATAAATACAAATTATAGACTTTACTAGAGGAACATAATTATATTTAATCTATCTAGAGTGGATTCGACTCGATTCGACTCTGTTAAATGTAGCGGCCGCCATTACAATAATCTTGGATAACCGATTTACTCCATGAATTCTGCCGGTATAGCGATTTACTCACGAATAGACAGTTATTCCTGAATTAAAAATTCTCTAACTTTAGAATAATTTGTGATTTTATTAGCAAGATATGACTTATACAAGTTTGGTCGAATCTGGCCTAAGACATCATACAATATACGTTTAGTTCACAACAGTATTTCATTCTTCTAGTTACCCCAAGTACCATAAATCAAGCGGGGCTCATTAATAGAAACAAATGATCCCTCTTTTACTGATAACAACCGCGGGAACCGTAGGTAATTACTACTTCATTGAGTGCACGTAGCACCACGCTACGATCGTAGCACCACGCTACGACCGTAGCATCGTAGCTCCGTAGCCGTAGTAGACAACAAAAACGATTGCGTAATGAAATGGTGATGTGAGTATGTCGTTATCATATTGCTTACTTTGTATGGGAGTAATCATACGAAATTGTCAACATGATATTTTTGGGATAACCGTCATATCATTATCATGTGTTATCCCCAGGTAAAAATAGGTCAACCTATTTACCGGTGTATAGACTAAACCATTAGTCAGGTGTGTCTATATCCACAATAACTTGTAGGCAATCATACTCCTGAACCTACTATCTTGAAGGAAACATCATGAAAATCGAGACTGCCTGTTTAGTTCCTCTGCATCCCTAGACACGTTCTCATGTATATGTCGCAAATAAAGATTAATATAATTTTCGTGCGATACCTCTCCAGTGTGGAAATATCACGGTTGTCATGTTATTGATTCGAGATGATTAAATCACTACAAGTCAGCGAGGTTCACTTGAGTCTATATATATAATTGGGTAGGTGATCCCTCATCACTAGGGGTTACATAACCTGGTGCTATCGGTGATCGCTCCTGATTGGAATTGTTAGGATGACTCCTACATGAAATTATTTAATTAAGAAGCACTTATTTCTTTTATTTATCATATTAATATTACTTGTGATGCTGATAAAAAAGCTAATCAAACACACACAACACACAAGACACATAACACACAACAACAATTTTTTTTTTTTCTAGTCGTCGTAAGCAAGGCTGCAGAGCGTAAAGAACTATGTTTGATTACCAGATCAAGCAAAAGGTTATTGGATTTTTTCTGTCAGGAAATGCTCATTAGCATCCCGGGATTGCGATAAGCTTACCCCCTATCTCATTTGGTCCTTCCAAATACCCTCATCTGTGGGTTTAAAGTACGTCTTTGAACCCTTTCACAGAATAAAGACGATTTGTATTTTTATATAAAATGGAAAAAAAAACAAAAGATAAAAACATGCGTGTCGTGTCAAAGCTTCAAACTCTTAGGATTTGCTGCAAGGAAAAAGTAAGGGTAAATTAAAGTTCAAGTAAACAGTTTATTACAAGAGTTTTTGTGTTTGTAGAAATATTTATTTATTTAAATATTTATTTATTACAAGATTCGAATGTTCGAAAAACGAACGGAAACTTAGTAAACAGTTTATTACAAGATTCGAATGCTCGAAAAACGAACGGAAACTTTCGATAAACATGAAATATTTCGAGATATATCCTCCGACATATTCCTCGCACACAAGTTTGCTTTGGAGTTTTTTGTTCAAAGTAGCAAATGAAACAACACGACTCGCGTTCCTGTGAACTCCTTACTTTAATATTCTTTTCAAACAAACAGTTTTCCACATTCTGCTCAAGTGAAAGTATTGCAAAGCTGAAGCTGAACCCAACACGTTATAAACACAAAATTATTAAGTATGTGGCTTGAATATGTAATTATTGCTGCTAGTTTCCTGTTGCTGCCCTCCCGAAGGAGTTTCCCTGGTAACAGATGCTGCGTTTAGATGATAAACAGATAATATTACACATATTTTGCAGCGTTTCAAGCTGATTTTATTAAAAATTTCACGGCTCTCATTCAGATATAATTTTAAAAGAATTTTGTATACACGAATTTATATTTTATTATCCTTATTTAAAGGCTGTTTTATTCAATCGACGTCAGTTGGAAATCTTGAGTTATTTACCGGTAATCGGATTTACATTGAATAGCACGCGAGCGGCGCCTGCTCGCCATTCAGCTTCTTTATTATTGTATACTTTTAATTAAGCGCTTCCTTTATCAACTTTTATCTATAAGCTCGTCTTACGGCCAAAATTAATATCCAATCTATCCACGATTTGGCCTACTAGAGATAGAAATTTGACATGTTTTGTATGGAACTTATGTCATATTCCTATCTCTAGTAGGGCAAATCGTGGATAGATTGGATATTAATTTTGGCCGTTAAACAAGCTTAAAAGATTTTAAATAGATTAAAACATATCAGAGGAGTTCATTTTACAAAATGTAAAAAGTAAGTAAGTAAGTTTTGTTTTTTTTATAAAAAGTTTTCACTCATTTTGCACTCACAAATTGTGATTTTCTGGTGAAAAATAAGTTTGATTTAACGTTAGATCCACGGAAGCCTCGCCAGCAATTAGTTTTGCTTTATCTCTTATTAATTAATGAAGTTCGTCTGTTTCTATTAAGTAGTAAGTTCGTCGTTTACTTTCATTACGAAGTGCTCTACTTTCTGTCAAACAAAACCATTAAATCGTTGTTTATTCTAAGTCAATTTAATGAAAGCAGTTCATTATTTACATTTTATCTTGTAAAAGAGAAAAACAGTACGTTAGTCACTATTATCCTGTAGTTTTAATAACAGGGGCAAGTTTATTTTTATTTTTTATTCGTGGACACAGTTTAGGTTTTGATAACAAAGTATAGTTTAAAAAACCGGCCAAGTGCGAGTCGGACTCCCACAGTAAGGGTTCCGTACCACCCATTGACCTTTTTTATTTTTAGTATTTGTCGTGATAGGGGTCTTAGCAATAAAAGATGCAGCCCTGTGACAGACAGACGGACGGAATAGACAGACGGATGGATGGACAGCGTAGCGAGAGTAATAGGGTCCCGTTTGGCACCCTTTGGGTACATCTCCAAAATATATAATGGATTAGGTTTAATAGGCTTTTTAGGAAATGTTGAAATAATCATTTCTAAATAAAACATATGATCGTTCAAGAGCTTCCAAGTAAGAAAAAGTAATACCTATTCAAATTAAGGTACCTTCAAAGCTGGTACCTAAAAGTTACACGTTAAAATGTTAACAGGACTTACACATTACGGGACCATAAAACATTCGGCTATTATAAGAAAAGTAAGATGCCCCTGGCGGCTTTTAAGCGCGAATCCATTCCGAATATTAATGGGGCTCTCTCGTTTGGCGCATATTTCACGAATACAAACTATGAAAGCCTGTTATTGACAGGTATTTGTGACTAGAGTAGGTAGAGGTACATACACTGCGTCCAATCCCCGCGGACGTGCCTCTAAACTTGCGCTGAACTTTAGGCACACAACTACGTAGACTATATTGTGCTCCTACAAAATTTATGTACACAGAAATATTTCAGTGTGTTTTGGTGTAATAAATACTTTAAAAAATAAAAGACCAACGCAAATCAAAAAACTTGGATTGTGATTGTGAAAGATGGATTGTGGGTTCGTTGCCATTATGTGGCCACTGTGGTGTAGATACAAGCATGGTTACAGCAAAGCAAAGTCATCCTTTTTCAGTGGTGACCCTACTGCTCAGTGCTCATCAATGACTGAACTGAATGAACTGTATTAATTTCATTTATCTCAGTCATCATCATCACGTCAGCCGAAAGACGTCCACTGCTGGACATAGGCCTACCCCAAGCATTACCACAACGACCGGTCCCGCGCTTCCCGCATCCAGCGGATTCTCGCGACCTTCACCAGGTCGTCGGTCCACATTGTGGGAGGCTTACCCACGTTGCGCCCTGCTCTAATTTATCTCAGTAAATTACTTTAATTCAACTAACTGGCGTCGTATATCCTGTTATCCTATTTCCATTTATGATAGTTAATAATGCAGTAATATAATGCAGCGCCATTTGGTTTTTATATAAATTTAGATGTGTTAAATGGGAACATTCCACTGCAATAACTGTCTAAATGAACGTGTTTATGTGTATTTTGAGACTTAGGGTGAATGACCCGAAATAATCAGAACTGTTGTTAGGCGTTGTACTAATAATTTTACCACTAGCTAGAAACGCAAAGGGAACGAAATATAAACGTTAATTCCAATCATTCGTTAGCCTGGCAATTACATGAACAAGCATTCAGACTTCTCCAACTTCAAAAATAAGCATAAGCATTGTGTACAATCCGATAATAAACAATAAATCGAGGCTTATGATCGCTCGCAGAGCTAGGAAGCAATTGAATAGTCCATCCACGCGTAGCACGTATTTATATTGAAAGTGGTTGAAAGGCTTGGCGTGGCTCCAGTTCGACTGGGTCGAACGTCGCTGCTGGCGACGGGACCGACCAGTGGTTCGTCTACACGTCTCTAGCGGCTTATTTTATAACTTGTTCCACCCGTGCCCGCGCCGTGCCCACCGGCGTTTTGTCCGTAGAACACGGTTTGTGTTGCCATAGGATAGTAATAAAGCGTTGAATATTTTGACTTGCAAATACATTTCTGTTTCGCTAATTACGGTATTCTATTCAAAAACTAAAGTTTAAACTTCAAAGTCAAAGTCAAACGTTCTTATTTCGAATAAGCATTTATATGCACTTTCAAAACGTTGGCATGTTTTAAAATGTTTATTACATTTCTGTCTCGCTAGTTAAAAGTACTGCACATTATTATGATAAAAAATACTATTTCATATCAACACATTTCATTCATAACATTAAATTTCGTTAGTAAAGTAAAAAAATAATAAGTAGGTACTAATCAGTAAAAAGTTACCCGTAACGCCACAATACAAAAATTAAATTAATTTAGTTTGAATTCATTACTTTTTCGTAGTAAATTACTTATAGCGCTTCGTTTGAAGATTCTTGCAACGTTTTCTTCAAAGAAGCTTAATTTTATGGTATGAGGTGAAGCACAAAAAGCAGTCTTATTATATTGTTTTGAAAATGTCGCTCGGGGAGTTACAAAAAATAATATAGTCGTAAAAGAATACGGATGTGTTCCCGGTTCCTGGCTTATTTCCGAGAGTGAATACAGTAATAAGTAAGGGGCACTCGGGGTGCTTGCATACGCTTCGGAGGCCGTGCATCGCACTCTTTGAGCAATTTTATTCAGTCTACAATTCCGAACCGATAGACAGCGGAACAACGTGGCAAAAAATCTAAACTTACTACACATTGTTACGATATCATTCCCAATTCTTACTGTTTATACGATCTGCCCGGTTTTGCTGGCGCAAAAAAGACTTCAGTAACGAACTTTGTTTTAATAATTTCCTCAGGCGCGTTTCAGCTTCCTTCGCATAAATGCTTTTATTATTCGTCGTCCATATAACTTAATGAGACATTGTGAGTAATGCGAAGATGGAATTAAACGCGTAAGAATTTTTGCATAAAAATGTAAATAATACGACACAAAATTATCAAGCGTGTTTATTCATAACTTCTTATGTGTAAAAGCTTTCGACATTGAGTTAATGGGCGTTGTTAGTGTATGACGTCAAATAATATAACGTGAACCTACATCAAATAGTTAAGAGATTTCCATTATGGTAAGTCTTGTATTAAATTTATGTCAAAAAGACAACATGCTGGCGAAATTTGCCTAAGATTCCCATATGAACACAAAACTTACTGAAAAATTGATAAACGGCGTTGTTATTCGAATTCGAAAAACATTCTGACAGGCGGCCGAGGAAACAAATTGTTAGAATAATTTACTATCGAGGACTAGATTCACAGGCTATAAATCCAAACGGAAAAATAAACCTTTTTCTCACAGCGGAATCAGAACGATTGTCTACACAGTCTGAAACCGAAAATAAAACTATCACGGGTAAAGTGCCATGACCCTCGTGGAATGAGAGAACATTCTGATTCGACTCATCGTGAAACATTCGTGATTGCTGCCTTACATGGCTAACCTGAATGCCTCGAATACAGCTTGATTAGTAATGACGGTAATTACTTAAAGTACGAAGAGTACATTGTGTATTACGCATGAGGCAAATGCATGTTAAGCTTTTGCTATGTACTTCTAATTTAAATAACTAATTTGTTACGAATATAACTGTTTGCTGTAAGAAAACTCATTTTTGAGTTAAGCTCGCCGATGTACATAAGCTTTCCTATTGTAATATTAATGTGTATTTGTGTGTACAATAAAGTATAATAATAATAATATATCGGGCTCAACTTAGTTTTATATTATGGAGCAGTTAGTGGCTGAGCGATCAGTTTTTGAACAACGGGTCACCGGTTCGATTTCCTCACGGAAGAAATATTTCTTTGGCCTACTCGTATCTAGCTGTTCTGGGACTGAGTGTTTATTCATGTGAGTTTTGTCCTTCTACATGCGCGCGCGTAGCTATATGTAATTCAACCACACTGGCACGGCGCGTGAATAATAAAATTCGCGCGCCATTTTTCACAAATTAAATATTTGTATAAAATATGTTTATGTTTTTTTCCTCACAATTGAAACGTCGTATGACACGTGTGAGTATTGTTCATTATAATCTCGGCTTCATTACGCCCTCGCCTTCGGCTCGGACTGCAATCCAGCCTTGAGTATAATGAACAGCTTAGCTCACTTGTATCAAAATTACTAAATTATGTATTGTTAGCATGTATTTTAATTGGGACTATAAAATGGCTGGCGAAATGTGGGTGTGCTATTGCACCTCTGCCTGCCCCTTCGGGAAAATACAGGCGTGATGTTATGTTATTTTATGTTAAGTATTTAGAAAAAAAAAATTTTTATGTATTATATCCATTGTCTATGTTCGGTCCAAGTAACCATTCCTAAGTCAACGAAGTAACCGAACACTTGCAAATGCGGCTCTTTAGTAAAGAGTCTTAACACCAAGTGTAGGTATCTAAGGAATAATTATATTTTCAACATCATAACTTTAGTACTTTACTAGGCATCGAACAGACCGGGTGCATTCATTTAACATTAACAGTAAACATTTCCATAACATTAACATAACATTTAAACATTATAATTAATAAAAACATTCAACATGTCAGAACTCCAAATAAACATTTTCTCCAATAATCCAGTGCTTTCTTATTCACAAAAACCTTGCACCCCGCACAGTCTAGCACCTATAGTACAAGCTCTGCTTAGTTTGGGACTAGATGGTGCTGTGTAAAATTCCAAAATTTTCATTATTTATTTGTAATTCATTCATTCATTTATTCAATAACAATCTTAAATTGTGTCTGAATTTTTTACATAAAGAAAAAGATTCCTAATTTATATTATTATGTAAGACGACGTAATGTATATATTAAAGATTTTTTTTCCTTATGTTATTATAACACTGACATCTACCAACTTGTATATTGACTGCTATAGAAGTTAGTGGCTGTGACAGACCGACACTTGAGCTAGATCAATAGGTTCCACTTTCACCCCACTGCACTAAAGTACTCTATTCTTCGGAACTGCGAGATCTCCTTTAGATTAATGTTATATCTATATTTTTTTTTATTTTATTATTTATTATATATATAACGTTTTTATGAGCTCATCATGTTAACGTTTTAGGGATTACCCGACCTTTTTACCTGGACTACTCTTAAAAGATGACGCGTAAAGAAATTGGGTATGAGGTTAGTTATACTTAAGAAATTGCAGAAGCTCGTTTGTAATCAGGATGAATTACGTAATACTGAACTCACTTTTTTGGATAAAAGTATGTATTGTAGCTACCACCTGTTTGGAACCCAGTTCTAAATATATTCAAGTCCCAAACAGCACGCTACATTGTAAAAGATATAGACTTTGTGAGTGATAACTGCGTGCATCGAAACTATTTTCAGTAATAAAAATTGTACGGTAGATTAAAATAATGTTTTTGATTATCTGTAAAGACCCTTGTCATCTTACGGCCATAATTAATAACCGATCTATCCACGATTTGCCCTACTGGAGATCTAAATTTGACATATGCTCCATATTTTTTTTTCTCTAGTATCTATCTCTAGTAGAGCAAATCGTGGATAGATCGTTTATTAATTATGGCCGTAAGATGACAAGGGTCTTTACATATAATCCAAAACATTATTTTAATCTACCGTGCAATTTTTATCACTGAAAATTGTTTCGATGCACGCAGTAATCACTCACAATGTCAATATATATATAACAGCACCGTGATTGACTGACTGAAAGACAGACAATGCACAGTCACAATACACACAATCTATATTAGTACAGATTTCAAATCTCTAGGTCTCGGACCTAGAACAGTACTGTGAGATACTGACTGAGAGACATCACACAACCTAAACCATTGAACTCAGAGATTTTAAAATTTCGAGGCTCCTACCGCTGGAGCTTACGAAATATAGAATGTGTTGTTTAACGTAGAGCAGAAGCGTAGTTCTATGATTTTTGGAGAAACTTCGATACAATTCCCTAGTAGGTAAATTTTCTTGTAACGTTCAAAAGAAAACCCTATTTATATTTGAAACAAGCTTCCTTTCATGGTCGTTAACTATTTCATTTGTTTAATATCCAGCCTCCAATATTCAAATAATGAAAGAAAAAGCAATAAATACGAGCATTATTGTTTTCATTTCCATGTCATTTCTTTTTTAAATCGAATAGCACCACCCACTTTCATAGAGCCGACGACGACGACGCAGCCGTAACCATGGCTATGCAAATATTATTTCGCTACGTTGTGAAAACTCCTATTGAAGAAGCAATGTTCGAATTGATAAACGTTTACCTACGCCACCGCTACGAGTAAGCTACGCCGTAGACCCGGCTGAAAAGTACACGTCGTTATAATTAATTCATTTACATCTTACGCAGTGTATCTCGCGAGCTCCATAGATACGCGGACACATACTTCCCCGTTCCAATTTCCTCTATCTTCAGCGTCGTGCATATTTTATGAGTGTTTTCGTGGGCGCATGTTGGTCGCGAGTTTATTTCTCGCATGAGTGGTGCAGGGATGTGCACGGTGGTCACGTGACGTGTTATAATAGTATCGTGTTAGGTGTTGCGCGTGCAGACAGAGTGCAAGTGGATGCAGACGGGTGGTGGGGCGCGGGGTGGGTGCGGGCGGGGCGCGCGAGGGTGCAGGTGCACCTGGGCGGCGGCCGGCGGCCGGCGGGGCCACGTGCCCGGGCGCTCGCTCAGTCGCTAGTGAGCCGCCGAGGCCGCCGTGTCGAGCCCGGCCCGCCGCCGCCGACAGCGACAGGTGGCGCCGACGCCCGCCGCCTGCGCGCTCCGCTCGCCCCGACCCGCTCGCTCGCCTCGCCACCACACAATTCATACGGCCGGCTTCAACATCAAACTTAAATATTAAGCTTCACACTATATCACTGTGCAGTGCTTATTTGTTATTATAAATTGAAATGATCATTCATAAGTGTTAATGTGCTGATGATATATAAATATGCTACGGAACAATACGAAGTTTTGAAAATTAAAAAAATCGTGAAACATTGTAAGTATGAGTGTTAAAAATTAACGCTGTTAGCAAGTGACCGTTATAATTGATTTTTAAGAAACAGTCTGTGAACTATTGAATTTATAAAGCTGAAGGATGAGCTGGTAACAGTATTTCTGTATATTTATTAATGATCAATGGCCTAAACTAGCAGCTTTCCACCCTTTGTGAGGTGAGTACGGCTTCTTTGGATTTAAAGTTTAACATAAATTCGGCAGTATGAGCGAGAAACTCTTTTTTTTATTCTTCCATAGTATTTTGCTTTGGTTAGTGTTCCCCAGCTAATTAACAGGATCCGCTGTAATTAAAAGATTTAATAAAACAAGGAAGACTAATTCAGCTTAATTTAAATTTTAGAAACCTAGTTTATGAAACAAATTCCGGCTCTTTGAAACATGAGCCCCACTGGTGTCTAGTAGCCCGGCAGCAACATTGATTAGATAACCCTGATTGTATTCAACGTGAAGTATAAAATTAAATCTATATGTTCTAATGTTCTTGTTAGAAATAACTCTCATAAGAAATAAAACTTGTTACTAATTGCGTTAAAAAGTTCTCATGATCTTAGTTACAATTGGTCCATGAGAGCACTACCGGGGCTACCTGGTCCACAATAATTAATTAGTTAAAGTAGGGTAGAAACAATTTTGAAAGCGATTGTGTGAGTACCTTTGTGTGCCCGGCCAGTTTATACATGTATAAGAGCCTCCTATTTATACCTTCCTACGCAAATATGCGCGAGCCGTCGCCTGTCTGTGCCACCAATCGTAAATTGGGACGTGAAACATGAAAATCTACTCAAACTTCAAAAATGTTCATTGAGCTAAGAATTACTCTTACTCATATAAAGTTCAAGCCGTGTGCCGTGAGAATTAAAAGTAAGTAAGTATTTAAGTCAAAGTGTAATTCCTTTTAACCTTTGAACTTAGCTTTCTCTGTTGTTATCATCCATAAGTCAGTTATCGTGGAGGATCGAAGGCTGCTTGTGAGCTTCGCTGTAGATTAAGCACCGAAATGTGGAGAAATATTCAGAACGGTGCACAAAATTGAATAGCTCAGTTATTGTTATTGAATTTTACATGAAATTTCATGACAGATTTCCATGGAATTTCTTCAGCTTCAGTGCTCAAATAAAATTTCTGAGCATATTCGCAAACAGATTACAAGAAACACTCGTTAGTTATGATTCGCTATCAACAATATACTTCTTCGAATACTTAGCCCCATGGCTTCTGCTGACGTCAGTTAGTGGCTAGTTCAAAAGCAAATAACATATGCAATGAATAGTCAAATAAAGTTTTGTAGTAGAGCTCCTTGTGAGAAAGCCCGTCCAGGAAATACTACCAGTACTACCACCATACTTATTTCTGCAGCCAAACAGTGTTGCTTGCATTGCTGTGTTCCGGTGTCAAGGGTACGGGTGCCGGAGAAATTACAATCACATGAGACAGTTTGGTGAATGCGACTTGCAGTAATATTCCGACAAAAACCTAGATGGTATTGCAGTTTTTATGGGTAAAAGGAACCGTTTAACATCAAGTGGGCCTTAAGCTCGCTTCGCTCCATCCATACGATAAAAAAATACAATAATTTAATTGATATAAATTCGTCTATAATCTCGACAAAAAACCGGATTCGTAAAACCAAATTAAGCTCAATTAAAAAGATAATATCTTGAGTTCTCGTAACCAGTGGGGCAATTGTGTAATGCATTCACTTTGACATTATCTTTCATTTTGAAATTAAAGCAACATTCATTGCATGGTACGTAGTTGCCGATAACACGGTTGTCAAAACACACGGCGCAATGAACATTGAAATCCAGATGATTGCGATGGCGAGTGAGTTACGCATTTCGGAAGCAGCTCTCCTATTCAATTTTTAGGTTATAGCGAGTAAGAAGTTCAGACAATTTGAAATTCTATGAATAGTAATGAATGCATGCAAAGCCGCAATGGAATATATGTTTGTAGCGTGAGTGCTCCTGTCTCTTCTAACGTTGCCTAGATCTGTTACATATCAAATGTCTTTATGCTACTGTGTTAGATGACAAATGTCTTTATGTATAATTCGTGATATTTATGATGTTTGGACTACATTGGCTATACCAATGATTGCTGTTTCGTTACATAAGTGATTATTCAATTTCGTTGATAACTTATGACATACCTAATCATAATTATGTTCTATACAACTTTATTTGCCGCGACTTCGCCCGCGTGAATGTCGTTTATCGCACATGCCTCGGAAACTGTTCATCTTCCCGGGATAAAAAGTAGCCTATATATGCGGGTTATCTTTCTATCTGTATTTCAGATTTCATTAAAATCAGTCCAGCGGTTCTTGAGTTATAAATGGTGTAACTAACTCGACTTTGTTTTATATATTTAGATGTAACATGGTATAAAAACTATTTGAATCGATAGTGATTCTATACAAACTACTTTCAGATTTGCACTATACTGAAAATAACGTTGTATATTTTAATATTATTAATCGTTTGCGGGGTGAACTCTAAATAAAAGTAAACTTTTATAAATATGTTCTAGTTATCAATTTGATTCCGTAAGATGATACACATCGTATCACAACACAGTAATAGGTAGCATACCTACCACGTTCCACTAGCCATGTCTCGGCTACGAATAAACCATCTGATTATTTCCCGTGGGCATCGTAAAGCAAGATGATTCAGGGATTATACAACGAGAATACCCAGCAAATACTCACAAACTGCAATCCTGGCTACCAAGTGAGGTGATTATGTATTACACTTTACCTGACTTGGACCCAGATTATGTCAAAATTTACCAAATCATATCATGTATTTATTTATATAATAATTTATGTGTACATAACACACAAAAACTTAAAAAAAAACTTAAAATACGACTATAAGGTACAAAGGTACTGCTTATCTCATAAATAAATCTCTTACAGCAGACCTGCGAGAGGATAATCAAATACAAAAATGTAGATAAAAGTGAGTAAAAAATAAAAACAAGATATACAAACAGTAAAGTTATATAAACACAAAAGATAAATATACCACGAGCACGAGCAGTGTTCACGGTAGCTTAGTGGCTAAAGCACTGGCGTACTGAGCCAGGAGTCGCAGGTTCGAATCCTGCTCGTGAGCGATTTTTTCTTTCCACAATTTATATGTTTAGAATTCGTTTCGCATGCGTAAAATGCGTTAAAATAATAAAATAATTAGTAAGGGTAGGCATATCTATACGACTTTGATTTAACTGTAAAGTTAGTCGAGTCGGTTAAGGAACAATGTTTCTTAATAAGATATCGCTGACGTCACCCAAAAGACGTATAGTGGAGGATAATTTCGATACCACGAGCAGTGTTCACGGTAGCTTAGTGGCTAAAGCACTGGCGTACTGAGCCAGGAGTCGCAGGTTCGAATCCTGCTCGTGAGCGATTTTTTCTTTCCACAATTTATATCTTTACAAAAGATAAACTTAAGAATAATACAATAAACTTACACAAAAATATAACACACAAAATTCAATAAATAAATAAATTGCAAACATAAATAATATTCGTTCTCGTTGTTCGTATCATATTTATATCTTTTAGGTTGTAAATGTACAGTATGTATTCATGTAGTACATATGGCTGGTTCAAAATACACGACATTTTATGTCAATTTTTTGAATTTATCTTGGACTGTTTTTCCTGGACAGTATTATACAAAAATATTAATTATTTTGGTATCAAAAAGTGATTTTATTGTAAATTTTTGGGTTGGATCATTTTGGAATAATTAGGTGCAAAAGGTTTGGTAACCCAGGGTCGCCAGACAAATTTGTCTATCATTCGTCAAAAGTCAAAGAAAATGTATAGTTTACATTTCATACTAGTATTTTACCCGGGACTCAGATATGACTAAAGTGCAGTACCAGTGCAGTTGCAGTTAAGTTTCGATCAAAACAATGCTTTTCGTATTCTCTTATCTACGGCGATCGCTGTCAGAAACGAACTGCAGCGTCACTGCAACTTGATCGGCGCGACAGAAATTAGGGCCAAGATATGCTGTTATGAAAGTAACCGACATAGCCCGAAGAATTGCCAAACTTAAGTGGCAGTGGGCGGGGCAGATTGCTCGCAGAACGGATGGCTGATGGGGCAGTAAAGTTCTGGAGTGGCTACCGCGTACTGGAAGGCGCAGCGTGGGTAGGCCCCCCACAAGGTTGACCGACGACCTGGTGAAGGTTGCGGGAATCCGCTGGATGCGGAAGGCACAGGACCGGTCGTTGTGGCGATGCTTGGGGGGAGAGGCCTATGTCCAGCAGTGGACGTCTTTCGGCTGAAATGATGATGATGATGATGATGCGGTGTTACTTGCCTATAAAAAGTCAACTCTATACACAGTTCCAATTGATAGGTCCTATAGAGAAGAACAGGCAAACAACTCAATGGATATACTCTATCTTACATACTTACTAATCGTCTTTTTTATTCTTAATCGATTTACAATATTCATTTATCAAGAATTCAGTTATTTTACTGTTTTAAAACATTTTTGGTTCTGTTTTGGGGATTTCGGAACTAATATTATTTTCAAAATACTAGAATTTCTCATTTCTATGTTACTAAGGTGGACCGACGACCTGGTGAAGGTCGCGCAAATCCACTGGATGCGGAAAGCGCAGGACCGGTCGTTGTGGCGATGCTTGGGGGAGGCCTATGTCCAGCAGTGGACGTCTTTCGGCTGAAATGATGATGATGATGTTATTAATTTAAAAATGGATGCTGTTAACAATCTCTATCCGGTTTTATTCCTTCTGTACGTCTTACGATGTTATGTCGAAGAATGATTCTAATTCAACGTTCACTATCAAATTGCTCTTTTCATTCCATGACTGAAATCGATTCTCGGTCCAATATTTCATCTATGGCTACGATTTTTCCGAAATCTTTCGTCATTCACTGATTTTCCTTCATTTAATTCTCAGATGAAATACCTAATTTAATTGCTTTTTAATACGCAAATAAATTAGCAAAAAGGTTCCCAAGAGAATAGTTCGACCTTTTTGTGAAACGGTATTGTTATAGCATCATTTCTACATCCGAATAAAATAAATAGACAGCTGTGTTACTTTCCATGATAAGAGTATTGCAGGTTTTTGGTTAGAAAGAAGAGTCGAGACTGTAAACTGGTAGGTATGTCTGTAATTCATTTTCTATTTGACGTACATTTCGAAGCCTTGTATTTACATAATCAAAGTTTTCCTACAAAAACATTGTGAGCTATCGATAGCCACGCATATCATACTAGAGGTGTGTGTTTTTTCACCCCCGAAGGAATAATACGTGTGCCATAAATTGGAATCGATGGTTATGAGTTCGTAAGTACGTGACATCTATTGTTGTTTCGCGAGCGTGCTCCCCTCATTCATCACACTGTCGCCTATTTTATTGCAGCATCATATTTTCTTTGCTACCGTAAAGTTACACAGCATTTGCAAAAAATATTATTTAGAACATCGTTTCATCCTCTTGGCATTATAACGTTTCTCGGCAAAATGTTGCGCTGCGTTTAAAAGCATAATTCACAAGATGATCTTTTTTTGGCTTTGTTACCCGTCTCGTATCCGCTAAGCCTTGATTAATCCGACGTTGTGCTCTTGGGCTGTAAAATAATAATAAACAAGCCTTTATAATTCATATTGTGTAGGTTTGTGTATTCATTTTTAATAAAACTTCTATCAAAATATGGATCCTGACACGACGAACGTGATAAAAAGCCTCATTTTACTGTCTTTTAGTATAGCGCGATGTAAAGTGGAAACTCCTAACACTTTAGGACTCGCCAGCTTGAAATAGCTTCAGCTAAAGTTATCGACACCATCCACGTTATTTATAAAAGTTCCTAGCGTTACTTACTTATACAGGCGACGACGACATTATCTGATTTATTTATAAACATACTACGACAAAGTTTGTAAAATATTACCCTCATAAACTTTGATTTGCCGATATACATACCCACGAGTATCTTAATGGCTTGTGAATTGAATTTGTGTTATAAACTTGTTATGTATAAAGTTATAGGTGTCACCTATTATAAGATTACACGTATGTTTTTGATAATCAATGTCATTTAGTTTTACGAGTTACTTCGATTACTTTCATACGCCTCGGTCTAAAAATTCAATCTTGTTTCGGTTTCCTCGATGATTTTCCTGGTATGTTATTGTCTTTTTGAAAATGAAGGTAGCACGTTGTTGTTGTTATTTTCATGTAATCTTTTAACCGAATTCAAGAGGCAGTAAAAATCATGTTTGAGAAAGGGAAGAAAAAAAAGAATACATACGATAAATATTAACATATAAAAGCATGGCATTTCCGTATCATCATAAAATAAGCTCTGTTGGCGAAGCTAATAAATCTCCAATAGAGAAATTCTCCGGATATCATTCAGACGGATGTTTTGGCAAGCATGACCCTTGTCAGGGCCGGTGGCTGGCGTCCCGGCACCGCTCGCCGCCCGTCGATACGCAGATAACGGCCCGCCACGCGCCTGCTCTCAGCCAGCCATCCACTATTTCGCCATACAAATGAACTCGCTGCCCAACCTTGACAAATTAATTGTAGCCAAAGCAGTAACCATTAAATATAGACCACCTGTTGTGCCGGGAACCTTATCTTCCGAGACTCGACATGCGTATCAGTGACTCCTCTGTAAATGTATCAGTAAATAAATGTTTAATTGGTGTAAACAATCTTAGTGCATTGTTTTAGCAGAATCACACAAGCATCGAGTATTCTGTCAATATTATTCTATTATTTTAAAGCCCCGCTTGGGGCGAAATCTAAAGCATACGAGCAGGATTCGAACCTGCTAATGTATATTACCTACATTACTTTTTTGAAAATGTTGATATATATTGTTTTGTTATAGGTGTTGCGCGAGAAGGTGCAGCAGTCGAGCGGAGGTGGAGGGCGCGTCGCGGAGCATGTCGCGGCGATGACGCGGCGCGGCATGCCCTGCTGACATGGCACGCAGCCGCTCCGCCCTCCTTACGCTGGCAGCTATCGCAGCACTCGCCGGTAATGTGCCCCTATACGCTTTTTGTAATCCTTACAAAAAGGATATGTATGCTAACAATTTGAATCGGAATTTCTGAGCAAATTCTCCGACGTCACACTGTAGAAGCGAAGTAGCGCGCGGCGTCGTTCTCACAAAATAATATAATAGTATGACATTTGGCTCTGTTACAACTTACAAACAGAATTTTACTAGACAAATTCTTTGCACAGAACTTTATATTTGTATAATAATTTTAAATCACACAAATTACTCCTATTATCTCTGACTTCAATACATACATACATATTATATCACGCCTGTTTCCCATTGGGGTAGGCAGAGACTATGGATTTCCACCTGCTACGATCCTGACACACCTCTTTCGTTTCATCTACGTTCATTATCCTCGTCATGCATGCTCGTCGGTTTAGAGATGGTTTAGAGTACTCTTAACCTGGCATTTTTTGAGAACGTCCGCGATTTGATTGACTTCAATATGGAGGATAATGGACTCTTCACATTCATTCATTTACCTATCAGATTCATTTATTCCTATACCTAGTACATATATTCAACGTATCTACTGCATTATTAAAGCGACTATGTGACATCATGTTCACTGAATTGAATAATATATTCTGAGATAAGGGTAGAGTTTGCAAACTTGTAGTTAGAAAACATCGTTGCATGCTATTTAAATGTCAATAATACCTACTTAAACGACGGTATCTACCGACAAAGTTTATTGACGGTACGGTTTAAAATATGAGCCAGTACATCGAACAAACACGGCTATTATGGCCATTGTTGTTAGATAGATTGTGAGGCTCGCAGTTAAAACGACTCATGTTTGCGTCATTTTAAATCGACGGACAACTGCAGTGATGTGTAACGGACGATTTTTATTGTTCTTGGGGGCTGTTATTGGATTACATTTTATGTGCTGTTTAAGAAAACAAACAAGTATTCGTTGTATATGTATTAAACGTTACATGGCGGTATTCTATTCAATTCTATCGACGATGGGACCGTGGTTTAGCAATATTGTTAGTACTGTAACAATGTTTCAAATTGTGCTAGAAGATAAACAGCTGAAACTTCAGTTTTACTTCCAAATCAACAATGTAACTTGCTTACAAACGCTCTAAACTTGAATAACTTGATCTCCGTACAAAACAATGACCATTATTATGTACAGACATACAATACAACAACGACCTCATATATTAGATTGTTGTGGCATCATGATAAGGCCTGCGTTCTAGAACCGTAGATACTAAGCGTAGTACGTGCTGGCCATACGTAGCTTCATGGCTACGCAGTTACGCTATACGGGTGCCACATTCACTACGAACTGTAGCCACCAGTTTGAAATCGTTAAGTCGAATCTATACTACGTTTGGAGCTACACAAGTCTCTTTGAAACGCTCTATCCAAAAAAATACAAAAACTTTTCCTATTTTCTATACATATACAACGTTAGTTTTTACTTACAATAAACCTGAAAAGGGGTCATTTCACTCGTTATTATGAACAACTTTTACTGTATGACTAACCCTGAAATCGCAAAAAAAAAAAAAACAGCTGTTTCCTACATTTCTGTTCACATAAATCGACAAAATGTACCTATGGAACAGCTTTTTTTTCGCGATTTCTTTGTTAGAATAGAATAGAATATATTTATTTGCGTAAAACAAAATAAATACACATATAAATGCTTATTTGGTTGGTCCCATAGTAACAACTGTTCATGATTATAAGTACTGCAATGAACCCTTTTCAGGTTCATGGTAAAGAAAAACTAATGTTGTATAGACTGCATTTCAAATTCAAGCGAATTACAACAGCATATTTGACCTAATCAACATATTTTTGTTCACCATTTCACGTGTCACATAAATCCATTCAGGCTCGAAAAATAATAAATTAAATCGCTATACTGTAACATATTACCAAACCGGACCTCTCGTTTGTTTTGTACGCCCATAATTTGTGTTACTAAACCGTCGCAGAGAATGAGCAGACTCAGATTATGAGGATTATGATTCGCTGCTCACCTCTAGCAACGAATAACTCAAATGAATAATTCAGGAGTCGTTCTCGCCCCTCTCTGGGAGCAAATAGAAACATAAGAGGTGTATTTGTGCCAGTGTGATAGACGGCGCCTATTGAATTGCCTTTGAACGCAAAACAATGAGGAAAGTAGTGTAAAAGCGCATCTTGAAAAGCACTGTCATGGTGCCTTCTAGTTCCTTGTTGTGTTGTCATCGCATCCGTCCTTATTGTGTGAGATGAGAGGCCGGCTATCTTTTATTACGCCTTGAATTTAATAAAGGAAGAAGAAAACATTGCTTAATTAATTTTTTTTAATACATATGAATGTATATGTCATTTGCATTTATGCAGTCCATGTCTACTGCTGTACATGAGCCTGTCTCAAAGATCGATTTAATAACGTAAGATTTTGGAATAGTTACATTGGCTTTTTTTTTCCTTAATACTTTGAGCACATACTATTGTACTACCAGTTGACCTTAGCATCAAGAAGAAGTTTATGCAAGAATAAAATGCAAAACTACCTACTTAGTCTGTCTTATGAGGAAACTGAGAACTTGTTTATTGTTTTGTACAAAGCCAATTGATGATAATGAAAAATATTGTATTGTTGTTATTGAACAAGCATTTTAAGTCTAGAACATTAATGCATCTTTACATGTCTGTTTTGGCTATTATTGTTAATTTTGCCTAATGTTTGAGGGGTATGGCGCTGTAAACATACAGATATAGGACCTGTCCTTCTTCGGATACAGATGCTGCCATGTTGTGTACGTAAGTTAGCTATAAGTAGAGACAAAACGTGTTAGATGCACTAACAGTGAGCATTTATAGATACGCTTTTATGTCAGGTGTGTCAAATTTAGTCAAATGGGGATACATAGATGATCGAGTTAAAATGTGACCGTGGATTCACTTCAAAGACGATGCCTCCCCTACTGTCCTGCTCTCTGTGCAATACCACCTGCACAATCAAAGACCGGTCTGAAGCGAGGCCTCTGATAATGCTGTTGACTTTGCTAAATTCTGGTCCACCATAAAATATAATATAAACTCTATATTTTAGAATACAAAAGAATCATTGACACGAAGTAGAATGAGTTGCAGACAAAAATTTTCTGGAAATAATACGCCACTCTTGCGCTCACTAAAAAAACATAAGTTATAACTAAATAGATTCAATATCACTTTAACTACAACGCTTAATAGATCGTCTTCCGATCAGTAAACTTGTTAATGCCGATATCATTCACCTGCTAATCCCTTAATCTCCTCTCTCAGAGGGACGACACAGTTAATTAATTTGTATTATCATATTCCATTACCTCTGATAATGTATTCACTAGATCAAGACACTGTATGTATGTGCACTTATAGCTACATCACGCCAGATATAATATATCTGTGGTTAGCGTGGGAGAGCAGATAATTGTAATTGGTTGTCTGTATCGTGGTTTAATAATTATGCGGGTAAGGCGAACTATTCTCGTCATAAATCAGTCAATGCTGGCATATAATAGTAATCGCATATATCTCTCGGTGCGCTTCAGTTGACCATGGTAATTATTATAATAGGAACAATACAGATAGTACAAATCACACCCTTTGATCTAAAATGTAGTAGCTCAAAAAACACTTTTTACATCAATGGAGAAAAACTGGTTCTCTTGTCCCTATAAGAGTTCGGCGTTTGATGTATACTTTTATGAATACAATGCACAATGCAAGTAAAATGCAATATAAAAAAATCTGTTTTGTGGCTTCATGCAGGTTCATTATCAGTATTTGCTTGGTTTGATAAATCAGTTTTGATTTAATACAACTTTGTTAATTATTTATTATTTTTAACGCATTTTACGCATGCGAAACGAAATCTAACGATTTAAATTGTGGATTGTGATCCTGCTCGTGAGCGATTTTTTCTTTCCACAATTTAAATCGTTACAATTTTGTTATTTATAAGTAACAATAATTAATTATTAGGTACACATCATTACAACTTTTATTGACAGGGGTATTTTTTACTTTAATTGTTTTATTTTTCTTTTCCTTTGATTGCTAGGGGTGCGAATGGTACAGTCCCCGGACCAGATTTGGCGACTATTTCTGTTCCTGCCGGTGCCACAAATTATATCATTATATTAGGTACTTAGGTAGTTATGTTCTACACCGTGACATTTTAATATGATTTTAGCGCTGCTAGAAACCGCCACCGCTACATCTTGCTACTGACAGAGAGATTCTTAATTTTTATATATGTTTAGTAAATTATTTGTAGAATTATTATGGATTTGTATGGATGTTTGTTTGTTGGTTCTTTAATCATACTGATATGGCTGAACGGATTCGGAAAAAAATTGGCACACAGATAGACCATGTCATGGATTAAAACATAGGATGATTTTATCAAGATACCACCGGAGCAAAGCCGAACATCGGCTAGTTGTTAATATTTTCACTGTTTACAAGTTCATTAAAATAATCTTTCCACAATTTATATATTTTTATTAATCACGACACGACAAGTTCCTTTATATTAATGAATAGTAGGCATTGGATGCATTAACTGTGTTGCATGTAAGTTTGCAAGTTCAGCATTTACCTAGTACTTACTTCGGTCACCAATCGACATTTAGAGCGTTGTAATTAGTGTTGTCCCAAGACTTGGTCCTGTATTCTTGCGGTATTGCATTTTCTAACTACCCGTAGCCATTACAGAAAAGTAGTTGGTGACCACAGAGCATGCACTATCACCCCCTTGGCTCTTTTTAGAATTACAGACATTGAGGGCTGTGAGTGTGCTCAAAGTCTAGGGCTTGCAGTCTCAAGACTTTGGGCAGCACTAGTTACTTTGGGATTATGGCGTTGGCTCCGCAATGCTATTAAATATTAATTCTAACTGTGAATAAGGGAAGCTAATGTTCAGTAGGTACTGAACTTCTGCGAGCAGTTACATGAACAATAATCTATGTATGTGATGTGCATTGTTGAAGAGTTGGAAAATCTTATAACATAAGTATCGGCATTTTCCTGCCTTCCGAGTACACCACACGCACACAAACACTTACACACCGCAAAACTTACAATGACACAAAACACATAATACCCGAAAACACTTAACATTATTAAATAAAAATAATATATTCATATTCATTTATTTATAAAGTTAATTTACACGTCATATATATATATATATATATATATATATATAAATAAAATAAATTTAAGATAATATAGGTATTACCTACTTACCTAATTTTTCTAAAATACTGTTATTGTTGATATTTGTTTTTGATATAGGTAATGTTGGATACTGTCATCTCCCCTCTTTGAGGTGGGCGCTAATACGCTAATAACTGCGACACAGTTCTCTGAACTAATACAGCTGTTAACGTACACAAAATATGTAAATCAGTTTGTTCCAATAAAGAATTTGAATAAAGAATTTGAATTTGAATTTGTTTACCTAGAATAGTAATAATACTTTTTATTGTACAGTAGACATTATCCGCGGCTTCGCTCGCGTACTGAAATTAAATATGGCCTATGTTACTTCTGGATAAATTAGCTTTGTAAAATTGGGGGTGCTGGCCAGAAAACCTCCACGTGTGTCTGACGGCTGCTTGTCCCTCTGGACACGTCTGGAGGGAATGGCAGTTGTTAGGCCAGTATATCCTTGGTACGGGTAATAGAATCCTTTCGAGGGATTAACCTTCGGACGATCTTATTGCCTGTGGCGAATATTCTGGTACGGGAGGGGTCCCATGTGGGCCAACGGGGAGTTGATCCACGTCTCCCTCTGATGTCAGCAGAGGGCACAGTGGAGGAGTAGGGGCGGGCCCGGTGTGCACTCACCCAGCCACAGGGCAGGAAGCGGGGGGATTGTCCTTCCCTGCCCCCGTCGATCTCGTAACCCCAGGAGTGCCCGCTGAGTAGTATTCTCGCACCTCTTGGGACCGAGGGTCTTGGCTTCACCGCCCGGACCGCGAGGAAGAAAACCTCTATAAAAAATTACGGGAGGATGGGGCCTGCGAGCAGCAGACTCGGGGTAGTCTGCTGCCCGACTAGCAGCTGGCGTAGCTAGTGTAGTTGGCGCAGCTGGCGTAGATGGTAAAGGCCCTTGAGGTGAGGTGGCGTACAGTGTTCCGTGTGCGCCGCTTAGGTGGGTGCGGCTAACGTTACGCCGCACGGGGAGAAGGGGCTCGCCTGCTTGTGGCGGGCCGGGACCTGTTGGGGGTGGTTGTGTGAATACTTACGGGTTCCCACGCCCCCGGCTAAGGTAGTTAAAGGATCCGAACACCGTGGTGGTTTTAGTCGGTAAGAGTCCGACACTGGCTCCGCCTACCCCGGGCGGAGTGCGTCCATGAGGATTTCCCCAAGGCAAAAAAAAAGGTTTGTAAAATTGAACTCACGACATCGTGATCAGCAGTCCGACACTCGAATCACTAGACCACAGACGTCGTCGAACGCCGTCCTGGCTACGTAGGAACTAACGTGCTGACAAAGGTGAAAGCTGTTAGGTGCAGCCCATTACTCGCTTCCGACGTCATGCTTGTAGTCGAGATCGTGTGATACTAAACCAAAAATAAATTAAATGCGCAAAGGAACACGAAATTCAATTAATAATATTAAAAAGTGGCACAATCAATTTACTTTTTTGACATTTGCATCATGTCAAGAGTTTGATAGTCCACAACGTTGCCATAGTATTTATTTATACGACACTGAAGCTAAAATAATTCAATCAGCCAACTCTTATTAATAATTTTCACAAAATTGTGCTCGACTAACTACTCAACGCTTCGCCGCACGTCACTGCTACGATGCGTATCCCTACCACGAAGTGCGTCACTGCTACGATGCGTATGCTACTACGAAGTGCGTCACGGCTACGCCATGCGTCACTGCTACGTTGCACGTCGTGCTACGTTGAGCTTACGCGGCACCCTATCTGCAAGTAAACCAAAATAACTGCTCGCAAATATCGGAAAACTCGTTCTTTATTCAACTTTATTCAAAATCCCCCAAGGCTGTATCTATGGCATTTCACAAAAACAATCAACCAAATGATCTCTTTGTACATATTTTGGTCAAAAATTTAAAAAATAATGTTTTTTAGTTAATTAGTTTTTTTGCCCAATATTAGAAATATGAAATTATACTTCTTCACATCATCATGTCATCATCATTAACCATTGCTCACTGGTAGCAAGCTTGTCAGAGATCGTAAACATTTTAGCGCATTGATGGATAGTAAAACCAAATGTCAATAATATCATGCCGTAAAACTACATTTCCTTTTATGTGGACTATTCATACGAAGTTGATCCACAAACGAGTCAGTTCCATCGGTATTTGTGCTCAGTCATTATTTGTCTACGATGTTTACGAGAAATATTTTTTATTTCACTGAATACTAGCGTCAGTATAATAAACGGGCTTCACTGATTTTTACTTCTATAATATTATGGTTACACACATCACTGTTGTATGTCATGGAGCTCGGTATTCACCTACGACAAAGAACCTAATTCACACGTTTTTATTAGAAATTCCGAAAAAATCTAATTGAATAAACACGTCCGAATGTCATCGCTTTTTCGTAATGTCACAAATTATAATCTATATTCTGTTTTTTCTCTTTTGTCTTGTAAACAATCTTGGCACGTCTCTTTATTCAAATACCTAACTACTGGTGTACTGATATTAGTGAAGGTCGCGGGAATCCGCTGGATGCGGAAGGCACAGGACCGGTCGTTGTGGCGATGCTTGGGGGAGGCCTATGTCCAGCAGTGGACGTCTTTCGGCTGAAATGATGATGATGATGATGATATTAGTACTAGTTCTGCACATGTGATTACATGGTAAAAAAATTAGTTTGTGAAATTGTTAACATTATGTCTTTTAATAAATATTATTGACGAATTGCATTAAAAAGACATGCCAAGATTGTTTACTAATTAAGACAAGTAAGAAAAAACAGAGATTACATATTCTTTTGTTATTAAGTCTACAAACCTATTTATACATTAAATCAATTCTAACTCAAAGTAGGTATATATATGTGGTGTATTCTATATTATATAAAAAATTATATATGTAGTAACAATCACAGGAAATCCAGGGTACATAAATGTTAGCATCATTAAGATGAGCCGATAATTATGTAGTTCGTTGCTTAGTCATTATATTCGTGCCAGTGAGTCACTGTAAGAGTTCTCTCACGCAAGATTCATAACAAGATCACGTATATATTATAATATAGCTGCGTTTAGGAGCGGATAATCAACATAAATCGCTTTTAATAATAGGATATCGCGTAGCTTTACAGCGGCTGCTGTAAAATGGCTTGGCTAGGTCTTAGTTTCAAATAACATCGGGTATTGTTATACTTAGATGAAAACCATGAATGCTCGTTATAGTTTGTAGAACACTTATAAGAATAAGAATAATTTAATGTATAAAGGTTACAAAAAATTAGGTTGAGGTCCTAGACCACACACTAGGATTCCCTGTGTCGTGAGATCTAGGCTCTTTCATTTCGTTTATAATTTTATTTGCAATATTTCCGTGTTAAGGAGACAATCATTTGCAATCATGTTGGTACTTAATACGATACATTTCGATTTCTTAATCTAAGATAGAATATAAAATAAAATAAAGTAAGGTATGAATAAATAAATGATATGTGTAGGGGGGTGTGTTTGTGTGTGTTGTAAGGTGTATGTTTGCGTGTTGAGAGTTTGTGTGTGTAGAGTGGGTGTGTGTGTTAGTGAATAGGTATTTTTGACTTATAAAAGTTGATCATGTAACATAGGATGGAACAGACTTTATTTGTAATAAAAATGGAACGTGCATAGCACTCTACTCAAATACCGTAAAATTGAATTGATGTCTACTTAGCGGTCGCAGGCGATGAGATAACAAGCTATACATATGCATTATTCAAATTTTATTGGCTATTCGGTCAATTGCTATAGACAACAATTGACAATTGCTGTTGGCTTCAGATACTAATCCATGCGACGTGATCTTAACAATTAAATAAAGGAACCGATCTACATAATTCTATTATATACCAAGTTGGTACAGACGGCCGGTCTTTACTTCAACACAAAACAATGCTCGGACTTTTAACTTAACATTGTTTTCAGCGGAAAACTTTGAACTCAGAAGCATTATCGAATAAAACAAGTACCTACTCGCAGTTCAAAGACTAAAAGCATCGGTTAACTTAATAAAGGAATTAGTATAACGCTGTTGCTTATTTAAAATATTATAGGTCAACCTTATAAATAACTAGCCTATGCCCGCGTGAATTCGTTTATCACGCATCCCTCGGGAATCGTTCATCTTCCCAGGATAAAAAGTAGGTAGCTTATATGTAAATCCGGCTTATGTTCTATTTGTATGCCAAATTTCATTAAAATCCATGCTATAGTTTTTGCGTGGAAAAGTAACAAACATCTATACATCCTCACAAACTTTCAAATAGTAGGATTGAGCGGAACAAATTGGTTCCACTCGATAACTCACCAAATCCAGATTGACAACCGCAAACAATAATGCCCAAAATGTTCCTGTTATGTGCAGTTATCTACATAAAACTTGGACTATATTCATAAACATCAATTTTAAAGTTTGTCTACAACTACGTTATTTGCCAAGACCATGACAATATCGCATCAGTGTCATAAAGCGGTGTAATCTGTGATTGATGATTGTTTTAGACACAGTAACTTTGGGCCCTGTCAAGATAGTGAAAGGCAACTGTTGCGAAGCTACTGTGTTACAGAAAATTACTTGATAAAAATGTACTTGCTTGATCTATCGGCCGAATCAATTTTTTATGAAGAACCACAAAAAAGGTTCGTCAACTTTTTACAGATATCGATAAGACGCGTAGCTGACAAACGATCGAAGCTAAGTGTTCAAAGGATTAGGTATATTTTACAAATTACTTTTTATAGTCTCAGCTATACCAGTTTCTATTCTTTACCGTCACAATCTTTTTAAGTAATGCGATTTTTTCTTGGATTTTTTTGCTTACAGTTACTCAAATTCAAAAGCTGTCTTGATGACATCTAAAACGGTTTTCTTCTTAAATGCAAATAAAAAGAGGTCGGAGCAAAATAACAAAATATCGATGTCAAGTTATAACTTACTAGCCTGTGCCCGCGGCTTCACTCGCGTGGATATCGTTTATCACGTATCCCTCGGGAACTATTCATCTTCCCGGGATAAAAAGTGGCCTATATGTTAGTCCGGGTTATGTTCTATCTGTATGGCAAATTTAATTAAAATCCATACACTATAGTTTTTGCGTGTAAGAGTAACAAACATCCATACACCCAAACATCCTCACAAACTTTCAAGTTTATAATATTAGTAGGAAGTAAGATAATAATAATAACTTCTTAGGTTTTCGCGATCACTACACATTATAATAAAACAAAGTTAATTTTAATATGTATATTTTTTTTTTAAATATCTTTAAAGACGATTGTCAACCTGCGACCACGAAATGCTGCAAAGCTTTCGAAACGTCAGGAAAACCAATTTAAATAATATAAGCGATTTAATCCGGTTAAACTTTGTTTTATTATAAGATAATAATAATTAGTCAGTTATGATTAAACAAGTTTAACCGGATTACATCGCGTATATTATTAAAATTGGTTTTCTTGACGTTTCGAAATCTTTCCTATGACCACGATAATATACGCGATTTAATCCGGTTAAATTTGTTTTATTATAATGTTTAGTGATTGTGAAGACCTAATGAGTTAGTAAGTTATTTGAGTAAAATATAAACACAAATAGTATGTAATAATTAGGTTTTATTTATAGGTTTTATCTAGTTACGAAAGACCGACCCCAATATAATTGGGAAAAGGCTCGGAGGATGATGATCTAGTTATGAAAGAGGTTATGTTATGACTAGAAATAACAAACAAACAGCAAGATTCACGTGGCGCGCGAGCGGTGAAACAAAAACCTTTCGAAACATGTCGTTTTATTTAGACTCCGCCCTTATACGAAACTATCCGGAACTTGTGAAACGGATACGGTTACGGTTACGGATATATTTTTATTTCGGATATCCGATAGTTTTGGTTCCGGTTACGGAGCTCCATAACATCCCTGATTCCTAGCTACTAAAATGCGTCATACTATTATATTCCGCATTATATACGAGAATAAATATCAAAGCAAATAAATTACCTACGTTATTTTATTTTTATTATGCGCTTACATTGTGCTACTATAGGGCAAAGGCCTCGGGATCCCTTTCTTCAATTTTTATTACCCATTAAAAGAATCTAAAGGTGAAATTGAGTATACGACAAAAAATGAAAAATTTCAAAGAAGCTGACGAGCTAAGCTTTTAGGGGGTCGTTTTCACTTTTCTTACGGTTTAAGTGTTACATTGTATACATACACAGGGTGTTGTGTGTGCGCCCCGCAAGGCAGTGTGCAGGGCGGCGTGCAAGGAGGCGCGCAGGTCCCGCCCGGCGTGCCGCACTCCACCGCGCCTCCGGCAGGAGTCGGCGGCATACGAAGGTACCATACAAATCTATTATTAATGTTTTTGTTTTATTTTAAAATAAACAATACTAGCAACACTGGTAACGTAATATACAGATCTTAACTTTCCACTCACTTATAAATATGTACACATACGCAACCTATGTTCACACGAACATCAAGAAGGTCTCGAAATGACGGGGCTTCTCAGCAAGCTCTAAGGAAATGACACAATACTTTACTCTAAAACATCGATTATGACGTTCGTTATCAGAAAATTCAGTAATGTAGCCAATGCTTTTTGAGCGTGTCGCTTACTTTTACGTGTCTATAAAAGTTAAATAGCCAACCCTCCTTTAATATCCTTACTTTCCGGTTAAATTTCAAGTTAACGAGCGTTTCGTACGTGTGCACTGGGAGACAAATGTAGGAATTCAAATATCTGTATAGTATGTGATCTGTGCAATGTGCTACACTAATATTCCAGGTAACCCATCCACCTTACCATTAGCAAAATATAGGTAGGAGTGGGTTTACGACCATGTTGCAGCGGGTGAGCTTCGAACCGACGATCTTGATCGCCAGTCTGACGCCTCAGCCGTTAAGATATTGTCATTGAACCAAACTTTCATATCCCTGGTAGGTTTATGGCATAGTTATACCTGAGAAAGCAATTACGAGCTTCATTTGTCACGGAGGAGGTCGACCGGTACAAAGTTCCGTATAATTGAAATCAGTTTTAGTAACGAGTTGGTACATATATATATAATATTATACGTAGGTATATGAGGTTTTCTAGGACATTTCCGTCATACGGTCATAGGCACATAATACAAGTCACACATTTTACAAGTTTTACAACCCTCTCAAATATTGTTATCTAATGCCACAAGTATTTTGCACATATTTGTCGAAAGAACAGTACACTTTATATATTCGCTTTTTTTTAAATAGGTGTAGGTATACTGCTTTACGTTCATACAATTTCTTAAGGAACGACTGAAATGGAGCAGGTGTTACGTGTGAATACGATATCAAAGATTTATCTTTGGCACTTTCGCTCTGAATTCACTATTTCGTATTGGTGGAGCGGCGCCGCTAACTAATGACGCTGTAGATACTAAAACGAATCCAACTTTTTATTGCCCCATTGTTATACCCTTTCGGCTAATCGATTAGCCAATTTAGGCTAGAGGTAATAAAACACAATCACATAAATGCACGGGAAAAGTTTTAGGGAGGCCGCAGACGACACACTTTTTGTGGGTCAAAAGGTCGTTAACGGTTTCCGCTAAACTCGTATTTGTAGGTCTTATCGGTGACTCCAAAAACTCGATTCTCTTACCAATTACAATCAGTAAGACGAGTTGTTTAGTCCGTCTAGTAATACTGGATCTCATACAGTCTATTGTTGCCAACAAAATATCGGGCACCAAATACACTCGAGATCAATGAATCCGGGTCACCAACAATAACTCTTAATATCTCGGAAACTAACAATGATAGCTTATTAAAATATGAAGTATTTTATAGACTATTAACTAACAACAATAGACTATTTATTATTTTATAGACCTATTTATTATCAACTTTTTATTTGAATAAGCTGTCATTCTTAGTTTCCCAGATATTAAGACTTATGTTGGTGACCCGGATTCATTGCTCTTGGGTGTATTTTATCGGACACCCACGGTCTCCCTTATATGTCTTTTGGAAAAAATTAACAACGTACCCTACATTATGATTCATTAATTAGCACCACATTGACAATATGCAAGTGGCTAGTTCACTGCGATATAAATTGAGCACCTTAACTGTAGTTTGTTAGAAATTCAGTTGTAGAATAGGTTATAATGCAAAAACAACCACCCTGTAATAAGTGCTCACTCACAGTTCAGTAATCAGTGTGCTAGTGTAATATTTTCATTCATAATGTAATAGTAGTTGACCAATCCTATTTTGAAACAAAGTATGAACACAAAGCTTTAAAACCATTTCACATAAAATCTTAATGAAACCGTTAATCCTGCCTGAACATTAAGTCCAAATTGCCTGCAAAACTGTTTGCGTAATCAAATGGCACAAACAATTGTAATTGCAATACCAATGAAACAAAGTAATCCTTCAATGTATTATGCACAGGATGATCTTAATGAGCAATGTTAAATTCAAACAAACTCCACAAAAACATTGTAATTTTAACTGCCCGAGCTAATTAATTTATGAATTCACACCCGTACGAATACGTACTAAAACTTAGGATGCTTAATTAAATTAACACATCAAGAACATGCATGAATACTAACGAACTAAGCGGGTCGTGTCTAGTCTTATGCTACGGAAGATAGGATTCTGACACCGAAAGTTACGTACTTCCAAACTAGTTCCGTAGTAAATACTTGCATTCGAATTCGAACAGGTAGTATCAAGTTTTATTATAAGGTAGTATCAAATTGAGAACGATGCACAAATAAGTCCAATAACTTAAAACTAGTAGCAGGGTCTGCAATCGATATAGTTTAAAGGCTCTCACGGGATACCATAAAATAACCTCGCTACATGAATCAACCGCGCAACTAATACCCTACACTAAACCCTATTTATGTAACCAACTTCACAACTAAGGTAACACTTACGGCCATTTGTAATAAGTACAATAGGTATAGGTAACGTATCTTCATAGATGGGTGGGAATATTGTAGATTTTTTTATTAAAGTAATTACGTACGAAAGTGAGGTTGACGGTTATGTGCAAAGCAGGTGCGCGCAAACATACGAGTACTCTGTTTCGAGTACTTATCTAATAGCCGAGTTTGTATTTCATTTCAGCAAAAAAGCATTGAATTCGTGAGGCATTTATCAAATAACTTTTAAATTCCGCTTGGCCTGGAAAATATATTTAGCCAGTGAAAGACCAAGACCTTAAAGATCCTTAGATAAGAGAGATAGAACAGAAGCCCCGAAACAAAGAAATCTGCCCCCTTGATTTATAATTTAGGCGGTACAAAATTAAATTATGTTTAATATCATAAAAGAAAACCTTAATATACGGTGGCAGTGTGACCCTGGAGACTGGAGGCTCCGGAAGCCTGCTTATCCTGTTTAATTTTTCATTCACTATTGCATTTAATGTTAGTTCACAAAAGCTGTCTCACGAAACAATTATGACTATAAAAGTCAGTCCAATAGAATAATGTTCAATAAGACAGATATATTATCGGCCAAACCAGAATTCAGATCAAACAAGTTTGTCTAGGCCAAACCAATTTATTCTACGCGTCTCGACAAACTAGTTTATCCTAAAAACTTTAGGCTTAACTAGCATTCTCGGTGTAGGGTCACAGTTCTAATCTAACCTATTCTCCTTTTGTATGCATTTGTTCTTACCGCATTGGGCTACTACTAGTTTTGGCTAAATGAGTGAAAGGGCGCGGGAGAGGAATTCCCGGGTGAAGCAAGTTCCAACGTGTTTATTTTGTCACTTCATCACTTCAGCGCTTCAGCCCAAAGAAGTCCACTGCTGGACATAGGCCCGAAAAGGGGGGATAAACCATAATCGCCACGCATGTCACTTACAATGATTCAATCAGTTTGGCCTAGGCCAAACAAGCTAACATGTTTAAATAAATATTGTTGATCTAATTGATTGCATATAAATTTAAACATTTTACTTGAATAATAATTCAAAATCAGTCCATCCTAGGCTAAACTAGATAAGCCTAAAGTTTGTAGGCCAAACTAGTTTGTCCTAGGATGTACCGGTTTGGCCTGAAATCGGGTTTGGCCGGTAACAGATACACTCTACACATTTTTCACATTTTCACAATTTCTCATAGAGCCTTATGAGGTTAACCGCTTCGAGACGCGTTCGGTGAAAGGGTATCTATCATATACAAGAACATTGTAGTTTACGATAGGTCGGTAGGTACCTAATAAAAGTGCTTTTATGATTCTATCCCCCTTTCTCTGTCACTGAGTGTCTTAACATGAACCTTATTGTAAATACCTTGTAATATAAGTAAATGGAAATATAAAAATATGGAGATAACAAGGACGTATGAGCCTTAAGTGGTATTGAGCTGAAGTATATGCTCACAGATAGATAATCGATGAGGTTGTCGAGACATGATGTGAACGGATCACGTATACGAACAAGATGTTTGTATAATGTAGCATAACTATGTGAATCCTTTTGAATTTTCACATTGCTTTAACAATGAATATCTATTTTATTTTATGTTATTATTTAATGTGTTATAAAGAACAGCATATATATTTCATATTTTATTATCCGCTACAATACCGGTGCGACGAGATAATGTAAGTCATTTGTTATTTAGAGTGTTTTGACAAATTTTTCTTTATAATAAATTGGGGGCCAAAGGCAGAGACCATTTTTGTAAGCCATCAATTGTGTCCGATGGATGAACAGTTCCGCTGCATGACGATAATATTACATGGTTGACATTTTGCACGTTTGACTCACAAGTAGTTTGTAGGGTAATGAAGCAGGGACGATTCAAAGAAACCTTTACAACATTTGATGTTGTTAACGACTAATGGTTACTTACATACAGTGTTTTATTTAACTCAAACATTGTGTTAGATTTTATTAAATCCTAAAAGTAAAGAAAGAATTTAGTAGAATCCACAACTTACAACATTTCCTGGCAACACGTAAATATTATTAATTCCTGTTAAACTCTTACGTAACACAAATCCTAAATGCTGCGAAATTGAATTGTTTTATACTATCATCCGAGATTTTTTCGGCAATTCAGAATCGACTGCATCATCTACCAGATCCATGTACCTGTTTCCATGTTAATCAGCTTTGGTTTTTGACTTTATGATACAAAATTTTATTCGCTTTAGTAACTATAGTTTCATAATACCTATTTATCACGGTAGTTACAACTGCATTCGCATGACCCACTTATGTACACTAGGCATATGCACGAACCGCAACGTAAATATCCTATGGACGGAAAATGGTAACAATTCAATTTCGCTTTTTTGCTACAGTCAGTATCAAAGTACAATTTGTACGAGCAGTAAGCTTCAGCATTGAAGGCTTGGCTTTACGCCAATTTTGCGTTCAAAGCACCTTCGGCAGCTTTGCTGTCTCATTACAAGCAGTGGTGTGACATTATTTTATTAATGTAGACATGTACTTAGCCTTTTGTATCTACGTAACGTTTTAGTCAAGGCATTATAGCTATATGTAGGTAGTATACATTGTTTACTGTAGAAAATAATAAAAGTAAACAAAATTTCCATGTTTCGCAGATTCAATCAATATTCCAGAGGACGAGGATATCGCGACTGGCGCACGCGTGGCGACCCCACGCTCATCAACTCACTCTGGCGCAGCCGGCAGCCGCTGGGCATACGCAAGCAGCTCGGTGAGATATTGTTCAATGCTTTAATCACTGTTCGATTCATCATCATCATCATAATTTCAGCCGAAAGAAGTCCACTGCCAGACATAGGCCTCCCCCAAGCATCGCCACAGCGACTGGTGCTGTGATTTCCGCATCCAGCGGATACCTGCGTCCTGCACCAGGTCGTCGGTCCACCTTGTGGGGGGCCTACCCACGCTTTACTGCCCCATCGGCCACTGTTCCATTAATTATATGAAATTTTCTACATAATTTAATTTGTTGCGTAGGGAACGCGGAGGTGTACATAATATTGGCGCTGCTGATCGGCTTCGTGACCGTGGTGGTGGGGTGCTGGCTGTCGGACAACTGCTGGTCGCCGGAGCCGGAGGACGTGCTGGCGGGCGGCTGACCCGTGGCGGCGGGCGCCTGCACGCACGTGTAGCGCCCGCCGTCCGCCGCGGACAGGGACAGCCCGTCCGGCGCGGGCTCGCTGTCGCCGGTGCTGCCGCGCGCGCCGCCCGCACTGCTGCACGCCGCCACCCACCTTTGCCGCGGCGGCTGCCTCGCTCTCCCATGCGATACGAGACAACCTCCAGATTTTTGACAAGAGTCCGCGCACTACTCCTGCCGGGTGCATGAAAAGACTAATGGGAATCATATTCCTACTATTGCAAACGGTGGAGTGTGCGATCATTAATTCGTGATACGCTTAACTAAACATTTTCTGACGATCGCTCCTTTTCGTATAAATTGGGTTGTGAAAGTGGAAAGTGTTCTTGACTACTCGTGAAAGTGGTGATACAGTGCAGGTAAAACTTTTAATGAACTCTAAGAGCTTTGATTTCATTTTCTATGTATTATTATTAATACCATAATTATTACGGTGTAAAGACATAGGGTAATTTCTATGATGGTACACGTCGGTGTACTTTGTATCGGTAGCCGAGCGCTCGGGACTAGTAGGTACTAGGGTTCATCGTGTATTACTGAATCTTATCGTAGGCTACGCTTCTAGCGGTCGCTCTGATTTCAACTCATCTGACGTAACCTTACCTGACGGTGGTACAGCTACGTTTTCCATCTGTACCACCTTACTATTGTTTCTAAAAGTATGTGCCTTGAAACGCTTTCCTCGACTTGACTCGTAGTTTAGAGCGTGTTTTGAACCATTTAGAAGAATTTCTTCTCTCTGTCTGTACGGACAAGTAATCCCATAAGTGCAATACACATCATGACCGTGCCTTTACCGTTCTATAGACTTTGAGAGGGACGTAATTAACAATAGGTTTTAAAAATACGCTTTCCTCGATGGAGGATCAACCTACCAACGATTACTTTTGTATTTTTGTAAAATATCCAGCTTGTTTTATTGTTTTGTGGTAATTAAGACGCAGTATATCTAGTAATAGAGGAAAGTGAATTAGGACCAAGAAGTCTTAATAAACGTGCGTCAATTGAATATTAATAATCTATTCGGAATTACCATCGCAATAGGATAAGATTCAACTTTGAAAGACAACGACATGGGTATATGACTAAAAGTAGAGTTTTGATATTTATTTTCGCAACTTTTGCATTATTGTTGAATATTTGCCACAAAATTGGTCATTAATAGTTGCCAAAATTGTATGTCTATATTGTCTTCACCATACCTTGATCATGCATTATTAATATGAAGTTAGATTAGTGTCAAGCATTGAAATAAACATTTGTAAACAGTATAATAAAACTACTTTAATAAATATGAGATATAAAAACACAACGAGAATGAGAATAATAAAAACATCTAAAAATAGCAAATAAACTTGGTGTATTCTGTGTAGTGTTGGGCAACGAGATTGTAGCATGACAACAAAACTCATCTACAAGATACGAGTATTGTGCAAAGACTTCGCTGTAATTCTTTGTACATGTGGAGTTATTCCAGTGTGTACTCTCAATTTTGTTTAGTACGAGCGTGGCGCAAACTTTTAAATTACGAATTATTACCCATCTACATTCGTTTCATCTGTTTTTAAGTTGCGTAGTTACCCTTTCTATAAAAACCCTACTATACGTCTTGTACAGCATGTATATTGTAAGGTCGAACTTAGATTAGCGAACGTCGAATAAAAACCGGTAGAAAAACGTTAGACGCTTTTGTGTATTAAAGCACTGCGATCCAGTAACTGTAAATATGTAAGCACTAACGTATGGGTATAATAATTAAGAGCAGTTAAAAATCAATTAAAATGAGTTTCTAGTTATTAATTATTTTAAATCGAAATGATAAAACTGCTTTTTTGTATTGTAATGTTTCCGTCGCTCAGAATACAAAAGCTGTAGTTACGTACGACATAAGCAATGTAAATTAAATATTTATATACAACGTGTTGTTGATATAACTAAAATCCTCTTAAGGACTTATTGTACACATCAGTATGAACAACATTTACTATAGGTACAACTAATCAATCGCGAAAAATCTGCTTTTCCTTACATTTTGTCGAGTTATGCGAACATAAATGTATAATAATAATATAATAATAAATTCATTTATTTGCCAAGAAACAATATTACAAATTAAGAAATTATCCAGTGGCCCCACACTAGGCAAGCCTGTCCTGTGGGTGCCAGGGCCGGCTCCATAGAGTAGCTGATTTTTAGGGTTCCGTAGCCAAATAGCAAAAAACGGAACCCTTATTCCCGGATTCATCATGTCTGTCTGTCTGTCTGTCCGTCCGTATGTCACAGACACTTTTTTCCGAAACTATAAGAACTATACTGTTGAAACTTGGTAATTAGATGTATTCTGTGAACCGCATTAAGATTTTCATACAAAAATAGAAAAAAAAACAATAAATTTTGGGGGTTCCCAATACTTAGAACAAAAACTCAATTTTTTTTTTTCATCAGACCCATATGTGTGCGGTATCTATGGATAGGTCTTCAAAAATGATATTGAGGTTACTAATATCATTTTTTTCTAAACTGAATAGTTTGCGCGAGAGACACGTCCAAAGTGGTAAATGTGTGTGTGTGTGTCCCTGTAACTTCTAAAATAAGAGAAAGATAAAACTAAACAAAAAATATGATGTACATTACCATGTAAACTTCCACCGAAAATTAGTTTGAACGAGATCTAGTAAGTAGTTTTTTTTTTTAATACGTCATAAATCGTAAACCTTTAACCTTAACCAGCATTTATTATTAAAACATCAAAGTTACAACGAACTACAAGAACTTTTATATTATGTTACGTGCTGCTACGGAACCCTTCATGGGCGAGTCCGACTCGCACTTGGCCACTTTTTTATTTCGCAATTTCAAGGTTAGTCCCATAGTAAAAGTTGTTCATAATGATGAGTACAATGAGCCCTTAATATTTTTTCTGTTATTTCAATTACACGATGTATAGGTTCCCCTTTTAATCGATCAAGCATTATGTATTGTCTTAATGTTGAATTGTGTGTGAGTACTTTTCATTATAAGTGCAAATGAATCAATGTAAATACTGTTGACAAAGCATTGCATTACTAAGCAATTCACAGTAACTCAGTTTCTTAAAAGGCTTTGTAACCTCGTTATATTTATCTTATTACGTTATTTATATAGCCGACTAGTCCCATACAGGAAGTAAATAAATAAGTAAACAACTAGTAACTTCTTGTGTAGTTTGCCATTTCCGTTGCATTGTCGTGGTAGTGATACATATACTTGTACACACGGCTACACATCAAGCTGTACATTTCCAGTATAAGCTGACCTCGCATTGTATAGCTTTTCCTTACAACGCGAGGTCAGCCTTTACTGGTTTTGTACAGCTTGATGTGTAGCCGTGTGTACTTCTAAGACACATAATGTGTAAGTTGTGTGTTTAGTATACCCATTACAATTAAATATTCGTCGTAGAATTAAGGAACCCGACTGAATAGTCAAAATTTTTAAGCATTATGTAAATTGTAGTTAGGCGGTAGTCGGTTATAGATAAACATTTAACTCGAATAGTTCGATAATTGCGAACCGAGGATTAATACTGAATGGAGAAATTGATTTACTGTTGGTGAGAAACGTTTTCATTCACTTCGTTCACATTATATACCATAAGACCCTTTCACGCACAAACGGCAACATTTAAACTAACTGCCTGTCAAATTTTAGTAATTTCGTCAAACTGTAAACAGTGTCCCTTAATAATAAACTGTTAAGATAGAAGTTTTTAAACATTCGCGAATTTCACTCATATTGAACTATATTTACGGGACTTTTCGCGCACAATGAAATCAAAACAAAACGAGCATTTTGACTAACCTCGACGTATCGGTCAAGTTGCATTGCCGTGGTCACGGCCAATGCAACGAGGTTAGTCAAAATGTTTGTTTTGTTTTGATTTTATTGTGCGCGTAAAGTCCAGTAAATATAGTTCAATATAACTGAGATTTTATAGACATCAGCATTTAGTGAAAGCTACATTTTGACAGGTAGTTGTTTCCATAGTTTTTGTCAATGTTCAATGTCCGTGTCATTTTGCTAATTAAACATTGAAATGTACCATAGTTTTTATATTGAATTGTAACTTTACCACAATCATAATAATATTATTAGTTGCCAAATGTAAACATTTTTTTATGAAATTTATACATTTTTAATAATAATAATAAATGCAAAGAATTTTAATTCCATTTCGATCATAATTAATTAATAGATCAATGATATTTTTGAGGTTAATGTAATTCATAAAATTTACTGATCCAATCATAATCCAATAGGTAATAAACATTACTACAATGACCTTTTACTGATGATAAATAATCAATAGCAAACAATTTATTAGAAAAACATTTTGAATTGAAAAAATCACTAGATTAGTGAGTAATGATAATTAAAAACCCTCAGTTTAAAATCATTTTTTGATGACGAAATATATATGTACCGTAGACTGAGATCCATTGATCAGTTTTAACTTCAATCAGTCTGGCTGCTATATTAAATATATAATCTATTTTAAATAATATACTATATTTTCTGGGTTAGTACTGTTCTACATCTGTCGATGCCAATTAATATTATAATAGAAATACGTGCATATTGTGTAAGCAACCATACATGAAAATAAGCAAATAAACTTGTGCCAAAAACTAACATGCTTAGGTACTCTACAAAACGGAACGTGACCGACAAGTACAACAATAACAATGTTTCTGTTTCATCATATTTTGATCTATATATTTTGCAATTGTAGTTTTAATCATAATAAAGTTAATAGTCGATAATCTCAGTCTGCAGTACAAAAGGAATAGAAGTATCAATATAAAAACTGCGAACCCTATCACCAGTTCAAAATTATAGGAACACAGTGTATTTTATAACAACATATATGTATCGTGTATTACTAAAGTATATTAAGTTCATAGTGTATACCTACATCTGATACATTAGTCACGTTTTATGTGAGAACTGTAAATATTCGACGAGTCATACGCGATTGTTCGGTCACGTTGGAGGTCTGGTTGGCTTGGCTGATTTAGGAATTGAGAGAACTCATACGCTCAATACTTAGTAATTACAAATAATAATTGATGTAGGTATTGTCATTATTTGTCACGAATAAATTAAAATAAATGTAATAACTTAATCACAAGAGTGTTTCATTTCGAGCGTGCTTTCAGATGTATGTAATAATGTGGAGTGGTTGTGTACGAGTCTATGAGAACACAAGTCAGCCTCGTTTGCTTTAAGAAACTCCAGTATTTTAGTCAGAAGAAAACGCTCGTAAAAGGGACTTTCAGCACGCAAACAGTTTTCATAGAAAATATAGGGCATGGCGCTTTCCGCGCTGCGAGGGGTGACACAGAAAGGCTTTCTCGCTTGACACCCCTATACTACAGCTGGGTAGTTACACTATACTCATCTGCATTATTAAAGAACTTCCTACCTTCAAGACACCGGATTATTAGAATTTTATATCTTTTTCAGTGTATTGATTCTATATCTGTAATCAAATGAAGGTTTTTTTAAACACTCAATTTTTTTTAAATTAGCTCTTTGTATTTTACGATGTTATTTTTTGTATATATAGTTTAAACCGACTGAAATTTAAGTAATAATACATTTAGATTTCTGTGTCTAAAAACCTCAAACACCCCAAAAAGATTTCCATCAGAACTTAGTTAATTTTTTTCTTAATCACAAAATTACATGACCTTAGAGTTACTGTTAGTTTCCCATTAGGTAACGAAGAAAGTGAGAAATGTCGTGCAGGGGGGCTATGTGATGTACGGAAATTCATCGAGCTGATCTTCCTGGCCCTAATGACCTATACACGGTCCGCTGATGTACTAAATTTAACCATATTAACCAAACTGAGTTTTTAAATATTTTTTAGTGTAAATGTAACATGGTATATAAAGGTCACATGTATTAGAGCCACCTGGCACCCGACGTGCACCGCCTCGTCGTTCGGCGTCTACTCGTTGTCGACAAGTGGTCCACGGGTGGACGCCGCGTTGTCACCAGTTAACGTCGCGTGGTCAACCAGTGAACCTCGCGTGGTCAACGAGTGGACATCTCGTGGTCCACTAATACGTCGTCGCAACGATACGTCGGACACGTGAAAGAACGGCTGGGTATGAAGGGTGGTTGGGGAGCGGCGCATCGCTGACGCATTGTCCTCGCGTGGTCCACTCGCAGGCAGCGCGCGGTCCACTTGGAACTCGTGCGTTGGCAAGCATGCGAGCAGCGAGTTGTCTACGAGTGGTCCACTCGCCTCCGCTGTCAGCGCGCGGTGGACAGCTTACGATCGAGGCGATCCGGTGACGCTACAAAGTTGATGTAGTGAGCGCATATCCATAGAAGTCCATCTAAAGAATACTAAAAGCACGAGGTGAGGCGGTTCGAGTCGGGTGCTGGGTGGCTCTAATGAGCTGTGACCTTAAACCTCAACAAAATAGTTTCTCAAATTGCATAAACAAAAAAAAGTAACGTTGTATTCGAGTCATGCGATGCATTAAATATTATTTTATATCCAGAAAAACACGTTTGCGGCTTTCGATTACCACAAACTGCCTCAGTGGCTAGTGGTTGCATACGCAACTGCTTAGCGTGGGGTCCTGGTCCGTTAGATTCTCAGGTCTTGCAGTGTTATTGGTTTTCATCACAAGGCAATTCTCAGTAGCAGCCCGGAGTCGATTTGTGCCCGGTTAGTGGTAATAGGCTTTGTAACATAACTGGAAAAATGTGGGTGTTACTAGACTTACAATTCTGCCTACCCCTTAGGGAAAATACAGGTGTGATGTTATGTTAATTTTATGTGATTATCATAAAATAATGTCGTTAGAAACTATGCAAGCCATTCCTTGGGATAAAGAACACTAAAATCATTAGATATATTTTTAACACTATACTGTCTGACTGTATTCACTGTGCCGTATCAAAGCAAGGGTCAATTAGGATAAGGGATCAGGTGACACGTTTTTATTAAATGTATATATGTTTTACTTTAATTTCCAGACAGGTACAGATTTGGAAAGGATGACTCTTGATGACCCGTCAACGCCTTTACTTTTGAGTAAGAGGCCGGTAATTGCTGTTTCGGCCGAGACTTTTATAGCACTTTTCTCTTATTCGCGAGGAAACAATACACAAAAACATTAAAAGTGCCTCCACGAGTGATATTTAATTGATCGTCCGGCGTACCCTGGGCAGTCAGCCCTGCTACCAACCTGCTGACTAGCTAATATTTTTCCCACGGCATGAGCTATTATTATGTAGCTCATGTCGACACGATAGAAGAAGAAGAATACCATAAAGGTATTATACTGACGTAAGTATAGAAATGTCTTTGAAGAATACACAAAATAATTCAACAGCTCGGCGTGCGGTTTTTGTTCTATTTTCAAACTTTTGAAAAAGCAAAATGCGCATTCAGCCGTTTTAATAATACAATAATAATGTCTGTGATAAATGTCGTAAACCTATAAACACCTCATTTATGTGTGTACTTTAAAAACCTCTATAGCATAATCACAGATTTGTCAAATCTGTGAGCATAATGAAGAAAAATAAAACTGTCCAGCAATTCCTGTTATTGTCGTGTTGGAAATTACTGGCGTGTTATTTAGTTACGTACGGAAAAGAGCCGATTGATGTTTTTTTTTTTAAATAACTAAGCAATTTCCGAGCAAGTGGGAGAAAACTAATGAAAATACATTCAAATTTCACGGTATAATATTAGTGATATTATATACTAGAGTACACATATCACCTTTACGAGTTTAAATAACTAACATAACATTCGCGTATTATCTATTTAGTACGCAACATTTAACTGCAAACTGGCATATTATGCTTTCTGCCTTCCTGTGAAGAGTCTCGAGTGGATTGCTCTAAACGAAAGAGAGTTGTTCACAAACACTGAGAAAGGCTGTCGTCTAAACGAGCACTTATATTCTTTGTCTGAATACCGAAACATTTATCCACAACAAAAAGTTTGTAAGTATAAGTACAATACTGATTGGGTAAGTGGTCTCAAGTGCGGCTGTCGAACTAAGGTCAAAGGTTCGACTGTTACAGACAGAGTGTAATTGAGTTTTTCTATTAGCAACTTCCCAATCACGGTAGAGGGGTTGGAATTGCTTCTTATCACATGGGACTTTATTTATGTGCACACCTCTGTTTTGTAAGTTTGATCTTTGAATGCAGGAGTGTAATAAAAAAACATTTATAGATTTACAGACATAGGTATATGCATGGTATAATAAGATGATTATACCATGGGTATATGTATTTAAAACGTAGTGATTATATTATCTTTGTATGCTTTGTATGTATTCAGAACAAAAACCAAATAAGGACAGCAGAAAATAAAAACCGAAGACAAACACTTTACATAAATGAACTATTCTAAAAGTGGCCAGTGTTGACCAAAGAGTCTATGCAACTGTAAACAACACTCTGTTGATCTCTTCCGTGTAAAATACTGATATTTAGCCGTATCACGATAAACTTGAAGTTGAATCAACTCTAAAATGTAGTGTGGAGCCATCGTGACGGCCGATGCATGCGTGCGTTTGGACATGTCCACTCAAATTGACCTGGCGCACTTTCATCAAAAAGCATAGTCTAGGCGTTGCCTGCATTGTTCTCACTTGTACACATTTTTCATCATTATCGTCATCATTTCAGCCGAAATATGTCCACTGCTGGACATAGGCCTCCCCAAATAGGGGCGCATATGCCGTAATCGTCACGCTTGGCAGGCGGTTAGGCGATCACAGATGGTTGGATAAATACTCAGAGAACGTTGCTGCCCATCCTCTGGTGAATCCCTTAATCGCCTTTTACGACACCCATGAGAAGGGATAGGGTGGATAGGGTCGATTGAAGTACAGATACTGTAGTTGTTGATAGAAAAAGTGCTAAAAGAAAAGTGGCAGTTTTTCGCATTTTTTCTATCTACAACTACAGCGAACTATATTTTATAGAGTTAATAGTTTCTGATTAAACTACAGTATCTTAACTTTAATTGGTAAAAACGAACATACAATAAATGATGTACTCAGCGAGTAATTATTTTGTGATTGATGGGGGCGCCACTTGGCTACTACATGCGCCTTATGCAGTCACTAAGAAAACAGTTGAAATTGTGCACTTTGTTACCCGTATTTTTATATGACAAAATCCGAAACGAGATTATCCGAAGAAGAACCGGAGTGACCGACATAGCTTGTAGGATCAGTAAGCTGAAGTGGCAGTGGGCTGGCCATGTCTGTCGAAGGACCGATGGCCGTTGGAGCAGACGAGTCCTTGAGTGGAGACTGCGAATCGGCAAATGCAGCGTATGGCGCCCCCCTGCCAGGTAGACCGACGACCTAAAAAACGTGGCTGGGGGGACTGGATGCGTAAGGCAGAAGACCGAGCGTTGTGGCGCAACTTGGGAGAGGCCTATGTCCAACAGTGGACTGTGATAGGCTGAGTTGATGATGATTGAAAGTTTACTGAACAAATTCAACTTTTCTTAGTGACTGTACATATGCGAACGTCTCCCAGTGCGTAACTTTAGGCCGGCCAACTAAAATTGAGCTGCGCATGTTGTAGTTCGGGAATAGCTAAGTAAATAGTTGATGATAATGACTTTGTCTAAGCTAGGAGTTTACAAACAGTGCCAATGCCAATGCTCCGCATGAACCAAATCCGTTCTCTAATATTAACAAACTCTTGATAGTTGTCAAAAAGTTGTGCGTCTCTTTCTAAGCCGAGCTGCAATACGAGTCTGGAACTAATACGAGCACAGCTGCTGCAAACTGTAACGTTTATAGCCTAAAACGTAATACAGTGCGCGACATTTGAACTTCCCACGCATAGCGATATTAAAGTGTTAGGTAATTTCGAAGTATTCTGGACATAGGTTTGTAAATATAAATAAGATTACTTCTCTTTTAAATCATATTAAATATACATATAAATATATTTTGAGCCGTTTGGGGTTGAATTGCTCGGGCCATGGGGTCCAAGTGCACGGCTCCTTTTCAAGGAAATTTCTAAGAGACTGGTCGACGCTTCGCGTGACCAGAGGGCTGGCTTGTTCTTTGGGCAAAGAATAAGCGTTGCGTTCAACGTGGCAACGCTGCCAGTCTCCTGGGCACGCTTCCAGATGACAGTGATGTGCAGGAGTTCTTCGACGCCTAAGTCCACTTTTTTTTCTTTTTTTTAAATTTTGATTTGTATTTTGTACATATTTATATTGTATATAAAATAAATATACATCGTACCAATATTATAAATGCGAAAGTAATGTAATGTGTTCGTTTTTTTAACCTTCAATCACGCTGAAACGGCTGAACGGATTTGGAAGAAATTTGGCACACAGACAGTGGCGGCTGCTGCCCGAAAGAACCGGTGGTGCACTGCACTGTTTTATGTAGTGTTATGATTTAAAATACAATAAAAATATTTGATACCAGTTTCCGTCCAAATCGACTCACAACCAAAAATAGTGCAATGAAAACAAAAGAACGCATTTAGTCGCTCACATCCACATAACCATTGCTTTTTAGTGTACATTTCACTTTTAAAACTTCTCGTAAATATTCTATTCTTCGTTTTGCGTTGTTGTTTTATATCCACGAATGGCCTAGGTGGTCCAGCTAATTTTATGTCCACTTTGTTTTGAAAACTTTTATTGTTTTTAATATAGTCAATATTAATGTTAATGCCCATTTTCACACCAATTCACAGTCACAGTTATATACAAACGTACTCTGTGGTCACAGTAAGGCACTATTATTGATCGAAGCACAATAACGTCAAAATACATATTATTAAATAAATTTGCACGGAAAAAGTTCGTGATTAGAGGTTATGCAAGGGATGTGCGATAACGTATTTCTTTGATAAACCTTGTTATCCGCGGGTGAAGCCGCGGGCATAGGCTAGTTGTTTATATCCAATTAAGAGCCAGCTCAAAATAACATTGACCAACGTGCTCGTTAAGAATATCCATTTCATTACAGCCGATTGATGAAAACAACAGAACAAAATGATATTTCCAGACTTGTGTATAAAAAAATATCATTCAGTGTTATTTATTTAACCAAACCTTATTTTAATTAAATATGTGAACAGTCATTCGTTATTTAAATATTTTTTAATGTAACTGTTATTTAAAGGAGGAGAGTTATTTACATTTCAACGAAAAAGCGTTATTCCTTGTGTTGACTTGTCGGTACAATATCCGGTGAAGCGCCGCCGTAGCAATTGACTTACCGTAGCAATCACGTAGCGCAGACTGTAGCGCGTAGCATTTTATGGATCTTTTAAGTGTACGGTCGTAACTCCACTACTACTCTTATTAACGTACTTACTTTCAGAGTTTCACAATTCATTAAAACGGTAACAAATATTTTTCAACAATAGTAACATAATCTTTACCTATATCAATGAAACTAGTTTAAATTATTCATCAATGAAGGAGACATTTCCACGAAAGAGCGTTTTGTCGCATACTGTCAGCCGGTGAAGCGCCAACGCCACCGTAGCAATTGACTTACCGTAGCAATCACGTAGCGTGGACTGTAGCGCGTAGCATTTTATGTAGCTTATCAAGAGACTGCCTCGTTGGTTGGTTGCAAGCGCGACTGCTGAGCGTGGGGTCCTGGGTTCGATTCCCGGGTCGGGCAAAGTGTTATTGGGTTTATTCATTAGGAAATTCTCAGTAGCAGCCCGGAGTCTGGATTTGTGCCCGGGCAGTGGCAATAGGCTCGCCCCGTATTACATGGGACTATAAAATAACTGGCGAAATGTGGGTGTACTATACACCTCTGCCTACCCCTTCGGGGAAATATAGGCGTGATGTTATGTTATGTTGTTATCAAGAGCCGTATTACACTTTTTAGACGAAAACAGCAACGAGTAGTAGATTTTTGGTTTTCTCATTCTATTTCATAGAATGATCAGATATAGTTTACATTACTGACTTACGGCCAAAATTAATATCCAATCTATCCACGATTTGCCCTACTAGAGATAGGAATTTGACATAAGCTCCATACAAAATATGTCAAATTTCTATCTCCAGTAGAGTAAATCGTGGATAGATTGGAAATTAATTTTGGCCGTTAGATATCCTGATACTGAGCCCAGATGGTGTAATACTGTCCCCACGTTGCGAGCGCACGGAATTATAATAGTCTTTTGATTTAAAGTTTATGATAAGATATCTTTTTAATTATTTTCATGTTTCAATCTAATCGTGTTGGCAGAAGTCTGAATTGTTATGTAATATACTTTTTGTTATAAAAACTTCATTTGTTTTAGGTAAAAATTAAGGTTTAAAAAACCTATTTTCTGTTTAGAAAATAGGTATTTTAAAGTGGTAATTTAGCTGGACTGGAGATATTTTTCAAAATTGTTGTAAATATTGTATCAATGGGAACATATTCCAAATATTATGATATATTTTTAAACAGTTTAAAGTAAAAGATAACTGAGATCCAGGACGTTAAAGTACCGCTTCTTTGCGTTAAACCAACGTGGCGACGAGGAAGAAAGATTATTGTTAGTCTTAGACGCAATTAATGAAAATTCTACTAAATTTTGTACATATGGCATATAAATGAAAATATCATATTCCACAAACAAAATTTAAAATAAACATCTCTATTACTGAGATCCACGACGCCAAAGAGTAGCTTAAAACGCAGATTTCTTGCGTTTTTTGTAATACGGCTCTTAAGTGTACAGACGTGACACTGCAACTACCTTTTTAACTTACTTAGGTGGTGTCCTAATACAATGCGACCAGTTTCATCCTACTACTACTATTATAAAATTATAATTGTCTGTTTGTTCGAGCAACACGCAAAACCTACTGGACCGATTTAGATGAAATTTGAAACCTCAATAAACCATGTCCTGTGTTAAATAATAAATACTTTTTATCGCAATACCACGGGAGAGAAGCAGTGGGCGTCAGCTAGTAGGTAATACATAAAAATTAATAAATAAAAATGGTAATAAATATTTTTTACACTATAAAATCTGTTAAATTGTAAAAGTGCCTAAATCATTTTATAAGTAAATTAAACAATTTAAGCGGGTATATCTCTACCTATAGTAATCTCTACCTATATCTTTCCGTATTTTTGAGGTTGAGTTGAGTATCAATTCCTATTTCACACTGAGCGATTTACATCAGGGGTCGCATATTATGAAGTGTTAAAGCCACCATTGTTCCGGGCGAGAGAGGGATGGCGCTATACGTCCTGTATAGCTCTGTCTCTCTTTCTGAGCTCCGTAATAACTATTTATTTAGTAGGAGATTGTTCACCTCACACAGTGTTCTATGATCTGCCAGCAGTGCAGTGGTAGTCATTTATTGTCCAGGCTTATGAATATGTGTGACGTCACAATTACTATGCCTTCGAATCGTAATCGTAAAATAATATACGATTTACGAAAGTATATATTGATACGTAAATTTATTTCGAATGTAGCTATGTTTTTTGTTTTAATTGAATTCTAATGAATTTATTTTATACTAAAGTTGCTTTAGGTTACATCCACCAAAGTCGTCGTATTAAATTCGCCGCTCTGCGTTGACTTAAGCTGAGTAGTTTGAGAGAGAACTGTAGAATATATTCACTAAGTTTCAGTTATAAATTTTAACTCTGACTTAATTTTATCTATCGCTTGAACTATCGATACGTAACAGTTACCTACAATGTTTGCAAATATCCACAATGATTAGTTTACTTATGTATTAAAATACGTGTATTTTATTGAAAAAGGTAATTAAAATAATCACAAAACTACTTAAATATGAATTTTATTTTGTAACTGGTGCAAAAAATATTCTAGACTCATACTATTTCACAAAAATGTTAATGCGTGGGCAATGTAAAGGTCAAAGCGCTTATTGATTTTGTTAGACTTTTAAATCTTTCCACTTTTTGTACATGCACGGTTGCTTTGGAAATAAAGGTCGTGTATTCTGGTCGAAGCCCGGCTATAAACGCGATGGCCCATATAGACCCGATGGCCCATATAGACACGCTGTATCCGTCGCCCATCGCCGGGGGATCACCGATACCGCGACACATATTTCCTCACATTAAACCTGAAGGGTTATCACAGCTTATAAATAAAGTCGGAAAGATTGATATAACCTCACCTTTTTCCTCAGACTAATGTCAAGAAAAAGGTGAGGTAATGTCGGGATTCAATACAATACAACTTTTCTTGCGACCAACTATCTGCAACGCTTTGCTGCCGTTCGGAATGTAACTTGAAAGACATTCGAACATTCATTGTAGCGGTGGCTCGAGTGAGCTCAAATAAATTCGCTGGAATATGTACTGGGACTTAGGAGTGCTCTGAAAACTAGAATGGCTGAGTCACACCCACTAACCACTAGCTTGTCGCAGTAAAAAATAATTTGACAAATCATTAACATTATTTATTGGATGTTATCTTGGAGAAAATACATATAAATCTACCGTTTTATATGCTCTCAGACTAAATATTATTTTCACAAAAAATATTCGTTCAACAAAAATGATTTTATCATTACATACAAAGGGTTGAATGGACACTATAGACTCTATCGTGTATTGACCTGTCACAAAAACCATATAAGTATGTTTCGGGGTAAAAAAAACAAGAGGATAAAGGTCTCAAGGAGGCGTACAGTGACTTTGTTGTGGGCTCAGTACGGGTTTTAAGAAGATTTCATCATCCTTCGTGTAACGTGGGACATGACAACAAAAACAGATTCCAAGATAAACTTCCGATATATTCCTTAACACAATCATTGAATGTTTTGTTAAATTGTAAACTTAGATTTTACATCGTAGGTACTTTAATAATACATATTATATTTAACTTAATATTGTATAACAAAATGAAAGCTTCGAATGTAGAACAGCTTATCAAACTTTTTCTAAAAATTCCAAGTGGGTGTGATGGTAGATTGTCGTGGGCATTATTTAATATTCTTTAATAACCTACCACCCACTGGATGTCATGATACAACTAGATAGCACAGAAATTTTCAAATCGACTATGTGCGAGTTAGGCGACGGAATGGCAGCGGGGACTTGTTTAAGCTCATTTAAATGAAAAAATAAATATACACATAAATAGTCCTGAATTTTGTCAGTTGGAAGCATGAGTTCACGCTTAGATTCGTCTCTGAATGTAAGCCTTAGAGTAATAAGACTCAGAGTGATAATTTAATTCAAAGTTTCGCTTAAAATTGTAACACAACATCAATTAATGTGTATCCGTAAGCGGCACGTAAAATGTTCACCGATACACACACAGGCGAATGAATAATGCGTAAACGTAGCCTTTTAAGTAAGACCATCTTGAAATTGCTTCCTCCACGTGCGACTACTGAAGTTTTCAGCACAGTTATCCTATGTTTAAGACCTAATAGTACAAAAACATGCCTGTTGTCAAATAATCAATTCAAAAATATTTATAAGAGCTTGCCTAGGCAAAGAGATTCGGGAGTAATCCTCGTGGGGGACGCCAGAAGTGCTGCATGCTGGCACAATATCTTGAAATTCGATATTTTACACAAAAATCTAACTGCTGAGTATCTAAGACTTAGTAGGGAAGCGGATTTTGGCATTAAGCCGGGATCACGTCAGAAATAAAGTCTACGAATTGTACGAGAGTAGAACTAGTCAGTAGAATGCTGCCCTCAGCCAGGACCGTCTTTAGCCAAGTGCCCTGGGTACTTTAGAGTAAATTTCAACTTTTGTATGGAATCAACAATAAAACTATAGTCATAATTTTATATTTGAAAAGTTACAAAGTCATGTGATGTGAACATACATTACCTGAATACAAAATCTAAAGTGATAAAAGACGTACCTTTCTAGGTTTTTTATTTGTAAAATCATTACACTATAGCGTTCGCTGGCAGCGGACGGTAAAGGAATACCTTGGGCGAAAGCGATAGCTGCCGCCTGGCGGCAAGTCTTATCAAGTCTTATCTTATCGTCTTTTGCTACGAGATAAAGCCATCTATCAATCTTATTTATATGTTATGTTGTTCAGGAATAACAGGGCTACCATTTACACGTGCAAGGCAACCAAAATTTCAAATAAATAAAAAAACCACTTAATGTGCTTTTTTATGCCGGGATTTTGTTATCAGAAGTACTTCAACGTGTGTGATAAAAAAGGGTTTATTTTTTGTATATGAATAACAATTATTTTTTTGGATAACCATCAATATGCAAGTAGAATAAATTATTATTCTATTTTTGTACAGTTTTTGACATCTTCATACAATTTTCACGTCTAAATTAGGGTTTAAAGTTGACGCCATCCAAAATTGCCGCCATTTGCAAAAATATTTTTCTAACCTCTTTGTAAGTTTTTTATTTTCATGAAAATTACATGAAAATTGTAAAAATAGGTAGGAAATATTATCGAGATTACGAAACAATAATTGTTTTATATTATTTATATCTTTTATTAATTTACAGAATAGTGAGATTACAATAATTAAATAACCTATCTACAAATGTACAATATTTACAACACAAATATAAAATAAAAGTACAAAATAAAATTAAATAAAAAGGCGTGCTTAGGCGTCAAAGTATTCCTCCACATCGCTGTCATCTGGAAAAGTGCCCAGAAGACTGGCAGCGTTGCCACGTTGTATGGCAACGCTTATTCTTTGGCCAAAGAATAAACCAGCCCTCTGGTCACGCGAAGTGTCGACCAGCCTCTTTGCGATTTCCTTGAAAAGCATGCGCGCACTCGGACCCCATGCCCCGAGCGTTTCGACCCCAAACGGCTCAAAATCATAGTTACCTGATAGGTTACTATATTTGCGCCGCTTGAAGGCCTCCGCAGACGCGGCGGCAGCACCTGCACAGCCAGCCGAGCTAGGAAGGTGTGATGGAGCAAGGGTGTCGACGCACGTTGCGTCCCACACCAGAGGCCTACCCATCTTCCATGGCAATAACGACATGCCGTCTGGTCTCTTCCCATCGTCTCGTACCAAGCCGTTAGGTTCTAATACAGCTGGCACACCGGCGGTGGCAAGAGCACGACGAATAATGTCATTAATGCTGGCGTGCCTTGCTATGCGCCCCGCGCTCCTGCAACAGGACAGGCCATGGTGTCCGAGGCCGTCGACAGGTTCGCCGCAGTGGCACCGATGTGGAGCAACACAAGGAGCGCCCAAGCGTAGGCACGTAGCGAGCCGGAAACTGGTGTCGTCCAACATTGTACCTATATTGGACGACGGAAGTGCCTGAAGCCAAAGGCCTGCCTCCCATTCGCCCACAGCCAGCAGACGAGCACGCTCAGCAGTATTGGTAGACGTATTTATTAAATTATTCCGTACCAACCTGCAGAGCGGCTCATCCCACTGTCTCTGGGAAGACGGGTTGACAGGCAAATCCGTGTTTGGGCAAGCCATTTTCCAGGCGTTCACAGCATCGGTCAAGTACGGCACCTCAAAGTCAACCAGTGAAGAAGGTAATATTTTCCTGGTTAACTTATCAGTGCTGTAAACCGAGGACAGGAACGCCGGTAAACTTACACTGGAAATTTTGCGAACGCCGAGCCCGCCGTGTCGGATAGGAAGTGTGGCTTGTTCCCAGGCTCGGTCGGCCAGAGCCACATTTAAAATTGATGTCAGAGTGGTTTTTATAATTTTGTCAATTTTTTCTAGAAGTTGTGGATACTTCCAAAGATGGGAAGAGCGGAGGATATATGTAAATTTTGGTCCAAAACAACAGTATCGGATAAGAGTAAAAGCCGAATGTATATTAATTTTGAAAAGTCTTTCCGAAATGTCACTAAAATTTTGTATTTTTTCCTCAATAAAAGTTGGAAAAGATTCATCTAGAATAGGGGACCCTAGAAGGTGAAGTGAACTTTTATTAATAATTTTGATATCAGGGGCTATTGTGTTGAATTTTTGAATTGTCAGTTGTCTGTCAGTAGTGTGCGGTAAGTATATTTCACATTTTGTGGGATTGAGGTCCAGGCCAATTGAATTGAATTTTTGTTTTAGGAATTCCAAATCTTTTAAGACTGTATCTACGTCACCTCCGAGCGTCCCGTCGTCTAGGTACCATACATTGAATTTTGAATTTAGTTGCCGTATGATGGGATTTATAGCTAAACTAAAAATGACTGGCCCAAGAGGGTCACCCTGTTGGCATCCAACAGCAGATTCCAAAAGATTATCCTTATATAGTAATTTGGAGGGATGTCTGTAACATTGCCAAAGAAAACTATAAATTTGGGGTATTTCTTTTTTGACTTCAGCCAAAAGGGTGTCCCTGTTTACAGAATTAAACGCATTTTTTATGTCAACCTTAAGGATGACCTCACCTTCGTTACTATTAATGTAGGTGGATAATGCGTGTACGGCAGCCTCACAGCCCCCTTTCGAGCCAAAACCTAGCTGCAGGGGCTGGAATTTGGCGGCCAGTGCTTCACTATAATAGGCGCAGCAAATCTTGGCTGCCATACGCCGGTAAGTGCAACCCACGGCAATGGGTCGAATGCCGCCATCCCTCTTGCGCAGGGCACAAAGATTGGCCCCGTACAAGATGTCGATGACGGCCTCGTGCACATTGCCGGAAAGCATTAAATTAGTCAGAGCCGTAAGCTCCCTCAAAAGTGACTCACCGGCCTCTCCGGCACCCAAACACGTCAGATCTTTTAAGTGCTGGGGTGACAGGCCGTCGAGGCCACCGGCGGAGCCGCTCCGGAAAGAGCCTATGGCTGTGACTAATTCACGAGCTGTAACGGTAAGTATGTGTTCATTGGGGTCAGGGAGATCAGGGAAGGAGAGGTCATCCACTGGAGCTGGGTGCTTACTCTCGAGAGCTGTAAGTGTCTCTGGAGAGTAAGGCGCAACCACATCACTGCTAAACAATACTCTGGCTGCTCCCCTAATATCACCTTCTCTTATCTTGGATTCTACATGATGGGCTACATCTCTTGATGAGGTGTAGCAAATATTTGTAGGGAATTTGGAATCAAAATTTTGAGTCGAAATATTGCAATTTTCTTTGATTTGGGCCGTTAAGGATTTTTTGTTTGCCAAATTTTTATGTACATGTAAAATCCTGTAAGGGAAGGTGAGTAATTGCTCCCAGGCAAGTGGAGAATTCTCCCGGGCGACTAGACGGACACACTGGGCCAAATACTGAGCAACTGATGGTCTAGCGCCACGGGGAACTCGCTTTAAAACCGGAACAGAATTTTTTAATTTTGTCAGAGTTTGCCAAAACGGTTGCACATTGAGGGATGGTGAAATGAATGATGGAGAGGGGTTAGAGGGCGCATTCTGGGCTTTATGGACCTTCCCAAAATGCACCCTCAGGCCCCGTTTACCTTTAAAAAAGCGTACCTGGGGGCAATGTGGGCATCTCACCAGAGTATCCAGTGATGTGACAGGTTGACTGGCACTTCCACTGGCATCGCTACTGCCGTCATAATTTAACATGTAGACTTTGCTTATACACTATAATACACTAAAATCAAATATTTACAAAACATCTATCACAAAATAAACATTATAAAAATTTGACACTGTCACATTCGGGCGCAGCCGCGGCGTGTCAGCGCAGCGGCGCCGCGCCGCGCCGTGGCGAGCCTTTTCTATAATCTTTGTCTGCACCTCCAACCAAATTTCAACTTTTTGCCGACACTACTGATAGAAGGATAGAATATAGAATCGGCCGAGAAGAACGTCACGTAATCCGAAGACGGTGGTTCCGTATATATAAATTGTCACCGTTGGAATTTAAATGGGTTTTTCGGGTTTCTCTTTAGCAGCTTTACAAGGCTTGCTGTTTCGATTTTCGCATTGAGTCTTGTTCAATAATTCGGTCCACCGCTGCCCCGGTGACTATTATTATGGTCGAATTTATTTATTTAATTTATAAAAATATTTTTCAAGATATGTCTAGTTGACAGCTAGACATATCTTCTATAATTGTTTTGTATGGGTTTCTTATTAAAATATTGAAATATCTTATAAGAAATGCAAGTAGGTACAAAATGGGCGGGGCCAAGTCAAGTTCAGGAACGCGATCGCCATTTTGATTTTTTTGAAATCAAACGCTTGAGGGGCTAGTTAATAGTTAATCTTTAACTTTTTTTTTATTGTTCATAGGTTGGTCTGCTGTCATATTGGGGCCATGGGGTATCTTTGTTATTATTATCTTTATTAAAAACTCAGTAAGTTCTTCTTCTTCTATCGTGTCGACATGAGCTACATAATGATAATAACTCATGCCGTGGGAAAAATATTAGCCAGTCAGCAAGTGACACTATTACATTGAAACTTTGCCTCCTGAACTAGGGTGTTTAGCTTGTATCTCAGGAGACAGTTCCTTCCCTGGTTACAATAACACAACTTAATTACTCCACGGGCCCGATCACGAGGCCTTGGGCTTAAGCCCAGCGAGCCCAAACGAAAAGATGGGCCTATCCTCACTCCTCAGCAATTAGGAATATGGCTACGAAGCTATGCGATAACATAATAATGCTTCCTAAGTTGATGTGCACCCGTGGCGCAATTCGAAAAGGCTATGCCTATTATTGCGATATGCCGACTATCGTTTAGCTGAGATTGCTATTTTAAAAACAGAATAGAAAAAAAAACGAAAAAGTAAAAAAGTGTTAATAATTATTATATCCATTAACGCAATAATATTTTACTACCTGCACTATTCCCTTAAAATTATTATGGAACCTAGCAAGGTACTTCTCACATAGAATTCGCATATGAAGAAAGTGATTAGTACATTTTAACTTAAAGAGTCTCAAGTAGTGAGGAATGAAATAAAAATAACGACGTCGAGCGCCATTCCTTAGCCGCATTAAAATGTATCTCTAACGACTTGGTCGTTTGTAAAAATTAAACGATGAGTATAATTCATGCTTTAATAAAAGTATTAAGTTAAATACACGTACTTATTTGCTACCACAGAATTAATGTGACGCCTTCTCTACATTCTGATTTTAACCTTATTTCAAAGGGTTTGCTCAACATATTAAAAAAAACGCTGATTTCTATTAAATTTTAGCACTGCTTTCCATATGTGTGAACTTCCAACATATCAGAGTGATAATAGTACCTATTGTTTGTTTTTAGGGTTCCGTACCCGAAGGGTGCAAACGGGACCCTATTACTCTCGCTACCGTCCGTCCGTCTGTCTGTCACAGGGCTGTATCTTTTGAACAGTAATAGATAACCAGTTGAAATTTTCTCAGAATATGTGTTGCTATAAGGGGTATCAGGACAAATACTAAAACTAAAAAAGTCTTAAACCAAAGGGGGTCCCCATACAAGAAACCTCAAAAAACATGCATTTTTTTCAACGTTTTTGTTCCTGCTCTATCTTCATAACGGTAATACATAGGCCAGCCTCAAACTAGGTCTGATTATAGTTCATATTATGTTGTTTAGCAACAAATACTAAAAATAAGACGAACATAGACATATGTGGTGGTAAAGAGATGCAAAAATTCATATTTTGCCCACTATGCGTTTATGTCTTTTGATAAACTCTCGTAAATTAAATCAGTTTCCATGGGGTATCAGGTCGATGAGTGGTACGGCACCCTGACTGCACGAGTCCGCACTTCGTTGGTTTTTAGGGTTCCGTAGTCCTACAAGGAACCCTTATAGTTTCGTCATGTCCGTCCGTCTGTCCGTCTGCCGTCTGTCCTAATCCTTTACAGCTTAATAACTTCTACAGTTATAAACATAAGTAAATGAAATTTTGTTAAAAAATGGTTTAGATATAGATCTCAATTTTAAAAGAATAAAAAAATCTTGATAACGTATTTTAGGGGTGGCGCCCATACATGTGAAATGGGGATGAAATATTTTTTTTCGCTGCACCCCCTCTTTTGTGGTATCATTAAATAGGTCTACTAAAATGAAGGTAATGTTAAATACATTAGTTTTTTATCAGGTATACCATCTGCGAAATACAGTTCGCCAAAGTGGCTTGCAATGTGTCCCCCCCCTGCCATTTCTAAACTATGCAACGTAGAAACTTATAGTATTCCACATTGATAGACCTTTATAAAAACTCTCTTTTTTTATTATTTTTATTATTTCGTGTATAATGTAATTATAATTTTTTGAGTTATAGTGAGAAAACTGAAAAATACTTTTTTTTTTTTTTTTTTTTTTTTTCGTGGGGAAATCCTCATGGACGCACTCCGCCCGGGGTAGACGAAGCCAGTGTCGGACTCTTACCGACTAAAACCACCACGGTGTTCCTTCAACTACCTTAGCCGGGGGCGTGGGAACCCGTGAGTATTCACACAACCACCCCCGACAGGTCCCGGCTCGCCACAAGCAGGCGAGCCCCTTCTCCCCGTGCGGCCTAACGACGGCCGCACCCTCCTCTGTGGCGCACACGGAACACTGCACGCCACCTCACCTCACGGGCCTTTACCAGCTACGCCAGCTGCGCCAACTACGCCAGCTACGCCAGCTGCTGGTCGGGCAGCAGACTACCCCAAGTCTGCTGCTCGCAGGCCCATCCTCCTGTAATTTTTATAGAGGTGTTCTTCCTCGCGGTCCGGGCGGTAAAGCCAAGACCCTCGGTCCCAAGAGGCGCGAGAACACTACTCAGCAGGCACTCCTGGGATTACGAGACCGACGGGGGCAGGGAAGGATAGTCCCCCCGCTGCCTGCCCAGTGGCAGCGTGAGTGCACACCGGGCCCGCCCCTGCTCCTCCACAGTGCTCTCTGCTTTCTCAGAGGGACACGCGGAGCAACTTCCCATTGGCCCACATCGGGCCCCTCCCATGCCAGAATATTCGCCACAGGCAATAAGGTCCCCCGGTCCAAAGGAGACTTATTGCCCGTGCCCAGGGTGCACCGGCCCAACAACTGCCGATCCCTCTAGACGTGTCCAGAAGGACAAGCAGTCGTCAGACACACGTGGAGGTTTTCTGGCCAGTACCCCAAACTGAAAAATACTTAAGACGTCCTAGTTCATAGGTCATTGACCTTAGAGAAAAATGATCTTAGCAAATAATGCTCCTTTAGTAACTTTCTATTTAAAAAAATCAGAAAAAGAAACTTTGTGTTATATTGATATGACACACTTCTTAAATTTAGTGCTAGGTGGCGCTGTTTGCAAAAACTAAAATTACAATGATTAATATTCGATTTGATTCGTTTGTAATTAGACCTACTTAAAGAACCCTATAATACTGAGCATGGCCCGACATGCTCTCGCCCGGTTTTATAATAAATTTTCAATTCCATTAAAGCAAGAAAGTATTGAGTTCTTCACATTACCGGGTGTCCACAGTAGTTCACTTTTTCGTTTCGTATAAATAGGTAAATTTCACAGCCTACGAATGAAGTTACACTTATGAGATCGAAACGCAAATGATATCCATTATATCACACTAATGATATTCATATTTTTGTTAGTTTAAAAATGTAAGTTCATATAATCATAAGAAGGCTTTTCTTATGATCAATACCTTTAACATCGAAACAACAATTAATAAACTTTTCGACTTACTTGAAACCAACAAAAATATGCATATCATTAGCGTGATTTGTATATTATTTGAGTCACGATCTCATTAGTGTAAAATGGAACAATATTGGCTACTAGCACCTACTCGTAAAAACAATCAGTGCGATTGGTCCACGGACCTCTCAATCAATTCATCTGTGTCCTATAATATATCACGTATGTACCTTTGGGTGAAATAACAGCCACTGGAGTATTCCGCTTACGTGTTCCATAGCGCTCGGGATACATGCGGCTGGTATGCAACAATGAAAATAGAGGGAATATCTGGAGCCACTGTTAAGGTTAGTACAGGTAAATTATTATAGACTACAACATTTAGAAAATACAATTTGGTATCCGCATTTTGCACATGTTGTATCTTTCTTTTCGTACTTTTCGAATGAGGTAGCAAGGTGCAAAATAGAACGCAATTAATTAACCCAGCTTAAAACATAGAGCGTAAGTCCCAACTTGATATTAACTAGTTTTAAAATGCTGTTTACACGACGCTGATGTGGAGTTAGTTGATGCTAATACCTTTATCTTACTATGCTGGCTTGTAGCTCGTGTGTTCCAGGCTTAATACGTGTGGAGTGAGTTGCAAGCCCGGCTAATTAATATGTTCAACTCTCTGAAGTCACACTACACCGGACTACAGTATTGTGTGACAACCAAAGTCCTCGTTTGACATTTAGATCCATCTGCATCGCATCGTTGATTAGCGGCATTGGCGTCATCGCTTACAAGAACAATATATGTTTTATCTATAGCACTTTGTTTTGATACCCCTCACAGCTCCAAGTGAAACCACAAAGAAGAAATAAAGCAGCGTTAGCACTAAGTTAACAGTTTTTACGAACCTACCAATAATATACTTCTGTATCCTAAGGGTCTATCCAGACGGTCTGCATTTGAACTGCACGATACCTTCAAAATAGCAGTTTGGTTGGACGCGGTTTTGGTGCAGTTGATACATCTGCCTCGAAACTGTCGACCGACTGCTTATTCTTTAGTCGTTCAAACTGCATGCAGCCTGGTCGACAGTTTCGATGCAGATAAATCAACTGCACCAAAACTGCATCCAAAGTGCTACTTTGCAGCTAGCTAGCAGTTCAAATTCAGACCGTCTGAATAGACCCTAACTTGAAATCCAAAGAATGCCTAATCTGTTTTGAAGCGAATGACGAAACTTATTAAACGAGCTTTATTCCAAAGATTAAGGAATTTCCTAAAGTTTGTTCCAAGTTAATTTTACATCATCGACTATGATCTTTAAACAATTAATTTTATGAAAAGACTGCTAACGATGAATTAGTGCGTCTGATTGATTATTATTTTAGTAATGAGATATTAAATAAGCATCCCCAATATATACTTAAAGGGCTTGCGTTTGACCGCTAACGCTGCGATGGTTCACGCTTGCCCAGCAAAGGTGAGAGGATAGCAGTGAAATATTTCGAACCATCCTCTCAAGTGGCTACACCGGGCATCGTACCGGAACACGACTAGGTCGCTTGGTGGCACATCTTAGCCCATTGGGTGGTTGCAAGCCGTCGGTCATGGCCTACCACCAGTATGTCACCTAATAAATATACTAGCGGACCCGGCACACGTCTTCCTGCCCGGAAAAGCAGCGCCACGTATCATTAAAAACGTCCCTACCGTTTAGGAGAAGATCACTGATATACCGACAGTAGCGTCATCTACCGGATCCATTTGTGTTTTCAAATCATTCAGGAACTCATTGAAATGTACCCACATAATTTCATACAAATCGGTCTAGCCGTTTAGGAGGAGTTAGGTGACAAACACACGTACAGAAGAATTAAATATTTTAAGAATATATATATGTATATATAATATAATACCTAATAACATTAACATAGCGCTTTCTGAAAATTAAATACAATATATTTTATTATAGCCACAAGATGCATACGTAAGTCGCCAAATAGTAAACTCACAACAAACATAATTTGCACTCGCTGTAAAGTGTGCAGACGACATTGACAAAACCCCGCCTTGTTCTTTGTTTAGGATCTACAGAACTCTGCAATTTAAAGCCTGAAATAAATCAGTAGATTTTCATTTTAAATGTTGTAAATTTGTATAAGGATGACGCGAACGCCTCCCCTGCTAAAGACGGGGCAGCTCGCGGTCTCGGAAATTCATTATTCAGCAAAATTGCGAGTGTAACTCATCGGCTAGCTGGGCGCCTTGCTGCTATTACCTATATTGCTGGCGATCTGATTCATGGCGAGCTTGAGGAAACCACCTCCAATAATTCACAACCGAGGCACACAAACATGTACAAATTGCAATAACTCGAATATTTTTCCCTCTAAAAATGTCAAACACGACTTGAAATATCTGTACTGAGCAAAGTGAGTATAGAAACCCTTCTTAAGCCCGTGTGGCGTACAGGTACAAATATAAATACGGAACCACAGATATTTCAGTCACGTCACGAGTTCCGATAAATATAGCTGCGGTGCCAACTAATAATTCAGCAAAGTATTGCGGGAACTACCGCAATTGGAGAGTTTGTCCTCCAAGATGTTTAATGAAACCTGCGAGTAATCAATCCGGTAGTTGACTACAGTCAAAAGTTACCAAAAATGTTATATTATTTAAAAGAAGGAACAAAAAGGACAACATTGTAGAAAGAATAAACAAAATCCATAAAAAAATGAGAAAGATACACACTTTTTAAGTTTTTGGAAGGGGTATTGTCTCTCCTTGTCGTGCGAAACGGACAATGTTCAGAGGGATGTCAAGTTAATGAAGATTTTGAACAATGACGTCATTCTTCAATACTGCTGTCTCTGTCTACTGAACAAATTTAAATCGCTTATAACTTGGACATTTTATTAAATATTTTATTGGTTTTTCCACTGTTGCTTATTTTTCTTGAAAAAGTTTCGAGATTTCTAATAAAAACTAATGTAAAAAAGTAGTCACCTTCCCTATTGCGATAAACTGACTACAATCATGCCAATAAGTTAGTCGATATCTATTTTACAATAAATAGAAAAGGCGGACGGAATCTCGCTAAACAATAAGTGAAGCACCCATAGTAAGACGGCTCACTTAAAAGTTCAGGTCGGCACGCACACATTCACACGTATAGTAAGACAAAAAGCCGCGATTACGCAACAAATCTCGTGTGACGGAAGTCACTGTCGTAGTGTCACAAATAAAGTAACTTTGGTTAGGGTTTAGAAAAAAATGTTTCAATCTTTTCTTACGAGATTCCGTCCGCCTTTTCTATTTGTCCGAGACCTATAAACACAGATGCACTAATTCCTACAATTCTCTCTCATCAACTTCAATAATAACGTGGGAAGTAGGTCACGCTGATCAGTTATTATCGTTCTGTGGGTAAAATTCGGAATTTCTCTGAGAGTTGTAGATACGTACGATGAAAATTACGAGGCATAATGGAGCGATATGTTTTCCGAAGCACGTAAGATAGCTGGAGTACCATGTGTAAGTGAATACCATGAATCAAGCCACGGTCGTTACTTACACCGCAATAATATGATGGAATTGGAAAAAGAACGGAAGTTACCACTTAAGAGAGTTTTATTATTTCTACGTAGTTGAATACAAACAGCATTTTCAATTATTTCTATAAATATTATATTGTACTATAAGGAAATAAAATAAAATGTTACTCAAAGTATTACGACGAAAGTACCGAGTAAGATCAAGAACTTCTCTGTTACAAACGGTCAATAACAGATTCCCCACCCCCATTAAATATTATCTATGTAAGTAAGTAGTTTGCTTAAAATTCTCAATAACGTTAAGTTTTTGAGCTCGAGACAGAAACGAAGTTCTGAGTAGTCTGCTTTGTCGACACTTGCAGGTCCGCCATAATGGAAAAAGTTTTGTATAAGTAATTAATTCCCTTTAGGCAAATTATTATAACGTTAATGAATACTTTAAACGCTGCTTACATAGATCTTAGTTTACAGAAACGTTTAAATTGAATATTTTCATTTCTTTGAGCGGGAATTCGTTTGCCAGAAATATAAATGCAGACGTTTTTTTCTCTATAGTCACCTCATAATTACGCTGTTATCTATTATATCTTCTATCATCATTTCAGCCGAAAGACATCCACTGCTGGACATAGGCCTCCCCCAAGCATCGCCACAACGAACGGTCCTGCGCCTTCCGCATCCAGCGGATTCCCGTGACCTTGGCCGGGTCGTCGGTCCACCTTGTAGGGGGCCTACCCACGCTGCGCCTTCCAGTACGCGGTCGCCACTCTTACTGCCCCATCGGCCATCCGTTCTTCGAGCAATGTGCCCCGCCCACTGCCACTTAAGTTTGGCAATTCTTCGGGTATGTCGGTTACTTTCGTTCTCCTGCGAATCTCCTCATTTCTGATTCGATCACGCAGGGACACTCCGAGCATAACCCTCTCCATTGCCCTTTGAGTGACTTTGAGCCTTCTTATCAGGCCCATTGTGAACGACCACGTTTCAGTACCGTAAGTAATTACTGGCAACACACACTGGTCAAAGACTTTCGTCTTGAGACACTTCGGTATTTTGGAAACATTAATTTTTATATATATTTTCTTCTATATGTATAAAAATTAATGTTTCTTTGTATGTTTCTCCTCTATGCGATCCTAAACCATTCATCTGATTGTGATGAAACTTTGGTGAATTGTTCTGCGTACGGTTCCTAAGGTTCCAAGCCAAAAAAAATGGTATTGCAACGCATGCCTGGCACTGCTAGTATAATATACAAAGTGGATATTTTTTTTTTTTTTTAATTGTTTATTCAACGAAAAATTACACAATATACAATGTCAAACATCCTGCCAAACTGCAGAACAGTTTGTCGGCAGTGACATATGACAATACAACATTAAATAAAACCACGTACAGAGTATCTCGTTCTCTGGCTGTACACAAAAAATCAATCAAATCCAGTTAATAGTTTAGCTACAGGAAATTATTTAAATTTTATTAATTTTGAATGATCGACCATTTTTCTGGCATAGATCGTTAGGTAAAAGACCTGTGCGAATATGATTTTAAACTCTCTTTTTCAATTATTACAGATGATTACAAATAGTGTAACTTATTATTTCGATATTTTAATTTTCAATTAACAACTTATATCACATATATTTAAAATGCTTTTATAGACTAGTGATAACCGGGTTTTAATTTATTGTCGTATTATCATATCCACGTTGTATATGAATCACAGTGGCGCTAAATTGGCATTACATATAACAATAATAATAGTTTCTTTATTGCAGGCACAATAATAATAAAATGTTTTGTAAATGTAAATTTAATTTCATTATTCTATAATGGCAAATGTTGAAACGAGATTTTTGACTTGTCCCGTCCCTAAAATGTTCGTAATGGAAAAATGGAAAGAATAACTCGACAGCCAATGGACGTATGAAGGACATCGAAAATTAAGTAAAGGCGAGCCATCACAAACTCGGGATTGATCGCTTCTAACACGAGGATAAGGCCACTAAAATATAAAGAGGTTTTTATACGCAGTTACTGGCTTAAAAGTAATGTGTTTGCTACGCCCATAGACCAGTAAGCCTCTAGACGCCGCTTAGCTGGACACCCCCGGTCACAACGCATATGCTCTACCACTGCATATCATACGTCACTCCGCCAATCGGAACGTCACTCAGTCAGCGAGCGGCACCAATCATAAGTAATCATACCACCGAACTTTTGAGCCGGCCAATCATAACGCGCCGTCCGCCCCCCTGACCCCACCAACGTTTTACGACTGCGTTTGAATACAAAACTTTGTTTATGCGGAGTCTTGAAGCTTACTGGTCTGTGGCTACGCCGTAGCTGACCATGCTCGTCGTAGCACGTACTACTAAGCCCGCTTGACTGTTTTTGAAAATTTTGCGCACAAGAAATGTTTTTAGGAATCCGTACGCAAAGGGTGCCAACGGGACCATACGTCTGTCCGTCCGTCCATCCGTCCGTCCGTGTGTCTGTCACAGGGCTGTATCTTTTTAACCGTAATAGGTAGTCAGTTGAAATTTTCACAGAATACTATATTTTGTTCAATAAAAAAAACTAATAATACAAGAAACAAGTTTTTTTTTAAATGTTTTTGTTCCTGTCACAGAATACTATATTTTGTTCAATAAAAAAAACTAATAATACAAGAAACAAGTTTTTTTTTTAAATGTTTTTGTTCCTGCTCTACCATTTATACGCACACTCGCACAGGTCAAACTTTGTGTGATTGTAGCGCATGCTATACTACAAAATGTTGACCTGTATTCGTGCCATATTTAAGGTGACTATACCACTGATACTGAACACGAATCAATAAAAAAATCACAACAAAAAATTTTTTTTTTGTTTAAATACCTATTTGTAAACAATCCGTACGAAACCACCAAAAAAAATTGCAGGTATTTCCACCCTTTGACAATGCCGCCGATGACTTATTTTCAGAGTCGTTCGGGATTTTGACGACGTCTGTAGTCTAGTGGTTCGAGGGACGGACTGCTGATCACGAGGTCGTGGGTTCGATTCCCACAGGACACAAATATTTGTGTGATGAACATATAAGTTTTTGTGTTAGTCTGGGTCATCATCATCATCATCATTTCAGCCGAAAGACGTCCACTGCTGGACATAGGCCTCCCCCAAGCATCGCCACAACGACCGGTCCTGTGCCTTCCGCATCCAGCGGATTCCCGCGACCTTCACCAGGTCGTCGGTCCACCTTTTAGTCTGGGTGTTTCTTATCTTCTATCTATATATCTATCTATCTATATACTATAATAAAACTGTAAAGTTCGAAAAGTCTGTACATTGAGTTTTTTTTCGCGAAAACCGGCTAGGGGGACTAGAAATAAGCTATAGAACACGAATCAATCGTTTAAAAAATTTATGTCTGTCTGTCTGTCTGTCTGTCTGTCTGTCTGTCTGTCTGTCTGTCTGTCTGTCTGTTTGTTACCTCATCACGTGAAAACGGCTGAACGGATCGTAATGAAACTTAGCATTTGTATTGGTATTAGTCTAACTTAAAATATAGGGTATGTTTTATCTGAATCGGTTGAGTAGATCCAGCGATACAGCTTGACCCCTCTATTGTATTAAGTTGCATACAAAGTAGAGGTCATGATTGTTGGTTATGCAGGTTGCAGGTTCCTAAAAATACAACTGGATTCTATTAGTATTATAGAAAATATAGAATAACATAACATAGCCCATCACTGTCCCGCTTCTGGGCATGGCCCTCTTCTTGGAATGAGAAGAGTTAAGGAACTGGATATTGTTAGTGTAATAGATTATCATAACATAATCAGCCCAATTACTTCCCACTGCTGGGCACGAGCGTCTTCTCAGAATGAGGGAGTTTAGGGCTAATTCCATGAAATTCCATCACCTTAGCCGGTTGGTTGTAAAAACAAAATATAGTATGGTCGGTAAATAGTGTAATCGTCTGTGTAGGCGCTTACATGTATATATTTGAAGATATTGTGTTCATAATTATGACACGATGTTATTTTCCGACATCCACGCGGACGGAGTCGCGGGCACAGCTATGTATTATAAGTATGTATTTACAAAAAAAAAGTATATATGTATTATATCCATTGTCTAGTACCCATAGCACAAGCTCTGCTTAGTTTTGGGCTAGATGGTGCTGTGTAAAAATGTCCCAAAATTATTTATTATTTATTTACATAACCAGCCCATTACTGTCCCATTGCTGGGCACGGGCCTCTTCTCAGTACGAGAAGGCTAAGGCCTTAGTCCACCACGCTGGCCTAGTGCGGGTTGGCGGACTACACACACCATTGAGAACTGTATGGAGCACTCTCAGGTTTCCTCACGTTGTTTTCCTTCACCGTTAAAGCAAGTGATAATCGAATATAAATCCGCACACGAATTCGAAAAGTCAGAGGTGCGGGCCGGGTTCGAACTCACACCCTCCTTCATGGAAGGCAAGCGTTCAACCACTAGGCTATCACTGCTACTTACTATTATTTATGCTATGCTATTATTTATTTATTTATTATTATTTAATAACTTCTTAGGTTTTCGCGATCACTACACATTATAATAAAACAAAGTTTAACCGGATTAAATCGCGTATATTATTTAAATTGGTTTCCCTGACGTTTCGAAAGCTTTGCAGCATTTCGTGGTCGCAGGTAGACTAAGATGACAAGATGTAAATAATTTTTTAGAAATATTTGTAAAGACGCTTG